>CM047908.1:22356018-23556018 GCA_026229545.1 Pistacia atlantica | reverse complement strand
GTATTGGTGTTGGATTTTTAATATATTTATGTAATTCAGAAAAATTATTTATATGGGTTTCAAAAAGAATTCTTCACCAAATATCATTTGAAAGAATATTTTTTAGAAATTTTATATGATTATTTTTCTTTTAGGAAAGATAACGATTTTGGATAATAGTAAAAATATTTTTGGAAATTGGTTAATATTTTTTCTTCATGAGAATTATTGTTTTTGATGAGGGTGCCCATCTTTCACTCAATCACTCTCTTTCTTTCATCACTCAACTTTTTTCTTTCCCTATAAGAATTCATGGGAAAGAAAATCAGGTAATGAATTATTATGTCCTTTGATATGTTCGATTTCAAAGTCAAAATAAGAAAGTATTGCTTGTCATCTGGCGAAAATCTATTTTGAAACTAAATTTTTTACATCTTTTTCAAAAATAAATTTTGATGTAGAAGAATCTGTTCGGATAAAAAATCTTTTATTAATTAAATCATCTTGAAATTTTGTAATGCATAAAACAATTGATAAAACTTCTTTTTTGATGGTTGAATAATTTTTTTTGAGCATTGAGCCAGACTCCAGAACAGAACCTAACTAGACTCTCTTTACTATCTAATTTTTTGTTTTAATATTCCACCATAACCTATATCAGAGGCATCAGTTTCTATAATAGGATAGGTTGATGGATCCAATATACTAAGGCATGATAGGAATTTAATTTTGGATTTAATTTCTCTAACTATTTGGGTATGAGACTCAGACCATGCGTGAGGATTTTTTCTAAGTCTTTGATATAACGGTTCACATAGTTTTCTAAGGTCTTGAAAAAAATCTGCTACATAATTTAGACATACTAAAAATCTTTGTAATTGAGTTTTGTCCCTTAATTCATCAGGAAAATTATTTGCAAATTCTATTGACCTATCAATTGGTTTAATAGTTCCTTTATAAATTTCATGACCTAAAAATCTAATTTTTGTTTGAAATAATTTCTAATCCATTTCTTTTAATAATTTCTTCAAATATTTTTAAATGTTTTAAATGTTGATCTATTGATTTTGAATAAACTAAGACATCATCAATAAATACTATTGTAAAGTGTCTATAAGGATTAAATATATCATTCATAATGTTTTGAAATTCTGAAGGTGCATTTTTTAATCCAAAAGGCATAACATTCCATTCATATTGACCAAAAGGAACATTAAATGCCGTTTTGTATCTATCTAATTCATCTATTTGAACTTGCCAAAATCCTGATTTCATATCAAATTTTGAAAATATTGAAGCATTATATACTATTAATTAAATATTTTTTGTTAGGTATTGGATATCTAATCCATTGTAATACCTTATTTAATGGTTTATAATTGATTAATAATCATGGGATTCTTCTTTCTTTTTCTGCTGCATTATTGACATAAAAGGCAGAACAACTCCATGGAGATTTACTGGGTCTAATTAATTTTTTATCTTGTAAAACTTTGATTTCTTTATGACAGTGTTCAAGTAATTCTTTATTCATTTGTATGGGTCTAGCTTTTGTTGGTATATTTTTTTCATCAAAATTCTTGATATAGGGCAGACAAACTACGTGTTGTTTTCTATTCCAAAAGGCATTTGGAATTGTCGAGCATATATCATGTGCAAATCGTTTTTCTATATTTTTAATAGTTTCTTGAATTTTTGGAGTTTCTAATTGTTGCTTTATTCTTTCACGTTTTAGTTCTTTTAAGGAATTAATTTGTCTTTTCTTATTATTAATAAGATTTATTTTTTATATGGACAAGTTTTTAAATTATTAATATCTTTTACTGATGGAAGATTAACAAATTCAAATGTTACATCTTGACCTAAGATATTTGTTGTAATTCCTTTATTGTTTATTGTAAAAGGGTAAATTTGAGTAATAAAGGGGGTACCTAATATAACATCTTGATCTAAGTCTTTTGCTAGAATAAAAGTATTTTTAATACAAAAATTTCGTATACATACATGTGCATAAGATAATTTATAATTAATGTTTAGTTGTTGACTATTAGCTCCATGTAATCTTTCTTTTGTTTTTTCATAATATTTTGTTGGAATTAATCCTTCTGTCATACAATTTTGATGCGCTCCTGTGTCTACTAAGGCTTGTGTAATAATATCTAATTCATGATTAATGTTGATTCTATTGTAAACATGCCATTTTTGAAATTGAATCCTAGATATTTCATTAATAAATGATTCTTCAGTTTCTTCAACAATTTTTAATTCTGATTTTGAGGTTGATGGTTGTTCTATAGTTTCTTTAGAGGCTTTTAAACATAATAAATCATTCTTAATTTCAAAATTATCTTTTTGTAATTCTTTATTGTTCACATTCACTGTTCATCATTACTGTTACTGTTCACACTATAGCAGTTTACTGTTCATCCATAGCCCTGTTCATTTCTTGGTTGACTTAAGGGTTAGATAAATCTAGAAGGTTTTAATCTAGAAGAACTCTAGAATTGATTTTAGGTTGCGCTTGGTCAGCCTGTAATCGTTGGTCAACCGTGTTAGGTAGTCCCAGAGGTGATCCCATACCTTGGTGGTCTCGTGATCTAGGAGAGAAATTGGAGCTTTTAGGTTACAATTGTTTTAGAGATATCTAATTTCTTAAGGAGATTAGAAAGTAGTAATAAGTGAGATGATAGTAGTAGCAGTAATGCTATTAGAATTAATAATCTGTAACACCATCTGAAAACTAGTATAATGCATGCAATTAACAATGGAAAATTGGGCCCAAAAAGTTTCTTTTCATTACAATTCACATGTCTTTTATACACAAAAGTTACTGTTTACAAAAGTGCATTTCAAAAGACAAAATAGGGGAACAGTGTAGCTATTGCTCCTCGCGCGCCGACGCCCCTCCAACCCAGTTCTCACCTAGAACCTGCATCCACAAAGGAAAATAACGGGGTGAGCACAAATAATGCTCAGTAAGTAAAACTCTCTAACTGTCTGTCCCCGTGTGTGACTCTTAATTCTTTCCTTTTCTAATTCTGTTTCTATTTCTGTTTCTAATAACATCATGACCTCATCTTGCCGGAGGTACGGCCGAATGGCGTTCACACAGCACCATTTCACTTTCTATGGCTATCGGGTGGAATTCACACAGTACCAACCCTATCTTAGTGACTACCGAGTGAGGATCACAAAGCACCAACTCGGTTCCTCCTAACTATCGGGTGGAGATCACCTAGCACCTACCCGTTTCTCATGAATTTTGGGTAATGATCACCAAGCATTTACCCGTTTCTAGTCACTATCGGGTGATGATCACAAAGCATCAACCCGTTTCTACTAGCCAATGGATGATGATCACAAAGCATCAACCTACATATCTCTTAACTAATCGGGTAGTGGTCACAAAGCATCTACCCCTTTTTATTACTCATTGGGTGCGATCACAAAGCATCGACCCATCTCTCTCGGCTATTCGGATGATGATCACAAAGCATCCATCCGATTCCCATATGATCGGGTGATGATCACAAAGCATCATTCCAACGATACTACTCTTCTAACTCATTCTATTGTAGCATTTTTCAATGCTCTCTACCCTAGAGTAATTTTACCCACTAAGCTCTCTACTCATAGGGTATTTCTATACACAAAGTTTTCTACTCTTTCTTAGGTCACTTTTCAATGTATATCACAATGCACATGGATGATTCATCTCTACTAATGCACTTGTGAAATGCCAACATGCAATGTTGCAAGAATTAAGGTTCATTACTACCACTCAACCTCTATTAGGCATTTCATCAAACAACTCATGTGCACTATAAAACTATCTCATAGTCATGAATCTAAAACTTTTCCTAACCATCCAAAATGGGGAAAAACCCTTCACAAAGCCACAAAACCTGCCATAGAAAACACTTCCAAAAAGGGGATTCATAATACCCCTTAAATTTCATCTCAACTACCTTGCCAAACCAACACTCAATTCTCAAATTTGCAAGGTAAGAACATTCACAAAGCATAGAAATTTCCATTTAATACTCCATACATGGCATATTACATGCACATCACATACATACACCATTTCTATCAAAACCCTAATCAAGAAATTTCATGAATCTCAACTTGGGTTGGGTTTTACTTACTTGCTATGGAGAGACTTCACCAATCTTCTTTCCACTTGGTTCTCTTGGCTATTCTCTCTACTCTTAACCAAAAGAATGAAAACTCTCAAAAACCAAAATGAACTAAAATCTTCAAATCACACAACTTAAGGGAAAATCCTTACCTTAGGAAGCCCTAAGTTGTTTTCTCCACCCCAAATCACTTCAAAATCCCTTGGAAATCCTTGATCAAAAGAAAAGAAGTTGAGAGGAGAAGAATGAGAAGTTGCGTTGGAGAAGAAGAGAAATGAAGGGTTTCTTTGATTCTAATTCCTTTTAATGAAATAAAACACAATCATTCCCATTTTGCCCTTACTCTTCTTTGGAAATTCCATCCATATCCTTTGATTCATTACAAACTCACCCCCATCTCAACATACTCTCCATGAAAAATCCTTACAATTCACTCCCCACTTTTCCTACTAATTAGGGGGTAGAAAGGTCCAATTGCCCTTGGGGAAGAAAATATCTAAAACTCAACCAACATAAAAAATCGGCCCTGTCATCGCGCTGAAGAAACCTTTGTCGCCGCGGTGAAACTGTCCAGAGAGTTTCGCCCTCGGTCTCAACACATCTTCGCCGCGGCGAGACTCTTCGCCCGCGAAGCTTGGTTCACTAAGATTCTTCTATTTTCAACCAATTTCAGGGCAACATTCAACATAACACTCAAACAAACAAATATAACAGAAAACCAACTCGATTAAGGGCGAAAGAGGAAACAATAACAACGTACCTCAAGTGGGGCGTTACAATTCTTCCCCCCTTAAAAGAATTTCGTCCCCGAAATTCAAACAAATAACTCGAAGGAAACGATTACGCATGTCCCGTTCTACTTCCCAAGTGGCTTCTTCCACTTTGTGATTCCTCCAAAGGACCTTCACTAGCGGAACACTCTTGTTCCGAAGCTCTTTAACCCGTCGATCCAGAATCTGAACTGGACGTTCTTCATATACTAGATTCTCTGCTACTTCAACGTCCTCTACGCTCAAGATATGGAGGGGATCACTTACATATTTCCGTAACATCGAGACATGGAAGACATCGTGCACCCTATCCATACTAGGTGGTAGAGCCAATCTGTAGGCCACCTTTCCTACTCGTTGCAAGACTTCAAAAGGACCTACAAACCTCGGTGCTAACTTCCCTTTGGTTCCAAAGCGCATGACTCGCTTATAAGGGGAAACCTTTAGAAACACCTTGTCGCCCACTTGGAATTCTACCTCTTTCCTCTTCAAATCGGCATAACTCTTACATCGATCTTGGGCTTGCTTCATTCTACTTCGGATTACCTTCACATCTTCTACAAGTTTCTGAGTCATCTCTGGCCCAAGAGTGGTACTCAACTCATCTCTCTCTCCCACTTCATCCCAATGAAGCGGAGACCTACACCGTCTACCATACAAAGCCTCGTAAGGCGCCATTCTAATTGTAGGTGATAAGCGTTGTTGTAGGCAAATTCCACTAATGGTAACATCTCATGCCAGGATACTGTAATCCATGCAACAGGCTCAACATATCCTCGAGCACCTGATTCGTTCTCTCGGTTTGGCCATCTGTCTGAGGATGATAGGCGATCTTGAATGCTAGCGGGTACCCAAACTCCTCTGTAAACTTGTCCAGAAGGCTGAAACAAATCTGGAATCTCTATCTGATACTATAACCTTGGGCACACCATGCAATCTGACTATCTCCTTGAGGTAAATCTGAGCCAATTGATCTGTAGTGGTACTCTCCTTTACTGGGAGAAAATGGGCTGACTTGGTTAACCTATCCACAATCACCCATATAGCATTACACCCTTTCTGCACTCTGGGAAGACCCGTGATAAAATCCATTGAAATGCTTTCCCATTTCCACTCGGGAACACTCAATGGCTGAAGCAACCCTGACGGCCGTTGGTGTTACGCTTTCTCTGGCAAGTTAGACATTTAGCCACAAACTCGGCGATGTCTTTCTTCATACCAGACCACCAATAGCCTTTCTTGATATCCTGATACATCTTGGTTGCTCCCGGATGAGCGGTGTACGGTGTGTCATGAGCCTCTATAAGGATTTTCTGTTTCAACCCCTCATTTGGAGGAATGCACAACCGATTTCTGAAATAGAGGACACCATCTCTCACAAAGAACTCCGATGTCTTGCCCTCACACACTTGCTGAACTATTTTCTGACACCACTCATCACCATTTGCTTTTCTCTAATTTCCTCTAGTAAAGAGGACTGTACCACTAGGCTGGAAATTCTTCCCGGAACCACCTCAATCTGCTCCTTAGACAACTCTTCTATTAACTCTTTCTGCCTAGTAAGCCGGAAAACATGGGCTTTTCTACTCAAAGCATCGGCTACGACATTGGCTTTTCCTGGTTGATACTTGATCTCACAATCATAATCCTTGACCAGCTCTAACCACCTTCTCTGTCTCATATTTAACTCCTTTTGAGTGAAGAAGTACTTCAAACTCTTATGATCGGTGTAGATATTACTCTTCACACCATAAAGGTAATGCCTCCATATTTTTAAAGCAAAGACCACAGCTGCTAACTCTAGGTCATGCGTAGGGTATCTGGTCTCGTACTCTTTCAATTGACGAGAAGCATAAGCTATAACCCTACCTAACTGCATCAATACAGCTCCGAGTCCCTGCAAAGAGGCGTCTGTATAAATGTCATAATCTACACCCTCCTGCGGTAACACTAGCACAGGAGCTGATGTTAACCTCTTCTTCAACTCTTGGAAGCTTTCTTCGCAAGCTGCTGACCAGACAAAAGGAGTTTTCTGCTTGGTAAGAGCGTCAGCAATGGTTAGCCAAGGGCGAATCCTGCTACAAATCGCCGGTAGTAACCTGCCAAGCCCAAGAAACTCCTGATTTCTTTCAATGTTCTCGGCTTCTGCCATTCTAGGATTGCCTGCACTTTACTCGGATCTACCAAATCCCTTCCTTCGACACGGTATGACCCAAGAATATCACTTGATTCAGCCAAAACTCACACTTGGAAAACTTAGCACACAACTTCTTTTCTCGCAGTCGTTGCAATACTAATCCCAAGTGTTTCTCATGCTCTCCTCTGGACTTTGAGTAGATCAGAATGTCGTCGATGAAGACAACAATAAACTGATCTAAATACTCATGGAATACCCTGTTCATCAAGTCCATAAAAATTGCTGGGGCATTAGTCAAGCCAAAAGGCATTACTACAAATTCATAATGCCCGTGCACAGTACGAAGGCGTTTAGCCACATCTTGCTCACCACTCTTACTGATGATAGGACCTCAAATCAATTTTGGAGAACACTGGCTGCACCTTTCAACTGATCAAAGAGGTCATCTATCCGGGTAGCGGGTACTTATTCTTCACTGTAACTTTATTCAACTCCCTATAATCGATACACATCCTTAGTGATCCATCCTTCTTTTTCACAAACAGATTGGGGCTCCCCAGGGAATGACTTGGTCGGATGAAGCCTTTATCTAAAAGCTCTTGGAGTTGCTTCTTTAATTCTTGGAGCTCATGGGGCCATTCTATAAGGGGGCTTTAGATATTGGTCTTGTCCCCAGGTGCTAGTTCGATACTAAATTCTACCTCTCTCTCTGGAGGCAGACCCGGTAACTCTTCCGGAAACACATCTAGAAAGTCTCGAACTACTGGCACCTTCTGGATCTCTAACTGTGGAACATCACCACTCTGTACTACATGGGCAATATAACCCGAACACCCCTTTCTCAACATCTTCCTGGCCTTTACATTACTAATCAGCATGCTCAACTGATGGCCTTCTCCAAAACTAAACTTATCTCCACAATCGAGGTTAAACCTCGCCTTCTTTTCCGCAGTCAATCTCTACTCCATACCTCCCTAGGAAATCCATGCCCAGAATCACATCAAAGTCGGGCATATCAAAAACTATTAAGTCAACGATTAACTCTCTACCCTGGATCACTAAGGACTCTCTTAACAAAATCTCTTGAGTCACAACACTAACCCCATCTGGTAGTTCTATCTTAATGGGTTGTGCCGCTCTAGTAGGTCTCAAACCTAATCTCTCAAGCATCCCATAAGATATAAACGAATGGGTAGCACCCGAATCAATTAAAGCATATAAAGGGACTGCATGAAATAATAAGCCGACGATGCTGGTGATGGGTAGCCTCTGCTTCCCCTTGTGCCACAGTAAAAACTCTGGCACTCGCAGTACCTCCTGAACTCTGAGTAGTTGGTGGAAGAGGAGCTTTGCAATCCCTCATCATGTGCCCCACCGTGCGGCACCTATAGCATACTCTCGATCCTTTAGACACTCTCCCGGGTGGTTCTTCCCACACTTAGGGCAAGGAGGAAACCCAATTAGTTCGGTCGCTTATTCCTCCACTCCTTTCTATTCGTTTATCTTGAAACTTCTTTTTCGATTCTTCATATCTTTGCCTTTTTCACCCTCATGTCTCTCTCGAGGAGGCGGAGGGTAGCTCCTTCGGTCCTCTGCGAGGATCCTACAGGGGAAGATTTTATTCTCAAAAATCTCCGCCTTCATTGCCCGCCTCAAGGCCTCACCGTAATTGCGAGGAGGGTTGGAGCTTGTCATAATATCCCGGGCTATCTCGGCTTCAATCCATGCACAAACTTATCCCTTCTCAAGGCCGGGGTGCTAACTATTCCGGTGCAAACCTTGCAAGGGCGTTGAACTTCAGTACTCTTTCACGGCGCTAGCTCCTTGCAGAAGCGATAAATTCTTGGACCTTCTCATGAACTTGGTCCTCTGATCTATACTCGCCTTCAAACTCTTGCCTAAACTCTTCCCATGTCATTCTGTCGCATCATGAGTTTCTTCCATTAATTCCCACCAAATTCGGGCATCACCCCGAAACAGAAACTCGCATACGGATCTTCTCCCGGTCTGTCATGGGAAATAAACCCGTGGCTCGTTCTCTGACCCAAGCCACTCCTCTGCTACCTCTTGGATCCGTAGTACCCTTAAACTCGAGGGCTGATGTTGTGGAAAGACCATAAATCGGTTCAACTCTGTTGATCTTGGGGAGGTACCGTTTGCCCTCTCTCGGCAGTACGGCGGTGCTGTCACGAGGGGTACAACTCTCCCCCGAGTTTCAATCATAACCTCTTGTATTATTCCCGATTCTAGCTTCATCCAAGGGAGGGCGTAGACTGCAGGTGGGTTAGAAAGGTTCTCCTTCATTCACCACACCTTTACCGCGATTTCGATAACTACGCCTCATCTACAAAATGATCACACTAATGAACTCAAGAAACAATTCTGTAAGGAAAGAATTACTCACACGGTTGGTTAGAGGGCGTCGTGGCGATGAGAATAGTACACTGTTCAATCCCAAAATCTTTGCTCGATACCAAAAAATGTAACACCATCGAAAACTAGTATAATGCATGCAATTAACAATGGAAAATTGGGCCCAAAAAGTTTCTTTTCATTACAATTCACATGTCTTTTATACACAAAAGTTCTTGTTTACAAAAGTGCATTTCAAAAGACAAAATAGGGGACAGTGTAGCTATTGCTCCTCGCGCGACGCCCCTCCAACCCGAGTTCTCACCTAGAACCTGCATCCACAAAGGAAAATAACGGGGTGAGCACAAATAATGCTCGGTAAGTAAAACTCTCTAGCTCTGTCCCCGTGTGTGACTCTTAATTCTTTCCTTTTCTAATTCTGTTTCTATTTCTGTTTCTAATAACATCATGACCTCATCTTGCCGGAGTACGGCCGAATAGGCGTTCACACGGGCACCATTTCACTTTCTATGGCTATCGGGTGGAATTCACACAGTACCAACCCTATCTTAGTGACTACCGAGTGAGGATCACAAAGCACCAACTCGGTTCCTCCTAACTATCGGGTGGAGATCACCTAGCACCTACCCGTTTCTCATGAATTTTGGGTAATGATCACCAAGCATTTACCCGTTTCTAGTCACTATCGGGTGATGATCACAAAGCATCAACCCGTTTCTACTAGCCAATGGATGATGATCACAAAGCATCAACCTACATATCTCTTAACTAATCGGGTAGTGGTCACAAAGCATCTACCCCTTTTTTATTACTCATTGGGTGACGATCACAAAGCATCGACCCATCTCTCTGGCTATTCGGATGATGATCACAAAGCATCCATCCGATTCCCATAACGATCGGGTGATGATCACAAAGCATCATTCCAACGATACTACTCTTCTAACTCATTCTATTGTAGCATTTTTCAATGCTCTCTACCCTAGAGTAATTTTACCCACTAAGCTCTCTACTCATAGGGTATTTCTATACACAAAGTTTTCTACTCTTTCTTAGGTCACTTTTCAATGTATATCACAATGCACATGGATGATTCATCTCTACTAATGCACTTGTGAAATGCCAACATGCAATGTTGCAAGAATTAAGGTTCATTACTACCACTCAACCTCTATTAGGCATTTCATCAAACAACTCATGTGCACTATAAAACTATCTCATAGTCATGAATCTAAAACTTTTCCTAACCATCCAAAATGGGGAAAAACCCCTTCACAAAGCCACAAAACCTGCCATAGAAAACACTTCCAAAAAGGGGATTCATAATACCCCTTAAATTTCATCTCAACTACCTTGCCAAACCAACACTCAATTCTCAAATTTGCAAGGTAAGAACATTCACAAAGCATAGAAATTTCCATTTAATACTCCATACATGGCATATTACATGCACATCACATACATACACCATTTCTATCAAAACCCTAATCAAGAAATTTCATGAATCTCAACTTGGGTTGGGTTTTACTTACTTGCTATGGAGAGACTTCACCAATCTTCTTTCCACTTGGTTCTCTTGGCTATTCTCTCTACTCTTAACCAAAAGAATGAAAACTCTCAAAAACCAAAATGAACTAAAATCTTCAAATCACACAACTTAAGGGAAAATCCTTACCTTAGGAAGCCCTAAGTTGTTTTCTCCACCCCAAATCACTTCAAAATCCCTTGGAAATCCTTGATCAAAAGAAAAGAAGTTGAGAGGAGAAGAATGAGAAGTTGCGTTGGAGAAGAAGAGAAATGAAGGGTTTCTTTGATTCTAATTCCTTTTAATGAAATAAAACACAATCATTCCCATTTTGCCCTTACTCTTCTTTGGAAATTCCATCCATATCCTTTGATTCATTACAAACTCACCCCCATCTCAACATACTCTCCATGAAAAATCCTTACAATTCACTCCCCACTTTTCCTACTAATTAGGGGTAGAAAGGTCCAATTGCCCTTGGGGAAGAAAATATCTAAAACTCAACCAACATAAAAAATCGGCCCGTCGCCGCGGCGAAGAAACCTTTGTCGCCGCGAAGCTGTCAGAGTTTCGCCCTCGGTCTCAACACATCTTCGCCGGCGGAGACTCTTCTTCGCCCCGGCGAAGCTTGGTTCACTAAGATTCTTCTATTTTCAACCAATTTCAGGGCAACATTCAACATAACACTCAAACAAACAAATATAACAGAAAACCAACTCGATTAAGGGCGAAAGAGGAAACAATAACAACGTACCTCAAGTGGGGCGTTACATAATCAACAACAAAGTATAAACAATAATCAAGAATTAATGAAATAAATTAACACTCAAGAAATTTATATGGCAAAAATTGATCAACACTTACATAACTGGAGCATACTACCAGTTAAAAAAGACACAATATGTGAAATAAATAGTTTTGAATTTATGTCAGATTACTCTATTAAAATAACAGAAGACACAATAATGATAACTGAAGAAAAGGTTGAAGAAATTCAACTTTTCTCCGAAGAAGCAATACATAAACACAAACAAAACAATTATAAATTTTTACACATAGGATTAGTACAAGTAGCAGTAAAACCATTATTTAGATTAGGACAAAACATTCCAATATTAGTAATGTTAAGAGATGCAAGAAATTTAAACTTCAATAACTCTTTATTAGCAGTATTAAATTCTAATTTAGAAAGCGGTCTAGTATATTTTGATTGTTATCCAAACTTTACAGTGGGATTATATGATCCAACAATACTGTCTGCATTAACTATTAACTTAAAAGCTTCTAATCTTACTTATCAAGATAAAGCCCAACCAGTAGCATTAATATATAGGATTTATTACAAAGTTATGAATACCACAATTAGTCCAAGAGCCATTAGGATGTCCCCACTAGGACACACAATTATTATTGAACTTGATAGAATAAAACATAAAACTTTTACACCAAAAAGATTAGCTTGGGATTAAATTATTAAACAAACAGATTGGAAATTAGAAAAATTATGCCCTCCAAAACCTTTACATGATCAAAATGAATCTGAAATACAACAAATAATACAAGAACCAGATGGCACAATAAGATTAAAATTTAGAGAAACCTCCTTAGAGCAAAATCAACCCATAATTACTAATAAAAATCATCACAACCCTAGGATTGAAGAAATTACTATACCTAGGCCCTTATCAGCAAGTTCAACAAGTAAATTAGTAGGAGTAAATTACTCCCCTCTTGTACCAAAACTAGCATATGGAAACACATCAAGTCCACCTACTTCACCAACACAATCAAAAGTATTAAGAAATTATAGTTCAAATTAACACAATAACTAAACCCTTTGAAATTAACAAAGAATTATTAAAACAAGAATTCCTACAAAACTATAAGAAAGAGAAACGACAAATTTTCTTTACAGCATTTAAACCAGAAGAACAAAATACCCTTAGATCTAAATGGTATAATACATAAGAAAAACTAAAACAAAATATTTATTTCTTTAATTGGTTAGAAAATAGAAAATATTATCAAAATTTAAGTGAAAAGAAAACTATTTTTGTAACAACTAATACAACAAAAAATTGGCAAACATCAACAAATAAAACTATTACATTTGTACATCCACCTTTAGAAAAAATTAAAATAGAACATCAACAAGCAGAAATAATAGCATAACCCTTTAAAAAAATTAATAAAATAGATGATGATAAAGAACAACCAACTTTAAGAGACATTAAAAATATTCAACATCAGAACAATTACTCTAATCAAATTCTTCACACTATTATTCAACAAATGATTAGGATAGAAGATGATACTACACACATAATCACAAAATTTTCAAAAACCCCGAGGAAGGAGATTGTAGAAATAGGAAATTCAACATCTAATTCAACACCTCTTTATTCACAAAAAATGTCAAGCCATTTTTTGAACCTTTTGATATACCAAAAGAAGAAATAGTTAAATTTAATAATCACAATACTATCCTAGAAACTATTGGCAAAAAACTTAGTGAATTATCACCCTTTAAATCAAATATTAATGTTCTTACAAAATCCGACCCTATAGAAGAATTAAATCAAAAATTTTCAAAACTTATCTATTAATAAAATGAGAAATAATATGAAATATCCTAAAACTCAAAACTATTACCCAAGACCTTCCTTACCAGATATGCAATTTGAAGATGTAATACAAGTGGCAAGATCTTCCTATAATGGAACAAGAATAGATGAATGGAATATAGATGGATTAGTTGAACACCAAATATTAAACGTTTTACAAGAAAGGACTATGTCAGCATTAGCTTATAAATCTCATGACAACACTTATCATCAAATTGCAAAAATACTAGTCTTAGGATTTACAGGAATGCTTAAGAATTGGTGGGATAATGATTTACTAGAATCACATAAATATCATTTATTACACCCAATAAAAAAGATTAGAAAAGTCAAAACAGAAGGTACTAGTCAAATGGAATATGAACAAGAAGGAGACGTTGTAGCTACATTAATTTATGCAATAACCAAAAATTTTGTAGGAGACCCAACAAGATTTCAGAAAAACTTTAAAAGGAATGAGATCAAAAAGTGACAGAGGAAAATTTTATGTATGTATGTACGTATATATAATATTTATATATATTATACATGTTTTATATGTGTGTGTGTGTGTGTGTGTGTGTGTGTGTGTGTGTGTATGTATGTATGCATGTATGTGTATGTATGTATGTATGTATAAGTTAAAGTGGTGGATGGCCAATTACAACATAAAGCAAGTTTTAGAATTCTTTATTGGGTAGCAAAAGAATTCTTTTTCATTATTGACATTTTAAAAATCAGATTTTACAAAAATAAATAAATAAATAAATAAATAAAATAAAAATAAAATAAAATAAAATTATTAGTCCTCAGCAATAGTATTTTCGAATTTTTTGGAAATTGGATTTCCCATGGTTTTATATTTTAAATTTCATTAAAAATCCTTAGGTTACAATAACTTTATTCCAAGTTGTTGTGTAGTAAAAATCTCCAGCCTAGGATCATTAAGGAAGCCCGGGATATGCCTTTGTTTGGAGTGAACATCAAGTTCGGGAGCAAAGATGAACAACGAAGAACACAAACAATCAACACATATGTATGAGCACAACATGTGACGAGACAAGAAAGGGGGCCCACCAAGTGAAAATATCTTTTCATTCAAACAAATCACCTTACCACATATGAGCTACCTACCCTGATCAACGACACGCAGCCATGCAAACTCCACGTGCTCTCTGTGCAGGTAGGCCGAGAGGAGACTTGTAAAGGCACTTAGCGTCAGAGGGAGCACCACCATTCTCTATGGCGTAGGGACACATGAGCCTTTGGCCACTGCGCAACATAGGATAACTCGACTGACATGTGACATATGATAACACGGTTGATGCATCTATCATCGTGACATTCCCAAGTCCCCATATAAATAGAGCCACTAGCTAAGGAGGAAAGGGGCTAATCTAGTTTTTTTTTGTCCAGACTCTAGCTCTAAGAGTAGAATAAGAAAGAAAAACCTCCTCTATTCACTGGGGAGAAATCCATCCTTTGTAGCAAAAAATTGCACGCTTGAATAATATATAACTAGATGTAGGTCTTACTCGTTCTCCGATCGAACCACTTTAAAAATGTTTAGTCCTTGCATCATTTTCTGGGAGGCATACTATTGCCTTGACCACCACTATGCATGGATCGAGTTGCCTTTGCTGATTTGTTGGAATCACACACTCATCTTATTCGGTTCCCTCTGGGGTCAACCGAGTATCTTTGGTTGGTATGGGACTCACATCGACATTCTAGTGGTGCGAAATCTCGCATCAACATCTTGGTAGTATAAGAAGGGTCCCCACCCTTGAATGTTATGATCCAAGCCTGTTTCAGTACCTGCCACTACTGCTGACGACGGTTTGTGTAATAGCCACTTTCTACTCAAATACTCATAATGAAATACATATAAAATAATATAAAGAAATTGGGCCCAAAATTTTCTTTTTATTAGATATATATATATATATATATATATATATATATATATATATATATATATATATATATATATATATATATATATATATATATATATATTCTTTACAAACCTATATATTTTTACACAAAATTATAATGTGTACAAAAGTCATCAAAAACATAATAGACGTGTAACCGCTTCTCCTCGAGCACTGACATCCATCCGACCGTGTCCTCACCTAGATCCCTGCAAAACATAGGAAAACAACGGGGTGAGCACTAAAATAATGCTCAGTAAGTAAAACCTCTACTCATCTATCCCCGTAACTCTCTCTCTCTAATTCTTTCCTTACAACTTCTCATTCAATTTCTCTTTGGTACTTCTCTCTCTCTTTCTTAGAACTCTTTTCTATTAACTCTCTTTAGTAAGTCACGGCCCCATCTTACTGGGGGCACGGCCGGGACTCGCTCCCACTCTACGTGACCTCTACTCATTCCGGTCGATCGGACTCGGTTATGCATGGATTCCGAATCCCTTGGCCACGTGAGTGTATAATCTCTCTCTCGGGTACTCGGGTATAGCCCTCATCCGCATGCACTCTTACGGGCTACACCACTTCTCTATCTTATACTCATGCCGCTCTCTCAATGCGACGTACAAGCGGGAATACTCTACCCATTACTCACGGGTTCCCCATCGCACAACCTACTCTATTCTCTTTTCTCTTTGTTCTCTAATGCTTAATCTCTCTTTCTCTTTACCCTTAAAGTAACTTATACTCAAATTCTCTACTATGTCTCAAGCTACTTCTTAAATGCATAAAGATGCGTATGGATAGCTCATGCTCACTAATGCACTTATGAAATGCCAAATACAAGATTTCCTCAAAACAGTCATACTGCACAGGTCACACTAAAAAGGCCATAACTTACGTTATACACCTCGGATTGCTACGGTTTTGGTCTCGTTTTAAAGTTTAGAAACAGGGCTATAACTTCTATTTTGGTCTCAGCCCAGTTCAATCCATAAGATGCCCAAAAATTACTTAGAAAGTCATGGCAGTGACAGGCCAGATTTCACTTAGGCATTTCATCAACCAATTCATGTGCATAAAAACACTCTACTAAAATTACTACTATACTTCATTTTCTAGCCATCCAAAATGGGAGAAAACTCCCTCATATAACCATATTCCCTGTCAAGAAAAGCACTTCCAAAAAGGTTTACACAACATCTCTCAAACTTTATCTCAAGTTCCATTTCTCAACACCTATTAAAACGCTTCTCATATCCAATATATTCAACAATCATACATCACTACAAATCTCATATCATCTCATCTCAACAAATATAAAACATACATATACATACTCAAACTCTACTCAACTAAATTCTCAAATCTCAATTTAGTTAGGATCTACTTACCTTGTGAAAAAGTGACTTCTCTAGCACTTTTCCTTTCCTTTGTTGTCTTGTCTCCTCTCTACAACTCAAAACAACAACAAGAACAATAACAACCAAATAAGACTTCACTATAACTATAAGAAAACTCACATCTAAAGCATGAATCCTTACCTTAGGATGCTTTAGATGAAATCTCTACTCAAAATTACTCAAAAGCTCTCCTAAATCTCTTAGAAATCTTGGAAGATTGGATGGAGAAATTGAGAGAAATTAGGCAAATGGAAGAGGCGGTGGAAATGAATGAATAAAGGGTTTCCCTACACTTTAACTCTTTTTAGCTCATATTATAAGCATCATTTCCCATTTTGCCCTTGCCCTTGCCCTTCCTTAGAAATTCCATCTATATCCTTTGATTCTTTACAAATACACCCCCATCCAAACACAATCTCTACTAAATTTCCTTACATTTTACTCTCTACTTTTCCTACTAATTAGGGGTAGAATGGTCATTGTGCCCCAAAAGAAGAATTCTCTAGAAAACTCAAGAAACTTTTTATTAGGCTCATCGCTGCGGTGAAGAACTTTCCGTCGCCACGGCGAAACAGGGCAGAACCTACCCGTGGGTGCAGCTCCTCCTTGCCGCGGCGAAGCTTCTTCTTCGCCCCGGCGAAGATTGGATTCCCAAACTTCACCAAAACTCAACCAATTTCAAGGCAACCATTCAACCAACTCAACAAACAAACTCAATTGAAGCTGAAACAGTAAACTTTTAACTAATACAACAAATCTTAAGTACGTACCTCAAGTGGGATATTATAATTTGCCTGCCCAATGTCAGTAAACAACTCTTGATCGCAATGGTTACTAGCTCTATATTGTGACCCAAATCGACTGAGGACACCCTCGACCCATGGATGCACAAGGATGAGCCTCCTATTGGCCTAGTCGAGGAATTGTGGGAGATCCCCGTGGATCGGCGACTCCCTCTCGAGCTCTCAGAATCGAGAGCAATCTCAAAGGGGAGACATGCGATTGATTGGTTGCCTTCCCAAAGGAAAACCTTGATGTTTTTGCTTGGGAACACGCTGACATGGCTGGGATAGACCCGAAGCTCACGTGTCATCGCCTCAACATTGATCCCAAATCCTGTTCGATCTATCAAAAGAGACAGTTGATGGACGAGAAACGATCCTAGGAGCTCAAGGATGAGGTTGACAGACTCCTCAAAATAAAATTTATCAAAAAAGTCAGATACATAGAGTGGCTAGTAAAGTTGTAGAAGGTGGAAGATCATGTGGGGCATGTTGGGGAATGTTTCATATCTTGAGGAAATATAGGATGAAGCTTAACCCTTTGAAATTTGCCTTTGGAGTTGGCTTTGGAAAATTCCTAGGTTACATGGTGAACCAGCATGAGATCGAAGCAAACCTTGAAACGATCTAAGCATTGTTAAATATAAAAAGCCTAGCAAAGCTAAAGCAGGTTCAAAGCTTAATCGAGCGAGTTACGACCCTTAGTAGTTTCGTCTCCTGAGCCACAAATAGGTGCCTATCTTTCTTCAAAGTGCTCAAGGGCAACAAGAAGTTCGAGTGGACAGAGGAATGTGAGCATGCTTTCCAAGAACTGAAGGATCACCTCGAGCAACCTCTTTTGCTATCCAAGCCAATCCCAAGTGAATAGCTCTTATTATATTTATCCATTTCATTACATGCCATTACGCAAGATTGATCCGCAAAGACGGAAGAATCCAATGGCCGGTCTATTATGTGAGCAAGCGTCTGCTCAATGCAGAGACACTTTACCCTGAAATGAAAAAGCTAGCAATAGTTCTCCTAACTGCTTCTCGGAAGCTACCACCTTACTTCTAAGCTCATACAATCTTGATCTTGAAAACTATCCACTACGCAAGATTTTTCAGAAACCAAAATTTTCGGGAAGATTGATCCAATAGGCCATGGAGCGAAGCCAGTTTGATCTCAAGTATGCTCCATATCTCACCATTTAAGGCAAGCATTGGCGGATTTTATCTCAGAGTTCTCCTACCAACCTGAGGAGAGGATAATTTCTCTAGAGTCATCCAGTGGAAGCGACACTCCACCAATCGAGCAAAAACTAAAAGATTTAGTTACCTGGAGCTTGCATGTCGATGGCTCATCGAAAGAGAAAGGCTCGAGCTTGAGACTGTTAATCGTGAGCCTAGATGGGGACCAAACTCTAAGTAGTAGTTAGATTTGGAGTCATCGCCTTGAATAACGAAACCCAGTATGAAGTTGTGCTCATCGATATACGGTTAGCCAGGAAAATGGGAGTGGAATCAATTGATATCTTTAGTGGCTCCCAGCTCGTAATGCATAAGATCCTTGGCGAATACTAGGCAAAAGGGGAAAAAATGATACCCTAATTGCAGAAGGTAAAGGACGAGCTCACAACCTTCAAACATTGCTCACTCCAATAGATCCCCCAAGAGTAAAACTCCATTGCCAATGCCCTAACTCGCTTGGCCTCGACAATAAACAACGGGACGGATTGCATCCCCTTCAGATTCCTATAGTCTCCCATCATTGATGCATCGAACTAGACCATAATGATGGTTGAGAGAGAAACCTCGTGGATGGACCCCATCATAGCTTACCTCAAAGGACAGGACTCAACCCGAAGACAAATCAAAGGCTAGGACCCTTCGTGCCAAGTCAGTTTGCTACACCCTGATCAACGATAATGTAAAACCCTAGATGGAAAAATAGTCCTTAAGAGGGGGGGGGGGGGGGGGTGAATAGGATACTTTAAAAATATTTGTGGAATGAAAACTTTCACCAACCCAAACAAGTTATAGACACACAACACCAACAAAGATAAACAATAAATATGAATGATGTTAAATAATAAGTATGGACAAATTTTAAGCAATGAATGAGAGTGATTCAAACAATATGGGTAATCAATAATAAGCAATAAATGAGAGAGTTATGAATGTAAGCAATAAATGTATGAGAATGATAATAATGCTTCAAGTAAATATGCAATGAATAATAAATGATTTGAGAGAGATGAAATGCTCAGAGATTTATAGTGGTTCGAAGCTTTATCCACAAGTCTCCTACATCCACTTCTTTAAGGCAACCTCCTGGAAGTTCCACTAGAATCGGATTGTGCCAAATGCGCTAGTTTGATAGGATTTCGCCTCTTATAGTAGTTTGACAGGATTTCGCGTCTAGATTTACAGGATTTTGCCCATAAAGTGTTTGATAAAAAGTGTGAGAAAGATTGCCTCTTAACTTAGGCTTAAACACACAATAAGAACAATACTTTCAAAGATTTACAAATGAGTACAAGAGAGTGATGCTTTCGATATGGAGTTTTAGCTCAAGGGATTATGTGAGAATGTTTTGATATGACTTGAATCTCTAATATTCTCTTTCCCTTTCAAAGCAATGAAGTGCCCTATTTAAGCTTGACTTCTCCCTTGGTTGCAAAGAGTTGTTGCTGCATTAAATGCATGTCTTAAAAGCCTACAGACATAGTGATGCATGGTTCGGCAAACATGCATATATAGTAAGTGCACTAGTCGCAAAAAGTAATATAATGATAAGTAGAGTATCATTCCCACAAGGATAGTGCTACTAAGTACCAATTTCTGTAGTTTAAGTCCTAATTGAATGATGTCGAAACAATAAGATGACTGAACAATCAAGGAACAATTGATACGATAAACCACCACCGAATTGTATCAAGTTCAAATACTAGATTGAATAAGCAACCACAAAAGGTTCTTAACTTTCATTAATAAAAATAATCATCTAAAAAAACAGCCTATTATGACTATAAAAACCTTCTTATAGTTTGATCTAATGAAAAACTCTAGAAAAAGAACATTAAACAATTATCAAAAAGGTCCCAAAACATTCTAAAAGTTGCAAATAAACCCAAAAAACTCTAGAAGTTTGTAAACACACCCTTAAAAAACATTAAAAACGCCTAAAAACCCATCTAAAGGATTTCGAAAGGCCAAAACATGACAAAACTTGTTTGGCTGTTTTGGAGTGCCACATCAAAATTCGTCACATTCTGACATCGTCGGCACTATTTAACACTTCACTGTTCATCTAACACTGTTCATTACTGTTCATTCGCATCATTGAAGCAACAATAAATTGGATCAATGAAATATTAACAACTAAATACAAATTAACAACTAATAAATGACGAAAATGAAATTAAAGCAAAACCCGCCAACTTAACTAATTAAACAATGGTAAAACAAAAAATGCTAGGGTGTTGATTTCACCTAGATATGCTAACCCAGTTTATAAAATCTATTACCCAAGTTCTAATTTCCTTGATTGAAAATCGAATTCCCTAAGTTGTAAAACATACCTTCTTAGGTTATATTTTCCTACTTATCCCTATTAAGCTTCGGCACCCAACAAAATGAAGATTAATAGTTCAAAGTCTCTTAAACTTTGTGGAATTCTATCTAGATTTCATAGATCGTGTTTATCTATCTCTAGTTTTTGCTTAATCTATGGTATTTATCCCAAGAGGCACATATCACAAATCACTTCTCAGTCTCATTGTGAACAACACACATTTGAATAGTGATCAAGTATCCAAAAGTCATTAAGCAAAGAGATAAACACTCAATCATGAAATTAAAACTCAAAGTAAATCAATTCATATAAATTTGAATCATTGTATCAAGGTTACATCAAACCCTAGCCAAACAACTCAGTTCATACTTAAAAACAAAACAAAATAACAAAGATAAGTTGAATCAAGTTTCATCATTGAAAAATACGCAAAAGATGAAGAAATCTTCTCTTATTTGAAGCCCAAATCTTCAATAATCTTCTCCTTCCATGAGCTGCCTCCCAAATGACGAACCAAGACCCTTTGCCCTTCCTTTTCGTGCTAATTTATATCTCTCTCACTTAAAGATGAAGCCCTAGCAAGCCAAAACTTGTCGTTTTATTTTTTCACCTTTGACGCAGTTTCGTCGCGGTGAATTTTTATCCTTGCCAGCAGCGAGGATATTTCGGGCCAAATTTGAGGATGATAAAATCTGAATCTGGAAAAGTGGTAGAAGTATGCATTGTATACCTTTTAATCATATTTCTACTCGTTCAAGAATAAGCCCAATTCTAGGTCTACAGCTCAAGTTATGGCCAAAATACTGAAGCACGTCCAAAGACATTTTTCTTCAGTTCCTAACATACTGTTCACGACTTCAAGCCAAGTTTTCACCCTCATCCAGTTAGAATTAGAAAAAAACAAAAAGCATGAAAGTTGTAGCTCTGCTTCTTAGATTTCTAAATATTCTAAATTAAGGTCATTCCGAGTTTCCAAACTCAAGTTACGCAATTTACGCTCAAAACTGTCATTTATGCTCAAAATCATCATTTAGGCCTGCAAAGAAAAATTAATAGAATTAGGTAGCAATTATGGCCCAAATTATATGAGAAGTATCCTAAATCTTATCGAAATTCAATGCAAAATCATAGGGAAAAATAGGATTATCAAATACCCCCAAACTTAAGATTTGCTCGTCCTCGAGCAAAAAGGAATTAAAAAAAATATATATATATAAATACCTAGATTGAATCACAATGAAAGTCTCAAAAATTGTTGGTACATTATTACAAAAAAATGTTCAACACTCTAAGAAGTCATAAATTGAATTGACTATCTTTCTCTATCGGTCCCCTAAGTAGGTAATCCCCACTTCAGTCCACCTTCCAACTTCCCAGATTATTTTATGTAGAAATGTAAAGTTTATCAAATGGTGGCAGACTCCATAAGCCTAAGTATGGAACTACTCTCCACTATTGTAGACTAGACATCGCTAAGGATCAAAAGGTCTTTGCAAGCTTGTAACATTAGGCTCGGGTAGTGGGCTCCAAGGGAAAGGATAGGATAAACAAAGTAATAGAACTTGGTTTTCCTCATGCAAACACTAAAAGTTACATCAATCTCCGCTTTCTTTCTCAACCACCAATCAAAGTGTCAACCATTTTACAACCCTCAAACTTATAAATTTCTTGCTTTTGATTTTGAATTGATCTTAAGAACCTTTTTTTTTTTTTTTTTTTTGCAATAACAAATATTTACAACACCATTGAGGTCTATTGCCCATTCTTCTTGTCCTTTTTGCAAGCCCCAAACTTAAAATTTTGATCCATCACTTATTCACACATCTCTCAAAGCTATTTTGTGTCATACATTAGGTCCATAATTCTCCTAAAGGGAATGATAAAGTGTTTAGGGTATAGGGATTGGACAATTTTTGGTTTGCAAGAAAAATAAGGCAATGATAATCTCTTAAGGCTCAAATGGGTGACTAGGGAAAGATTCATTCATGGGTCGGCTGGAAAGGCTCAAACGTTTCAAAAAATGCCTAAATAATTTCCTCAACAATGTCTAATCCTAGAATTTCGCCTCAAGCACTTCTTAACTAGGTTCTAGAGTCCACCAACATTATCAAGACTTCACCTAACCACATAAAATGTTTCTAAGCATGCCAAAAGAATGAAAATGGTGGTTGAACCACCTAACAAACCTCTAGAAAAAAAAAATTAATCGACCAACATAAACTTGAAGCAATGCTTAGCATTTTCCATAAATAATATCCTAACAATCCTAGTCTCATCATAGACTTATGCAATTCATCTAGGCAACAACAACACAACACACACAAAACACACTAAACAAATAACAATCAAAGAACTTAAAACAAAAAAACACAATTTCGAGCTAAAACACACAAACAAACTAAACACAAAAATTCATACAGCTTTAGGGTTTCCAATATGATTGTTCCACTAGATGAACAGTCATGCCATTATCGCAAACAGTCGTTCCTAACAACAACGGTTAATTCGTACAGCTTTAGGGTTTCTAATATAATTGTTCCACTACCAAGAACGGTCGTACCACCACCACAAACGGTTATTCCATCACGAGGAACGGTCAATCCAATGGCTCCTTCAAAATCCATAAAAATTCCAGAAGCATACATGACTTCTTGGAATGTTGACGTTCAGCCAAGAACAATCTTTGAGTTTGAACGATCGTTCGACCACAGAGAATGATCATTCCACTTTAGATACTTGAACTTCAACTTGATCTTCAAGGCTTGTCTTCCAAGATTTGTGAAAGGTGCCAAGTGGTTGAATTCTGAGCGCTTTGACTTTTGACTTGGATGGAACGGACGTGCTGGTTGGTCGTGCCGGTGTGAGTGACTTGACTCCATTTTGGATAGAAGCATGCATGATCACATGGAATGCTGTCTTGCTGAGAGGACCATGCATCTGGGAAACTATGATACAAAGGAATGGTCGTTCCAATAGGAAAAACTGCGATTTGTTTTTGGTTATGACTCTTTATCATACCTTAGCATGTTTGTTAGAAATCCAATCAATTAGTTTGTTTTGTTCTTAAAATAAATGCAATGTTTTGATTTTATACTTAATCTATATAATGCATTTCTTTTCATCACTCTTATGTGTCATTGAGATTGTGTTAATGTGTTGGTATCTTTTTGCTTAATGACAAAAAAGGGGAGAGATAATGCATATTGAGTTTGATTGATTGCATGAGATATTGAAATATCTTTTGAAATGTATATGTTTTTGTTCTTTGATCTTCAAAATGAGTGTTACACTCTTACTTGAAAATAAGAATGAATATGCTTGGTGTAAGGGGGAGTATTGGGCTCACTTTATTTTTGGAGAATGCATATTCTAAGGGGGTGCTTGTTAATGTTTTTTTTATCATGTTGTGAATGGACTCATATTTTTATTTGAAACTCAATGTTTGCTTAGTTTTGTCCTCAATCAAAAAGGGGGAGATTGTAAAGCCCTCATATGTTTTGATGTGCCATAACTAATCAAGGAGTTGATTGGATTTCTAACAAACATGCTAAGGTATGACAAAGATGTAAGGAAATGAGCCATTGAGGTAGCGGAAAACAAAAACAATAATACAAGGATCGTTCCCATAGAACCAAGATTAGGGTATAATTTTACAGTTTATATCGCAATAAGAATCTGCAGAAAATTAATCTAGAGTTTAAGAAACCATATGCACGTTTGGAGGCTCCTCCAACTTTGTCTTTGAACGTTTTGCTACCGACCCAAGTGTAAAATCGAACAGACGTAGTCCACATGAAGACAATCACAAAGAACTAAAGAGAGATTTGCTAGATCCTCTTTAACTTTAAGATCAATGAAGAAAAGAAATGTATTTGATTTTTCAATCAATGAATGAAATGAAAAATCACTTCTGCTGTGGGAGAGAAATGTATGGGGCTGTGTGTTTTGCTTTTCAAAGAAAAAGTGAATAATGAATTATATTCTACTTTTACAATTAACCTTTTTCTTTTATATTGAAATTTTAGTTGCCCTATTCCCATATGGAATAGGTTTGGGCTCCAACGCAAACACCCCATGTTTCTAAACACTCCCAATTAGATATTTATTTTAATTCATCATTATCTTCAATTAAAATCAATTAATATATATTAACATTTAACAATAATGATAATTTATTTAAATATATGCTAACACATATTTAAATGTAATTTCACTTATTTAATTTTTCTAACAAATAAAATAAAAGGCTACAACCTCAGAAATTTAATTGCACTGTGAAATTACCAAAATACCCTTTCGCCCAAAAAGAAGAAAACCCCATTCTTTCTTCTTGAGTCTTAAATTATCTTCTATGTGTGTGATCCATAGGCTTCTCATCATACCGGTGGTGTATAGTATCGCGATTAACACCAATTAATCGTTTCACTAATACACAAAACAAGATTGGCCCTTAGCAAGGCATTATGGCCACCCGATAGATTCAGATTCAGCAAAGTAGCTACTTGTCAACGATATGGTTACCGTACAATTCAATCCTTTCATCATTCATTATCTCGACGAGACGAAGACATAGAAATAGTGTCAACCTTCGGTTACTCTCGATATTATGTATTCAGCTTCTGGACCGATGACCTGTATTATAAACTGGATAGAGCAACAACTCAATCCCACTGTGGCCACAATTTTAGTGTCATTGCCATATACTGAATTGCCCCGTGAGATAACTTCTCCCGTACCCGCGAGTGATGAATCTTCTGTCTATCTACCATAGTCTTGATACACTCCTTGATACAACCAATCACTACTGTACTGACAGCTCTGAATAGAATTGTGTTAGGCTAGTGTCAAACTTCACCAATTGGTGCACAAGGCACTCTGGTGATCTCAAGTCTAAGGATCACATGCACCACCATTCATTAGAGGATTTGTTCCATAGACACTAGGGTTACCATCCATATGGAATCCTCTAGTGGGTCAGTCCAGTGAACTTGTTGTGGTGTATTCGCCTACAGCAAGCACCCATGTGTTGCACCAGGTTATCACCAAACAACCTCGATAAGTGAGATCAGTCATTGCCTTTCGACAAGGTCGTTCAACACTATGATAGCCTTACAGTATTATCTGTGCCCTTACTTCAGAATAATACCGGGGTACGCGTTTCTAGAATGGCCACCATATATGCTCATAGGGTTCTCACTATCAAGATTTGAAACACTTGATACCCTCGTCACGGTTCTACCATTCTAAGGACATATATCAATATATATTGCAATAATAATGATTTACGCTATATAGAATGAAATGCATTTTATTGATTAATGAACATTATTACAAAGAGTCAATTCTACAATAATTGATTGGCTCTAGGGCAACTACTCTAACAAAAGAATCATAACCAAAAAGAAATTGCAGTTTTTCCTATTGGAATGACCGTGCAAGATAAAGGAACGATTGTTCCTTTGTATCAAAGTTTCCTAGATGCATGTTCCCCTTAACACAACAATGTTCTGTGTGATCGTGCATGCTTCTGTCCAAAATGGAGCCAAGTCGCTCATAGCAACACCCTTGTTCCATCCAAGTCAAAAGTCAAAGTTCTCAGAATTCAAACACTTGGTGCCTTTGACAAATCTTGGAAGACAAGCCTTGAAGATCAAGTATCAAAAAATGGAACGACCATTCTTTGTGGTGGAACGACCATTCACACTTAAAGATCGTTCTTGGCTGAACGTCAATGTTCCAGGAAGCCGTGCATGCTTTTGGAATTTTTATGGATTTTGAATGACCCTATTGGATTGACCATTCCTCATGGTAGAACAATCGTTCGCGGTGGTGGTACGACCATTCCTCATAGTGGAATGATCACACGAGAAACCCTAAAGTTGTACGAGTTGACTGTTGGTGTCAGGAACGACCGTTCGCGATAATGGCACGACTGTGTCTCTATGTCTGTAGGCTTTCAGACATGCATTAATGCAGCAACGACTCTTTGCAACCAAGGGAGAAGTCAAGCTTAAATAGGGCACTTCATTGCTTAGAAAGGCAGAGAGAATATCAGAGATTCAAGTCATATCAAAACATTGTCACATAATCCCTTAAGATAAAAATCCATATCAAAAGCATCACTCTCTTGTACTCATTTGTAAACCTTTGAGAGTATTTTCTTATTGTGTGTTTAAGCCTAAGTTAAGAGGCAATATTTCCCGCACTTTTTATCAAACATAGGCGAAATCCTGTAAATCTAAAGGCAAAATCCTGTCAAACTATTGTAAGAGGCAAAATCTTGTCAAACTAATAGATTTGGCATAATCCAATTTTAGTGGAAGTTCGAGGAGGTTGCCTCGAAGAAGTGGATGTAGGAGGCTTGTGGATAGAGCTCCGAACCACTATAAATATTAGAGCGTTTCTTCTTTTGTCAACTCATTTATTATTCATTGCATATTTACTTGAAGCATCATTATCATTCTTATACATTTATTGCTTAAATTCACAACTCTCTCATTTATTGCTTATTATTGATTGCCCATATTGTTTGAATCACTCTCATTCATTGCTTAACATTTGTCCATACTTATTGTTTAACATCATTCATTTTTAGGGTTTATCTCTGTTAGTGTTGTGTGTCTATAACTTGTTTGGGTTGGTGAAAGTTTTCATTCCACAAATATTTTTAAAGTACCCTATTCACCCCCCTCTAGGACTATTTTGCCATATAGGTACAAAATCCATTCAAAATGAACTCAATAACTAACCAAAATTTATCAAAACCAACAAAAATTAATTAACCCATACCTCAACTAAACAAGATTAAATCAAAACCCACATTAAAATCTAAGAATTTAATCTTCCAATTTCAAACCCATTTATTAAAGTCAACAAAAACTCATAGTTTATGATTTGTCATCAATTAATAAAGTTAAAAGAAAAGAGTCTTAAGCACAATAAAAATAAAATAAAATTTAAACATCATCTTACCTTTTAACCTCCAAATGAGTAGGCTTTCTTGAGTAACCCAACCAAAGGAAGAAGAAAGTATGAGGGAAAAAGAGAGGAAATGAAGAAGAGAGAAAAGGTAAAAAAATTTATGGAGGTCAGTATGAATTTAAGTGAGGTCAAAATTGTAAATACTAAAAATATAAAGCTTTTTTTTTTTTTCCTTCAAAGTTTGAATTGGTTCAATTGAACACATATGTTATATGGTAGCTAAACATCCCCGCTAGAAGTCTAAAAATTATGCAAATAATGTTAACTAGTGTGGTGGATCCATGATCTCAAGTTTTCCCCATTTTGAGTATTCAATAAAAATGCTTTTAAGGAAATTCAAACCATTTGAAGAGAATCATCTTTTTGTTTCAAATATTTTCTCCCTTTAGAAAGATGAATCAAGTATTCTTATATTAAAGAGATTTTCACGTAAAAGAAGCACAAAAATAAAATTCATAAAGGTAAATAATTTTCCATGAAGACTTGAATTTCATTTATTCAAAAGATGATATTTTTCTATTTAAAAAATAAAATTCATGATTTGTGAGGTTTGAAATAAAGCTTCCATCAATTCAAATCATATTCAAGAAGATAAAACAATGCAACTTATCCTTAAAACATACTTATTCTCATTCAATAACCATGATAAGAAAGGAATTTTTACCAAACATTTGTCGCAATAAATATGTGCCTTCCTTGTTTGTCTCCAACAATGAACTCCTGAGATGCCTTAGTGAAGTCCAATTTTCTTTACTATACTTTCTCTCTATTCTTAAATTGAGCAACCACTCAATATTCCATTATTTAGGTACCGACAAAGATATTAAAATTTTTCTCTTTGGTACCTAAATTAACTTGGGTCCAATGAGGGTTAGCTTTGGTTCCCTTAAAAACCCACATATTCTCTTTGCCCAGAAGTTGATTTCTTTTGATAGGGAAAGAGAAAGACATATTACCTATACCACCACAATGCTTACAAGTCACATTTTGCTCACTTGAAGAGGAGATTTTAACAAAATATTTTTTCCAATATTTTTGTTTAATAAAGAATTTAAAACCAAGTCCTCTTTTGTTTAAAACACCTCCTTCGACTCCAAGCATTTTATCTAAAATATCTTTTCCATTTTGAACTTCAAAATGATTTCACTCAAATTTTTGGCATTCTTCTTTAATGTCTCAATCTCATTTTCAATGGTTTTCTTCTCATTTTTAAATGCAATAAAATCAATTTCAAATTTCTGTTTTTCTTTTTCAAAAGTGATAAAATCAATTTCAAATTTTTATTTTTCTTTTTCGAAAGTGGAGAAGTCATTTTGTTCAACTTTCTTTCCTTTAAGTTTTAAATTTTCTTTTATTAGAAAATCATTTTCTTTTCTCAAATCCTCAAATTTGTTTTTCAAGACTTAAAGCTTTCTTTTTAAGAGAGTTCTTAAAAATGTAAAGTTCTAGTTTCTTATTAACCTCCTCAAGGACATCATACAACTCTTCACATGTAGGATTATAATCTATCTCATCAGCATCATCAAATTCGAAAGAATAGTTAGAAGTCGTTACATTTTCCTTCATTAATCACCATAAAACAAATGTTGGCCACTTTCATTCTCCTCTTGATCAGATTCACTTTCTTCACTATCATCACATTTGACTTTCATGGTTTTCTTCTTGAATTCGCTACTCTTTAAGAAAGGGCAATCATACTTGACGTGCCCCAGCATTTAGCATTTGTAGTAAATATTATTTGGCCCTTCCTTAGTCTTTCTCCTCTAGGATCTTTCTTCTTGATGAAGTTGTCATTCCTCCTTGATTTTCTACTTCCAAGAACCTTTCCAATTTTCTTAGCTATGATGACAATTTCTTCATCTTCCTTGATTTTTCCTCATTTTCACTTTATTTTTTCTGTTTGATGGAGGACTTGAATTCACTTCTCTTCTTCTTCTTCTTCTTCTTCTTCTTCTTCTCATCTTCATCAATCTCTCTTTGCTTCAAGGTAAGTTCATGGGTGAGGAGTGACCCCATAAGTTCTTCAAGCAGTAAGGTTCTTATATCCTTTGCCTCTTCAATAGCTGTCACCATTGGATCCCAAAATGAAGACAAAATACTTAAGAATCTTCTTGACATTTTCTTGGTTAGAATACACTTTACCAAGATTTTTCTAATTCATTGACTATAGTGATATATCTGTCAAACATTTCACTTACAGTTTCATTTTCATGCATCCTAAACAATTCATATGAATGAATGAGCATGCTAATTTTGGTCTCCTTAACTTGATAAATCCCCCCATTTGAGAGAATTAAAAGTTTCCAAATTTCTTTGGCGGAGGTGCATGGTTGCACCTTGTTGAAGTTGTGTTCATTGAGGGCACAATATTAGAAATTCATTGCCATAGCATTAATAGAAACTCTTTTCTTGTCTGTAGGGGTCATCTCTTCCCTAGTCTTGGCACTTGTTTTCCCTCTACTTCTTTCATTGGCACAAAAGGTTCATCTTGCACCATATCCCAAAGTTCACAGTCACTTTGTACGAAAACTGACATATGATTCTTACAATGTGCATATACGTTGCCATCAAGAGTCACTTTGTAGGAACATTGGAAGAACATTAAAATATTGTGTATTTATGCACATTTCTCTTGATTCAAACCTAGGACTTCATCCTTGGAAACGAAGCATGAACTCAATTCCTTTTCAAGGATGAATTCCTACGTTCAAATCAAGAGGGATGTGTGTGAATACACAACATTTTGACAGTGAGCCAAGTTGTTACAAATGGTATCAGAGCAAATTCTACCCAAAAGTGTACGTTGCATCCAAAGGGGGGGATGAATTATGACATCTCAAATCGCTTGAGAAAGTTATTTAAAGACACATTTTGGGTGGGTCAAGATGTCACGGAACTAATCAGAACTTGTGGTTGAAATCGGAGAAGGAAGATGACATCCGGTCAATTGCACCTGATATAATTTTTATCAGGCCTTAAGAAGAGGCTTTTTGTGTTTTTGTTATTTTATATTTGTAATTGGACATTTTGCTATAATTTCTATTATTATTTAATTAAGGTTCTTCGTTGTTATTGAATTGCCTTATTATCAATCGGAGGATATTTAAAAAAAAAAAAAAAACTAAAGAAAAATGACATAAGTTTCATTTGCATCAATAAACGGACATCTTTATCAATCAAAAGACATTTTTTAGTAAAAAAATGTTTGTTTATTGATAAAAAGTTTAAAAAAAGTGTTTGTTTATTGATAGAAAAGTGTTCATCATTGATAAAAATTAATGTCCGTTTATTGATACAAATGAAACTTGAGTCTTTTTCCTTTAATTTTCTAAAACAGTGTCCTGCATTTGATAATATCCCTGTTGAACTTTAAGTTGCCATAAGAAAAGAAAATTAATTTTAGAACTTTTAAATGCGGTGTCTTAAGAAATGGGGGCGAATAAAACCACTCTTTTTGTAAACAGTAATGCCAGACTTACCGACCTAGCGACCGATTTGACATACTGACTCTAGTTAAATTTTGAGATTTGGGTTGTTGGGTAATTGTGTCGATATATAAAAATTCGGTATTTGGGTCCGTAAATATAGTATTACTGTTTTGTAAATGGAGAAATGTGTGGAATGGAGAAATCAGTACTTGTCTTACTTTGGACTTTTCATGGAGGGTGACGACGTGACGTCCATAATTATGGTAATTGGTTTGAGCCATATTTTGCCCTATTTTTTAGAATAGATCCATTGGCACTCGGTTAATGGACTAAATAAACTCCACTTTTTAATAATTTTTATAATTATAAGTTTTCCTATATTAAATAATTAAAATTAACTTTAATTTCTTATTTTTTATAAGTACGTTTGATACCTTACATTTATCTCATAAACCCTAATTATTATATGCTTTTCAAATCATACTTAGAAGTAAAGAGATGGTTTAATAGAAAAAGAAGATTTGCAATAGGATTTATCATGTTATAAAGCAATATGAAAGTGTAAGTTTTTAATCACTTCTCAATTTTTTTTATTTGAAGTTGTATCTTTATTTAGAAAAGGTAGAGATTTCATTTTAATAATTATTGTAATAGAATTGTTTATGTAACAGCCCAGTACATTGCCAAGATATTATGAATTTACGCTTGTCCCTCTTGTTTCAAAATTAGGACTTCATTAAGAGGGACGCACATAAATTCACAATATCTTGGTAATAGGTCGGGCTATTACAATTTATTAACTTCTATTAACATAATAATGTTAAGATTTTTTTTTTCTTTTATGTTTCTTATTATTGTATCTTATGCGAATATAGTATTACAAAATTTATTAATTATTTATATACTTGCACTATGGTCTTGATTTTTTTTTAATTAATTAATTTTTTATCTTTAAATGTTTTGAACCTTCAATTTGAAATGTCTAAGATTTTGTTTTAGGAATAAAGATAGTGGCAGGTATATGACATCGGTAAAAGAAATTAAATGTTTTTACTCTTTTAAAATAAAAAAAATGAAAAAATGAAATGAAGGACATTTATGTGATTTTATCAAAACCTACATTTGAGATAACATTAAAGTTTTAAATGATTATAAAAATTTAGAGTTAAGGTTTATATAAAAAGTGAAGATTTAAGATGAAAATAAAGCATGTGTGTTTTAGTTACTATAGTGTCCTTTATAGTAATTGTAGTTAAAGTTAAATTTATCAAAAATGAAGAATAAAACAAAAAATGGGGTTATTGAGACAAAAGACTAAGGCTAAAAATCAGAATTTATACTATTAATCATAAAGTTAATATGTACTTAGCAACATGGAAAAAAAGTTATATTCTTCAACGTAGTAATAACAAAATTATTTACAGAATAAATAAACAAAAATGTAAGCAAAATTGGTTGTGTTTCTCTGATGAGTATAGATTTACATATTCATTTGCTCTTCTTCTCCATTTGGCACCATAGATTTACATATTCATTTGCTCTTTTTCTCCATTTGGCACCAAGTGAATAGAGTTCGGTACATGGTCATTGCAGGCATAAACTACCCTGAAAATATCATACCTAATTTCAAGTTTAAAGCGATCAAGATATGGCATTATTGTTTTTCTGTAGTCTGAATTAAGTATCCATGTATAACAATACTGCAGAGACTTCCAAACAATAAGACTTGACACTCTTGGAATGGTTTGGCATTTCAAGCAAACTCCTGAGATTGCTCCTTCCATCTTCAGGAATCTGTCTCTGAATAATGCTAAGTTTGCATAGGAGAGGTCGTTTATGTCTCCGGTACTCGGCGAAGTTATGTTCATGAATATTATGTCACCCGTACAGAATTTTGCAGCAGAGGATCCTTCTCTTGAGTCTCCAGCATATGTATCAAAGAAGCTATGTTCAATCAAGATAGCCATGCTTGATAAATTTGTTAACATTGATAGCTGCCAAAATTCATTCCAAAATTAATGTTACTCTTACACAACATCATGATTTAATGAAGAATATGATAAATTCAATATACATAGTGTTGGATTTTCATGAGTGCACTTAAAACAGGCCATGGGATGCAGTTACCAAGTAACTGCACAGATAACTGTATTGCGGTAATTAGCAGTTTGTAGGTAGTTTCCTAATTCTCTTAATATAACTTAATTGGTTTCGTTATACGAAACCAATTACAAGAGAAACAAACAAACACAGTTCCCTTTTCTTCTCTGTTCATTCATATTGAGAGAGAAATCTTTTGCTGTGATTAGTGTAAAATCTCGTTATAGATTTTCACTGTGAGATTCAGAAGGGAAAAGGGTATTGTGAAACACTCCACTGTTATATGCTTCCGCAATTATATTTAATTATTTCCTACATATAGACATGATAGTGCAACTTACAATTGCTGAAGTTAAGATTTCTTTGTTTTCTCTCGATCTCTTTGTCCACGCTCCATACCATATGATCTACAGAGTAAATCAACTAAATAATTAATAACTGCTCACAGATCAGATTTCTTCTTCAATGAAGATATAAATTAATTTATGACAGTACTATAAGAGTAGTTGACTTGAAATAAACCTTAATCAAAACTAGAAAACAAATATATATACATATAGATAGATAGATTGAAAGAAAGAACCATATTTCCATGGATGCTCCTGAAAATGGAAGTTTGGAGACAGCCAAGAGTTTGAGTGCAGATACAGAAATGTTTGAGTGCCTCAACAAGCTCTTCCACCACTACTACTGTTGGCCTGAATACAAAAAAGCTTATATCCAAGTTTCTGTTGTTGAAAGGAAGATAACATGCCATCTTAATTATTTTAATTTCTTTTACTTTGGCCCCTTTTCTTTTTTATAAACTTGTTTCTGCGTCTGGAAATGAATCAACAAAAAGGTATCAGATACTTGAAACTTGGGAACAAGAAAAGTGGTTATGGAGTTCAGTTGCCTGGTCGTCTTTGGATACTGACTGTTGACATTGGAAAATAGACATGTTATTGGTCTTGCATTTTGACTTTTTCTACATAAAAATACTACTACTTATAAATTAATTTCTGAAACATAATTTATAATTTTTAAAAGGGTCAAAAGGGATTTTCTGATGATTTTCATATGTGGGTTTAATAATTTTTTTTTTTTTTAATAATTATGTTTTTCAAGTCTTCTTAGAAGGTCTAGAAGGATGAATAATTTAGTTGCGTGACTTACGGTATAGGTAATTGTCTTCAAAATGAAATATGAATATGACCAGGTCAAATTTGTCTATTACCAAATCAAATGAACAACTTTATTGGAATATGAAGTTTTACACTTAACATATTACGTTTCAATTCTCTTTTAATTTTAATTTACTTAAAATCCGATATGAAAGAGAACATATGAAGTCTGAATTTCTAGAAAGGTAGCACTTCTCTTCTTGGATTCAAATAACTTAACATTACGGTATTAATTTAATCTAAATTAATGGGAGATTAAGTAAAGTCATTATGAGTTTGTTGTGTATCAAATTATCAAGGATTTTTCCTCAGATTTACTGAAACTAAAACTATATATATATATATATGATTTCCAGGTCATTCAAATTTCAGAGTAACGTTCAGGTACAAGGCGATTCAACATTTATACCAAACCAGTCACTGAACTAGGCAGACAAAACAAAATAATATCTATAAGACATAATATTTCATAATTTAATCTCTTTCATCCTAACATTTTTAATAGAAAAAAAAATTGTCTATTAATAATAATGATAATTTTTTATGTTTCTCTATAAAGTTGATAGTCGATATAACCTAAAATAATTGAATGCTGACATAAAAAATGACTAAAACAATTTATGCTTCACTTCTTCCCATCAAATGGGGTGAAAAAAGTATACTTCTAGCCTTTACTTCATATTGACCTGCTCACACAAAAATGGGAAAAAAAAAATTCAGTCAGATTTCTTAGACAGACTTAAAGAATTAATGCTTATATATTTCCTTCAGAACCATATTGATTATACAAAACTGTGATACTCATAACTATCAACTAAATTTGCATGTTATGATTCACTTGGCCTTTTTTTTTTTTTTAATTTGATCTAAGAATGCTTCGCGATCTAACTAATCATTTAACTCTAGTCGATCTATCTAAGAACCATGGGTATGCTTATTAAGTGCCTAAAATGCAATTCTTGATATGCATAAACCATACCACACCAAGAGGGATGGTCGATAAATTCATCAGGAAAGTGATTTTATCTTCAGAGATAGAACAATAATATAAAAATGGCATTCTCTTCCCAATTTATAAACTAGATCTAAGTTTTAAGTAATTTTCTAACCTCATCATAGATCTATGGGGATTCTCAAACCATCATTTGCAAGCTGCACTGGGATTCCTTCCCTGAATATGAGCAAAGAGAAAACATATAACATCAGAATCTTTTACAAGATCTTTCCACAGATATGGCCAGAGATTACAGCACAAAATCTTAAAAAGAAACAGTGGACATCTACCTTTTGGACCATTCTACAAGAAATTCATTGTCCTTGTGGTGATCAAATTCGTGAGTCATTCCAACTAACAGAGCCCGCTTAGGACATAACCTTTTCACAGCTTCAAGAGTCTGCCCAAATACTAGTCAATGTCATAAGCAACATTCAACAATCGATGAGCTAACATAAGTAAGAATTTCAGCATTAAGTAAACAAACCTGTGGAAAGCAGAAGTGAGTATTATGGGATCCAGTCTGGAAAGAGAGAAGATGGAAACAAAATAGGAAAATTATTAGTTTGTTGAAATTGCAATAACAAGAATTAGCAAAAAGCATTTATGGAAGAGGCATGCTAGGTATACTTACCTTTTCACTTCCCCCACCCAACTTATTGATACTTATATAAAGACAAAGGAAAGGTAATTACCAACTTGCTACAAAATTGGTCTCTTGTACATGTGTCAAAAGAAAAGTGAGGAAGGGGATGTTTCTAGCATCTCTTATCATGGAAAGACAAATATATCATGCTAATGTCAGCATGTGTTCTAAAATGGTAAGAAACTTAAAATGACAAATTGATATTAATTTTATCATTTAAAGGAGTCAAAGGAATTTATTAAAATAATTATCTGTTAGACGTAAATGATAAATGTTAACTTACAATTTTAAGTTTCTTAACAAGTGCTCTTGGGATACTCATTAACACAACCTAATTATATATACCATAATGGTGAAAAAACAGACAGAAGGTGTTTGCAAAAATAACAAAACATCTGTACTACATTATTATGAAAACCCTTGGAACTACAATGATGGATGGTCAACTAAAAATGAATAAATAAACAAAAGATTTAAGTTTCCCAGGCTCCAATTATTTAAGAAGGAAAATTATACCCAAGCAAGTAGTATTTACAGAATCAATTAAATATTATCACAAGCAAAGATGAAGAACAACTGGTGATTTTTCATCCAAAAGGGCCAAAATGCTAACCTCCACAAGAATCAAAATTCTCATAAATAAAACAATGAACCAAAAATATCCTTAGAAGGTAGTCAAAACAGCACCAGAAGACTTCTAAACTTATTTACTGACCTTATACAATGTATCCAAAATAAGAAGATCCAATTGCCCAGCACCAGATTTCGAAATTACTGCAAAACCATACTTTTCTTATTGAACCATAAAACAGAAAAAGCTTCTCATTAAAATTTATTCTATTCCATAAAATGTGTCACGAATTAGATTTCCAGCATTTTCAGATATGTGATGCAATCCTTTAAATCTTAGAAGGTACCAAAAATCTAAAAAAAAAAAAAAATAACCTCACTTCTACTGTATTAAGACTGCAACAACTCCTTTAAAAGACAAGGTGGATCTCATACCCAAAGATGCAAAAAAAATGCATCAGCCATAACAACAAACCATAAAAACAACAATGCTGATTATAAGAGAAATGACATTAAGATCTATCTTCCATAATAAAACATTTACAAGTAAAATAAATTTATTGATGGTTTTTTTCAAATTATTTCCTGAGAACTTTGATCTAACATGATTAATAGGGTTAAGAAAAAATGAATAGAATAAAGTCCAGAATTTAGGTGAAGAAAGAAATTCAGGAACTTCAAAAAGTTAGAAAGGGAAAAGGAAATTCAACTTCAAGGCAATTCGGAATTTATTACACTTATACTAATTTTTCATATGCAAACAATATGTGGAGTCTTCATAAGAGTTTGATATGAGCATGGAAACAGAATGGATGTAACTGTCTATTGAACTTCCTCAAATATCTAAAACCAAAACCTGCAAAGCATACAATTTGGACCCTGAATGCAGACTGTTAAGAAGAAGAAGAATCATAGTTTTCAATAAACAAGACTGTCTTGGACTTTTTGTAATTTATATGCACAGAATAAATGGGTGTAGAAGAACATTGAGAAAGGCATGGGCAATTTGTAAAATAATTAAGGGGAGAACCATTTTAAAGTATTTATTTAGGGCACTAAAATTACGTATAACCTCTTTTAACACACCAAGAACTTAAGTGGCTCCATTTCTCTGTCCATTGCCACTGCCACAAACATGAGACTTACAATCTACATAAACTACTTCAATCAATATGTATCAGCACACAAGCAAAAGGAACTAAATCAACACTCACCATACTCTGTGCTTGAAGGAAAGCGTGAAATGTCAGATATATATGCAACTCTACATTTTTCACCAAAGAGAAAGCCCAAGGAGACATAATCTTCCCCATGCATCACCTATATTCCGAACATAAACAATGAGAGAAAAGACATGAATGAATCGAGGGGGATGAATATCATAAACAACAGGAACTTAGAGCACATAACTGGAAGGGGAAAAAATTTCAGGCCAGAAGCAACAAAAGGCTTGTCACATTGTTCCTCAATTATCTTCCAGTCAACTTGTGCCACCCGTCTAATTTCTTGGCCTTCTTTCAGTTTCTTCCGAACCAAATATGGAAATTTCACTGAAACACTGTTTCCAAGGTCAAACAAACTCAAATAATAAGTACTTACAAGTAATGATAACATTTAAAGCAAACATCAGCTCAAAATGCTAAATACAGATTGCATGAGCATATCTTAACATTTTCCCAAGCTGACAAATACAAAATATAAGTTCCAGTAACAAAGTGCGAGTCTTTGCTACAGTACTAGGCCTGGCAACATTACTGGGCTGATGTTCAAGAAACAGATATCTATGTCTTGGTTACAAGTCAATATTTTTGGAACAAAAAAACTTTTTTCAGTTACTAATATATGTAAATATTGTATTTAATATGGTTACCAAAACATTACAACTTGTAACCAATATTTCAGTGCAGGAAACTATTACCGCATTGATATCGTAGTATGACCCATAAAGTAAATGCAAGATGTCATTGTCCTCTGGCATACAACTATGATGCTCATACTATTAATAAATAAGTCAAGTACCCTGAAATGTTTTTGATCTTAGACGACAGAATTAAGATAAAGTTCACAAGCAAGTATAAATATATACAATTAAATAAAAGCAACTAAGAGGAATTTAGTCTTTTGACATGTGAATTGATGAGACCAATTAGGTTACTTATAATTGAAAGACGTTTGAAAATATTCCGGCTGAACCAAACATAATAAGTGCCTCCAAAAATAACTCGGAAGAACAGAAGCCTAAAACAAGATTGTAGCAGGGCAAGGTAAAACTGAAGTCTGCACAAATAATCATCAGAAATATGATAATTATAGTGCATACCTTCATAACAGACAGACTTGTATCACAAAATCTAGAAAAAGAAAAGAGCTGAAAACAGAACAAGTACCTCTCCATTGCAAACTGAGTTAAATAAACAGGTGTCGGGTCAATATCATTCGTGGCACTATATGGTTGCACAGCACGAATATCATCCAGACCAAGAACTGCATCAGCATGTTCATGAGTCAAAATAATCTGCATTCCACAATAAAGAAAACTGAGAAATGAACATCAATGTAATATGATGATCAGACAAACAAATAACACCAATTATTTTAGTGCTCAAAGTTCCTCATATGAATTTAAATTGATTGTTAATGAAGTTAATTAAGCATAAAAAGTGTTCAGTAGGAAAAAAAGAAAAAAAGAAAAAAAAGAACTAACAGAATCGACTCGAGGAATTTTATGGAAGGTAAACCAGCGAAGAACTTGCTCCCTGAAGGTCTTGCCAACATCAATTAAAATGTAGCTGTGTTTATCATCACTCTGATTCTCACAGTAATCAATTAGAAGAGAAGTGTTACACCTGAATCAACATCCAAATTTCAATTTCAAATTCAATTCAGTTCAATCCATGGAAATAAACAAAGAATGATCTGAAAAATTAAAGGTAAAGGTAGACCTGTAATTAGGATTAAGGTGAGGCGGGAGAGACAGCGCTGGGTAGCAGACGTTGCAAGGAGGATCTGAAGGCCGAATAAGGCACAATGTGTTTGGGAGGGCGCTCGAGCAGCCCGTACCTAGAAATATCAGAGACGATCCAGTTGATACGACGCCGTTATCAGTTTCATTCTGCATCACTGTCTCCATTCACAGCCAGAGAGAGAAATAGAATGAACAAGAGTAGAAATTAGTATTTATAGTTATGGAAAACTCTAACATTCATGAAGGCCACCGAGGAATGAACGGGAGTCACGCATTTCTTTCTTCCTTTTTAGCGATCCAATTAAGAATCTATTGTAGTGACTACATTCGGTGTAGCTGGACTCTCTCGATAAATCGGGCCACCAAAAACTTTAGCATCTCCAACCAGCTCTTAATTTTTAAAAGCATATTTTGTATAAATAAAGAGGACATCTTAATTGATTTTAAATATAAAAAACATAATTTTCATTTAAATCTAATAAACTCTTTAAATTTAATAAAGATATTTTTTATTTTTAAAAAATAGATTTAATGGGAAAGAGAATTAATAAATAAAATGTAAAGAAACTTGTAATTTATTAATTAAAATTAAGATAAATAGTGAAATTTGACTCTTTAAATATAAAAAGTCAAACTAACTTTCTAATTTATATTTTAAAGATAAATAGTCTGTTAGACTCTTGTTTTTATGGATAGACTCTCTATAATAAAAAGTTTGGGTCATATAAAAAATCATTTAGAGATGATAGACTCTCTATAATAAAGAGTTTGAGTCATATAAAGAGTCATCTGGAGATGCTTTTCCAAATAACTCTTTATATGACCCAAATTCTTTATTATAAACTCTTTATTATAGAGAGTCTATCCATAAAAACAAGAGTCCAACATGTTATTTATCTTTAAAATATAAATTAGAGAGTGAGTTTGACTCTCCACATTTAGAGAGTCAAATTTCACTCTCTATCCTAATTTTAATTAATAAACTACAAGTTTCTATGCATTTAATTTATTAATTCTCTCTCCCATTAAGTTTATTTAAAAATTAATTAAGATATTTAAATTAAAGAGCACCATGGAGATGCTCTTATACAAGTTTTCTTTGGTTGATTAAACTCTGAATGAATTTTTTAGTAGAGTAATGTTACACTTACATCACTCTTTTACACAATTTTCATTACATTATGATGTGGCATATGTCACAACTACACAAATTTTTAATTATTTTGAATTTTTAATATTATAATAGAATTTGTGTAGTTGTAGCATATGTCACATCATGATGTTTACAAAATGGTGTAAGTGTAGCATTACTCTTTTTAGTATTAGATTGGAAAAAGAAAATCATTTAGAGTACTATTTTTTGTGGCAATTATAGAAAACCCTGTTTAAATAGCCTAATAATAGCAAGCCCTCGCACATAGGGGAAATGTACCCTAGCCCCCATTACATTAATATTGTCCGTCAAAGTTAACTGATGAATAGGTAAACTTGATATTTTCATTTTTCTACAAGGGTAATTTTGACATTTAACTACACCCTAAATAAATTTACTCCCTTTTTCCCTTATTTTATACCTTTCTCTTTGCCCTTTCCTCTTTCTTTTTCCTCTTTCCCCTTTTCTTCCTCCCTCCTCATCGTTGTTAATCGCCTCAAGGCAATGCCTCGAGGTCAGATCTGATCTTTTTTACTATTAGAAACCGGATATAGTCTCTATTGGCCGGATCTAGCCTTTCACCGACAATGAGAGGTCTGATATAGCATTTACAATGCTGTATCTAGCCTCTTGGCATGAATAAAGGCCGGATCTGGCCTCATTTGGCAGTCAAGAGGCCTTATCGGGCCTTAATCGCCGCTGTTGCCGTAAAGCCTCTATGGCTTTGGCGAATACCATGAAGCCTCCAAAGGGACTACCAACGACCACTTTTGAGAGGTAGGGGGTACTTTTAAACTTTGATTTTGGAGGGTCTTGTAAGTTTTGATAGGTTCAATAAGGGTAAAAATGTTTTTACCCTTTCTAACGGATTTATATTAATAGAATTTGACAAAATGGGGGTTAAGGTCTCATTTCCCATATGTGCAGGGTCTTGCTACATTAGGTGATCTACACGTGGGTTTTGTGTAATTATCCCATTATTTTTTTCATATATTTTTTAGAACTATAAAATAATCAATTCTATAAAACAATCTAAAAACTAGTATGGGTAGCTTTTAAAAGTCAAGACTATTTTTAAGTTGAATTTACTTTGTAAAATAATAAATAAACCGATACATAATGTAGTAACTCTTTCTAGTTAGTATACTTGGGAAATATAATATGATAAAAACACATATGTATATAAGTGAAAAATAATGGGCCCAAAAATTTTCTTTACTTTAGATAGTAAATTCTTTATATAACAAAAGTATCATATACATTAGCTTAAAAACAGTGGACAATAGTGTCATTTCTCTTCGGTTCTCGATGTCCATCTGACCACTTCTCACCTATTCCCTGCAAAAAAATTTAGAAACAACGGGGTGAGCACTAGTTGCTCAGCAAGTAAATCCGCTACACTATTCTTCTATCTTCGTTGCTCATATTCCGAGTCTTCTTCTCGATTCTTTCTTGCTCTTCCTCTATTATTTCACTATTTCTAGTTCTCACTGTTCTTTCTTTCTAGTTCTCTATGTTCTTTCTTTATTCTAACTTCTCACTACCCACGATAGTAATCATGGTATCATGCATAAGGTATGATGCAAATGCACAAATGCATAAGAATGCAATTTCTTTCTACTTTTCTATTTCTGATTCTGTTTTCTTTCTCTTTTCTATGTTTCTTTCTTTCTATTTCTCTTCTTTCTTTCTGTTCTATTCTTTCTTTCCTCTTTTCTTTTCTTCTTCTCTTCTTTTCTTTTCTTTTCTATCCTTTCTTATTCTTTCTTATTCTTTGATGATCGGACTCGGTTGATGCATGGATTTGGAATCTTGGTCGTGTGAGTGAGTACAATTCTCATCTACATGCACTCTTACAAACTGTACGAATTCTCTTTCTTCTTAGGCCACTCATTAAAGGTGGCGTGCATGTAGATATATTCTTCTAGGTACAGCCCTCATCTACATGCACTCTTACGGGCCGTACAAATTCTTCTTCTTATTCTTAGGCCGCTCACTGAAAGCGGCATGCATGTGGGAATATTCTTCTTCTTGTCACCCACGGGTTCCCCATCGCAACAACCTTTCTTTTATTTTCTTTAGCATGTTTCTTTCTTTCTCTTTGTTCTTTAGTGTTTTTCTTTCTTTCTTTTTGTTCTTTAGTGTGCTTGTATGCATGTATTCATGTAGATGGATTCTTTTTATTATTCTTTCTCAATTCTTAATTAAATGGAAAGAAGCAATATGGCATGTAAACAGGTCATTCTCTACTTTCTCTACCATCTACAAACTCATTTCAAATTATTATACTATCATAACCATAAATGCACTTCACTTTGGAATTTCATCAAACAAGTGGTATGCACAAATAAGCACTAAGTTAACTACTCTTCTATCATTTTTTTCTAGCTACCAAAATTGCAACACATTTTCTACAATTAATCTCAAACCTGGCTAGGAAATTCACACTTCAAAATTCTATTTCAACTTCTTCAGAACTTCTTTAAACTTCCACCAAATTCATCTCATACTAAACACTACTTCTCATGGTGGAGTTCAAACCACACTCAACATCAAATTCATCATCAATTCTCAATACTCAAGCATATAAGTACTTATAAGGAAATTCTCTACTCAAAGATTACTCAAATCAAAGGCTAGAGTTGGATTTGCTTACCTTGAACTTAAGTACTTCCACTAGAATCTCTTTCTCTTTGGTAGACTTCCTCTTTCTCTAAAATCCTAAGCATATAAACTATAAGAACTCAACACTTTAAAAATTAATCTCACATCTATTTACAAGAGTTCTTACCTTGAACTGCTTAGGAATGAATATTTACCCAAAATCCAACCAAAAGTCCTCTAAAATACCTTAAAAATTGGTGAAGCAAATTGAGAGAATTGAAGATGAGAGTGGCGTGTGAGGTGTAAAGAGTGATAGGGTTTGTATGCTTGAATCCTTAATATCTCATATTAATATGCATACTTTCCCATTTTGTCCCTACACTTTCTTGGAAATTCCATCTTTATCCTTTAGTTAATTACAAGAATGCCCTCACCTTTATTGCATTCTCCATGAAATTTCCTTACTTTTTACTCCCCACATTTACAACTAATTAGGGATAGAATGGTCATTTTTCCCTTAAGGAAATTTTCTCTAGAATCTTCTCAAGATTTCCAACCAGTTCTTTGCCCCGACGAAAATTCTTCTTCGCCTCGGCGAAGCATTTTAGAGCATACGTTGCCGCGGCAAAATTTATTCTTCACTGTGGCGAAGCTTGCAAATTCTAGAACACGGTTTGGGCAGAGAGTTTGTTGCCGTGGCGAAGTCTGCAGTTTCCCAATTTTCAATCTTTCACCTTAACACAAGCAAAACTCAAGGAATTAAAGGCCATAAAAGCATAAATAACTTACCTCAATGTGGGTGTTGCACATAATTCTTCAAATTAAAAAATAAACTTAAATCAATAACAAATATACCTATGCACAATTCTTTAAATTACAAAATTAACTTAAATCAACGTTTAATTCAATAATTTCATAAAAAAATATAAGGTTGGTTTTGGAACAACTTCAAAAACATAAGGCTGGTTTTTGAATAATAGACCCAAATCCTTAATCTAGGTGAGAAATTTTCAAAATTTAAGGGTAGTTAAAATTAACCTAGGAGAAAAATTTAGTGAAGGAAAAGAGTACAATGAACCCAAGTTAATAACTCCCCTTATAAGCATGCTCTCCCTAATCTTGATATTAGTGCTTCATAACTTGAGCTTTGAATTGTATATATGGGATATTACAAATAAACCCCTAAGGTTTGGCTTAATACTAAATACCCTTAAGGACTTGGAAATAACAGTTATCCCCCTATTGACAGACGATTGTTACACAATTTTTGTTAAACTAAAATAGTAAAGTGTAGAAAAGTATTTACACAATTTATGAATTAAGATAAATAAAACCCTAGAAAACTTATTCCTAAGCCTTTCATTCTTGTTGCCTCAATTGGATTCATACATATTTGACATGGAAATGGTGTATAAATGATGAAGAAAGTGATAGAGATAAGGTAGAACACAAAACAATAAAAACATTAACAAGTTAGTGCAGGAAAAGGATGGAATATTACCTACTCCTTTGCTATTAAGCACTTGGATCTTGATTCTTCAAAAGAGAATGAAGAAACTCAAAATGTGATCCACCCAAGCCAAAGATGAGAGAGTGGTTTTGTTTCTTATGTTTGAAAATGGTATAAAAATTGGTTTATACACCATGGGCACAATGTGCAATTTTAAAATTATTTTGGGAAGTCCATAAACAATTTTAAAATAACTTGAAAAAATTTATGTCAAGTCCTTGGTTTTATGGTTAATCATAATTATGCCACAAATTTTAATCCCATTAAATATTCTAACCCTTTAGAATAAAGCCAATACATTTTGGCCCCCATTATTGAATATGGTTCAATAATATTTAAATGTCCTTATTGCACTTGGTTAGTGCTAGCTATCCATGTATAATCATTTCTTACCAAAACATTAATTTGGATGTAACTGTTTACGTTTGAACATCATTAACTTGATTAATGATAAGTATTACTCTCTCTCCTTGAGCTTGGTTTTACGTGTGACCATTTTGGTTCACTATGATCTAGCCATGGGCTCAATATTAGATTTTAATATGTTTCATTATAACTCCTTATGATTGAAACTCCGACCAATTATGGTAGACGTCTAACAATGTTCCATAACCCCTAAATCACAATTAAGAATAAACTCCATTAATGAATCTTTTAACCGATCATACATACCATGTAGTAAAATCCCCCCATCGTCCAATTCCAATCAATAATAAGTTCATGCTATGTCAAAACCCTTTACTACTTAACCTTTATCCAAATGGTTAATTGATACATTGGAACATGTCACCATGAAACACCTTTCATGTGACTTTATTATACATCTTGGTCGAGGATTTTTCATTTTCAATGTTTATTGACATTCGTCTGGGAACTCAAAACTATTTCGAGTTGACAGATCCCTTCTTGATTATCACTTGTCTTTGCACATAAACAACACATGATCAAACCGACTTCTTGCACATGACATGATTTGCCTCGAGGTCATACACCATATGAACCATATGCATCTGCAAAGAATCCAACTGTGATATCTCAGGTCTAAGGATTAGTGGTTGACTACATTTTAGATGACCATGTGATTCATTGTAATCGGTCATGTTCGATAAACAGTTCACTAATCGTTTATCCACGCTAATGCCCTAGTGATATGACTTTTGTAATCACTAACACTAATGTCATCACATGACATTCAAAGAAGACATTCAGCATGTCTACTATGCAATGTTGTTGCCCAATTAATATTATGCATATGGGGAACTCTTCGATGATTCGATCTTTTAAAGGTTCAGATCATCCGAACATTCCATATGTAATGTAAACAAAGTATAAATTGAAGCAATAAGAAAAACATATGAAATGAAGAACAATTCTTATATTATTAATAATGTAAATAATACATAATTTTAAATAAACAAGATAATGTCCCCTGAAATCGACAACACGATTGGTTCTTAGGGCATACTAACAGCCTTACCCCCAAGTCCCCAACTCTTTCATTCCTCATCTTGTTTTAATATTGTTGCTTTGTCTTCATTTAAAAAAAAAAAAAAAAAAAAGGGGGAAATTGCGTTAAAAGTTCCATACTTGGAATATTGGTCAACTGCCACAATATTTGAACTACACCCTTCTAAAATCGGCAATGTAGTGATGAAGTCCATGTTCATACTCACCCAAAGGTCTCTCAGTGTCGATAATGGCTAGCAATCATCCCAGGTGATTATTCTCTACCTTGTCTTGTTGGCAAACTAGACAAGTCCTCACAAACTATTCCACCTCATCTCACATATGTGGCATATAGTAGGCTAACTCTAGCGAAGCTCTCGTACGTCTTTGCATCAGATGGCATACTACTTTGTGTCGTGGCACTCCTTGATCAAGTTCTTCTATAGATTTTCAAATCTTAGAACATAAACTTGCCCGCCCTTTGTGTAGAGAAGACCATCTTCCACCCAAAATCGCTTGGTTTTCCTTTCGGTAGCTAGCTCGAAAATTTGCTAGATTAAGGGGTCATATTTCATCCCAACTTTGATAGCTTCAACAATCCCTTTGAGCAACTTGCTCATGATGCTAGCTCGACCTTTCTACTCAGAGCTCTGCCACAACATTTGATTTTCCTAGCTTGTACTATAGGATATAGTCAAACTTAGCCAATAAATCCTACCATCTTGCTTTATTCGAACTTAGCTTCTTCTGACTCTAGAAGTAGCTTGTCGCCGCATTGTCTGTCAACATTAGGAAGCAATGTATGATAGTGGTCATTTTCTTTTCTTGGATGGTATATCCCCACCTTTTTGTCTAATTGAGCTTTCTACTCTCGAAAGCTAAATGATGTTTACCCTACATTAAGAGATTCTGAATGGCAAAGTTAGAAGCATCAGTGTATACCTCAAAAGGTTGAGATAATCTGGTAAGACGAGCACATGTTCGTCTACCACCACTTGCTTTAAATCATCAAAGGCCCTTTGACACTACTCAGACCACTCCCAAGCCTTTATCTTCTTCAATTGATCAGTAAGTGAACTGCTCTTGCTAAGTAATTCTTGATAAACTAGCGGTAATAATTCACAAGCCCTAAGAAAGAATGCAACTCGATCACCTTTGTAGGTAGTTCGCATTCCCTTCGTCCATTATAAGTATGTCGTCTTTGATCTTGTGGCCAAGAAAGTCAACTTGAGGTTGGGAAAATGAACACTCTTGACGTAGAGCTTGTTATCTTGCAACACCTTGAAAACGGTCCAAAGTTGTTCAACATGCCCCTTGAGCATATCACTATAGATGAATATATCGTCGAGGTACAACACCATGAAATTGTCCAAGTAATGTTGAAAAATGATGTTCATGAGTGTATAGAAAGTTGATGGTGCATTTGTAAGTCCAAAAGGCATTACGAGGAATTTATATGCCCTATAACGAGTCACTTAAGTTTTCTTTGCCTCATCACCCTCAGCTAAGGTTGTTCAAAAAAATCCGATATTCGATTCGGATCCACTCCACTCTGCTCCGAAAAAACCGGATATCCAAAAATTCAGATCGGATACGGATCATAATTTTAGAAAATCCAAATATCCTGATCGGATACTGGATCGGGGTTGCTAAAAAAAGGATATCCGTATCCGATCCAGATTTTACTAAAACTATGCTGTTTTGATTTTTATGCACACCCCTTTCAAATTTCAAATAACCCTACAATTTTAATTTAACTCAAACTCTCTCTCTCGACATCACAAATCTAAACTCACCTACCATACACTCACATTCATTCTTCTCTTCGCTTCACTTACACCAACTCACCATCGCCATCTCTCTCACTCAGTCTTTCCACCATCAAAGCCAAGATCGTCATCAACATTGGAATCAGGGAGCCCCAAATCGTCAGTTCCTTTCCTAAATCCCTAATTGAAGCCCCAAATCGATCATAAGTACAAATAATCATAATCATATTCATATTCATATTCATCTCCATATCTTATCTCTTATTTTACCTTCCATCTCTCTTTATAGCCCATAACTATTTACTTTTCATTTTGACTTTGAATTATTAACACAAAACCTCGTTTCTCTTGCTTTTTGTTTAATTATTTTTATTCTGTACAAGTTTAATGGATATAATTTCCCTGTTAGATTTGTGATGTAGTTATATTTTCCTTACAATAAGATCCGATTCCTTTTTGTTCATTAGAAAATTTCAAGTTGTTTGCTGTTGTATTATTGTTAATTAACTTCAGAATGAAGAACCATGCTCGCAATTCAATCCAAGAAGGAAATAGAGTGAAGTCGGTGTGATGAAGTTGGCATGAAGATAAAAAAATGTATTAGTATTAAGTTGGCTGTTTTGTTTGTCTTTTTATTAAATTTGTAATTGTAATTTAGGTAATAGATTATGTGTTAAGTTGGCATTAAACAACTTGTGGATTAATTTGTTTATAATCATGCATTGTAATTTCAATTTTATTAGAAGAATTATTTGATTTTAAATTTTTAATAAGAATTTTCTAAAATTCGGATAGATTTCGGATATCCAGTTATCCGATCCGGAAAATCGGATATCCAGAGAACCGGATATCCACATATTTCGGATCGGATTCAGATCAGGATATATCCTGATCCAAAAATCTGGATCGGATCAGAAATAAGGCCATTTGGATCAGATATCCGGATTTGAACAGCCCTACGGCCTTAGCTATCTTCACTTGGTAGTATTTCAACCTCAAATCAAGCTTTGTAAAAATATTTGGCCTATCCCAATTGATCAAAAAAGTCAAGAATAGGGTACTTTTTTTTTTATGATTATCTTATTCAATGCTCGATAGTTGATACACAACCGTAACGACCCATCATGCTTTTTTCTGAAATAGCACTAGAGCTATATATAACATTTTACATGGCTAGATGAAACCTGACTCTAGAAAATCTTTGAGCTATCTTTTCAAATCGTCTAGCTCAGATGGTGACATGCGATATGGGGCTTTCGCTTGTGTTTGACTCTAGGCTCCAATTTGGTGATCCATCTCCCTCCTAGGTGGCAATTTCTTGTTAGAGTAGGCGCTCTAAAGCCAATCATATATTGTATACTGACTCTATGAATCATGTTATTCTATTAATAAAAGGCATCATTTATATTGTGTAAATCATATTCTATATGTATGTGATAATACATGTCCTTCGAGTGGTGGAACCATGACGAGGGAATCAAGCAATGATAAGTCTTGATTGTGAGATCCCTATAATCACATTTGGTGGCCATTCTAAAAACGTCTATAGCGCTAGTATTATTCTGACTTAGGGCACAGATAATATGGTAAAACTATGATCCTTATGCTGATTACATTATTTTTGCATAGAAATCAAATCAAAGGTAAAGTATATCATACCAATGTGGAGCATCCTTCGATTTGATGTTGGAATCACAAACCACTTTTATGTAAAAGTGCACTCCCGGTATCCACATGAAGATAGGACTACCATCGTGAGGGATTTCTAGGCTAGAGAAATCTCGAAACTACAAGAACAATTTTCTGCATAATTTTTCTTTGAGAGAAAAATTCCTTTTTCACAAAAGGGGGCTGGCGTTTTTGAGAGAGAGAGAGAGAGAGGTGGCTAGGATTTCAATAGTACAACTTAATTTCATTCATTAAATGATTTAATTTTTAGTTGCACTTAAATAGTGCACACTAAAACCCTATTCCAACTTGGAATAGCCATCTATTCCAATTGGAATATTGGAATAGATTCCCCTTGCAACCAAACATGCCATTTCAATTCAAATTTAAAAACCAAATTTAAATTTCATATTATCAATATTAATTATAAATATTAATATTAGATAATATCCATTATATTTAAATTTTTATATATATATATATATATATATTAAACTAAATATTTAAATATATAATCTCACTAATTTAATTTCCATATAAAATTAAATTTAGGCAACAACTTAGCAAATTTAATTAAACTGTGAGATTACCAAAATACCCTTTCATAATAAATGACGAAAATGCCCTTTCATAATAAATGACGAAAATACCCCTCTCACAAATCTTGTTCTTAATCTGTCTTCTATGTATACAACCCAAAGGCTCCTTATTGTATCGATAGTGAATAGTATCGTGATTGACAATCAATCAATCATCCCACTAGACATAGACCAAGATTGGCCTCTAGCCAAGCATCATGGCTACCCAATAGATTCGGATTCAACAAAATAACTACCTATCAATGATGTGGTTACATGTAATCAAACCCTTTTATCATCTGTTATCTCATCAAGGTTGAGGTACAAAAACAATGTCATCCTCAGATTTCCTTCATATCTTTGTATTCAGTTATCCGTTTGAATATTCAATAAAATACAATTCCCGATCCGTTTGAATATTCAATAAAATACAATTCCCGATTGTGATCGATAATCATCTGTATCCGTTTGGAAACTAGCATCACTGTATCCTTTTACAGTGAGCTCATCTTCCCCTCCATAAACCAAAAACATATCCTTAGCCATTTTTAGGTTACTTAAGGATGTTCTTGTCAACTATCTAGTGACGCTCATCCAGATCCAATTGATACCTACTACAAGTGCTTAATGCACATGAGACATCAATTTGAGTATATAACATGGCATACATGATGGATCCAATTGTTGACGCATTTGGGATCCTCTTTAATATATCTCTCTCATCATGTGTTTTAAGACAATATCCTTAGAGAGATAGACACCATGTGACTTCAGAAGAAATCCTTTCTAGGATTCTTCTATATTGAATCTCTTAAGTACCTTGTCTATATATGTACTCTAACTTAGGCCAAGCAACCTATGCGATCTATGACGACAAATCTTTATTTTAAAGATTTAGGCTGCTTCTCCTAAGTCTTTCATGGAGAAGCACTTGGATAACCATGTCTTTATCAACTGCAAGTTCGGTATATCATTCCCAATTAGAAGTATGTCATAGACATACAACACCAAGAATGCCACTGTGCTCCCACTTACTTTCTTGTAAACATAGGGCATTATCTTTGTTCTTGATGAAACCGAATTCTTTTACAGCTTCATCAAAATTAATGTTCCAACTCTTTGAAGCTTGCTTGAGTCCATAAGTGGACCTTTGCAACTTGTATATCTTATCAGCTTGTCCATCAAGAACGAAACCATCGGGTTGTGTCATCTACATATCAGCTTCAAGGTTTTCGCTCAAGAAATCCATTTGCCAAATTTCACAGTTATGATATACAACAATCGCAAGCATAATCCGGATAGACTTAATCATGGCAACCGGTGAAAAATTTTTTTCATAGTCAATACCATGAATTTGTTTGAAACCTTTGGCAACCAGTCATGCCTTATAGGTATGCACCTTACCATCTATGTCAATCTTCTTCTTGAGGACCCATTTACACCCCATGGGTTTTACCCCTTCAGGTGGATCCACCAAAGATCATACTTGGTTCTGGTACATAGAATCCATCTCAGATTTCATGGCTTGGATCCGATATAGCATTATCGTAGGTCTTAGGTTTGTCGTCTTGGTAGACTAGTACGTCGCCATGCTGAGTCACGAGAAAACCATATATCTCGGGCTTATGACGTATTCTTTTCAGACCTACGTAGCTCCTATGCTACTTGATATGCTTCATTTTGATCTATAGATAGTGGAGTAACCTCCTCACGATGTTCAACCACTTCTTGTGGCACATCTTCCCATCCTTCGTCTAATGTATCTTGTGGTTCTAGAACTTCATCGAGTTCTACTTTTCTCCCACTAGTACCTTTTAATAAAATATTCTTTCTCTAAGAAGACACTAGAATAAGCGAAAAAAATTTGCGCTCTTCTGGATGGTAGAAATGGTATCCTTTAGTCTCCTTAGAATACCCCATAAGAATACATTTATTAGATTTTGAGTCCAACTTGTTCGAAATCAATTTCTTGACATAACCTTCGCAACCTTAAATCTTCAGATAAGACAAGTTGGGCTTTCACCCACTCCATAGTTCATATGGAGTCTTATCTATAAACTTGACGGCACACGGTTAAGTACATGAGTCGTAGTCTCTAGGGCATAACCCTAGAATGATTTGGGCAAATCACTAAAACTTATCATGGACCTAACAATTTCAAGTAAGGTCATATTCCTCCTTTCAAACACACCATTATGTTGTAGTGCATACGAAGAGGTGAGTTTTGATACTGTCCCACATTCCTTCAAGTATGTTTAACTTAACTTGCCACACTTGGTATAGTTGTTACTTTGAGAATATCCATATTGTTGTTGAGTTTTGGAAATGAGGATTTATTTAGTGATTTTGGGGTGAAATTGTAAGGAATTAAAGGTTTAATGCATGATTTATGATATGATTTCCTGCATGTTTCTTTATCTTCCAAAATCACGGGTGTTGTGTGTGTTTTCAAGTTTTCAAGTGCAAAAAGATGGATTATTCATGCTTATGTTGGTGTTTGAACATCTTAGATCTGTTCGAGTGCAGATAAATTAAGGCATGAAAAAAAAGAGTAAATTGCAAATTGCGCCGAGGCACGATTTCTTGCACCTCGGCACAAATCAGGGCGCAACCCAAGTTATGCCATAGTGAAGATTGACGACGTCGCAGCACAATGTCGGCAAAATCCAAATCTGAAAATCCAAACAGTCGTAGCGCAATTGAACTGAGCTACATTGTGATACTGTTTTTGTCGAAGAAGAAATCACCTGGAAACGCACTGTGGCACAATTCAAACACACCGGGGTGCAATTAAACCGTGTCGTGGCGTAATCGCACATAATGTAAAAATGTTGCATTTCTAACCTTAATTTCAACGACCAATATTTAAAAGTTTGCCATTTTATCTAAAAACTATATAAAGGCAGCTTTAGTCCATTTTTAGGAAGTTTGGTAGGTTTAACAAGCACATTTTTGGGGATTGAACTACTCTTGGGGCTTCTTGCAAAGGAGGAGCTTGGAGAGGTGAGGAGGACCTTTGTTCTTCAGATTATGGTTCCAGGTATTGTTGTTTCTTTTCCTTTATGTTGTAGTTTGTTTTCTAGGGATTTGAGGTAATCTAATTGAAGGCTTGTGTTTTATTGTTATTCTATTTGTTTGATCCATTCTATTATGTTCTAGATTCATTCATTGCATTTAATTCAATCTTTAGTTTATATTAGGGCTTGATCAACCTTGATGTTAGTTAATATATTATATGAGACAAGATTGTGTGTGGAATGACTGATTTGTAGCCCTACCCGGGTATAGATTGGTTATTGTCTTTAAGATCATCTTGTGCTTAATGGGTTTTCGTTACTAGACTAGGCTATACGCCACTAGCTAGTTTAGTTGATGGAAATACTAGGTTATTTCGTGTGGCCGTGGTAATACCTTAGAAACGAGAGACACCGTGCCTATCTTGATTAGCTTTGTGAATGGATGATTTGTGTCTATGCGAATTGGTTCCTTCGTTATTTAGACTAGGCTATACGCCACTAGCTAGTTTAGATGATGAAAAGTACTAGGTTGAACTTGATGATGTATAAACCCTAGAATGGAGTGGAGAGAACGATAGTTTGATGATGAACACATAGCCTGATGATTATGATGGAGTTAGAGCCCTAGGATTCTTTGTAGATAGTTAGATTTAGATTTACTTTAATGTCATTTTTATGGTTTCTTTATTTCAATTCTTGTTGTTTTCATAAGGCATAGTTACTAGGATCGCAAGAGCATCTCCAGTCTCTGAGGGATCGACCCTTACTCGTGCACTATACTGTGATTGCGACTCATGTACTTGTGAAGGATAAAACTTTATATTTGTCAATTGTCTATTTTGAGAGCATATAAAATTATTATGAAACAGTTCCATGAAGAATATTATTTATACTAAAAGACAACAATCCATTAGTAAAACAATATTCTCACTTGTCCAAAGTGGACACAAAAATATTATATCTAGAAATTGAGGGAAAATCATAATAATCCATAAGTTCCAAATAATCAAGTTCATAGGCAAAATCAGACAATAAGATTATTACACTAATGTAGCATCTTGTGCTCCATTTCCAACTAGTAGGTCCACATCTCCTCGACCGAGCAATATATTATGTCGTAGTCCATTCAAATTATTACAAATGTGAGAACCACATCTAGTGTCAATGACCCAAGATGTAACAGGAGATAAGTCTCAATACACACCTTTAGAAGAATAGGCTTTCTTCTTTTATTCTCTAGGAAGGCCTTGCAGTGTTTCCTCCAGTGGCTAGGCTTGCCACAGTAGAAGCAAACTACATTTCCCACCTTTGTGGATGTCACCCCTAGACTTAAGAGCATCCTAAGGTTTGGACTCAGGTTTGGGTTTGAACTTGGCCTTTCCTTTACCTTTGACCGCTCCTCTACTAGTGTTAGCAACAACAAGCATCACTGGTTTAAACTTTTAATGTCTTGCTCTACTGTCTTTAAAAAGGTTAAGGAGCTCAAGAAGAGTCTTCTCATTCATGCTTATATTATCTATGAACTGAGAATGAGAATCAGGTAAGGACTGCAAGACTAAGTCAATTGCCAAGTCATTGTCCAAACCATAACCCAAAGTGTCAAGCCTTTCAATGTACCCATCATCTTGAGTACATGAGAGCCAACTTCAGTACCCTTATCCATTTTGCACCTTAACAGTTGTTTCCAAACCTCATACCTTTCATTATGTTCAAGGTATAAAATCATGGTAAAAGGATGCATGTTTTTATATTGTTTTTGCAATTCAAGTGTTATTGATGCTAACTTAATGTTAGTATCATCCAAACGTTTTGGAAAACATCTTGTTGTTCTTGGTGATGTCACCACAAGCCCATGAGGTAGAGCTTGATCAATGGTATATATTTTATTTTCAAACTCAAGTACAATTTGAAGATCTCTATACCAGTTTGAGAAATTACTACCATCCAACCTATGTTGATTATCAACGCATTGTAAGGTTGTTGTTGCTCATATTAAGGATTTTACAAGTGCAGAAAAACTAATTTTACCATCATGTTTATTATTATTATTATTTAATAAGGTCTTTTATTAAATAATCGCTTCTACTATTTTCTTCAAGCCAATAGTCCTCACTATTAATTGGGGAAAGATCTTTGGCATTCCTAGTAGACTGAGATCCCATCTAGCCCATTTCAAACCTTTGTTTTAGCGAACAAGCCAAAAATGGGTTGATTAGGCAGACCAACAAACTTAATTCACACCAGTTGATAGCTCCAACTACTAACCTCAAATGTGAAATAAGCCAACAAATCAATCACACAATTCAATGGCCGAAGCCATTGTCCCCAAGTGTGATTCTCAGTACCAGTAGAGTGGACACTACATGTCGCCACGTACACACAACAAGTGTACTTCTCTACTATGCCTATGATGTGTTTATCAACCTTCACTTTGGCGAACAAGCAAAACACACCATTCATAAAACACCATTTAAGTTGACCCATCACCATTAAGGAAAACTCCAATGAACTTTAACCTCCCACTGGTAGAAGTGTATTTTAGTAATTTATCTCTCGTACGCAACGAAAAAACAATAATAGACCAAAAAAATCAATTACTTTTGTGCCAAGATCCAGGTATTGATTACAATATTTTCATGTTAAAAACAAATCCGTATAAAAAATTAATCCATCCAAGGATTAGAAAACTTATGTACGTTTGGAGGCTCCTTCAAATGTCTTTGATTTGATTTTGCTTCCGATTCAATATAGAATCGCACAAACGTTGATCCACACGAAGACAATCCGTAGAACCAAAAAGGGATTTGCTAGATCCACTTGATGGCTTCAAGAATCAACTATCAAATAATCAAGAAGAGAAAAATTCTTCTCTTCAATCAATGAGAGAACCTGAGTGAGAGAGAGAGAGTGGCTAGGGTTTTTGTTTTTAATTCAATCAATGAATAAAAATCTCTTCTTTTGTTTTAATTAAGTTGCACTTATATAGTGCCACTTAATTAAAACCCTAATGCCATTGAGAATAGCCATGGATTCACATATTAATCCGTCCTTGTATTTAAACACTCTTTTATGGTATTTTAATTTTATATAATTATTATTATAATTAAAATCAATTAATATATATTAGTATTTAATTAATAATAATTTATGTAGATATATGCGAACACATATTTAAATATAATCTCACTAATTTTAATTTTAATATTAAAATTAAATACAAGAAACAACATCATCAAATTTAATTACATTGTTAGATTACCAAAATACCATTTCATAGTAAAAGACGAAAATACCCCTTTCACAAACTGATTCTTAATTTATCTTCTAAGTGTGTGACCCGTAGGTTTCTTATCATATCGGTAGTGAGTAGTATCGCGATTAACACCAATTAATCATCTCACAACACATAGACCAAGATTGGCCCCTAGCAAGGCATCATGGCCACCCAATAGATTCGGATTCAGTGAAATAGATATTCAAAGATATGGTTATCGTGCAATCAAATCCTTTCATCATACGTTATCTCATCGAGGCTGAGCTACAGAAATAGTATCAACATTAGTTATCTTCAATATCTTTGTACTCAGTCACTGGACCAATGACTAGAATAATAAATTGATTGAGCAACAACTCAATCCCATTGTGGCCATAGATTTGGTGTTATTGCTATTTACTGAATTACGCAGTGAGATAACTTCTCCCTTACCCAGGAGTGATGAATCATTTTTCGATCCACCATAGTCTTGATACACTCCTTGATGTAGCCAATCATTACCGTATTGATAGCTCTGAATAGAACTACGTTGGGCTAGTGTCAAACTACACCAATCAATGCACAAGGTGCTTTGGTGATCTCAAGTCTAAGGATCACATGCACCACCATTCGTTAGAGGATTTATTTCATAGACACTAGGGTTACCATCCAATATGGAATCCTCTAATGGGTCTGTCCAGTGAACTTGCCTCCAGCAAGTACCCATGTGTTGCACCAAGTTGTTGACAAACAACCTTGACAAGTAAGATCAGTCACTGTCTTTTGACAGGTTGTTCAACACTATGATAGCCTTATTGTATTATCTGTGCCCTTGGTCAGAATAATACTAGGGCTACACACATTTCTAGAATGGCCACCATATGTGATCATAGGGTTCTTACTATCAAGATTTGAAACACTTGATACCCTCATCACGGTTCTACCATCCTAAGGACATATATCAATACACATAATTATGATTTACATAATCTAGAAGAATATGCTTTTTATTGATAAATAAACATTATTACAAAGAGTCAATTTTACAATAATTGATTTGCTCGAAGGCACCTACTTTAACAATCTCTCATTTGCACTACTACCAATCATTCATGCATTTAATATCGAATGAGCTTAAGCGTTTTTCATGCTTTTGCTACGATAAAGGCTTCGTCAGTGGATCAGCGAGATTTTCATTGGTATGCACTTTACTAATCTACATATCTCTTCTCTCAACCATTTCTTTGATGAGATGAAATCATCTGAGTATGTGTCTGGACTTTTAGTGAGACCATGGTTCCTTTGCTTGAGCTATTGCTCTATTATTGTCACAATAGGCATCTATTGGATCAAGAATCTTGGAGACCACACCAAGTTTGGTGATGAGCTTCTTAATCCAGACCGCCTCCATGGCTGTATTAGATAATGTGATATACCCAGCCTCTATTGTAGAGTCTGTTATAATGCTTTGCTTGGAGCTCTTCTAGCTCACTATACCCCCATTGAGACAAAATACAAACCCAGATTGCGAGTGATAATCATCTTTATCCATTTGGGAAACTAGCATCACTGTATCCTCTTATAGTGAGCTCATCTTCCCCTCCATAAACCAAGAACATATCCTTAGTCTTTTTCAGGTACTTAAGGATGTTCTTGACCACTATCCAGTGATGCTCACCTGGATCCGATTGATATCTACTACAAGTGCTTAACGCACATGAGACATCAATCCAAGTACACAAAATGGCATACATGATAGATCCAATTGCTTATGCATATGGGATCTTTTTCATTCTATCTATCTCATCGTGTGTTTTAGGACAATATCCTTAGAGAGATAGATACCATGTGACATCGAAGAAATCCCTTCTTGGATTCTTCCATACTGAATCTCTTTAGTACCTTGTCTATGTATGTACTTTGACTTAGGCTAAGCAACCCTCGTGATCTATCTCGGTAGATCTTTATTCCGCGATGTAGGCTGTTTCTCCTTAGTCCTTCATGGAAAAGCACTTGGATAACCAAGTCTTCACCGACTACAAGTTCAGTATATCATTCTCGATCAGAAGTAAGTCATCGACATACAACACTAAGAATGCCACTGCACTCCCACTTACTTTCTTGTAAACACAGGGCTCATCTTTGTTCTTGATAAAATTGAATTCTTTTACGGCTTCATCAAAATAAATGTTCCAGCTCCTTGAAGCTTACTTGAGTCCATAAGTGGACCTTTGTAACTTGCATATCTTATCAGCTTGTCCATCAAGAACGAAACCATTAGGTTGTGTCATACACACATCCTCCTCAGGGTTTCCGTTCAAGAAATCCATTTTGACATCCATTTGTCGAATTTCACAATTGTGATATGCAGCAATTGCAAGCATAATCCGGATAGACTTAATCATGGCAATCGATGAAAAGGTTTCTTCATAGTCAATACCATGAATTTGTTTGAAACCTTTGGCAACCAGTCATGCCTTATAGGTATGCACCTTGTCATCCATGTCAGTCTTCTTCTTGAAGACCCATTTACACCCTATGGGTTTACCCTTTCAGTTGGATCCACCAGAGACCATACTTGGTTCTGGTACATGGAGTCTATCTCAAATTTCATGGCTTTGGGCCATTTAATGGAATCTAGATCTGATATAGCGTCTTCGTAAGTTATGGGTTCATTGTCTTGGTAGACTAGTACATCACCATGTTGAGTCACGGGAAAACTATATCTCTGGCGTACTCTTCCAAACCTACGTAGGTTCTATGCTACTTGAGGTGGTTCACTTTGATCCACAGAGTGTGGAGTAACCTCCTCACGATGTTCAACCACTGCTTGTGGCATATCCTCCCGTCATTCGTCTAATGCATCTTGTGGTTCTAGAACTTTATCGAGTTCTACTTTTCTCCCCCTAGCTAAGACACCAGTACGAGCGACAAAAATTTTACGTTCTTTTGGATAGTAGAAATAGTATCCTTTGGTCTTCTTAGGATACCCCACAAATATACATTTGTAAGATTTCAGGCCTAGCTTATTCGAAGTGAATTTCTTGACATAAGCTTTAGAACCCCAAATCCTTAGATAAGACAAGTTGGGCTTTTGCCCACTCCATAGTTCATATGGAGTTTATCTATAGACTTTGACGGCACACGGTTCAGTATGTGAGTCACGACCTCTAGGGCATAACCCTAGAATGATGCAGGTAAATCACTATAACTCATCATTGACCTAACCATGTCAACTAAGGTCCTATTCTTCCTCTTAGACACTCCATTATGTTGGGGTTGTACATAGAGGGGTGAGTTGTGATACTATCCCACAGTCCTTTAAGTATTCTAAAAACCCTGAGCTCAAGTATTCACCTCATCAATCTGACCAAAAGAGCTTTGATACTTTTTCCCAACATATTTTGTACTTCATTCTTGAATTCTTTGAATTATCAAAGGCTTCAGATTTATGTCTCATAAGGTACAAATAACCATATCTATTGAAATCATCAGTAAATGTGATGAAGTATGAATGTCCACCTTTAGCTTCAACTATTAGTGGACCGTAGACATCACTATGAATGATGCCTAATAGTTCGGTTGTAATGTCCCACTTGAGATACGTAGCCATTATTTATGGTATGGCCTAAAGGGTTATTGAATTGCTCTTAAATGAGTTTGTATATTGTTCATGTTGTTTGGTTGGCCCTTGGTTGAGTTTATGTTTTGGGTTTGTTGAGTGTTTACCATGGAATTGATCAAGACTTGGCAAATTTTGGAGTTGCAACCCTTCACAGGGGTGAGGAAGAAGCTTCGCCGCGGCGACGTTGGCTTTGTGTTTGGCGGTGTCGGCTCTGGAATGTTTCACCTGGGCGACGGAAAGTTCTTCGCCACGGCGACGAGACGGCAGAAAAGTTTCTTGAGGTTTCTAGAGAATTCTCCATAGGGGTAAAATGACCTTTCTACCCCTAATTAGCAGGAAAAGTGGGGAGTAAAATGTAAGGAAATTTCATGGAGAATAGTGTAAAATGGGGGTGAGTTTGTAAAGAATTAAAGGATAAAGGTGGAATTTTTAAGAAAGAGTAAGGGCAAAATGGGAAAGAGTGTATATTATATGAGTTAATAAGGGTTGAGTTCTTTTAAATAGGGGATAATTGTAACGCCCCACTTGAGATACATAGCCATTGTTTATGGTATGGCCTAAAGGGTTACTGAATTGCTCCTAAATGAGTTTGTATATTGTTCATGTTGTTTGGTTGGCCCTTGGTTGAGTTTATGTTTTGGGTTTGGTTGAGTGTTTACCATGGAATTGATCAAGACTTGGCAGATTTTGGAGTTGCAGCCTTCGCCGGGGCGAGGAAGAAGCTTCGCCGTGGCGACGTTGGCTTTGTGTTTGGCGGTGTCGGTTCTGGAATGTTTTGCCGGGGTGACAAAAAATTCTTCACCACAGCGACGAGACGGCAGAAAAGTTTCTTGAGGATTCTAGAGAATTCTCCATATGGGTAAAATGACCTTTCTACCCCTAATTAGCAGGAAAAGTGGGGAGTAAAATGTAAGAAAATTTCATGGAGAATAGTGTAAAATGGGGGTGAGTTTATAAAGAATTAAAGGATAAAGGTGAAATTTTTAAGAAAGAGTAAGGGCAAAAAGGAAAGAGTGTATATTGTATGAGTTAATAAGGGTTGAGTTCTCTAAACCCCTTCATTTTCACCCATTTCCACCGCCTCTTCATCCCTCATTTTCTCTCAATTTCTCACTCAATTTTCCAAGGGATTTTTTGAGAGTTTTGAGTTGGAATTTGACAAAGAAGTGATCCTAAGCAAGAAGAGGTAAGAATCCCTACTCTAGATATGAGTTTTATTTATGTAAGGGTTAAGTTCTTACTAAGTTTATGCTTAGGAAATAAGGGAAAGCTATGGTCCAACAAGAGTAGAGCTTTAGTGGAGACTACTGAAGTATGAGGTACGTAAATCCAACTCAAGTTGAGATTTAAGGAATCTAATGAGTAGAGATTTCTTTATGCGTGTTTATATTATGCTTGTGTAGAGAGTGAGATGATATGAGTAGTTATTTATGTTGATTGGGAATATATTTGAGTTATGAGAAGTGTTTTACTTGCATGATGATGAGTTGAGTTTGATTGAGATTGGAAGAGGTTAGAGTAGATTTTTGGGAGTGTGTTTCCTTGACAGGGAATGAGATCATGCAAGAGAATTTCCTCCCATTTTGGGATGGCCTAAGAGAGAAATAGAGTTCTCAACAAAGTAGAGTTTTTGTATGCACATAAGTTGTTTGATGAAATGCCTAAGAGAAGCATGAGTGTAAGTAGAGAACCTTAATTCTTGCAACATTGCATGTTGGCATTTCTTGAGTGCATTAATGAGCATGAGCCATCCATTTGCATTGGTTATGCATTGAGAAATAGCTTGAGAAAGAGTAGACAATTTTGAGTATAAGCTACACTATGAGTAATAGCTTGAGAAAGAGTAGAGATCTTTGAGAATAGACTACTCTAAGAGTTAAGCTATACTATGAGTACTAGCTTGAGAAAGAGATGAGTATTAGCTTGAGCAAGAGTAGAGATCTTTGTGAATAAACTACTCTAAGAGTAAAAGAAGAGAATAAAGTAGGTTGTGCGATGGGGAACCCGTGAAGTGATGAGTGAAGTCACGAGAGTGGGTGCTTTGTGATCCCCAGCCGTGCCTCCGGTCAGATGAGGTCCATGATCGTCACGAAGAGTGGAACATGAGGTTCCAGCCGTGCCTCCGGTAAGATGGGTGATGCGTGTTTCTTACAACATGCAAAATGTAGCAAGTATACTAGTCACACAAAGTAATAAAATGATAAGTAAAGTATCATTCCCACGAGGATTGTTAGCAAAGCACTGAGTTTCCTAATGTTATCAAGTTGAAGCAATCGATTACTTTGGATTGATGGGAGCTAATTCTAATTAAACTAACAATGAATTTTAAACTAAAATTCTAATTAAGAAAGCAATATGAAAACACCGAATATCAATTCAATAAAAGCGGGTAAGGTTTTGACTTCATTTGGATTTTATGGGTTAAACCTAAAATTTACACTACATTCACATTCATATGCAATGTTTGGATGCTAGCTTGACGCTGTTAAAAATTATGTCTCCCACATCAATACCTTTTCCCCGTGGCAATAGAGTAGAGCAAAATTGCCTTCTCATGAGTCACTGTGCTATAGTGCGATTCCGGCATTAATTTCTCACATACAAAATATTGCCATAATTGAGCCATCGGTATCAGCTGCGTTCCTTTGAGCGTCTGCTTTTGTTTCTTAGACACTTCCCACTCTGCCCTTGGTTTTGCAATGACTGGCAGGATTATACTGTCATCAAATTGTGATATTTTGAACTCCACATACTGATCATTGAGAATTTCGGGCAAGTTAAAGAACTCATTGATCTCCTTTGCCGTAAATTTCACATCCTCTCCTCTTACAAACACAGTATCTTCATGACATTCCGGGAGGTTGGCATAGAACTCCCTTACCAATGGTTCTATAGCCGGATGTTTAGGAGCACGCATAAACATCTCCCAACGTCTCCCTCTACTCCAGTCAAAGGCTTGTGTTGCGGACAACCCACGTTCAGGGATGAAACCCTTATCCTTTCTTTGGATTACCGCCTCATATCTTTTGCGGGCTTCATTATTCACAAACCGATTGTCAACACTTTTCCCCTTAATCTTACTCTTGCCCTTGTATGGTTGCTTAATTTTCGGAGCCATTGTTCAAACTGAAATTCAATCCAAAATTACAACCCCAAAAATTCAGACCTAATTCTACACAGCCACTTCCAACCTGCAAAAACAACCCACACTTCCAAAAATTTGCAATTCAACCCCCTAAACTACGATTTTTCAATTCAACACAAACACTCCAAAAAAATCAACACCCACACTCCTAACAATCAGTTAATTCACAAACTTCTCTTTTTCAATCAAAATCACAACTCAAAATCACCCAAAAATTCTCAAGTCAATCGCAACAAAATTCTCAGATCTATGATTAGAAACTTGAAATTTTCCGAAATAAAGCTTTGGGTTATTGAGATCTTACCAATATGAAGGAGTGTGCACCACCAATTGAACCAGAAATGACCCAGATTAGAAAGCCCCAAATTTTTGATCCAAAAATTTTCGTGAAATTTTTGCGAAAATTGTTGTTGATAAGGGTTGTTTTGGTGTTTAGGAATGTTGTAGAGTAAGAGTTTTGGTTGGAAAAACAAACTGGAAGCAAAAGATGGAAGTTTGAAAAATTCTCTCTCAACTCAAAATGCAAGGCGGCGTGAAAAATGAAGAAGAAAAAGTGAGTATTTATAGAAAAGCATCGTCGCCGCGGCGAAGAAAAAAACTTCGCCGCGACGACGTTCTTCGTTTATGAACCCTAAAAATTTTTTAGGTTTTGCCGTGGCGAAGAATCGGGGTGAAAACTTCCCGAGGATACAAGGCTTACTTCGCTGCGGTGAAATGCCTTAGCCAAATTTTCCAAAAAAAAATTTCACTTTCTTCGCTGCGGTGAAGACAATTCCTTCGCGAGGCGAAAATGGCCAGGAGCTTACCCAACTTTCAAGTCACTTCGCCGCGGGGAAGAATTCTTCTTCGCCCCGACGAAGTCTGGAACTTTTTCATACTTTCCTTTGGCTAAAGACTTCACCTGAAACATCCAAAAACAATTACATAAGACTTCAAAAAAAAACTCATAATGAAACTAAACAAAATTAACAACCAAAATGATAAACAAAAAGTTAAAAACACTTGGGTTGCCTCCCAAGAAGCGCTTGTTTATAGTCGAAAGCTTGACTTTCTCAATTCTCAATCAACCCGGACTATCCAAATACATCACATCCCGAAAATTTCCCTTGTACCGGAGCTTCATTTGTTGATGATCTTTTTCACACAGTGGCTTTGTTGCAAGTTTCACTACCCATTTCCATCCCTTGGTCATAACTTTGGTAGCTCGACTCTTCTCTCTGACCGCCTTCCTTTTTCTTTGCTTAACTTCTCCCTTTTTTATCCTAAAGACCCATTCCTTATGTGTACTCAAACTCGACTGTGGCTTGTCTTGGAATTTTGTGCAACCTCTTCCGTCATGGTCCTCACTTCCGAACTTATTCGGTTTTACAATGTAGTTCTTAATTTCCACCTTAAGATTATTCAGTTGGCAAGGCTCAACTCTTGACTGATTTACCACATCGATTTTTAAACACGACTCTTGTTCAGGTGGAGCTTTCATTGATCCAAGGAGATTAAATGTTATTTCTTCATCTTGCATCCTCATGATCAACTTCCCTTCTTGAATGTCGATTAACGCTCTTCCGGTGGCTAGGAATGGTCATCCCAGGATAAGAGGAATCTCTTTGTCTTCTTCCATATCCAAAACAAAGAAATCTACAGGAAAAATAAACTTGTCCACCTTAATCAACACATCCTCAAAAATGCCCCTCGGATGCTTTATTGATCGATCTGCCAGTTGCAAACTTATGGTTGTCGGCTTAACTTCACCAATTCCTAGTTTCCTGAACACAGAAAAAGGCATAAGGTTAATGCTAGCACCTAAATCACATAGAACTCGATCAAAGGTTATATCTCCTATAGTGCAAGGGATAGTAAAACTCCCTGGATCTTTGAGTTTCGGGGGTAGTTTTTTCTGGAGGATGGCATTGCACTCTTCTGTGAGCATCACCGTTTCCTCATCTTCTAACTTCCTTTTGTTCGATAAAATTTCCTTAAGAAATTTTGCGTAGCTCGGCATCTATTGCAATGCATCTGCAAAAGGGATGTTAATATGCAGTTTTTTAAAAACATCAAGAAATTTAATAAACTGCTTATCCTGATTCTCTTTTCTGAGTCTTTGAGGAAAGGGTATGGGTGGTGTGTGATGCGCCAACTCTGGTGGAATCTCGGGGAATGGCAATTTCTCTTTCTTTTTCTTTTTCCCTTCTTCCTGCTCCTGTTCTTCTTTTTCTTAGGCTGGGTGGTTTCTCTTTAGCTTCACTTTCTTCATCAATTTCCTCATCGAATCTTCATTTTTCTTTGATGAAGTTTCCTCTTTCCTTGGGTCCCTTACCTCTTCTAAAACTCTCCCACTTCTTAACGAAATTGCATTTACTTACTCACGTGGGTTAGTTACTGTATTGCTTGGTAAGGAACCTTGCGGTCTATCATTAAGCTTCTCAGCCAATTGGCCCATCTGTACCTTAAGATTCCGAATGGACGCCCCTTGGTTTCTAAAATTTGTCCTTGTCTCATTCATGAAACCTGTGGTCTCTTGCATGAATTTACCAAACATGTCCTCCAACTTCATCACTCTTTGATCTCCCGGTTGATTGGTCACCCCTGGTTGGTTATTTGGAACTTGCCTCTGATTCCATTGGTTACTTTGCTAGTTCTGATTTCCCAAGCCAGATTTGGATGATTTCTCCACCCTGGGTTGTATGTGTTGGAGTACGGGTTGTTTGGTTGTCTCTGATTTCCTGCCAAGTAATTCACTTGCTCCGTTGATGAAGATGTTGAAGCAAATGTGTTCCCAACTTGACACTCACTGCTCACATGGTTTCCTGCACAAAATTCACATGTTAGTTGAGGTGCTTGTATAGAATTTACCTGCATAGTTCCCAACTGTTTTTGAAGTGCAATGAGTTGAGCTGAGATAGCTGTGAAGGCATCAACTTCATGAAGACCCAAAGATTTCCTTGTTGTAACTCTCTCATTTGGTCTTTGATAGTTGTTGCTTGCCAAAACCTCAAGCAACTCATACGCCTCCTCTGGTGTCTTATTCTGCAAGGCCCCTCCTTGAGCTGCATCCACCATGGTTTGCACATTACCCATCAAACCATTGTAGAATGTTTGGACTTGAAGCCAAACTGGCAAACCATGGTGTGGACACTTCCTCATTAACTCCTTGTATCTCTCCCAAGCCTCGTACAATGACTCGACATCATCTTGTAGAAATGATGTGATATCATTTCTCAATTTCGCTGATTTAGCTGGAGGAAAGAACTTGGTCAGGAATTTCTATGCTAGATCATTCCACGTTGTTATTGTTCCCGGTGGTAATGCCATTAACCACCCCTTTGCTTTATCTCCCAATGAAAATGGGAATAACCGCAGCCTAATAGCATCATCCAACACTCCATTTGACTTGAAGGTGTCACAAATTTCCAGGAAATTTGCAATGTCTGATTCGGATCTTCCTTCAAATCACCGTTGAATCTAACAGACTGTTGGATCATCTGGATGATTGCCAGCTTGATCTCGAAGTTGTTTGCTTGTACTGTAGGTCTAGTAATACTTGACCCACTTCCATTCACTGTTGGAACTGAAAATTCCTTCAATGTCCTGTTTTCTTGTTCAGCCATTTCAACAACTACTTCTTTAGATTCTACAGCAAGATTCTCTCTTTCTCTTCTCTCTCTGTTATGTCTTCTCACGGTCCTCTCAATCTCAAGGTCAACAGGAACCACTGGTTGACGTCTTGCTCTTCGCATAAATTGAACGAACACAAAGTGAAGGAAAGTGAGATCACAATTCTACTAAAAATTAAAAACAAAAATTAAAACTTCAATCTAGCTAAACTTAAAGAAAAACTCAATGTTAACTTAAAACAATCACCGGCAACGGCGCCAAAAACTTGATGCGTGTTTCTTACAACATGCAAAATGTAGCAAGTATACTAGTCGCACAAAGTAATAAAATGATAAGTAGAGTATCGTTCCCACGAAGATTGTTAGCAAAGCACTGAGTTTCCTAATGTTATCAAGTTGAAGCAATCGATTACTTTGGATTGATGGGAGCTAATTCTAATTAAACTAACAATGAATTTTAAACTAAAATTCTAATTAAGAAAGCAATATGAAAACACCGAATATCAATTCAATAAAAACGGGTAGGGTTTTGACTTCATTTGGATTTTATGGGTTAAACCTAAAATTTACACTACATTCACATTCATATGCAATGGTTGTAAATCAAACTCACTAAGGTGTTAAACATACCCTCTCGGGCTATGTTTTCCTATTCATCCTTATTAACCTTCCGCACCCAACAAATTGAAGATTAACAATTCCAAACTCATTAAGCAAAAGAATCCTACAATGATTTCATTAATTCTTGAATCTATCTCTAGCATCCAATACTATAATGGTGTTTACCCAAGAAGCCTAACATGAATTATTTCTCAATCTCATCATGTTCATCACATACAACATTAAAATTCAGAGTAAACACACAACCAAAGCATATTCATATGAAAATAAAACAATCAAACACTTAACCCATTAAAAATCCAAACTACAATCAAAACCCTAACCCATAAAAGATTAGTTCATAGCTAAATCAATAATACAAAAATGAAAAAGGGAAATAATCAAGTTCAACATAATGAAACTGAGATAAAAGATTAGAAATCTCCCCAAAAGATGAATCCTCTAGTTAGAATCGAATCTTCTCCCTTTAACAACCCAAATTGCTCAAAGTTTACTAAGAAAAATGCAAAAGTAGCTAACCCTAAACAGCCGAAGACCCCTAGGCAAAAGGCTAAGTTTTTCTTTTATACTTCGTCCAAATAACCCAGCTAAAACACGCACAAAACAAAACTGTGCGTTTAACAAAACTGAAAATAATGACTGTCGTGAAGCAGACACACTCGTCCTTGGCTTACTTCACCGCGGCGAAGACAATTCCTTCGCCGGGGTGAAGCTTCTTGAAAAGTTCTGAAATTACAGAACTGCCACTCTGCTTGCTTCTTCGTTTGATTCTTCGATTCTCGGTGCTCTCCCTTGGGAACAAGCTTCATCGTGCTTTATCCTGCTCCGAAACTCTCCTATCTTCTGAGATCCGCTAATTTCTGAGTCAAAAATATCCAATTTTGTCCTTATTTGCTCAAAATGTCCATTTTAACCTGAAACACGAAAAGTAAAGAATTAAGCAAAATTCAAGTCAAAATGCACTAGAAAGTACCTAAAATCCGACAAAAAGGTCTAATGAAAACTGTATAATTCACGGATTATCAATGGGGCCGTGACATTTAGAGAGAGAGAATACACTCACGTGGCCAAGGGTTCCGAATCCATGCATGACCAAATCGATCGGTAGAGAAATGAGTAGAAGTCATGTGGAGTGGTAGCACCCAACCGTGCCTCCGGTCAGATGAGGTCGTGACATTCCAATGAGTAAGAATGAGAAACAAAGGAATAGAAAGAACAGAAAGAAGATAGAGTAGGTTGTGCGATGGGGAACCCGTGAGTAATGGGTAGAGTATTTCCGCATGTACGTTGCAGTGAGAGAGTGGCGCGAGTATGAGAAAGAAAAGTGGTGTAACCCGTGAGAGTGCATGTGGATGAGGGCTATACCCAAGAGTACCCAGAGAGAGATTATACACTCACATGGCCAAGGGTTCCGAATCCATGCATAACCAAGTCCAATCGATTAAGGATGAGTAGAAGTCACGGGGAGCGGGAGTGAGTCCCAGCTGTGCCTCCGATAAGATGAGGCCGTGACATGCAAGTGAGGAAGAATGAGTACATATGAGAAAGAATAAAGAGAGGCAATGAGTAGGGTTACGAAGAGTGGGATAAGTACCCAGTCGTGCCTCCGGTAAGATGAGGTCGTGACCTACAACAGAAAGTTAATAGAAAAGAGTTATGAGAAAGAGAGACAGAAAGAGAATTAGTGGAAGTCACGTAGAGTGGGAGAAGTCCTGACCGTGCCTCCAGGTAAGTTGGGGCCGTGACATTCAAAGAGCGAGTTACTAGAAATGAATTATGAGAAATGAGAAAGAGATAATAGAGAGAATTAAAGAATGAGAAAGCTTGAGAAGGAGTGAGATAGAAAGAGAGAGTATGAGAAAGAATGAAAGCGTTTGAGCTAGTAAGAATCAAGAGTAGAAGAAAGAAACATGCAGTTCTTTTGTATTAATATCATGTACAGCTCATACAGTCATGAACCATGATTTTCCTTCATGGTGAGTAAGAATAAGAGAAGGAGAAAAGAGAATAAGAACAAAGAGAAAGAAAGAATAAAAAGAGCAGAACAGAGTTAAAGGAGAATAAAAGTATTAGAAAGAGAGAGAAAAACAGTGAGAATTAGAAATAGAAGAATGGTAAATTAAGGAAAGAACCAAAGAGTGAGTTGCGGGGATAGGTAGTAGAGGATTTACTTACTGAGCATTGTTGTGCTCACCCCGTTGTTCTTCTCAGTTTTGCAGGAAATAAAGAAGTAGTCGTATGGACGTGGAGGAACGGAGAGTATTGGTACCACTGTCCACCAGCTATGATGTTTTGTATTAAGTAGAAAGTTTTTCATACATTGTATTTTGTGTTTTTTATGAGTAAAGGAAAAAATTTGAGCCCACTATCTTTCATACGCTATGTATATCTATAATTTACATAGTATGTATTATAAAAATAGTCATAGAGAGCAGGTGTTACATCGATAGCCCTTTCACTTTATCTTATGAAAAGAGACTTGGCCATCTTGCTTAAAAGGCATGACTCACATAGCTCAAATGACTAGGAGTCAAAAGGTCCAAAACTCCATCCCCTTGAAGTTTTGCAATGCGGGTCTGATTAACATGACTCAATCTATGTTTGGTTTTGATCGCTATGTTTAGCTTTCTTTGTTTCCACATTGAGAATATCCTTATTGTTCAAATCTAGAACATATAATCCATTATATAACCTTACATTTCCATATAGAATACCATTCAAACTAAAGGACAACAATCTATTAGAAATCTCAAAAAGATATCTCATATCATCCAAAGTGGATATAGATATAATGTTTCTTGAAATGGAAGGTACAAAATAACAATTGTTAAGTTCTAACAATAAGATCTTACAGCCAATACAGCCATGTGTACTCCATTTCCAACTCGTAGGTCCACTTCTCCCTTGGCAAGCAATCTACTCTGCCTTAGTCCCGCACATCAGTACAAATATGAGTACCACATCCTATGTCAATGACCTAATATGTTGAAGGATAAAAGTTAATCTCAATCATGTACATACCTGAAGTCAAAGCATCTGAATTCTTCTCAAAGCCTTGCAGTGTTTCCTCCAATGGCTAGGCTTACCACAATAGAAGCAGACTACCTTCCCACCCTTTCCCAATGCCACCCTTAGGCTTAAGAGCATCTTGTCCTTTGGGCTTGGGCTTGGGCTTGGGCTTGGGCTTAGGCTTAGGATAGGCCTTGGCCTTTCCATTTACCCTTGGTCCTTTCCTTTACAGGCAACAACCAGTAAAATAGGCTTGGACTTTTTCATGTCCTACTTAGCAGTCCTAAACATGTTTAGAAGCTTTGATAGGGATTTCACTATCGTTTTCATATTGAAGTTCATTATGAATGGTGAAAAAGAATCAATCAGGTAATGGCTACAAAATTAAATCCACTTGTAAGTCTGTATCCATACCAAACCCCAAAGTCTCAAGCCTCTCTATGTACCCAATCATCTTGAGTACATAAGGACCAACTTGGGCTCCCTCAGTCATACGACTCCTAAACAATGAACTCGACACCTTATACCTCTCATGTTGAGCGTTTCCTTGGAAAAACTCCTTGAGGTGCAGAATTATGGCAGCAGCGTCCATATTCTCATGCTACTTTTGTAGCTCAGGCGTCATCGATGCTAGCATAATGCACTAAACATTATCAGCATCATCAAAGAGCCTTTGGTAAGTGTCCTTTACTTTCTGAGTGGCATCAAGATCAGGCTCAGCCATATAAGGCTTGTCAGGGACATATAATTTCTTTTCAGACGTCAGTACAAGCTGAAGATTTAGATACTAGTATGAGAAATTATATCCATCCAGTCTATTTTCTTTCTCGATTATTAATTGCAGGTTGGTATTGCTCATTTTGGTAAATCTACAAATGCAAAAAAGTAAAAGTCATTATAATGTTTATTATTATTATTTAATAAAGTCTTTTATTAAAAAATGCACCCACTATTTTCCTCAAGTCAATGGCCCTCACTATTAACTCGAGAAAGCCTGTTGGCTTTCCTAGTGGACTGAGATCCCATCTAGCCTATTTCAAACCATCGCTTTGGTGAACAAGCCAAAATCAATTGATTAGGTAGGCCAACAAACTTAATCCACATCAGTTGATAGCTCCTACGACCAACCTCAAATGCGAAGTAAGCCAACAAACCAATCACACAATACAATGACCGAAGCCATTGTCCTCAAGTGCAATTCTCAGTATTAGTAGAGTGGACACCACATGTCACCACGTATACACAACAAGTGTACTTCTCTACTATGCCTATGATATACTTATCAACCTTCGCTTTGGTGAACAAGCAAAACATGTCATTGTTAGAGTAGGTGCCCTAGAGCCAATCAAATGTTATACATTTGACTCTTTGTAATCATGTTCATTAATCAATGAAAAGGCATTTTATTCTATATCGTGTACATCATATTGATATGTATTGATATGTGTCCTTAGGATGGTAGAACCATGACGAGAGTATCAAGTGTTTGAAATCTTGATAGTGAGAACCCTATGATCACATATGGTGGCCATTCTAGAGATGTTCATAGCCCCAGTATTATTCTAACCAAGGACACAGATAATACAGTAAGACTATCATAGTGTTGAACGACCTTGTCGAAAGGCAATGACTGATCTCACTTGTCAAGGTTGTTTGTCAATAACCTGGTGTAACATATGGGTGCTTGCTCTAGGCAAGTTTACTAGACTGACCCACCAGAGGATTCCATATAAATGGTAACCCTGTGTATATGGAATAAATCCTCTAACGAATGGTGGTGCATGTGATCCTTAGATTTGAGATCACTGGAGCGTCTTGTGCACTGATTGGTGTAGTTTGACACTAGCCTAACGTAGTTCTATTTCGAGCTATCAATACAATAGTGATTGGCTACATCGAAGAGTGTAACAAGACTATGGTGGATTGACAAAGGATTCATCACTCCCATGTATGGAAGAAATTATCTCACGGCATGATTTAGTATATGGCAGTGACACTAAAGCTGTGGCCACAGTGGGATCGAGTTGTTGTACAATTTAATTTATTATTTTGCTTATTGGTCTAGTAACTGAATACAAACGCATTGAGAGTAACTGAGGTTGACAATATTTATATACCTCAGTGTCAATGAGATAACAGATGATGAAACAATTTGACTGCACTGTAACCATATCATTGATAGGTAGCTGTTTCGCCAAATTTGAATCTATCTGGTGTCCATGATGCCTTGCTAGGGGCCAATCTTGGTATGTCTATAATGGGATGATTGATTGATGTCAATCGCGATACTACTCACTACTGATATTATAAGGAGCCTACAGGTTACACACTTAGAAGATGGTTTAAGGATGGTAAATTTTGGAAGGGCATATTCATCTTTTAGATGAAAGGGCATATTGGTAATTTTGCTATGTAATTAAATTTACAGAGGTTGTAGCCTGTGTCCAATTTTATTATTGGAGTAATTTTGCAAAATTATAAAGTTAATATTAATATTTAACTAAACAATTAAATAGGGACCAATATGCGATTCCACATAAGTTGAGTTGTTGCAAACTTTGGGGGTGGAATGGAAAATTTTGCCTTACTATTTAAAGAAAGCAAAATTTAGGTTTTGGTAGTATTCTTTCATTTGGCTGTGCGTGAATATTTGAGAAAAAAATTTCTCTCTTCTTCTCTTCACTATATCATCCTAAATACCATCCTTAAAGCCAAGAATTAACTTTCTAGCAAAGTTAATTCTCGGTCTCTGACGTACTATCTTCGTGTGGATGATGTGAGTTCGATTCTGTTCTCGAATCGGTAGCGAATCACATTTAGAGACATTGAGGGAGCCTCCAAATGCTGGTATAGTCTAATCGTTGTATGGATCTTTACTGTTTCAATTTAAGCATGTAAAAATATATATATGACACTGATCTTGGCAAAATCAGAGTAATTGATGGGCAAAATTTTTGTTTTTCCGCTGCTTTTGTTCATCGATTTACTAACAATCATTTAAGTCGACCCATCACCATTAAGGAAAACTCCAATGAGCTTTAACCTCCCACTGGTAGAAGTGTACCTTTCGCTTTGGCGAACAATGGTTTGATTAAAGTAATGGTGATGGAAGGCGTTTTAATTATCGACTTAATATCCTTTATTTGAGGGTTTTTATTTTATGTCTCACCGATTTATTATCTTTGTTAGAATGACATTGATCAACATGTTACTAAACATTCAACCTTAGCATGTATTCTAAGCAAAAAAAATTAAATGTGTCGGTACATGGCCCACTAAGACCGATTTCCTTGAGCCTAGAGGAATCGGTAGGTCAACCTAGGATTTAAAAATAAAACTTGGGCCTTCAAGTTTTTCCTTTTCATTGCTCCTTCGTTTCTTCATCACAATCATTACAACGATTTTACGAAATAAAATCCTAGTCTAATTTACATTAATAAAATATAAACCTCACGTTACATACGAGGGGACTGAGATGAGGAAATAAAATACATGGAGATATTAGAGAGAGAAAAGACACGCAGGTCCTATTTATTTAAAAAATTACAAACAAGACCAAAATTAAAATAAACAATAGGTCTAAGGCTCATGTATTGGGCACCATGCAATTATCAAACAAGAACATTGCATACATTCAAAACAATCAATTTTGAATTGGGTGAGTGAAGTTATTAAATTACCCTCTTAAATGTGCAGAATAATTATTGGCTTTAAAGGTATTGAAAAACTGCACTTCGGTCCCTATGCAAAAAACACATACTGGTCTAGTAGCTATCTCGCCATGGCAGAGAAAATTCTTAGCTGCAGCGAAATTCAAATACCACATAGTCACCACAATCTCGCGGTCGCCGCAGTGAAGTTTTATTTTGCCGCAGTGAACGCTATAGATCTGTGAACGTACAGTTCACATTTTGCATTTTTTCGCGACACTGAATCGAATCAAATGCACCAACATTCGACCAGGACATCAACCAACCAACAAAAATTCAATCAACAAATTGTTAATCAATTGATCAATCAAATCATGCAATTAACACAGATTTTAAAAACAGTTTATATGATAACATGCTATCAACCAAATCTCATGTTATCAAACATCAAATAAAATACTATAATCAATTACCTGAGGCTTTGATACCACTATTAGTAATTGATCTCCCATACGTAGAGAAAAAACAATAATAGACTGAAAAAATTAAGTATGTTTGTGCCAAGATCCAGGCATTGATTACAATATTTTCATGTTAAAAACAAATCTATATAAAACAAAATTAATCCCTTCAAGGATTAGAAAATTTACGTACGTTTGAAGGCTCCTTCAAATGTCTTTGATTTGACTTTGCTCATGATTCAATATAGAATAACACGAACGTTAATCTACATGAAGACAATCCATAGAACCAAAAAGGGATTTTGCTAGATCCACTTGATGGCTTCAAGAATCAACTATCAAAGAATCAAAAGAGAAAAATTCTTCTCTTAAATCAATGAGAATGTGAGTGAGAGAGAGAGTGGCTAGGGTTTTTGTTTTTAATTCAATCAATGAATAAAAATCTCTTCTTTTGTTTTAATTAAGTTCCACTTGCATAATATCACTTAATTAAAACCCTAATCCCATTGGGAATAGCCATGGATTCACATATTAATCCATCCTTGTAAACAAACACCCCTTTATTGTATTTTAATTTTATATAATTATTATTATAATTAAAATTAATTAATATCTATTAACATTTAATTAATAATAATTTATTTAAACATATGCGAGTCAAGTTAACATTTAAGTAAGAATATCCACCTCTGACTTGCACTGTTAGAGGTCCACATACATCACTATGGATGATGCCTAATAATTCCTTTGCCCTTTTATTGTGCCAGTAAAAGGTAACTTGGTCATTTTTCCTACTATGCTTGACTTGCATACCTCATAAGACTTGAATTCAAATGGGTCCAAAACTTTGTCCTTGTGGAGTTTTGCTATATGAGTCAAGTTCACATTACCAAGCCTACAATGACATAGGTAAGTTTGATTGAAGCCATCAGCCTTGGCTTTCTTATTCTCTAGATTGAAAAACTCATTATTACTTAATTCTAGAACATACAAACCATTATGCAATCTAGCAGTTCCATATTTAATACCATTCAAACTAATTGACATCAATCCTTTAGTTATCATAAATTGATACCCAATGTTGTCCAAAGCAAACACAGAATAATATTTTAAGAAACTGAAGGTACATAAGAACAATTTAATAGTTCTAGTACAAGGCTCGAAGGCAAATTTAAATAATAATCCCCTACAGCTAATGCAACAACACGTGCTCCATTCCCAACTCATAGGTCCACCTTTCCTTGAACGAGCAGTCTACTCTGTCGTAATCGTTGTACATAAGTGCAACTATGAGAACCACTTCCTATGTCAATAACCCAAGATGTAACAGGAGATACATTAATTTCAATCATTTACATACATTTAGAAAAAGATGCAGACTTCTTCTTCTTCTTTTTCTTGCTTGCTAGGAAGACCTTGCAATGATTCTTCCAATGGCCAGACTTGCCACAATGGAAGCAAACAACCTTTCCATCTTTGCTCATGCCTCCAGTAGGTTTAAAAGCATCTTGAGGTTTGGACTTGCCCTTTGCCTTTCCCTTGCCTCGCTTGCCCTTCCCTTTCAATGGTGCAACATCAACTAGCATCACAGGCTTGGACTTGTTCATGTCATTCTTTGTTGTCTTCAACATATTCTAAGAGCTTTGAGAGAGATTTCTCCATTGAATTCATATTGAAATTCATTGTGAATTGGGAGAAGGAATCCGACAATGATTACAAAACAAGATCTATCAACAGTTCTGCATCCATACCAAATCCCAGTTTTTCAAGCTTATGTATGTAGCCAATCATCTTGACTACATGTGGGCCTACTTGGGTTCCCTCAATCATTCGACATCTATATAATGCCTTTGACACCTCATAACGTTCGTGTCTAGCACGCTTCTAAAAGAGCTCCTTGAGATGTGTGATGATAGAGCTAGCATCCAAATTTTCACGTTGCTCTTATAGATCAGGTGTCAACGATGCAAGCACAATACAGTGTACCACATCAGCATCATCTAGATACTTTTTATAAGTATCTAATGCTTCTTGAGTAGCTTTAGGTTCAAGCGCTTCCATAATAGATTCATCTAAGATGTACAACTTCTTTTCTAACTTGAGTACAATCAGAAGATTTCTATACCATTTAGTGAAGTTTGTACCATCAAATCTGCTTTCCTTTTCGATGATTGATCGCAGTGATAGATTATTGGTAGTCATAATGTAAATCTAAAAGTGCAAATTAAATAGAGTTAATAGTATTAATTAACAAGGTCTTTTATTAATTAATATGTTCTCACTATTTTACTCAAGCTAATAGCCCCCACTAGTAAACTGGGAAAGGTGTGATGTTCTTCCTAGAGGGCTGAAATCCCATCATTCCTAATTTGACCTCTCACGGGGGCAAATCGATCAAAGTAGGATGAGTAGGTAGGCCACAAACTTTAATTTACACCATTTAATAGCACCAACTTATTAAACTCAAATGTAAACCAAGCAAATAAGCCAATTACACAATCCAACGAAACCAACCTTTGGCCTTAAGTGTAACTTTTGGATCAGTGAGTTTGGACACTACATGCGCACTTTAATATGCACAACTCTACCATGCCTTTAGTTGTACTTATCAACCCTTCGTAGAGGCAAATCCAACAAAGTATGACCAGTTAAGTCATAACCCATCACCATTAAGGAAAAACTCTAATGATGATTGTAACGACTTCTTTCTACTATCATATTCATATAATATATTAATGAAAACACAAGTATACTTATCAAAATAGTTGGGCTCAAAAATTTTTCTTTACTTAATATATACGTTCTTTACATAGTACAGTATCATTTGTACAAAAAGACTCTCAAAACAGTGGACAGTGTAGTCAAGTCTCCCCGCTTATCGACGTCCATCCAACCACGTTTTCACCTATGTCCTGCAAAAACATAGAAAACAACGGGGTGAGCACAAAGATGTTTAGTAAGTAATCCTTTACTCCGTTATCCCCGTGTATCACCTTTCAATTCTTTCCTTACTCTTGTCACTTTCTCATATGCAATCTCTCTTGTTCTTTCTCTGTTTCTACTATTCTTTTCTTTCTTTCTCTCTATTCTCATCAGCCATGAGAGATATCACGCTAACATGTACGGATGAGATGCATATGCACTAATGCAAGGCAATGCATTTTCTTTCTTTTCTTGTCTGTCTCATTCTTATTCTTTATTATTCTATTCTTTGCCGATCGGTCTTGGTCCATGCATGGATTCGGAACCCTTGACCATGTGAGTCTACTCTCTCTCGTGTATAGCTCTCATCCTATGTATTCTCATGGATATACAAATTCTTTTTCTCATTCTCATTCCGCTTTCTCAAGGCGGAGACCGCTCTCTCACGGCGGTTTACATGCGGGAAATTTCTACACTTACGGGCTCCCCATCACACAACCTATTATCTTTTCTCTTCTTTAGCACTTTTTTATTCATTTTATTCTCTAGTGCTAATTCTTTCTTTCTCTTTATTCTAAGAGAGTTTATTATTTTCTTTATCTCTATTCTTAGAATGTTTATTTCTCATTACTCACATTTCTTTCTTTAATGATTACACATATAAACATATGCATATGGATGGCTCATGCCTAGAATCTTTCTTATATGCACTCATGAAATGCAAATATGCTATGATGCATAAAGTAAGGTTCTCTACTTCTACTCATGCTTCTCTTAGGCATTTCATCAAACAATATGTGTGCATACATAAACCCTACTCTCATTATAGTTCTACTTCTTTCTTAACCATTCAAAATTGGAGTTCAACTTCCTTCAAATTATCACACATCTTGCAAAGAAAACACACTTCAATTATTCCTCTCAAATTCTTCTAATTCTATCCATACTTCTACCAAAATTTATCAACACAATCCACCCTTCTCATGACGGAAATTTCTCCATAAATCAACATTAAACTCATTCATAAATTCATCAACTCATTTCAAACATAAAAATCCAAGCATTAATCATATATAAATCTCTACACATCATTCAATCATGCAAATCACAACTTAGGTGGATTTACTTACCTTATACTCAAGTAGAATCCACTTAAGCTCTCTACTCTTAATGGCTTGATGCTTTCTCTTAAACCTTTAAGTGCTTAGAATCAACTTGAATCAACTTCTAGTCAAAAGCCCTCCAAAAATCCTTGGAAAATGGAATGAAAACTTGAGAGAAATGAAGGATGGAAGAGGCGGTGGAGAAGAATGAATGAAAGGGTTTCTAAAGCTAAACCCTTAATATCTCATATTTTCTCCACTCTTTCCCATTTTACCCTTACTCTTTCTTAGGAATTCCACATTTGCCCTTTAATTCTTTGCAAATGCACCCCCCATTATTCTCCAGAAAATTTCCATACAATTCACTCTCACTTTTCCTACTAATTAGTGGTAGAATGGTCATTTTGCCAGTAACACCTACTGAAAACTAGTACAATGCATGCAAATAACAATAGAAAATTGGGCCCAAAATGTTTCTTTTCATTACAAAACATGTGTCTTTTATACATAAAGAGTACTGTTTACAAAATGTATTTTAAAAGACAAAACAAGGGAACAGTGTAGCTATTGCTCCTCCCGCCCTTGACGTCCCCTCCAACCGAATCATCACCTAGAACCCTGCATCCACAAAGGAAAATAACGGGGTGAGCACAATTAATGCCTCGTAAGTAAAACTCTCTAACTGCCTGTCTCGCGTGTGACTCTTAATTCTTTCCTTTTCTAATTCTGTTTCTATTTATGTTTCTATTAACATCATGGCCTCATCTTACCGGAGGTACGGCCGAATGGCGTTCACACAGCACCATTTCACTCTCTATGGCTATCGGGTGGAATTCACACAGTACCAACCCGTTCTTAGTGACTACCGAGTGAGGATCACAAAGCACCAACTCGGTTCTTTCTAACTATCGGGTGGAGATCACCTAGCGCCTACCCGTTCCTCATGAATTTTGGGTAACGATCACCAAGCATTTACCCGTCTCTAGTCACTATCGAGTGATGATCACAAAGCATCAACCCGCTTCTACTAGCCGTTGGATGATGATCACAAAGCATCAACCTGCATATCTCTTAACTAATCGGGTAGTGGTCACAAAGCATCTACCCATTTCTATTACTCATTGGGTGACGATCACTAAGCATCGACCCATCTCTCTAAGGCTATTCGGATGATGATCACAAAGCATCAATCCGATTCCCATAACGGTCCGGGTGATGATCACAAAGCATCATCCCAACTATACTACTCTTCTAACTCATTCTATTGTAGCATTTTTCAATGCTCTCTACCCTTAGAGTAATTTTACCCACTAAGCTCTCTACTCATAGGGTATTTCTATACACCAAGTTTCCTACTCTTTCTTAGGTCACTTTTCAATGCATATAACAATGCACATGGATGATTCATCTCTACTAATGCACTTGTGAAATGCCAACATGCAATGTTGCAAGAATTAAGGTTCATTACTCACACTCAAACCTCTATTAGGCATTTCATCAAACAACTCATGTGCACTATAAAACTCTATCATAGCCATGAATCTAAAACTTTTCCTAACCATCCAAAATGGGGAAAAACCCCTTCACAAAGCCCTAATAACCTGTCAAACAAAACACTTCCAAAAAGGGTTCCATAATACCCCTTAAATTCCATCTCAACTACCTTGCCAAACCAACACCCATTTCTCAAATTTGCAAGGTATAAACAATCACAAAGCATAGAAATCTCTATTTAGTCCTTCATACATGCTATATTACATGTATATCACATACATACATCAAGTCTATCAAAACCCTAATCAAGAAATTTCATAAATCTCAACTTGGGTTGGGTTTTACTTACTTGTTAAGGAGAGACTTCACAAATTCTTCCTTTCACTTGTTTAGCTTGATATCTCCTCAAATCTTAACCAAAAGAATGAAAACCCTCAAGCCAAAAAATGAATTAAAACTCCCAAATCACACAACTTAAGAAGAAATCCTTACCTTAGGAAGCCTTAGGTTGCTTTTCTACCCTAAAATCCTTCAAAAATCCCTTGGAAATCCTTGATCAAAAGAAAAGAGAAGTTGAGAGGAGAAGAATGAAGGGTTACGTTTTTGGAGAAGAAGAATGAGGGTTTGCTAACTCTTTATTCCTTTTAATGAAATATAAACACACTCATTCCCATTCTGCCCTTATTCTTCTTTGGAAATTCCATCCATATCCTTTGATTCATTACAAACTCACCCCCATATCAACACCTTCTCCATGAAAAATCCTTACAATTAACTCCCCACTTTTCCTGCTAATTAGGGGTAGAAAGGTCAAATTGCCCTTAGGGAAGAAAATGTCTAAAACTCAACCAACATGAAAATGCCCTGCCGCCGCGGCGAAGAAACCTTTGTCGCCGCGACGAAACCAGTCCTGTAGAGTTTCGCCCTTGGTCTCAACACATCTTCGCCGCGGCGAAGACTCTTCTTCGCCCCGGCGAAGCTTGGTTCACTAAGATTCTTCTATTTTCAACCAATTTCAGGGCAACATTCAACATAACACTCAAACAAACAAATATAACAAAAAAAACAACTCGATTAAGGGCGAAAGAGGAAACGATAACAACGTACCTCAGGTGGGGCGTTACATTGCCCCCATGAAAAAATATCTAAAAACTTCATTAACCTTTTCAACTAGACCGTCGCCGCGGCGAAGAACTTTCTGTCGCCTCGACGAAGACTGAAATTCAAACATTCACCAATTCTCAACCAAAATCAGGGCAAACACTTAACCAAACCAACTCATTAATCCCACTACGGGTCAACCAACTCAAAATAACAACATGCAAGCTCAAATGAGAACAAATCAATAAACATTCAAGCAATACAACACAATTTAACTATATACCTCAAGTGGGGCGTTACAATGATTAACCTCCCAAAGTTAAAAGTGGCTCCTCGCGGGGGCAAGTCGATGGTTTGATTAATCCCATGGGATGCAAGGCTCAATTTATTTTTGACTTAATATCTTTTATGAGGGGTTTATGCTTTAATCATTGTCACCATTTTATAATCTTATTTAGCATGTTATCATCTTCAACCTTAGCATGCTTCTACAAATAAGATACTCAAATAAACTTGTGTTGGTACATGGCCATTCTAACACCAATTTCTTTGAGCTTAGAGGAAGTTGGTAAGTCACCCTAGGTTTATTATTCTATTACAAAAAAAAATAGTCTTCAAGATTCATCACGCCTTCACCTTGTCTTAATGCCTATTCTACTTTTACATTTAAATACAAAGAAACCTCAAGTTACATTCGAGGGGATTTACATGAGAAGAGAATATACATTGAGAGAATAAGAGGTGAGGAAAACCACGTAGGCCCTATTTTAAAAATACAAATCCATAAAATAATAAAATCCTAAGGTTGATGGCCAACTACCAAACACCATGCATAATAGACACCAATCATATAATGCATAAATTCAAATTTTCCATATTTGAATTATTGGATAACTTTCACTTTACCCCCTTTAATTTGGCCGAGTTTAATTGGTCCCTAAACTTGTAAAAATTACATCTAGTCCCTATCCAGTTTAAAAACTAACTAAATAGTCCAGAATAGCGGCAACTTATACTTTCTTTAATGGCTTAGCATAGAGTTCAAAACGCTTCCTAGAATCCCTAAAACACCCTTATCTCACGACAACTAAAAATACCCTTCTCAACCCTCAAATTCCCACATGAAAGCTCGCAGGGATTCTTCATTTATGGCAACGACCATTGAACCCTAGTAGCCTAAAACAAAACACTCCCACCAGGCCTAGGGCTACAAACGAACCAAGCTGTTCACGAACAGCTAGATGTTCGTTCAATAATAGCTCAATTCGACTCGATAACAAACAGTTCGCGAAGAGTTTGATGTTCGTTCGATAAGGTGTCCAATTTGAGTTCGAACAAGGGGTGTTCATTTGATTATGTTCGTGAACATAACTCTATTCGAGTGATCCATTCGGTCGCGAACACCTTGTTCGCTTATTCGTTCATTTATGTTCGAAAACATAATATACATTATTATATATATTTATATGGTGCTAAGTTTATCAATGATTTTCTATGGCTTAGTGTTAAAAATGCAATTATTTTGACTTTAAGGGTAATACCTTCTTTCTCAAGCATATAAATTCATATAAGATTCATGTGAAACAATCTCTACACTTTTATTGCTCAAACAAGGGTTAGGGTTGAATTTACTTACCTTGTGCTTGAGTAATTCCACCAGAATTCCTCTTCTTTGATGGACTTGTTCTTTCTCTAAAACCCTAAGCATAAACACTATAAGAATTCATCAATTCCAAAAAAATCTCAGATCTATAATAAGAATCCTTACCTTTTGATGCTTAGGATCAAATCTCTACCAAAAGCCCTCTAATCTTCCTTAGAAATTTGATGAAGAGATGAGAGAATTAGAGAATAGAAGCGGCGTGTGGGTGTAGAGAATGGGAGGGTTTGTGTGACTAAACCCTTAATATCACATATTAATATGCATTCTTTCCCATTTTGCCCTTTCACTTTCTTGAAAATTCCATCTTTGCCCTTTAGTTCATTACAAATACACCCCCATCTCCAATGCATTCTCCATGAAATTTTCTTACTTTTCACCCCCCACTTTTACTACTAATTAGGGGTAGAATGGTAACTTTGCCCCTAAGGAAAAATTCTCTAGAAACTTCTCAAGAATTTCAGCCAGCTCTTAGCCCCAGCAAAGATTTTTCTTCGCCTCGGCGAAAAATTTTAGAGCATACGTCGCTGCGGCGAACTTTATTCTTCGCCCTAACGAAGTCTGCAATTTTCTAACTTTGCCAATCCTTCACCAACTCAAGGCAAACAAGCAATATTAATAGCATACAAGCTTGGCTAAGGGCAAACAAACAACATTAAGGGCCAATAAGCATATACAAGCTACGTACCTCAAAGTGGGCATTATATTAAGGTCCTTAGTTCAAGTTGCATTAATATCATATTTATATTTTTTTCATTTTTTTTTTCTGTTTTATGTTATGTTTGGTTTAGTTTGGATGAATTTTTTTTAATGGTAATCAATAATAAAATATTATGATGCTTTTGTTTTTTTATATATATAATATGTTTGGATGCTTGTTTTTTTTTTTTTTCAAATGTCATCATTAATTAAATATATAAGTATATAGCATTTCAATTAATAAATAATAAATTATTATGATATATAGCATGACAAATTTAATAACATAATAGATTATATAATCAAGTGATATATAACATAGCAAATCTAATAACATTATAGCTTCATATTTTTCCAAATGTAATCAATAAATTAAATATTATGATATAGCATTTCAATTAATAAATAATAAATATAGTATGACAAACTGATGAACATAACATATTGTATAATCAAGTGATATATAACATGACAAATTTACTAACATAATAGCTTAATTAAATGTACTATGACAAATTTATGAACATAGCATATTGTATAATCAAGTGATATATAGCATGACAAATTCAATAACATAATAGCTTAATTAAACCTAAGTTTTATATATATATATATATGTTATGTATCATTTTAAATGTCTACATATATATTTTGTATCAAACACCCATAAATGTAGATAAATAATTAATCATACATATGTATTGATCATATATTACAATAGACCCTCATTCCACTATGAATTTATGGGTGTTTGATACAAAATATATATGTAGACATTTAAAATATTTATGATAATTTATGTAATGATAATATATACATGATAATCCATTATTTTGATAATTTAATAACATATTAAACACATTTAATCTATGATTAATATATGTATGATAATAATATAATATAATATAAACCCAATAACTAACCAACTAACCCGGCCCAGCCCCAAATTTTAAAACAAAAATCCAAAACACAAGTTATTCAAATGAGTTATTTGAACGATTTCGAACAACTCGTTTTGCTAATCGAATGATTTCGAACAATGATTTTGTGTTAGTTCGAGTTTGAAAATGATTTTGAACAACCCATTATGCTTATCGAATGATTTTCAAACGAGGGTGTTCATTCATGTTTGGTTCGTTTGCAGCCCTAACTAGGCCTAGCATGTAGTGCAAGGCCCACAAACCCAGGCAGTTGGGCACATTAATGCCCAGCCTCGGCTTGTGGTGGTAAGGCATTGTTGTCCGCTCGCACGAGCGAAAGGGACAGTCGCTATGCGCTTTCGTGTGCGTGGGAGGACAGTACCGCATGCATGCGCATAGTAGTTGGGGCAACCGCGTGCATGGTAAGTGCATGGCACTGGGACAAGTGCCATGGACAACACCCACTCTAGGTATTTGCGTGGAAAAGTGCACTGTGAGGCTCATGCCCCGTGGGAGGCCAGCCATGCATGAAGGCATGGCCAAGGGCCCTTGGAGATGGCCTGGTGGCACGATGCAATATGCAACTAAGGGGTAGCCGCACGTGGCAACGTGTAGTAAAGGGACAGGATGTCATGCGTGCTAGGCACAGTGGGAGGGGCAAGTTGCCCTAGGGCTATGCGTGGGTCGAGTAGGTATGGGCGGCCATGCACAGCCCTGGTCAGGGTGGCTGTACGTGTTAATGCGAAGCCATGGAGGAGGGGCTATGCGCGCGATAACACGTAGTCCCCCAAAATTCAGACACCAAATTTAGGGTTTTCTCAAACCCTATTCCAAACAATCTTCAAGAAAAACTCATCAACAAAATTAAAATTAAAACATCAGGTTTAAAATAATAAAATTAAAAACCTACACATGCCAACTAACACGCAATCACATATATGAGATTAATAGTCGAATCAATGCTCTGATACCACTTGTAGGAATCATGTCGTGGTAAGCACAGAATAACAAAAAATTCTTGCCATGGCACGATCCCCTTACCCAAGATCACGATTTCGACATATTAATCTACATAAAATAAAACCATACAAGGTTAGATTCTTATACCTTCGTTGGCAGATCCTTCTCTGGATCTCTCCAACTAGTCGCTATCGACCCAACGTAGGATTGAATCTGTTGGTATCCACACGCAGACAGGCTCAGGACCACCCTAGGATTGACTACTAGATCAATCAGAGGGCTTAAGTGAAGGTGGTAGAAATTGAGAGAGAGAACTCTCTTTGTGGCTAAGGTTTAGGCGTGTATTTAGGAGAGTGAGAGAGAAAAATAGTTCAATTTCTTTTAAACTATTTTTGCCACAAGGAATTTCACTTTACAAACTAAAAACCCCTCCTTTTATAGTGCTATTCCAAATAGGAATTCAACTAGGATTGCAATCCTTGAATTCTTATCTTGGAAGGATTGCACTAATCCTAAAAAGAAAGGATTTAACTATTAAATACTAAATTAAATAAATAAATACTATTTATTTAATTCCATAAATATATATAAACTAATTAAATAAATGCATTTATTTAGTCTATATATATATATATATATTTGGGTTTTTAATATATATTTAATTAAATTAAATATATATATTTCCATATTATGGTTCCAATTTTGTTAAATCATCTTCCAATAAAATGGAAATTTATTGGAAAAGGGCGTCAACCCCTTAGCAAAATTACCAAAGTTCCCTATTTGCCCATAATGATGAAAATGCCCCTAGACTCCCAAATTACTAAAATACCCTTTTTGGCCCAAGAACAAGATTGTCCTTCCATTTCCATTTCCATTTCTCACTTAATTGTCTTCTATGTGTGTGACCCAAAGGCACTTTACTTTGCTGACAATGTCTCGATAACTAATTAGGCATCAACCAATTAGTGTTTTCGTACACCAATCAAGATTGGCCTCTAGCAAGGCATCATGATTCCCTGGTATGCAAAGAATTAGTGATTAGGCTTTAAAAACTATCGTCACAAACAATGACTAACAATGAGTTTAAAAAAGCAATATTCAATAAATACACTCAACAACCAAAAAAGGACAATAGTAATGATAGTATGAATGAGCGATAATGTAAATGCAAGAGTAATAAATAAGCTAAAAAAGAGAGAGAGAGAAAAGCTTAGCGATTTATAGCGTTTAAGAGTTATATCCACAAGCCTCCTACATCCACTTCTTTAAGGCAACCTTCTTGAAGTTCCACTAGAATCGGATTGCACCAATACAATAGTTTTACAGGCTTTCGCCAATAGTTTTACTGGATTTTGCTACTAGTATCGGATTGCACCAATACAATAGTTTTATAGGCTTTCGCCAATAGTTTTACTGGATTTTGCTACTAGTTTTATAGGATTTTGCCAACACTCCCTAGTTTTATAGGATTTTGCCAACACTCCCTAGTTTTATAGGATTGCACCAACACACTCTAGGTTTACAGGATTTTGCCAACACTCTTTAGTTTTATAGGATTGCGCCAACTGATTTTACAGGATTTCGCCAACAAGGTTTGAGTCAAAGTGTTTTGTGAGTGATTGCCTATTTTCTCTAGGCTGAGACACAAAATATTTTACAAGGTTTCTCTCTCGAAAGATAGAAGATTGAGTACAAATGAGAGAGTGAGAGGTGTTCAAGAAATATTCAATGTTGTTTCCACTTATTCCCCTTGCTTCTTTCTTCTTCAAAGTGGGCTTTTATACTTTGATTTGAAAATATAGCTGTCACTTCATTTAATGACTGCAAACCCAGTGGAACGGGCATTCCTTTATTGTGATCAATCGTTCTTGACACCAACGATCATATTTCTCAGCTCTAGTTTATGGAATGGTCATTCCACCCACACACATGGTCATTCCATCATTGCGCGTAGTCATTCCACCATATGGAACGGTCATGCCATTTGGCTCTCCAAAATTCATAAAATCTGGAAGTATCTATGGTCACTTGGAATGGTCATTCTGTTTGGAATGGTCGTATGGAGTGTTCGTTCTGGTTGGACACTTTTGATTTTCAAATCTTTCACTTGAGAGCAAATCTTCTAAGTCCAAAGTCTTTGACTTGATATGGATCGGTTTGTTGGAATGGGCATTCTGTCATGATTCTGGCTGATTTTAGAAATTGATAAACATGAAATTTTATCCCTTTGATTTATCTTTCCGATGCTGGAAGAATCACGTAATTCTGATATCTGTAGCAAAAGTTATCCTTGAAATACCGAAAAGATATTCTGGATCTTAATTTTGCCAGACCGTCAACTTGTGTCATGAATTCCTCCTCTATTTAGGCTTATCTGGGAAAAGTCATGAACATAATAGTTTTGACCCTATGAATTAGATTTCCAACTCCATCGGCATCACACCATTCTGATCTCTGTAGCCAAAGTTTTTCCTAAACTACTGAAAGATGGTTCTGGATGTTCATTCTGCTAGACTATAAGCTTGTATCTCGATTTTCTCCTCAATACCAACTTATCTAGGTGAACTAATGTACATTAAAGTTTTAGACCTTTGAGTTATCTTTCCAATGCCAAAAGTGTAAAACCCCTCCCTAGCCGGGTATTTCCTAAGTATCCCTTGGCCATTGAGAACCTAGAAAAGGCACGCCTAGGAAAGAAGTTTATTTTTAAACTATAATAAGTTCATTGTATAATCAAAAAATATAATTTCCTTTACTAGAGTAAATTATGAAATCCATAGTAATACTTACTAGAACATACATACTTTTATAAAATTTACTAGCAATTTGATTTCCTTTATTAATACAACATATTTACTCCATTATAGAACATGGACATAATTACTACATTATGAGATATGAACATAATTAGTACACTAAATATTAGCAAAACCATTCAATAGTCATCATTAAAGCATCCCCTCATGCTCATAGCGTCCCTTGGAATCCTCTCCCAGCTTCATGCCTTAATCCGTACTTGCAAAACATTTTAAAAACATTTCATGGGGTGAGCGCTAATCGCTCAGTAAGGAATATGGCCATTTATAAACTATTAAGGTTCATTATACAAGTAAATTACTTAGGACTTTACCTACCTACAAAACATGACCTTCATTCTTTGACATAACAAGTTCATAAAACATATCATCCATTTTGGGACTTTTCTCATAAACATAAGTCAAAACATAACCATACATAATATAACATAGAACATAAATGACTTATGAAATATTCATGTACATGGCATGCTTATTTGTTTTGTCTATATACTTGACAATTTCATTAGTCTTTGTTATCCGATCGGATTCATTTGAACCATTACCTTGTTCTTGGTCGTCACCTCAAAGGACTCATGGTTTCCATAAGAATTCCATTCCTCTGATCTTGGTTTATACCTCAAGAGACTCATGGAATTCATTCATTAACATTTCATAATTTTTTTCATAAGACAACTAAATAAGCTATATGCATTACCATTATGAATGCAAACATATGGACTAACATCTCCCATGCTCAATCATACTATATTCTCCTACTAAACTTCTTAACTTAATTCATTTAATTTCTCATACAATTAAAGGAATTTTGGTATTAAGTTTATTCAAGGGTTTATTAGAATTAGAAACAAATGGGAATTTCCATTAAGAAGTTGGATGCCATATAGTTCATCACTTTTCAAGCAATTTTTACCTTATCTTCCAATTCGAAATGGTTCTTACCTAAAACACAAAAGTTTTAGGTCTGTTTCTTAAATTTTTAACACTTCAAGAATCAACTCCAATCGGACTTCTATAACTTCAGTTATGACTGATTCAGTGAAGCATGTACCGTATAAGTCTTAAAACAGCCAAATCCGAATTCTATTCATTTTAACCATGTCACCTTCATTTGCACATTCATATTATTTTCCATATCATTCTAAGTATAAAAGGCCATAAAAACCTCCCTTTTTACAGAACCAAAAAGTGCCAAAACATCGTCCAACTACAAATCTCTTAATTGGCATAATCATCCTCCATATGCACACATACACCAATCAACACACCCATTTAAACAACTCATAACCAAAACATAGCATCACACTCATATTAACATAAATAAATGTAAGTTTCATAAACCCTAGGTGTTATCAATTGTAGTCATAAGGGAGATTTTTTTTTCCTTACCTTAGTATTCAAAGCACAAAGGTACTCCTCCTTGGCTCCAAAGTTTCACCTTTCTACCTTACACACATAACCACTTATGAATTTCTCTTTTAACTAAAAAATTCAGAAAAACTAGGGTTTTGAAACTCACCTTTAACCCTGAAATTGAAGTTCTTTAAGGGTAGATGGTGATCTCCTTTAAAAATCAACTTGAAATCCTATGAAAATTTGAGAATAAAAGCTTGGATTAGTGGCTTTTATGGTGGATTTGAGAGATGAAGAAGAAGATGATATATTTGGGGTCTCCAAGGCCGACTACTCTCTCTTTAAACCTTGTAAATATTCATTCCATTGATACTCAAATATGATTGGTCAATAAAAGTTAGATATAAAGGTCATTTGGCATAAATTTTTCATCTAAGGGCGTTTTGGTCATTTTTACCTCAACATAAAGATAAGTACTCATTTAATGCCATTTGACTTCTTTAAAACACTTAACCATTAAGTAATTCTACTAGGTAAATGACTAATTTACCCTTGGTGCACTTTTATGGACACTTAAATCATATGGTTTTGTATGAAAAGACCATTATACCCTTGGTTACCGTTTATGCCATTTAACCTTATCAATCAACTTTATAACCATTCTACCCTCATTTCTCTTCAATGACATCATCCTTTACACTTTATAATGGCCACATCTCAAAATACATGTAAATTGACCATTTTACCCTTCCATTTAAAAAAAGAAAATTACTTGAAAAGGTAAATTTCATACCTTAGGGCATCGGAATGATAACGTGGGGTTTACAAAAAGCATCACCTAATTTGGAGCTCTCTAGCCAACGATATATTCAGAATACCAAAGAGTGTTTCAGAGGATAATTCTGAGATTAAAACTTACATTTTCATTTTTGGTCATGACTTATGTCATGCCTTAGAGTTTTGTTAGTCCTTACAGATTATTTTGCTTGGTTTGACACATCAAAACATACAAGGGTCCAACAATCTCCCCCTTTTTGATTGATGACAAAACAAAGGCAAATTTGTATACAAAACACATTGAAAAATTTATGATTTAATATGAAAATGCAAAGACTCCCCCTATCAATGACCATATATCACATATAACTCCCTCAATCAGTGAGCATATATCACATATAACATATTTTGCATAGATCTCTCCCCCTTTTGCCATCAAGCAAAAATGGGAACACAATGCATATTCTTTCTACCAAAAATAACTATAAAATTGGAGCAAAAGCTCCCCCTCATAATATTCTTTCCATACACAATAAGCACAAACAACACAACACAACACAACACTTCTCAACAAGCTTTCCATACATAATAAGCACAAACAGCACAACACTTCACAACAAGCTTTTCATACACAATAAGCACAAACAACGCAACACTTCACAACAATTACTCAATTTCATCTTCTTGCCCTCTTCCTCCCCTTTTTCTCTCATTAAGCAAAAAGATATCAACACAATGACACATAAGAGTCATGAAAAGAAATTCATTAAAGATATATCATTAAGCGTAAACATCACTTCACTATAAACACTTCAATGAAGTAAACAATCAATTAACATTCTTCTCAACATATTAACTCAATATGAACTCAATTATCCACAACTACTCAATTCTTCTCCCTTTTTTTATTCATTAATAAGAAAAAGATAAAGATATCAACTCAGGCACATCATTACAATCCATATAATGCAACAAGTATGATGAAAATGAATATAAAGAAGATAAATTCAATCATTCATAACCATGAGAATCAAAACATAATCCAAACTTGAACACGGGCACAAAGATAGGAAAATTTTCATGCATTTTTTACCGTTTTGTACATTGACTAAAACATCATCAAATATAAACATCTTAGACATTTTAATCACTTGAGAAATTTTCATGTGTGAAGATATATCAAATTAATTACAACCACAAGATTGCATCGTTTTGACTTTTCTTCAATCAAAACAACCATTCAAACATACATGCATATATTTATCAAAAATATGTCTCTTATATGTTAAAAATGCAAGCCAAATCTTACATATGAACTAAACATGTTCTCCATCTTCGTGAGAAGACTTGCCACTTTGTGAATTTTTAAGTTGTACCTTTTCGGTCCCCTTTAGAGCAGTATGCATAGATTTCTCTATACTGGTTATTGCAAAAGCAGATTTTTGAGTACCCAACTCATAATCCCAAACCTTTTATCTTTGCAATCCGATGGATCAAATCACTAATGGGGTTATGTAAGAGTAGTTTCATTTTGACTTATGCGAAGAAAATCATGCAATCAATGTTTAAAGCATGTTAACACAATCAACTCAAACATATTTTTAATATCCACATAAAACACATCATCTCACTCAATTTCACATATAAAACAATCACATAAGATGATGAATCCTACCTGGTTTGCATCAATCATTCCAAGCTCTCTTTGAATAGTGTAGAATCTTTCTTTATCAAGAGGCTTAGTGAAAATATTAGCCAATTGGTGATTAGTATCAACAAATTCAAGCACAATATCACCCTTGTTAACATGATCACATAGGAAATGATGCCTAATGTCTATATGCTTTGTTCTAGAATGATGCATAGGATTTTTAGACAAATTAATAGCACTTGTATTATCACAATGAATAGGACTGTTATGCATTTTACAACCAAAATCCTCAAGTTGTTGCTTCATCCAAAGAAGTTGTGCACAACAACTAGCTACTGACACATACACAACTTCCATGGTTGAAGTAGCAACTGAGTTTCGTTTCTTTGAAAGCCATGAAACTAGCATGCTTCCTAAAAATTGACATGCTTCACTAGTGCTTTTCCTATCTATCCTACATCCTCCAAAAATCAACATCTGAATATCCTATAAGACTAAATGAAGATCCTTTAGATGCCATACACTAGTGTTTGGAATTCTTTTCAAGTACCTAAGAATTCTTTTGACAGCATTCAAATGAGATTCCTTAGGACATGATTGGAAACGTGTACACATGCATACACTAAACAATATGTTTGGCCTAGATGCAGTTAAATACAAAACTGAACCTATCATGCCTCTATAAAGCTTAGTGTCAACACTTTTACCTCTCTCATCGGCCTCCAATTTGAGTGATGTGTGATAGAAAAAATTATATTCCTTGCAAGTGCATGAATCGCTATCGTAGTATAGTGCAAAAGCAAGGGTCGATCCCATAGAGAATTGTAAGTTATCAATTAAATCTAATAACAATGCAGTAATCAAATAAAGTAACAAAATTAATCAACTAATTAATAATTCTAAAATAACAGTAAAATAATGAAAATTAACAATTAAAGTAAAGATGATAATAAAATGAATGAGAAACAAATAGGTAAAGGTCTAGGTATCCAATTTTATCGTAATTATCCTACTCTATGCCAATAATCTAACTATTGTTTTCTCAATTCAAACTCTAAGGTCGATACTCACCAAATTAAGGTATTACCATAGGGCATTTATGATTAACCTAGTGCTTTCATCATTAAACTAGATAGGGTGTATAGTCTAGTCTAATTATTGAAAACCCCATTAAGAATACAAGTACCCGAAAGTTCACAAACCAATCTATGTCTAACATGGTGTATGTACAGACACAATCCATTCATCCACAAGAGCTATTCAAGATTAGCTAGGGTGTATAGTCTAACCTTGACTCATACAATCAATAAGTCAACTATTAAGGGTGCTTTGATTCAGAAAATGTTATATTACTAGGGAATGTTGTATTACCGAAAAGATATATTACTAGAGAATCTTCAGAGAAATGTGTTTGGTTGGTTAGAATAAATTTGTGGGTATGTTATAATAATATGTTTGCTTGGGAGGATAAATGAGTGGGCATGTTATGTAGATTACTAAATTGTCCTCCTTTTTAAATAATAATATAATATTATTTTATTATATTATTTTTTAAATTATTTCTTTTAACCCCTTATATTAGAAATTTTGCTAAAACACCCTAACCATATAAAACTTTAATTTATAGCAAAATCACCCCCACCCACCCCAAGCCATCGATAGCAGCCAGCCACCACTACCGGCAGCCGCCGTAATGGCGCATGACCCGGCCGGAATTTGGTTGGTCGTGCACCGATAAGGCCTAAAGATCCATGGCCAAAAATGGCTAGATCTGGCCGTAAATATGGCCATTTCACGGCCACAGATCTGGCCGTGAAACGACAGCCATTTCACGACGAAAGATCTATGGCATTTCACGGCCACATCTTTGGCTGTGAAACGACTAGATCTGGTCGTTTTTGGCCATGGATCACAACTGGCACACGACCGACAAGATCCCACTGGTCTTGTGCCGATATGACGACTTTTGCCGACGGTCAATGGTGGTTTTAGGTGGTTAGGGGAATTTTGTTAACTTTTAAACCTTTTTGTGGCTGGGGTGTTTTAGCTAAATTCTCAAATGTAGGGGGTATGAGTAATTTTTATTTGGTAGACATATGAGGGCAAATGTGTCTGAAATGATAAAAGATTAAGGGCAAAATAGGGTCAAAATTAAGATTACCTCAGTAATCTTATATTAACACCCCTTGGGAAGGTAATCTGATTACCCCCAATATTACTAACAGTAAACACTATTTGTAATAAAAGATCACGTAATATTTTATTACTTGACAACCAAATGAGGGAATATTGAAAATTAAACAAAGATTATAAGATTAATCTTATATCACCCTGAACCAAACGCAACCTAAAGACAATCAAAGATCAAGAGCTATTCAATATTAGATAGGGCGTATAGTCTAACCTTGACTCATACAATCAATGAATCAACTATTAAAGATGATCAAGCAACAATAACGATCAAAGATTGATTAAACAACAATGAATGAAACTAAGATTGTAATGAATTGATTAAACAAGTAATTTAGATAAAAAAAAAAAAAACATAAAGCATTCGAATTAGGTTACATTGGATACACTAGATGGGGATTTAGCTACTCATAATTACAAGAGAACAAACCTTAATCTTACTCATAATCATTTGGATCATAAATCACAACAAATAATCAAGATTTAGTCCCTTGCCTCTCAAAAACCCTTTCTCCAAGTTAACCCAAATGTTTACAAAGTTTACAATGTGAATCAATGAATAAAAAAATATGAATTTAATTGCCCTTATATAGTTTTTACAAGTAATGACAACTTGGTAAATATTGGAAAGTCAAATTAGGGTTGGAAATGTGCAATATTTGCATTTTTCTTGATTGGCGCTACAACGAGGTTTTATGGCGCCGCGGTGCAACTCTTGGCGATTTGTGCTTCGACAAAAACCCAACTACACCGTGGCGCATGATGAATCACACTACGACACAATCTAGATTTCACTAATATGTTCCGTGATGCCATAAATCTACATCATGGCACAACAAAGAAAACACTTATTTATGTTGTGGCGCAATAAACTCATGCCACGACACAACTATGATTGTGCCGATTTGCGTTGCGACACAACCTAGAAGTTCCACTTGTCTTCTTCATGTCTTGATTCCTTTGCACTCTATCCGATGGTCTAAACATTGGCGCATGTACGAATCATCAATCGTGCACCTGAATTCCTGAAAACACACACAAACCTGTGATTCTGGAAGATAATGAAACATGCAAGGAATATCATCATACATAATGCATTAAACCATAAATTCCCTACAATCTCATCCCCGAATCACTAAATATATATGCATTTCCAACACTCATCAATGTACTCATAGAGTAGGTTGATATTTTGCCTCATTCATTTTGAATCGCTTGAGGAGATCATGAATGTACTTGGATTGATTTAACAAAATCCCTTCCTTTTGTTGCTTGATTTGTAATCCAAGAAAGTAATTAAGTTCTCCTATAATGCTCATCTCAAATTCACCCTGCATCATCTTAGAAAGTTCCTTGTAAAGGATTTCATTAGTAGCACCAAAGATGATATCATCAACATATATTTGAACTACCAAAATGTCATGCTTATGCCTTTTAGTAAACAAGGTAGTATCCACCTTTCCTTTTAAAAAAACCATTTTGAACAAGGAAACTACTCAATCTATCATACCAAGCTCTACGAGCTTACTTTAAACCGTAAAGTGCTTTTGAGAGTTTAAAAACATGTTCGGGAAATTCGGGGTCCGGGTGGTTGTTTAACATAAACCTTTTTTTGTATGAAACCATTTAGAAATTCACTTTTAACATTTATTTGAAAAAGCTTGAAATTTAAATGGCATGCATAAGTAAGTAACATTCTAATAGCTTTTAATCTAGCAACGGGCATAGGTTTCATCGAAATCAATACCTTTCGCTTGAGAGTAACCTTAGGGCAACTAACCTTGCTTTTTTTCTTACCAATATAACTTGCTCATCCATCTTGTTTCGAAATACCCATTTGGTGCCAATGATTGGATGATCCTTAGGTCTTGGTACAAGCTTCCATACTTTGCTTCTCTTAAATTGATTTAGCTCCTCTTGCATTGCATGAACCCAACTTTTATCATTAAGTGATTGATCCACTTTCTTAGGTTCTACTTGAGACAAGAATGCTACGAATTGGCATGTATTCCTCATTGAAGCTCTTGTTCTTACTCCTTGAGTGGGATCACAAATGATTTGTGCATCTTTCACTTCATCTCTCACTCTTGGAAATGAAATCTCCCTTGTTGTTCCTTGAGGTTCCATGAAGGTGTTATCTTCATTTTCAACCTTTTCTCGATGTTCTTCTTCTTTGTTGAGATTTGAAGGTGATGTTTCATAATTGATCTATAGTTCTTTCATCATCTCATCAATCTCTTCTTCATTATTATTTCCTGCATTCTTAGAAGAAGATTCCTCAAATAACACATGTATAGATTCTTCAACTAAGAGAGTTCTTCAACTAATAAAGTTTTTTTGTTGAAGACTCTGTACGCTTTTGAATAAGAAGAATAACCAAGGAAAATTGCTTCATCCGATTTGGCATCAAATTTTCCAAGATTGTCCCTTACCATTATTAAGCACAAAGCATTTGCAAGCAAAGGGAAAAAAAATGCAGTATTTGGCTTTTTCCTTTTGAATAGGTCATAGGGAGTTTTCTTGAGGATTGGCCTAATCATAGCTCTATTAATGATATAGCATGAAGTATTAAACGCTTCAGCCCAAAAATATCTAGTTATGTCATGCTCACACAACATGGTCTAGCCATTTCTACTAAAACTCTATTTCTTCTCTAAACAACTTCATTTTGCTGAGGAGTCCTAGGTGCTAAAAAATTATGCTCAATGCCATGCTCATTGCAATATGATATAAGCAATGTGTTTTCAAATTCTTTTCCATGATCACTTCTAATGCATGTAATTGTATAGCCTAACTGGTTTTGCAATTTCCTAATCAATTGCAAGAATGATTTGAATGCATCATTTTTGTGTGCAAGAAACAATACCCATGTAAAACGTTAATAATCATTAACTATCACAAAACAATAATGCTTACTGTAGGTTTGTGGATGGATTTACGCAGCGGAATTACAAAAATTATTTGATCCATAAACCTTGATTCCCCATGATCCTTATACCGATTTACATCATTCATACATGAAATTATATTAAACATAAATAAAATTTCATACCAGTGTTTGGAGGCTCCTTCAATTGATTTTGATTGTGTTCGCTTTCACTCTAAAGGAATGCACAAGCGGTATCCACATGAAGATAGGATGACAATCACCAATAGGTTTATGTGTTAAACCAATTGGTTCAAGTAACAAGAATGCATAATTTTTCCTTGGAAAATTCTCTTCTCCAAAATGAGGCTCATGGTTTAGAGAGAGAGAGAGAGAGAGAGAGAGGGCGGCTAGGGTTTATTTTGATTGAATGAATTTTTGTTTTTAATTTTAGTTGCACTTAAATAGTGCACTAATTAAAAACCCTAATCTAATATGGAATAGCCATCAACTCATTCCATAATTAGATTAGCATTATTCCATTACCAAAACAAGGTAATTCTAATAATGGTCTTTTATATTTGAATTTATATTATAATCCATTAATATTAATATTAACCACTAATAATATAATATTTAAATATACATATATATACTTGTATTCACACACACACACACACACACACAAAAAAAATATATATATATATATATTTAAATACACAATTTCACTTATTTTAATTTCCATATGAAATTAAATATAGGCAACGACCTCAACAAATTTAATTGCACTATGAGATTACCAAAATACCATTTCATCTTAAAAGAAGAAAATGCCCTTCTTACTTACTAATCCTTAATTTGTCTTCTATGTGTGTGACTCGAAGGTTCCTCATCATATCGGTAGTGAGTAGTTTCGTGATTGACACTCAATCAATCGTCTCACTAAATACAGACCGAGATTGACCTCTAGCAAGACATCATGGCCACTTGATAGATTCGGATTCAGCGAAACAACTACCTATCAATGGTATGGTTATCGTGCAATCAAATCTCTTCATCATACGTTATCTCATCAAGGCTGAGGTACATAAATAGTGTCAACCTCAGATATCGTTGATCTCTTTGTATTCAGTTATTGGACCAACGACTAGAAAAGATTGGATTGAGCTATAACTCAATCCCACTGTGGCCACATATTTGATGTTGTTGCCATTCATCGAATTGCTCAATGAGATAATTTCTCCCGTACCCAAGAGTGATGAATCCTATGTTAATCCACCATATTCTTGATACACTTCTCGATGTAGCCAACCACTACCATTCTGATAGTCCTGAATAGAACTATGTTGGGCTAGTGTTAAATTACACCAATTGGTGCATAAGGAGCTCTGATGATCTCAAGTCTAAGGATCACATGCATTACCATTTGTTAGAGGATTTATTCCACAACCACTATGGTTACCATCTATGTGGAAAAATCCTCTGGTGGGTCTGTTCGGTGAACTCATCTATAGCAAGCACCCATGTGTTGCACCATGTTGTCAGCAAACAACATTGACAAGTGAGATCATTCATTGCCTTTCGACAAGGTCATTCAACACTACGACACGGGTGAATAAGAATATATTAAAAAAAAAACTGCGGAATAAAAACTTTCACCAACCCAAAAAAGTTATGAACATAAAATAACAACAAAGATAGACAATAAATGACAATGATGCTAAACAATAAGGATAAACAATGTTAAACAATAAATGAGAGAGAGTTATAAATATAAGCAATGAATGAGTGCAAAGATAATGATGCTTCAAGTAAGTATGCAAGGAATAATAAATGAGTTAAGAAAGAAGAAATGCTAAGAGATCTATAGTGGTTCGGAACTCTATCCACAAGCCTCCTATATCCACTTCTTCAAGGCAACCTCCTTGAAGTTCCATTAGAATCGGAGTGTGCCAAATATACTAGTTTGACAGGATTTCACCTCTTTACAATAGTTTGACAAGATCTCGCCTCTAGATTTACATGATTTCGCCCAAAAGATGTTTGAATAAAAGTATGTGAAAGATTGCCTATTAAACTAGGCTTAAACACACAACAAGAACAATACTCTCAAAGGTTTTCAAATTGGTACAAGAGAGTGATGATTTGATTTGGATTTTTAGCTCAAGGGATTATTTGAGAATGTTTTTTATATGACTTGGTATCTCTGATATTCTCTCTATCTTTCTTTACAATAAAAATCCTTATTTATTGCTATCTCTTCCCTTTGAAGCAAAGAGTTGTTGCGCATTTAATACAACTTTGAAAAGCCTGCAGACACGGAGGAAGAGGCATTCCACCATCGTGAACGTTCGTTCCTGACACCAATGGTCACTTCGTATAGCTTTGGGGTTTCTGTAACGATCGTTCCACCTTCACGAATGGTCATTTCACCATGGGGAATGGTCGGTCCATTGGCTGCTTACAAATCCATAAAAACTTTAGAAACATGCATGACTTCCTATAACAATGACATTCTACCAAAAGTGATCTTTGAGTGTGAACGGTCTTTCCAACACAGGGAATAGTCGTTCCACTATAGATACATGAACTTCACCTTGATCTTTGAGGCTTGTCTTGCAAGATTTGTCAAAGGCGAAAAATTTTATGAATTCTAAGAACTTTGATTTTTGACCTGGATGGAACAGGCATGTTGCTTGGCCATGCCATTGATAGTGACTTGACTTCATTTTGAACAGAGTCATGTACAATCATGTGAAACACTGTCGTGTTGAGAGGAACATGCATCCGGGAAACTTTGTGAAATAAGGAGCGGTCGTTCCTTCATCCTGCATGGTTGTAGTAACTGGGAAAGGTGCATTTTGTTTTTGGTTATGACTTCTTGTCATACCTTAGCATGTTTGTTAGAGAACCAATAAACTCTTTGTTTAGTTTTGGCAAATCAAAACACATGAGGGCTCAACAAAGTACACTAGTTTCATCTTATCATCCCTTAATTTGATAGGATATAATATCTATATGGAGTAAAAATTGTTATGTTTCTTTTCAATATATTGAATAATATATTATTTATATGTTAAGTGTGCTATTTTATTTGATGTGGGTATTGTAATTTTTTTCAAGTGTTGGATGAATAATTTGAGAGGATTGGGCCCAACAAAAGAGCAATATAATAAATGTATTGTGATTAGGTGAATTTTCTTGTAAATGTGTTGTTGAGCCATATTCTTATTTTCTGTAAACAAAAAATCTACAAAAAAATCAACTAGAATCACTCCCCGGCAATGGTGCCAAAATCTGGTGTGCTGTCGTAGGCAACCAAGATTAAAAACCCTCCTAACCTAACTACTGAACTGTAAATAGGGTAAGCAAGGGTCGATCCCACGAAGAGTATCTAGCCGAATTTTCGATGATGTGAATAAGGCTGGGGGGTTTTGAGTAAAACAGAAAACAATCTTAGCCAAAAACAAAAACAAAAACAATTCAATTCAAAATCAATTAATATAACGAAACTTGGTCTCCGTCAACATCCACCATCGGAATTTTACAACTGATCATTGATGCAAAAGTAAATCAATTCTTACGTTGAATATTCACCGTTGGAACTATTTTCCTATCTCTCCTTAATTGTAATTAATTAGGAAACAAGCGATCTTAATTAATCTTACCATTAAACAACCCTAGACAAGCGCTAAAGATTAAATCTAATGGCAGCCTTAAGAATTAGAGAGATCGATGAAGCTAAACAACACAAACTCAAGCGGTTGTATTTAATTTAGTCGAGTGTTCCTCTTAAAATTACTACTTCCTGACGCAGCAAATTAATAACCCTAATTGCTTCACAAGTTAGCGGGATCAAACAATTACGGATTTGATATCTAACTTAGTAGTAGATTGTAACAAATAATAACCTAGTAGGCCTCCTAGCAATTAAATGAAACAATCATGAAAATAAGCATAGAAGAACATCCAATTCTCAGAGCATAAAATTGAACACTGAAATAAAACGGATTAGATCTCACAGTTATTGATTTCGAGGCCTCCATTTCCTTCGACCAAGTTATAAAAATTAGCCTCTCATGGCCATCACGAAAATTCCAAAGGAAAAGTTACAGAGAAGACCAGAGAGAGGCGTGTGTTTTTTTTCTCCAAAAACCCTTAATCTCATCCCCTTAACAAAAATCTAGTTCAAGTATTTGAATCCCACTAAATCTCCTAAAAGAAATATTCTAATATCCTAAAATAACAGTAATCCTAATTTAATTCTAATTAATTGATAATAAGATAAAGTCCTAAAATAAAATAGGAAAGTGGTGATTCTGAGCTGTAACTTGCGTGCCACATGTCCTCAAATCTTCCAATAATAAACTGCCCAATTGATTTGCATGACAAGGCAGAATGCTCCAGGACGTCGGTAGTGCAGGTGCGTCAATTTCAAGCCCGATTACAACCTTTATGAAACGAGTATCTCTCCAAACTCAAAACATGAAAGTTGTAGATCTCTTTCTTATGGTTCCTCATCATTTTGAATCATCTCAATCGGAGCTCGGATGAGAGAATTATGCCCAGATTACGAAACAATGTTGAAACTGTCCGAATTCACTTAAGTAGTTCCGTTTTGCAATTAACGCCTCCATTTGCATCCTAAATCAAAATAGAATAATAATGAGTACATTTAAGAAACAAATAGGTATAAAATACTAAACATTAAGGGGGGTAAATATGACATTTTGCATTCCCATTAGATATGATCTTGTGATGTGAGCCACTGACAATCTTGATGGACCTGCGAAGAGTGCTCTTGCGGTTGAGGGGGCCTTAGCAATATCTGAAGTCGTCGGAATATGCTAAGATCTTTGGTGTGAGAACACTAGAGCTTGAGGGTGATTTCTAAATGTCTAATGAGAGGGTTTGCCTCTGTTTATATAGTGAACAAAGGGGTTCGAATCTTAGTAGGACTCTGAATCCTACTAGGTAAAGAGTCGTTCTTAGGAAAGGGATAGGATCTCCTTTCCTTATTGGGTTAGAGATATGATCTCCTTGCCTTTATCGGTCCAAGCTTTCCTTTTGGGTAGGATCTGAGATCTTATCAGAATAGGAAATTGGTTAGGAATCTAGTCCATATTATGGATTGCTATCGACGAATGGGCCGAACCCAGTTCAACTTAACTCGTGGGATGACCCAACTCACAAAGCAGGTAGTTCACAAGGTATTTTAAGCGTGGGCTCGATCAGAATCGGGCCAAGGCCTTGGGCCGTGACATATCTATGATGTTATTGGACCTCGTCAGGTCCAATACAATTTTTAGCCCATACATGTTCTAATAATTGTAATATATATTTGATGAACTTTAAATTGTGGATAGCTATAATTAAACAAAAAATTGTAATATATATTACAATTTTTTGGTTTAATTTTGATTATATTATTATTTTATAGTTTCTTGATTGGTTTAAATTGTCAATGAACACATTTTAAACATAAATCTTGACTTTTTTTTACCAATGAATCTTACTGGACAGTTATCAACATAGTCAAGAGCTTTTTTGACATGTGCAATCTTGATTGTTTCTAATCGACCTGTATTCCCATATGAAATAGGGGACGGTATAAATTTAGCAAAACTCTTCCCCCAGGATCTGCTGTGCGAAAAAGATAATATGCAACTTTGAGTTGTCAATTATATCCTTTGTGGAAAAGGCAAACCTACTCGGAAATTTGTGACACAAGTATTCAATTAGTTCGGACTTGTTTAGTGTTGAATTGGGACCAAGACAAAAAAGGTTCTTCCCTCGAAGAGCTTTGTGTTTCCTTTGCTGAAGTAAATACAAATGGTCTGATTCGAGATTTCCTAAGAATCGACTTGGTGAAATCCCATATTTCGTATATACGAAAAAGGAATGATCTATCAGGTTCAGGATTGATCTCTGATAATGGTTTAGATCGTAACAATATCAATCCGTTTTATTGCATTTATTTCAAGGCAAGGGTTGAACAATTACTTAGCCAAAATCAAGGAACTATTCGTACATTGTTTAATCGAAATAAGGAATGCCAATCGTTAATGATTTGTATCTTTGAATTGTTTTCGAATGGGTCCATTCAACGATGGAAAATATCACAGTGTCATAAAACAATCAATTAAAATTCAAAAAGATCCTCTAATTCCAACTAGGAATTCGTTGGGACCTTTAGGAACAGTCCTTCAAATTGCCAATTAATAACTCATAATCAGATCTCGATAACTAAATATTTCAAACTTGACAATTTAAAACAGACTTTTCAAGTATTTAAATATTATTTAATGATAATGGATGAAAACCGGAGAATTTATAATCCTGATCCATACAGTACGATTGTTTTGAATCCATTTAATTTGTATTGGTATTTTCTCCATCATAATTATTGTGAGGAAATGTGCACAATAATTCGTCTTGGGTAGTTTATTTGTGAAAATGTATGTATAGCTAAAAATGGACCACGCCTAAAGTCTGGTCAAGTTTTAATTGTTCAAGTTGACTTTGTAGTAATAAGATCAGCTAAGCCTTATTTGGCTACTCCAGGAGCAATTCTTCATGGGCATTATGGAGAAATCCTTTACGAAGGAGATACATTAGTTACATTTATATATGAAAAATCAAGATCTGGTGATATAACGCAGGGTCTTCCAAAAGTTGAACAAGTGTTAGAAGTGCGTTCGATTGATTCAATATCGATAAACCTAGAAAAGAGAGTTGAGGGTTGGAATGCGCGTATAACAAGAATTCTTGGAATTCCTTGGGGATTCTTGATTAGTGCTGAGCTAACTATAGTGCAAAGTCGTATCTCTTTGGTTAATAAGATCCAAAAGGTTTATCGATCTCAGGGGGTGCAGATTCATAATAGGCATATAGAAATTATTGTACGTCAAATAACATCAAAAGTGTTGGTTTCAGAAGATGGAATGTCTAATGTTTTTTTTACCCGGCAAACTGATTGGATTGTTACGAGCGGAACGAACGGGGCACGCTTTGGAAGAAGGGATCTATTATCGAGCTATCTTATTGGGAATAACGAGAGCATCTCTGAATACTCAAAGTTTTATATCTGAAGCAAGTTTTCAAGAAACTGCTCGAGTTTTAGCAAAAGCAGCTCTTCGAGGGTCGTCGATTGGTTGAAAGGCCTGAAAGAGAACGTTGTTCTGGGGGTATGATCCCCGCTGCATCCGGATTCAAAGGATTAGTGTACTCTTCAAGGCAGCCTAACAACATTCTTTTGGAAACACACACAAAGAACTTATTCGGGAGGGGGATGGGAGATATTTTCTTACACCACAGAGAATTATTTGCCTTTTCCATTTCAAAGACTTTACATGATACATCAGAATAATCACTTAGAGGATTTAATGAGTCCTAGGAACATATTCTTTTAACTATATTGTGGTCGTTTGATTTATTAATGGTAAGAAAAGAAAGATAATAATGAATAGAAAGTAAAGAACGGCCTGGATCATGTATCAATGGCCAATCTCTAGTAGAAGAGAAGGTTCCATCAGAACAATTATTTATTTCAGGACACCTCATCTCTTAAAAAAAAAAAAAAATGTGGGGAGAAATGGCAAGAAGATATTGGAATATCAATTTGGAAGAAATGATGGAAGCAGGAATTCATTTTGGTCATGGTACTAGGAAATGAAATCCTAGAATGGTGCCTTATATCTCTGTAAAGCATAAAGGTATTCATATTACAAATCGACTAAAAGCGCTCGTTTTTTATCGAAGCTTGTGATTTAGTTTTTGATGCAGCAAGTAGGGGAAAACAATTCTTAATTGTTGGTACAAAAAATAAAGCGATTGATTCATAGCACGAGCATACGAGCTCGGTGTCATTATGTTAATAAAAAATGGCTCGGTGGTATGTTAACAAATTGGTCCACTACAGAAACGAGACTTCAAAAGTTCAGGATTGAGAATGAAACAAAAGATGGGAAGACTCAACGTCTTCCCAAAAGAGATGCAGTTATGTTGAAGAGACAATTATCACGCTTACAAACGTATCTGGGCGGGATTAAATATATGATGGGGGTACCAGATATTGTAATCATCATTGATCAGTAAGAAGAATATACAGCTCTTCACGAATGTCTCACTTTGGGAATTCCAACAATATGTTTAATCGATACAGATTGTGACCCCGATCTTGTAGATATTTCGATTCCCGCAAATGATGATGCTATAGCTTCAATCGATTAATTCTTAACAAATTAGTATTCGCAATTTGTAAGGGTCGTTCTAGCTATATACGAAATTTTTTATTAATAATAAGATAAATCGATTTTTTTGGTAACTCCCTAGATTTATGGAATCGGTTACAAGTCCTGAATCGCACAAAAAAAAGAAATTAAAAAAACTATGGATATTATGTGATTGGCAGGATTCAAAATATCCAATTCAAGTAGACAAGTCGAAAAGGAGATGGTTGAATCAAAATAATTCCTTTTAAAATTCAATTTATGTCAGAGGGCAATATGAATGTTATATCATGTTCCATCAACCCACTAAAGGGGTTATACGAGATATCCGGCGTGGAAGTAGGCCAACACTTTTATTGGCAAATAGGAGGTTTCCAAGTCCATGCCCAAGTACTTATTACTTCTTGGGTTGTAATTGCTATCTTATTAGGTTCAGCCCTTATAGCTATTCAGAATCCACAAACCATTCCGACTGCTGGTCAAAATTTCTTCAAATATGTCCTTGAATTCATTCGCGACATGAGCAAAACTCAGATTGGAGAAGAATATGGTCCCATGGGTTCCCTTTATTGGAACTATGTTTCTATTTATTTTTGTTTCTAATTGGTCAGGTGCTTTTTTACCTTGGAAATCATACAGTTACCTCATGGGGAGTTAGCCGCACCTATGGATGATATAAATACTACCGTTGCTTTAGCTTTGATCACGCCAGTAGCATATTTCTATGCGGGCCTTTCCAAAAAAGGATTAGGTTATTTTAGTAAATACATTCAACCAACTCCAATTCTTTTACCCATTAACATTTTAGAAGATTTTACAAAACCTTTATCACTTAGTTTTCGACTTTTCGACAATATATTAGTCGATGAATTAGTAGTTGTTGTTCTTGTTTCCTTAGTACCTTTAGTGATTCCTATACCGGTCATGTTCCTTGGATTATTTACAAGCGGTATTCAAGCTCTTATTTTTGCAACTTTAGCTACGGCTTATATAGGCGAATCCATGGAGGGCCATCATTAAATTAACTAGTTTTCAAAATAGTCTTGTTTTTTTTTTTTTTTTTCTTTTTTAAGTTTAGAACAACGCAATCTATGCGTAACTCAAGTTAATCCACTTAGGAAACATAAATATACAAACATAAATAGACAAATGTGTGGCGATCAAGAGTCATAGACAAAAATTATGATAGTAAGGAATTGTCAAAAAAGGGGAAAGAGATCTAAAATTTTTTTTTTCCTAAAATTCCTACGTGGACTTTTTTATTATATCATACCCCCTGGCAATGAATATTCACTTTATATTGTTTTGTTCATTTTTGGTCATTCAATTCCAATATCAAATATCTGGAGTCATAATTTGAATAAAAATTCTTATAGTATCTAGTATCACACACAATTTAAGGCATGTGATTAAAAAAAATAAAAGAAAGATACCTTCTAGAAGGATTCCCGTTTCAGTTGATTTTATTCAATTCAACGATTGACCAAAAGAAAAGAAAATATTAATAAATAAGAAATTGCATGGCCTTACCTCAATCAAATACTGATATTGATTTCTATGCAATGGAATCAATTTGTCTATTTCGATTCTAGCCATCTTGGATAATGATAAATAAAAGGAATAGAAAAATTGACAAAAAATGAGATTCATGGGCGAGTAGGGGAGGGGGACAAAGTTAGGTATATGGAATCGAATGGCTCTAAGCCAACTCTTGTGGAGGTTTCAAAGAATGATTCTAAAATGCGATTGACTTTAAGATACGAATAGTTTGAATCTAAGATCTGAATATTTGGTTTACGTTATGGAAGAAACACATGTATATGGGATATTAGATATTGCTAGTTAGATATGAACTAAAGATATATCTAATATGCCCTACTGTTGTTAATTTAGATAGGCATTCCAATAGAAATTCTTTTGTTTCGTCTTTGACTGTGAATTGACTGAATAAAGGGATGAAATAAAGACAACTAATGAATGAAGAGTTCAAAAAAAGGTTCGGAAAAAAGAAATGGAAGAACAAAAAATCAAAATTCATTGGACGATTGTATCATTAACTATTTCTTTGTTTTAGTACAAGGAACTTATCATGAATCCACCGATTTCGCCGTCATTATTGCTCTTGGGTTGGGTTCTTGTCATTGGGCTTGTTCTATTGGACCTGGGTTTTCGGTCAAGGTATTGCAAAGAGGCCAAGCCGTAGAAGGTATCGCGAGACAGCCTGAGGCGGAGGGAAAAATACGAGGTACTTTATTGCTTAGTCTAGCTTTTATGGAAGCTTTAACAATTTATGGGCTGGTTGTAGCATTAGCGCTTTTATTTGCGAATCCCTTTGTTTAATCCTATAAATAGGAAAATTATCTATTTTTTTGTCGTATTTAGAGACCTGTGTTCCTTGCTTTTTAAAATTATTTATCGAATTTTTGACTATATTTCGCAATAGAAAAATTACTTTAAAAAAAAAATCGAAATTGAATATTAAATAATAATAAATAAATATAAATAGATAGAAGAAGTCGAAAAAAGGGTGAAGTGATACCAAAAAAAAAAAAAAAAACTATGTTCTTTCTTTTTTTTTTTTAGTCTATCTAAAAGAGGAGATCATATGAAAAATGGAACCGAGTCTTTCGTTTCCTCGTTTCACCGGCCATTCGCGGGAGTTTCGGGTTTAATACCGATATTTTAGCAACAAATCCAATAAATCTAAGTGTAGTGCTTGGTGTATTGATCTTTTTTGGAAAGGGAGTGTGTGTGAGTTGTTTATTTCAAGAATAGGCTGGATTCAACCAGCTGCACTTTTTTTTTTTTTTTTTTTTGTTCTAACTAGGACTAAAGAAGGTGCACGATTCCGCGAATTACTTCTGAATAAATTGAAAATCATATTTAAGAACTATAGCATTTCATGATTCATTGGTAAATCTACTTTGATTCTCTATCAAACAAACCAATAATGCGGGACCATTAACATGAACATGGTTAAAGCTAAACCGCTTGAAGTACGACGCAAAGATGGTACTCTTTCTACTTCCATGTTAATATCGAATAGAAATGTTTTCAAAATGAATAATTCAAATTTTTTTCGATATAAAACACTAGTATCGATAAAATGATTTGAGCCTTTTATTTTTTATTGGAAATTTTTGGAAAAAATGGGTATTTTAATCAACCTCTTTTTATGTTGAATTGATGACCTATATATTAAAGTAAGAAGAATTCTTTGGATTTTAAGAAAAAAGAAACAACTTTGCTAACAATTATCTATTTTTGTTTGGTCAGAAGAGTCCTCCAAATATTCTTGTCTTGATTTTATTGATCAGTCACGGCATTTTGGAATATGAATAGAGAAGAGAGGAAGAGGATAGGCTCATTACATTAAAAAAATGATATAAGATCGCCTGCCCCCAATAAATAGTTCAAGTAATTGAGTGTGAGAGCCAAATGAATAGAAAATTTCATGTTTGGTTCGGGAAGGGATTATGGAAATTTTGAGATGAATGGAACGATAATCTACTTTTATTAAGTGATTTATTAGATAATCGAAAACTGAGGATCTTAAAAACTATTTGAAATTCAAAAGCCCCCTCAGGAGGGGCCATTGAACCAGGTGGAAAAAGCCTAGGCCCGTTTATGGAAAGTTGAAATGGAGGCGATCGTTTCGAGTGAATGGGTACTGAGATAGAACGAGAAAAATGGAATTTGATTAATTCAACTTCTAAAACTTTGGAACAATTAGAAAATTACAAAAATGAAACCATCCATTTTGAACAACAAAGAGCAATTAATCAAGTTCGACAACGGGTTTTCCAACAAGCTTTACAAGGAGCTCTAGGAACTCTAAATAGTTGTTTGAACAAGGAGTTACATTTACGTACCATTAGTGATAATATTGGCATGTTTGGGGCGCTGAAAGAAATAACTGATTAGTCCTTTTGCAGTAGGCATTATTTATTTATTTTTTCCAAAAAAAAAAAAATTAAGAAATACTCATGGTAACAATTGAGCCGATGAAATTAGTAATATTATCCGTGAACGTACTGAGCAATATAATAGAAAAGTAAAGGTTGTAAATATCGGTACCGTACTTCAAGTAGGCGATGGAATCGCTCGTATTTATGGTCTTGATGAAGTAATAGCAAGTGAATTAGTAGAATTTGAAGAGGGTACAATAGGCATTGCTCTAAATTTAGAATCAAATAATGTTGGTGTTGTATTAATGGGTGACGATTTAATGAAACAAGAGGGAAGTTCTGTAAAAGCAACAGGAAAAATTGCTCAAATACTAGTAAGCGAGGCTTATTTGGGTCGTGTTATAAATGCCCTGGCTAAACCTATTGACAGTCGAGGTGAAATTATTTCAGCTTTTGAATCTCGATTAATTGAATCCCCCGCCCCAAGTATTATTTCGAGACGTTCCGTATATGAGCCTCTTCAAACAGGACTTATTGCTATTGATTCGATCATCCCTATAGGACACAGTCAACGAGAATTAATTATTGGGGGACAGACGAGCAGTAAACAGAGTATACGGATACGATTCCTAATCAGTCAAGGAATCTCGTCCTTGACTGATTTTAACAGTCAAAGAAAACTACTTTTCTAGTAGTGTCGACTCTAACCTAAAGATTATTCATACATATAATTTAGATTAATTGGACTATATAATCTGATCAAGATAATGCACCAGCTTGGCACAATCATGAAAGGAAATAGTTAAATTTGATATTTTATACAGTGGGATTTTCCTTAGAAGTTAACAGGGTATTCTTCAGTCCTGAAGTTGGTGTTGTTTGAATTGTATGTTTGCAGTTGGACATACTTTGAAGAAGATTTAATGATTTTTCATGGTGGCGAAGTGTGAAGAATTAATTAAATTGTTTGATATTTAGGGATAGGGACACAAGTGGGATTGCCTGAATGTAAATAAAAAGTTGACAAATGGGAGAGTGGTAGGAGTTTGAGGAAAGGTTTGATTAGATTGGCAAAAGGAATGGTCATTCTGGATTGGGATACAAAGTAAACTGACTTTACACTGTTATTTCAGACCACACGAATATGCTTGGGCCCGAAACTTTAATTTTTTTTTGTTCGTTTATTTCTTTGAAGGATTGATTGTGTTAGGGCATATTTACACTTTCTCCCAAAGGTTTGAGGATTATAACACTTTGTTTCAATATTATGGGATATAAACACTTCAGTCCTGTTATATTACAAATGTTAGTGTTATTCGTCTACTTTGTTAATACTTTTGAAGCATATATTCGGTCACTATCTCAAATATACATTTATACTGTTGCCATCTGATAGGATTAAAGTTTTTGTATCCGGTAATACAGGGCAAATTGAACATACATCAAATCTCAAGGATGAAAGTGTAAATATACCACTGTGTTAGTATTTTTATCAACAGAAATTCAGGAATGTCACTTGGCAGACAATTTCTGCAAAGATGGGGAATGGAGTGAAATTGCTTTCTTTTCAAGGGATTCAGATCCTTCTTTTATGATAACATATATGTGTCTGCTTTGTTGTCAACTCATTGAAGAAATGGAGCCATGCCCATTTTTCTCAAAAGAAAATTATAAATTAAATTAATTAATATAAAGAGAGATGGGGAACATTAAAGAATATAATTTGCAATTTACAGATGAAACAGAGTAGCTTAAGTTGAAAGGTCAGTATGATAAATATGGAACTTGTCTGCTCCATGGCCGACCCATCCACCTGCCGAAGATTCTAATGTTGTTCATTCATTACCCAACTAGTATTATCTTAATTAATTTGAAAAAAAAAAGTGTTGAGTATGTCAGCTTTATGTGCCACCAACCAAATATTGGATGTGAAATCATATGACATAATCTTACATGGTGGAGAAAACTAACATCTATAGTAATTGTAAAATAATAATATCATTTTATGCTTTATGTAAAGACCAATCAATAATAATGATAAAAATATATGTATATACTCCCAAAAGTGAGCTCAGGTGAAAAGGAGTTCATTCAACCACGTCAAAATTTCCAGCTTTGAGTCTCTGCCACATGTCTTTGATGAGGTGGTATATCTACATCTCGTAACCTATCTGTGAAAGTAATTTTAGTGCTTCGATCCCGACATAGGTGCGATGGGGGTATCTTTAAATGCGTGTGTGGCAGAGGTGGACGCAATGTTCCACACTAGGTATAGGGTCAATGATAGAGACCTGGACAATTCTTACACAACAATCAAGCAATTCCAAACAACCAAGAGAATTGAACAATTAAAGATGAACTCCGTATTGATAAACTGAAATAGAAATACTGATAACTTGCTGAAGAGTAAACAACAATGAAAGAAAAGATAGCCTAGCACTTCGAGGACCTAGGGACCTTCTAACCGAATCCTTCTAAAACATTCTCTGCTTTTTCCAAGTCATTTTTCCAGACTTATACCCAACAATCACACAGATCCTACTACCTATGCCACGTGGCTAACAACTTCCCAATAGCTAACAAATTACCCAAACAGTTGAAAATACTAAATAGCCCTTCGCCTCCTCAACTTATAAATGTCTGAAATGGTCGGTGGTAGGGGTGTTCAAAAGAACCGGTTGGAACCTGAACCGACGGGTACCTTGGGTTTAGTTCTGGTTCCAAATTTTTTGAACCTAACCAAGAACCTGGTAGGGGTGTTCAAAAGAACCAGGTTGAACCGAGGTTACCGGTTCCAAATTTTTGAAGCCAGAACCAGCTCAGGCAGACTAATATAAAATGAAATTAAATATTAGGGGGGTTAATAAAAACTTTTGTAGAAAAAGTAATGTGAATACATTTATATTTATATTTCATAACATTTAAAGTAAGTTGGTTTGACTTTTGAGAATCTACCTTTACAAAGTAATGGAGTTTGTAATTTTATTTTTGTTAACAAGTGTCAGGTGGGGGGGTATTTGTAAGTTTTTAAGGGTTGCTATTTTAAAAACTTTTGAGGGGTCATTATAATTTTACAGATACCCAGAACCTGAATCGGAACTTGTTACAGGTTCTAGTTCTGGATACCTAGGAACTGGAACCGTTGGTTCCGGTTCTGGTTCCAAATTTCAAGGAACCGTTGGTTTCGATTCCGGTTTTGGTTCCTTAAAAAAGTGTAGGATACCCTGAACCGAACACTCTTAGTCTGTGGTACTACTAGAGCTCTATCAGTCAACCTCTCTTCATACCTATTTTTTTCAAAATAAAAAATACATGTCTACATTAATCGGGTAAAATCCAAAAATGCATGTTCGTTGACAAGAAATTGTGTATCTAATAATAATGAAAAGCTACATCTAATTTGTCGTGTGCTTCTTGGCATTGGATTCCCAAGGATATTTTGCTGCCAAAGATATTTTACCCTTATGAACTCTCTAGAAATTCGACACTATCCTTACAATGACACTTTGATGGATAACTAAATTCTTTGATCTATGCATTGCATTCAGTTGTTTTTGGAGATTCTGATCCAGCTAGATCTATACATAGCTCTTGGCAGATTGCTGTTTGTTCATCATGAATGGATTTGCTTATTTGTTTCCTTCATCATCTTCATTAATATTTGAATTCCATGTATTCATAATGGTGATGATTAATGGAGAGTAGTATTTGCATACTCATATCAAAGTGCCATTATGGAAAGCACCTCTTTTCAAGTCTCAAGGTTTAGAGCAATCGCAATTCTTCACCATTTTGCCTGGTTAATTAGTTTATCTTAAATTATAACACATAATGGGAACCTAATTTTTTTTTTTTCAAAGAAAAATCTAGATCAGCCTAGTATTCAAGTTGCTTCTTAATTAAAGAAATCTTAATAATATTGTACTAATATTTATTATCTAAGCTTTAAAAAACGAACTTTTTTTTTTCTTAATATTGGAAGTTCTTCATTATTGTTTGTTGTTTTATATTAAAATAGGCCCATAGTATTTTAAGAATTTCTCATTTGAGTACATAAAAAAAATAATACTACAGTTTTCAAGTGAAATTTCTTATTTTTCATGATGATTCTGTTGTATGTGACTTTAATGTGTTAATGTCATCTAAAACGACAAATTACAATATATGTAAAATTATTGATAAAGAAAGCAACTTTTATAGGATATAAATGAAATTTTTTTTTTTTTTTAATTGACAAGTGAAGGAGACAAAATAAAAAAGAATGTAGTGGTGTTTAATTGTGCATTGAAGTATGAGGTTTTCTGTTATTGCTGTGATGAATAATAATAATAATATATTTGAAGTAATGCTATGCGTATTAACGAATTTTATTAATTAGTGTATTAACTTTTATTAAAATTATATATGATACCTATATTATAGGTATAATACCCATATCATACTTTAGATTAATGCACTGCTTATTATTGATAGATTTGTGAGTTTGTGATGATTTATGAAAATCAGGTTAAAGCATGCATTGTCCCATTCTCAGCTATCAATCATCTTTACTCTCACCTGCCTTACCTCCTTTGGTTTTTTCGCCAGCTAATTCCACTGTTCCTTCCTTTTAATTCCATTGCCTTTCCAATTATTAGACTCATCCGTGATGTCACACTACAAATCCCCAAACAGTGATTCAGGTGCTTAAAACCTGACTTTAGTTGATAATTTAATGATTAATCTTCTCTAAAATAAATATATTATTAGATATTTACGGAGGCATTAGAAATATTTATCTTTAAAAATTAAAAAATAATATTAACTAACATTAATGAAAAAAAATCAAATATAATTATATTAGGGCATGTTTGGCACGCTATATTAGCATAATACTATGTAAATTGCATTACCACTAAACAATACAATACAATATTTGGTAACAGAATTACATTATATTAAATAATACAAAGCGGTATTCGTCTTTGCCAAGGAAAAATAAGGGTTTGAAGAAGATTCATTAGTCTTTCGAAAGTCATAATTAATAGAAAGACAATAATACAATTTATTCTACATTAAATAATACTTATTAAAACCATGGTATCAATTAATGCAATGTTAGTATTAATTTTAAACATATAAACACTACCAAATAATTTGAATATTTATAAATTTAAATATGTAGTGATAGGTCAATAATGGTCAAAGTCAATCAACATAACATAGTACAAAAATAATACAAATACGATATTTTGGTAAACATCATATAACATTTTGTATGATATTATATAATACAATACAATCCTTATGTTATTCTATGATATACAATTTGCTTAAAACTATGGAATATCACATCCAAAAATTTTTTTGCACATCCTTATGTTTTCTCCTAAAATCATATTCTAATTAATTCTTGTTAGCATCAACCTGTTTGTTGGAAAGGGTGTCTAAATTGAAAAAAAAATAAAAAAAATAAGGTTATAAAGTTGCTTTCTAAATCGCATGACTTGCTTTTGCTAACTTTCTTTAACTTCAATCATTGTTATTCTTCATGATTACTCATGCATATAGGCCGAATTTGACTATACATCATTTATGTCCAACAAATTAATGACGATTTTTTTTTTTTAATTTCACATAATTTAATTCATAATCTACACTTACAATCTTACTCACAACTCACAAACTTTTTTTTCGTAATTGTGACGTAATAATTTGTAATTCATTAGTCGTAATTTATCAGATGTAATCTATTGGGAGTTGTTATATCGGAATCATGAGATAAAATTTGTGAGAAAAAATCGTGGTAATAACAATTTCCAATTTAATTTTACGTAAATTTAAGTTTATAATTATCCTTAAGGTTATTGAAACAGGTATTTTGTTGTTAAGGCGTGCACACATATAAATCATGCACCTTTATTTGCAGCACTTTCCCAAAAACAAAAACAAAGGTAGGCGTCCAAATTAAAGCAAAACATTAAACACATTAATTCCACCCAGTGGGGTCTCCATTCTCCAACCCAAACCTTCTTTCCAGATAAGCAAACACCATGCCAACTTGTTAATCATCATCATCGTATATATACACATATTAATCCATTCTCTTAATCAACAACATCATTTCTTCTGAATTTAATCTTCTTTTATACAGTTTTACTTGATGAAAATTTCGTTTTAGTAAAGTTTATTTGAAAGAAGCGAGGACAGTTATGGATGAATCCTGGCGAATGCGAATGGGATCATCAATGCAATCATTACCGTCTAGAAAATCAATGGCCGAGGTAGCCACACGTCACTCTTTCACTTCCACTACTCTTGATCCCGAAGATTTCGCCGACGTTTTCGGCGGCCCACCAAGGACGCTTCTCTCCCGGAAATTCTCCAGTGACTTTACCAACTCCTCTTCCTTCTACGCCGAGATATTTCGGAATCCGTCTCCCGAGTTGCTTTCTCCGCCCAAAATGAGGGGCCGGGTCTTACCGGCCTTCAGGATCCCGGTCAGGTGCGACGGATTCTATGGTGACGTTTTTTCATACAACGGACGGAAATCAAGGGAGCGGTCTCGGCCCAAGTCAAATCCCTCCTCAGTTTTGAGCTCGGAGGAGCTGAGTCCTCTCCGGCCGATGGACGGGGATGACGTGGCGTTGTCTTCTTATGCTTCCAAGCTCAGGTACTGGACGGTTTTAACTGTGAATTTAAAGGGTTATGTTATTTATTCGACGTTTATGACGTCATGCTTTGCTTTCGTTTGCTTTTGTTGTTGGATACGGTGCCGTTTTCCATGTCCCAGGATCTTTGTCCTACTAAAGGACATATTTATTTATTTTAAATTTTATATATATATACACTAATAATCCGTTTCTACTACAATATTCGTACATCTAAAAGTTAAATGAAATCAACAAGAGTTTGTAAAATATTGAAGAATTTGTAAAAAAAAATTCCATTAACAAATAAATAATTACTTAAAAAAACTATTTCTTTAGGAGTTAAATTGAATCTGACTTCTTTTTAATTGATTTAAGAAATAAAATCCTTAATCTTATTTTTTTTCAGTTCTACCCTCTGCACTCTAATAGCTAAGAAAAGTCATTTTAGCACTTGAAGTAATACTACACATACAACATTTCTGATATAATATTATATGATAAAATGTGATTGATTGATTTTAATTTAAAATTAAACTTTCACACCCAATCATCTTTTGTCACGTGAATATTGTATGAGAATATTGTATGTATAATATTATTCTTTATTGTTTTAGTTGCTTCACTCAAGCGTTAGGTCCGGTCGACTCAACTCCAAAGTGGAAAAACTATTAATTTTTTTTTATTTCATTACTTTATTTTATAAAGTGAAATAATTCTTGAATACATTTACTATTCTTTTTTAAAATATTATATTTTATAAAATATAATTAGTTAATTTATTTAGTTTAAGAAAATTTTAATATTTAATTTCTAATGCTAATTTGGAAAATAATAAAAATAAAAAATTTATTGTTCGAGTGGAACCACTTCAGCACTAGAATTGGTAGAGTGAAGACATGAAAGTCGTGAATAGATTGGAAAAGAAATGGATAAAATGTTTAATTTACTAAACCAATTAAACAAGGTAATTTGCAAAAAAAGAAAAAAAGAAAAAAAGTTTTTTACGTAGTGTTTCTATTAACAAATACAATTTAGTGTAATAAAAAAGATTGCACAGATTGCAATGAAAACGTCTAGTTATATATAAATGTAAATTAGATAGGTTTTTGGGTGGTGCAGGCCAATCAACGTTCCATGTAGATGGAATTCAGGAGATGATGAAGATGATGAGGCTGAGCCGAGACAAGAGGAAGGTGAAGGTGAAGGGATGGAAAATGAAAACAATAATGAGTTTTGCAGAAGCTCTTATTATTATGGATTGTCAGGACGTGTTTCATCCCCAGAAACCATTATTAGTCTTGAACACAACTCATTTCCAAGTATCAAAGTGTGTGTGGATGATTTACAACTCACAAACTCCCCTTCATCTCCTGCTGCCTCTTCAGTACTCTGTCAAGAAGAACAAGTAGTTGATGACGATGTTATGAGTTCCTATGTGATTGAGATCAATTCTGACTATAGACATGGAATTGGCGAAGCAGTTTGCATCGATGAGGCCATTGCTTGGGCCAAAGGAGAGCTTTCACACTCACACTTCCTCATCATCACAACAACAACAGCACAACCAAGTGGCTAATGGTATGCCGCTACTTTCATTTCAAATTTTCAATAACATAAGGCAAATTTTATTAAATAATCTACCTGAAAAGTATATCAAGTAATAGCTTTATTCAAAAAATTTACTTCAAAATTTTAGCATTGTAGGACCAAAATACCCTTTTCTTAACTGAAAAACTGAAGTTATCGATGGTCAACAGATAAATGAGTCAACCGATATAAACTCATAGACATCTAACAGTGAATTTGAAAGTACTTATTACTTTTTTTCCAAATTTCCCTTGACATATCCTGATTAATTATATGATTCTTGTTCTTAATTTCTTGTTATATATGCAGAAGGGTCTAAGGTTAATGAACTTTTAGATCGAGAAATTCAAGGACATGGAACCGAGCATATGCATTCTCCCATGGTAAACTACCACCACACATAAAGCATAAATAACCATGTTAATTTCAATTCAAGCCAATCCATTAATAGACTTCCATCCTTCTGATGACAGGGCGAACAAAGGAACTGGACAACTGAAGAAGGAAAAGAACAGCCAGAAGAACATGTAAGCTCCTAAATGCTAATTCCATATTTGAGCATCAAGGGTGCATGAAACATACCACAATTAGGTTTTACAATATATATAATTGTCATACAAATATTGTATAATAGGATAATACACGTTTACTCTAGGTAAATGCCAATAAACGAAGATATGAGTGACTTTGTATTCTGTCTGAAACCTCTGTTTGTGTTTTTGCTTGTCCGCATTTAAATGCCAATATTATCATGTTCTGGTATGTGGGATCACATGAGACTATATTTTTTCCCCTTCTTTTAGATTGTGAACAACTTCAATATTGGCAACTGTGAATTCATCTACATTTTTCTGTATCAAGATAAAAGTAACTAAATTGTGTATTATATAATTTCGTTTTTGGCAAAAACTATAGACTGAAATGGAGCTTTTGGAAGAAGAAATAAGATTGTGGGCAGCTGGTAAGGAAACCAATATCCATTTGCTGCTTTCAGCCCTACATCATGTAAGACCTTTAATATTTTATATTAATTGCTGTTCTAATATTATCCTAGAATTAATACTGTAGTTTTCATATGTTAATGAACTATATATATTCAGATATTGTGGTCCAATAGTGGTTGGTATGCTGTTCCTTTAACAAACCTCATCGATAGCTCACATGTGAAGAAGGCATATCAAAAAGCCAGGCTTTGTCTCCACCCAGACAAACTACAGCAAAGAGGAGCAACACCCCAGCAAAAATATGTTGCAGAGAAGGTCTTTGCCATCCTTCAGGTAAACTTGCCTCTCACACAATTCTCTCTTCAAGAAATCAAACAATACTTGAAAAGGTTGCCTAAATTAATTTTCCGAAAGATAGAATGTGGAAATAGTCTCAATGATTGATTTTGTGTTTGTAGGATGCATGGACGGTATTTATCTCTGAAGATGTTTTCTTTAAGTAGTATTGCATTCAAACCTTGGGAACTCAGTTTTGACCAAAATGTGGAACAGCCTGTTGTAACCTAGAATCAAGTCCTGAATACTGTTGGTACCATGTTGGCCGGAAAGTGTAACTTTATAATGTATTCCATATCTATATGTTGATATTATGTTTCACAAGATCTTGATAATTGATAAGCACCAAAGATGGAAAAGATATATACAGAGGCTGCTATTTTGACTTATTGGTTTGTGTAAAACATAGCATTAATTAGACTTTTATCAAAACTGTGATCTTCTTCATTATAGTTACAGGTACGTAAATGTTGAATCCAATTACTCTCGATAATAATTTGGAGTATGTTTGGGATTATTGTATCTCAAACCTAATATTTTCTAGCCATCTTAGAAATAATCAACTTTAAAAATGATTTGAAGTGTGTTTGGTAGATCTTTTTTTATTTTTTTAGTTGCTGTGAGTTTCAAAAGCTATAGTTGTGTGTTTAGTAAATTAGACTTAAAATTAGTATTATTTGTATATTCAGTATTCACTAAGAAACAATGTTTTAAGACCTGGCCCGGCCCGGCCGGTTGAACCGGGACCCTGAAGCTTCAACGGGTTCGGGTTTAATTTTTTCCTATTCACCCAATACCCTAGGATTTCCGGTGATGATCGGCGAACAATTAACTATTGGAATGTTGGGGCTTTTGAAGAGAAATTTCCGGTGAATGTAATGGTGGTGAAAGATTTGATTTCCGGTGAGTAAATCGACCGGAAATCGAACAAAACTAGCAGCGGCAACGATCAGACTTTTCCGGCGATTGACGAGGCTAACGGGGGTGGGGTGAGGTGGGTTTTGGTCGAGAGGAAAAGGGGAGTAATTCTGGGGTGATGGGGAGGGTTTTTTTGCTGGAATCGATGGGATTTGGCTGGAATGCCGACATCGACATCGGTGAGATCTAGCCGAAATCAAACCTATTTTGGCCAGATCTTGGGTATAGTTTGATGGAAATAGGCTCAAGGGACAATTGGGGTTGCATCTGGGGTGTCGCCGCCGCTAATCAGTTACCGATCGATTTGCAGTTGGGGTGTGTTTGTTAAATTTCAAACCTATAGGGACTTAACTAATTTTTAGGGGTATATTTGCTAAATTTTAAAGTTTTTTGTCAACCGGTTAAACCGGTCAACCCGGGACCCGGAAGCTTTGTCAAGGGCACCTGGTTGGAGGGTTTTAAAACATTGCTAAGAAACCAATATATTTTTAAACCCAACCCGGGGCCTTGACTCGGTCAAGGAGCCGAGTCCTGGGTTGACTAGTCCAATTGATGACGTCAGCAATTCAACAAGTTTGAAATTTAACAAACACACCCCTAGAAAATTACGATTAGTCTCTACAGGTTTGAAATCTAACAAACACACCCCTTTTGACTTTAGATTTCAATCTTATTTTAATAAATAAAATAACTTTAAATCACCAAATTTCAACTCAATATTTAAAACCAAAAATTAAAAAGAAAAAGGTTTTAATATTATTTATTTTTTCTCTTAACTTGTGCAATAATAATATTATATATGTTAAAATGGTAATGATAATAAATAAAATTTAAAAAAAATTATTTCGAGCTTCAAACTAAAAAATAAAAAAAATTATAACATTTAGATTTATTATTTTTAACTTTCGGAATAAATGTATTATGATAAATGTTAAGAAAATTTTAAACATAATTTTCCCATTACCCTTTCACCACTTCTCCTACCTCAACTTCTGCATAACTAGAGGTGGAACATTTGGGCCGGGTTAGACGGGTCAACCCTAACCCGGCCCGTAAAGAAGCGTGTTTAACTTGGTTGACCCTAACTCGGCAGCAACCCCCGAGCGGGCCGGGTTGCACAATGGCAACCTGCAACCCGGCGGGTTGCTGTTTTGTTTCTTTTGCAAGAGACTCGCCAACCCGTTGGGTTGGCTATTGTCAACCTGGTGGGTTGACTGTTATGGAATAACGGCCAACCAGTCGGGTTGCAATAGCCAACCCGGCGGGTTGGCCGAAAAAAATAAAAAATTTTATTTTATTTCTCAAATTACCCCTTTACCCTTGAAATATAGTCGTTTTATAGCCGTTGGAGGGGTCTTTTTCATCATTTTTCTTTCCCCTTTTTTCCTATAAATTGGCCCTAAACTCTCACATTTTTCTCACAACTCAAATTCTCCCATTCTCTCATATTCTCTAATCTCTAATCTCTCAATTATTCATTTATTATCTTTGTTATCAATTTGCTCGTATTTTAATTTTTATTAGTTTTTGCAATTTTTAATTCATATTTCCAATTTTTCAAATTCCAATTTCCATATTCCAATTCTTTTTTTTTTAATTTTTATTTCTTCTACATCAATTTTTTTTTTTCAACTACAATAGATAGATATTTCTCTCCCATCAATTACAATGATGAAGGAAATTACTATCTAGTCCTAGTCCCACTGATTTTACTAACATAAATGTAGGAGGAGATTCAAATAGTCCTGTTTTCCCATTCTCAGAATCCGATACACCTCAAAATATGCCCCCAATTCCAACGGCTCCCAATAGTTATAGAAGTCGTCCTCGTAATCTTCGTGCTCCTCCAACTTCATCTCAAGCTGAGGCGGGATCATCAATTGCCGTCGAAAGCGAAGATAGACACACATCAGACGTTTGGGCGCATTTCGACAAGTTTTACGAGACAGAAAATGGTGTTCAAGTCAAGAAAGCGAGATGCAAATACTGTGAAAATATTTATAAATCTGATTCAGGTAATGGTACTAGTACTTTAAAAAGCCATGCTAATAAACATATTAATCAACATGGAAATAGAGAAAGCAATCAAACTCAAATAACTAATATGAGTACTAATTGGTGTTATAATTCTGATGTATACAGGGAACAATTAGCTTTATATATTGCTGCAACTGATCAACCTATTAATATGGTTGAAGATAAATATTTTGAAAGATTTGTTCAAAATTCATTTTTTCCAGGATTTAAAAGTTATTCTAAAACTGCAACTAGAAATGATTTAATAAAATTGTTTAAAAAAATGAAATTAGAATTAAAAAATAAAATACATACTTGTCATATTAGTGTGGCTCTAACTGCCGATATTTGGAGTGGTAGAGCTAAACAAGATTATATTTGTGTGACTGGTCATTATTTTGATAATAAATGTAAATTAAATAAATCTTTACTAGGATTTAGATTAATGGATGTTGATCATAGTGGTGAACAAATTTATAATAAAATTGTTAAAGTTTTAGAAGATTATGATGTTGTTAGTAAAGTGATAAGTTTAACTTTAGATAATACAAGTTCTAATAGTAAAGCTATAGATTATTTTCAAAGTAATTATCCTTTATATAACAATTTGAAGTTTTTTCGCCAAAGTTGTGCATGCCATGTTATTAATTTAATTATGATAAGTGGTATGAAAACAATTAAAGAAAATATTAATAGAATTAGAGATTGTTTAGCTTGGATTACTAGTAGTAATAAAAGAAATGCTGAATTTCAAGACGCTTGTATAAAATCAAATATGTCTCCTAGAACTTTTGCATTAGACATGTCTATTAGATGGAATAGTACTTATTTAATGCTTGATTTATGTTTGCCTTATGCTAATATAATTAGTTATTTTGTAGCAAATAATAGAGGTCCTCATTATTTGATAGAAAATGATTGGCAAATAATTAAAGTATTTCTTTCTTTTCTTAAAACTTTTTACCAATCCACTTTACAACTTTCTGGTGTGTATTATCCTACTAGTCCATTGGTAATACATACAATTATAAAAATTTCCGAGTTATTTATAAAAAACAAAGACAATGTAATTTTAAATGCACCAATAAAGGCAATGGAAATTTTTTTTTAAATATTGGGAACCCATTCCTTTTCTTTTATTGTTTAGGTGCTATATTTGATTCTAGAATTAAATTAGCAGGTTTAGAAAATGGTTTTGACAATTTATGTGAAAATTTACAAACCGAAGTATATGCCAATCAAATAGGAGAGGTAAAAAATAGACTTTTCGAAGTATATTTCCAGTATGAAAACAGGTATGGGAACCCGCAAAGAGGCAAAAAATCAAGGGAAGTTGCATTAGAAGAAACAAATGAAGACTTCTACTCTTGGGGTGCACTGAATAGGCCGAAGAGGACCCGAATCCGAAGCACAACCTCCTCTTCAGAAGCTCCACCAACAACAACAACTAATGTACTGTCTTCCATGTAGTCGCAGAGTAATGAGCTTCAACAATATTTGACAACCCCTGAAATGTTACCAGTAGATCCACAACAGAGAGCCAAAATTGATCTCTTAGACTATTGGAGAGCCAGAAAATATATTTTTCCGGTATTATCAAGACTTGCCTTGGATGTTTTCGTTGTTCCTGTCTCAACCGTCTCATCCGAACAAACATTTAGTGCAAGTGGAAGAATTTTAAATGAAAGGAGGACTAAACTTTCACCACAAATGATTGAAGTGCTCACATGTCTTTGAGATTGGGAACGGTCGCGCCATCAAGGTCAATATGAGGTTGTCGACGATACTTTAATAGAATCATTTCAATTTTGTAATATAGGTGATACGGATGAGGGAGGTCCTAGTGAACCCCAAAATTAGTTGTTTTGTAAATTATAACTTGTAAATTAATTGTCAATTATTGCACACTTTTTTTCTTACCAAGTTTTTGTCCTATTGGGTTTTTCTAGGTGAGGTTTTTAACGAGGCAATAATTATTGTAATTTCTTATTTTATTTTTTAATAAATGAATAAATTTAATTATTCTTATATTACAATTTTAATGTATTAAAATTGAATTAATATTTGGAATGTTAACAAAAAAAAAATTAATTTAATTTAATTATTGATATTTGAAAAGAAATTAACAATTAATTAAAAACAATTACATTTATTCATTTGAAAAGGTTAATTAAACATTTAAACTTAAACAAACTAAAACAAAACAAAACAAAATTAAAAAAAAAAAGCAAGTTAACCCGGCCTAACCCGGCGGGTTAGGGTTGGCTATTCGGGTTCCCAGGGCCACCAATAGTTATCGGGCGGGTGGGCAGACCGACTCCACCATTAATGTAAGAATCCGCCGAGTCGGGCGGGTTGCTTTTCCACCTCTATGCATAACTATGGTTCACCAATGACAATGCTCACCAACTCACCAAGTTAACTCACTTCCCTTCTTAAACCTTTATATCTCTTGGGACAACATCACTATAAGCAATGTTAAAGCCCCTTCTCAAAAACCCAGCTTCGTTTCACTTGAAAATATTATGTTTGTTTCTCTTCTTTGCATCAAAATCCAATTTTTATTCAACCAAAGATAAATCCCTGCACTTGGTTACTAAATTCTACAAAATTCTATATGATCTTCAATGGGAAACAACCCGGAGCTCACTCACTTGATTCCCAAGTTGAGACCCTACCACGTCTCCAAAATCATTGAGACCCACAAGAATGTAGACTCAGTTTTGCATTTGATTTTCTTCAATTTTGTTTTATATTTCCAAATGGATTGCACATCAAAATTGAAGAAAAGCAAAAGTGATTTGAAGTTGTAAAGAAGAAGAAAAGCAAAAGTGCAGATGTTCAAAGAAGAAATGAAGAATCGAAGATTTGAAGATGAAGAATGAAGATTTTGGGGGAAAACCGGCTGAAAATCGAGTTTAGGAATATATTGGGGTGGTTATGTTTTACCCGGTTTTTGGGAAAAAACCGGTTGGTTTGACGGGACCGCGGGTGATTCTAGGTGAAAAATAACAACCCCCCTTCCCCTCCTCTGTTTAGGCTCTCGAGCCCTACATATTTTTTTCCTTCAAAAATTTTATAATGATAAAACTTCAATAAGTATTAAAATAATTTTCTTTTATAAAATTTTATTTATAATTTATAATAAATTCAAGAAATTGAATAGCAATAGTTACCATATGTGTTGACTACCATTGCTGCTATGGATGGCCACCAGGATGACATCAACACAAATTGATTTAAATGCCTTGGTGGCCTAAATGATGATGAGTGTTGGAAATGCATATATATTTAGTGATTTTGGGATGAGATTGTAGGGACTTTATGGTTTAATGCATTGTTTATGATGAAATTCCTTCCATGTTTCGTTATCTTCCAAAATCACGAGTTTGTGTGTGTTTTCAGGAATGCAGGTGCAAAATTTATGATTCATATGTGCGTTGATGTTCAAACCATGGGGACTCATTAGAATGCAAATGAATCAAGACATGAAGAAGAAAAAAGTGGAACTTCATGGTTGTGCCGCGACACAGTTTTCCACGTCGCAGCGCAAATCGACACAATCCTAATTGTGTCGCGGCATAGAGTTATGGCATTGTGGCATATATTGGCGAAATCCAGCTTGAGCAGTGGCGTGGATAGGGTTCTATCAAAGCACACATTGCCAGGAGTTGTGTCACGGTGCCATTCCAGAATGCAAAAAATGTGCATTTCCAACCTAATTTGATTTTCCAATTATTACAAAATTTCTATAATTTGTAAAAACTATAAAAGGGCAACTAATTTAGTATTTTAGGGATTCCAAACTCTGTAAATATTTGGCCTAACTTGGAGAAGGGGTTTAGAGAGGCAAGGAACTAAATCTTGATTTTTTGTTGTGGATTTATGATCCAAATGCTTATGAGTAAGATTAAGTTTGTTTTCTTGTAATTATGAGTAGCTAAACCCTTATCTAGTGTATCCAATGCAATCTAATTTGAATACTCCATGTTTTTTTTTTATCTAAATTACTTGTTTAATCAATTCATTACAATCTTAGATTCATTCATTGTTGTTTATTTAATCTTTAATCGTTACTATTGCTTGATCATCTTTAATAATTGATTAATTGATTGTGTGAGTCAAGATTAGACTATACGCCCTAGCTAATCTTGAATAGCTCTTGTGAATGAATGATTTGTGTCTGTACGTAAGCCTTAACAAATACAAATTGGTTTGTGAACTTTGGGTACTCGTAATCTTAATGGGTTTTCAGTAATTACTAGACACTATACACCCTAGCTAGTTTAATGATGAAAGCACTAGGTTTAATCTTGAACGCCCTACGGTAATACCTTAATTTGGTGAGTATAGACCACAGGATTTGAATTGAGAAAACAATAGTTTGATTATTGGCATAGAGTAGGATGATTAAGGTGAAATTGGATATCTAGACCTTTACTCAATTGTTTCTCATTTTTTTTATTATCGTCTTTACTTTAATCGTTACTTTTAGTTGAATTATTAATAAGTTGATTAATTTTGTTACTTTATTTGGTTGATGCATATTATTAAATTAATTGATAACTTAAAATTCTCTGTGAGATCGAGCCTTGCTTTTGCACACTATAGCGATTCATGCACTTGCGAGGAATTAGAATTTTGTCTATCGAGTTTTTGACGCTATTGCAGGGAGTTGTTTAAGATATTCAATTTTCTTTGATAACACATGCTTTAATTTTTTTCATTATTTTAGTTTATTTTGATCTTTAATTTTGTTGTTTTATTTCTTTTATTTGGATTACCTTTTGTTCTATTTTCTTTGGTGTGTGAGTTCTTGAAAGCAAGGTCGCTGATCCTTGGACGAAGAAGTGTTCCTTACTTTGATAGAGTGAATTTTATCAGTAGGAAGAGAAGAGAACCAAAAAATTTGGAAGTGTCATTTGAATCAAGTTCTGAATTCGAAGAAGAAATGGCTAACTGACATCATCCTATGAAGGAGTATGCATGTTTTACCATTGGAATGTTGCCTTCTTGCATAGTCCTGGGTGTTGTAGCAAGGAATTATGAGCTGAAGAATATTCACTTTCATATGCTTCACTCATTTCATGGAATAGCCACTGCGGATCCTTTAACTTTTATTCATGATTTTTACTCAACTATGCAAACTTTTCCTTTGCAGAATTTAAATGAAGATCAATTGCGGATGAGATGCTTTCTATACGCGGTGAAGGATGCAGTAAAGAGTTGGTTCCATGTCTTTGACACCAACTTCACTTACCACTTGGGATGCAGTTTACAACAAGCTCATGGGTAAATTCTACTCTCATGCAAAGACTACTGAATTAAGAGGTAAAATTGCTACTTTCTCTCAAATTGATGGTGAACCATTCCATAAAGCCTGGGAATGTTTTAAATTGATTTTAGTTCAATGATCCACATCATAGATATCCTTTAAAGTTGTTGAACAAATTTTTTCATGATGGACTAACACAAGCTTGCCAAGCCATAGTTGATAATGCTACAGGTGGTGCCATAGGAGAAAACACTACAAAAGAGACTTACGAGTTGTATGCGATGCTTAGAGCCAATTCCCATTAGAATGGTGTTAGAGGAAAATCAAAAGGAATTTATGAAGTAAGTGCTAACACTGAATTGGCAATGCAAGTGTTTGAATTGACCAAGCAAATGAAGATAATGTGCAACATGATGATAGGACAAGGACAAAACGGTTCCAAAGAGGTATGTGCTATTTGTGGAAAAGTTGGTCATACTACTAAGGTTTGTCCTTCTAGTGAAAATTTTCCAGAATTTGTGGAACAAGCCAACATGATGAATTCTTACAATCAAAGGCCCCATAATCCTTATTCGAACACTTACAATCTTGGTTGGAGAAATCACCCCAATTTTTCTTAGAGAAACAATCAACAACAGGGGAGTTCTAATCACAATATGCAACAGCAGAAACCTTCATTGGAAGAAATACTGAATAACTTTATTCAAGTGTCTCAAAAGACAAGTCAAAACTTTGAACAGAGATTCCAACAGTAGGATGCATCCATAAGGAAGATGGAGGTTTAGATAGGACAAATAGTAGAAGCATTACAAGGCCATGTCCCTAGGAAATTACCAAGCCAACCTGAGCAAGCAAATGCAATAACAATATTACGGAGTGGGAAGGTAATAAACAAGGAGATTAATTATGAAACTAATGAGCCTTTATTTGATCATGCAGGGAAAGAGAAAGCTGAAGGGAACCAACCAAGTGCACCCATTCAGAGTGAAGATATTGATCCTCCATATGTTCCACCTGTACCTTTTCGAAGTCGTTTGACTAAAAGCAAATGAAAAAGTCATTTTCTGATATTTATGAAATTTTATCTAAGATTAATGTGAACTTGCCCTTGCTTGACTTGATTAGGAAATTGCTTGCCGACACAAAGTTTTTCAAGGAGCTAAATATATGAAAGCGTAAGTATGAGCCTCACGAGAAAGTTTTGATTTCTGAGATAGTGAGTGTGGTGTTGCAAAGTAAATTATCACCCAAACTGAAAGATCCTGGGAGTTTTATGATCAACATTATTGTTGGTAATAAAAGGAAAAGCGAGCCATGTTGGATTTGGGTGCAGGCATCAACCTTATGCCATATTCAATGTATCAGCTGTTAGGATTGGGAGAACTTAAACCTACAAGCAATGACCTTGTAGTTAGCCAATCGATCAGTGAAGTATCCAAAAGGTATTGTTGAAGATGTTTTAGTTCAATTTGATAAACTGATTGTTCCTATGGATTTTGTGGTGTTAGATATGGAGACGATGTCAAATTTCGACAAGGAACCGCCCATTTTGCTTGGACATCTGTTCATGGACACAACGAAAACAATTATTGACGTTCAAAATGGGAAACTTAGAATGATGGTTCTTGATCAGACTGTGGAATTTTCAGCTTTTATTTCTCTGTCTTCACCTAAGATAGAAGACAAATTGGGGTTAGCCTTGGTTGTTGAGGATAGTAATTTTAATGATGAAAAGGCAAAGGCGTATTTAGAGGCCATTGATAGGACAAAACCTAAGACGTCTAATGTTGATTGAGGATGCCTCCTTGATCCATAGACCGAGCATTCCATCTAGCTTAGACGTTAAACAAGTGTTTCTTGAAAGGCAACCTGAGTTTTTCATTTTTAATTCATGTTTCTATTTTATTTCAGTTTGTTTGATTTCGTTTCAGTATTTCATTTTGTGTTATGTTTGAATTTATGTAGAGGAATTAATACTTGTTAATTTTTTTCTAAGAAATCCATGTCACGCCACGGTGAAAATCGGCATTTATTCAAATATGCGCCTAGAAAAACCATTTCACGACACGGTGCGAAAACTCACGCCACGATGCAATGAAATTTTTTAGCATTTTCAGTTCATGCCATTTTTGCGCAGTAGCGCCATTTCAACTTTTTCTTTCTCAAATCTTCAATTATTTGTTGATATATCCTTCCCTACACCTTATAAACACTTCCATTACACCTGATTCTTGCAGAAATTTGCCAATTGATGCCAAGGAGAAGTTATGGCACAAATTGGGGATTTTCGATTTTGGGCAACAACTCTTCAATCCAAGGTACTAGATTACTATATTTGCACTGATAAGCATCCTGGATCATTCATTGTTTGATGTGTTGGATAAAAAAATTGCAAAAAATTGAGTTATAGTTTTATTGATTATGATGGATGTTGAATGCTTCTAAACAGTAATTGATTATTGAATATTTCATATTGTTGATTGTGATTGAGAGTTGGGTGTTGTGTAAGTGCCGTGTAATTGGGCAAATTAGTTGTGGTGTGATTGGGGTGTGTACGGACTACTGTCATTGATTTAGTGCCCTGTAATTAGGCAGATTGATTGGATTGCTTTTGGGGTACTATTACTTTGTTTATTGTGGAGTATCGGTATCCTGATTTTTGAAATGGTGTCGAATAAGAGGAATAAAGATGGGGCTGGATCGAGTAGGAGTCGTAGGGTTACCCTACAAGACACCTGTAAGACCTTTACTAAGGGCAAGGGCAGGCGTGTGGCTTTCATCCTTAGCCACAGCCTCGCCAAGACAACACACAGGTGTGCGCTGAAAAATGATGGCTGAGATCAGGTGTGCGGTGTTTGAGTATTGGGATGCCGAACACTTACTGATGAGATAGCTTGCGGGTGTAGACACTTGTGAGCTAAGACGTGCGTGAGTAGGCAAGTCGTTAACGTGGGTGTGGGTGCGCCCACGAGCAGGCTAGGCTGCCACGAACAGGCTAGATAGTGCCACAAACAGGCTAGACAGTGGCACAAATAGGCAAGACAGTGGCACACAAGCTGCGATGTGTGCGAACATACAAGTTAGATAACGAGCAACTGAATTCAGGCATGGGGCAGAGACCAATGTGCGTGAGGTGCATGGGGCGTGCACTAGATTGATGGGAACAATCAGACAAGGCTGCAAGGTTGCTAGACCAAGGTTGTGGGATGGTTATGTGTGTCCAGATACATTTGTATGTAAACCAACTATCATGTAACTGTTGATAAGGTTGTAAAACTGCTATGTAACTACTGTGCCCATTTGTATATAAGGCGGGCAGGCTATATATTCATGAGAGAGTGAGAGGGCAAGGGTTATATGTGTTTGTAAACCTTGTTGTAACTTGAGTGCTAAGTCTGTGATAGAGGGATCAGATTGTAAACAGTGGGATACACCGTGTGAGTGCTTGAGTTTCCTTGTATTCGGATTGAAATAATATAAGGTTGGGTTTTCCCGTATCTATTGTGCATTTACTCTCATTAGACTCTGTTGGATTGTGTTTGCAATTTTGTAACAGGGAAACGCACAACTTGCTGAAGGCTGGCAAGTGTTGGTGCGCTTGTGTCGTGCAGTGCCTAAAGACGAGATTAGGCCGTATGACAGTGGTATTAGAGCCCGGTTTTAACCAGGTTCATTTTTCTAATTTCCTTATTGTTGTTTCATGCCAAAAATAGTTGAGATGGATGCTATAAGGGAAAGATTGACGCGATTAGAGGAGATGTTGGGTGAGACTCTAGATGGCTAGAATATGACTGTTAATGAGAGACTTGATCAGGTTGATCAAAATTTTGAAATTCTCCATAATCAATTTATGGAAATGGTGGACCAAACCAACAGGAGATTAGAGGCCCTAGAGAATGACAATGCCTTGTTGAAACATGCTCTCCCTCGTAGTCTTGATGGGGGAAGTACAACCAAGATAAGAGTGCCCGAACCAAAGGCTTTTCACGGTGCTAGAAACGCCAAGGAGTTGGAAAATTTCTTGTGGGATATGGAGCAGTACTTTGAGGCAGCGAAAGTCCCTGATGTGGAAAAAGTCTCGATCACTAGCATGTATTTGGCTGGTGATGCAAAATTGTGGTGGCGCACAAGATTAACAGATGATGTGAGTGCGGGTAGGCCCAAGGTTGATACTTGGGAGAAACTAAAGAAGGAATTGAAGGATCAATTCTTGTCAGGGAACACATCATGGAATGCCAGGGACCGGATGAAAAAGCTCCAACAAAGGGTACTATGAGGGAGTATGTCAAAGAGTTTAGTTCCTTATTGTTAGACATACAGAATATGTCAGAGGAGGACAAATTGTTTAACTTTATGTCAGGTTTGCAAGGTCAGGGAGCGTGGAATTCGCTTGCGAAGGTGTATGGTGCATGATCTCGCCTAGTGCTATTATCGTGCAATAGTATGGGTTGATTGCTTTTAAAAGTAGCAAGGAGAGAGATCCTGTTGTTGTAGTGAAAGCCAAAAAGAAGGACAACCGGGAATTTAAGGGAAGCAAGAAAAGGACTTCCATTTTCAGAAGAGAAATTATGCTAGTGAAAAGGGGAAGGTCGTTGCTACCAGTAGTTTTTCCAAGGAAAACAAGGAGGGAAAAATGATGTCTGGTTGTTTCCTATGTAGAGGGCCACATAGGGCAAGGGATTGCCCAAAGAGAGAGAAGCTAAATGCTTTGATGGGTGAAGAGGGATAGTCTAGTGGTGAGCAAGTCACTATGAATCCGATGCAGTTGATGAATTCTATGAGGGCAAAAACGGATTCAAAGCAAAACAAAGGTGATACTTACCTTGGAGTTGTGAGCAAAGGTGCCACTCGAAATGCTCTACTGTTTATGGATTTGAAAGTGAGGGATAGCCAAGTTAAAGCTTTGTTGGACACAGGAGCAACTCATAACTTTGTGGCAGATCGGGTTGTTCCGAAGTTGGGGCTAGCACTTTCCAAGAGTCCTACAACAGTGAAGGCTGTGAATTCGAGTGCACGTGGGGTGACTGGAATAACTTAAACGTGCAGGTTTGTGTGGGCTACTGGACGGGTAAAATTAATTTAACTGCTGTTCCTTTAGATGATTTTAATGTTATTTTGGGAATAGAATTTTTTAAAGCAGCCAAGGTGTCGGTGGTGCCTTACTTGAATGGCATGATGATAAATCATGAATCAAGTCCTTGTTTTGTACCTTGCTGTTCATTGGCAGTGAGTAGCAAACCAGGACAAGCTAAGCTTACTACTATCTCAGCCACGGTAGTAAAGCATGGGCTGAAGAAAGGGCAGGAAACGTATTTGGCAGCATTGATAGAAATCAAACCTGATAAGAAGGTTGAAGTGCCGAATGCAATGGCAGAATTGTTACAAGACTTTGCTGATATTATGCCACGGGAGTTGCCCAAAGAACTTCCTCTAAGACAAGCAATTGATCACAAGATTGAGTTGGAACCAGGGGCGTTCCCACCTGCTCGTCCACCCTACAGAATGTCACCCATGGAGTTGAAAGAACTTCGAAAACAACTTGATGATTTACTTGATGTAGGTGCAGTGAGACTTTCAAAGGCTCCGTATGGTGCTCCTGTGTTGTTTCAAAAAAAGCAAGATGGTTCCCTTCGGATGTGTGTGGATTATAGGGCGTTGAACAAGGTGACGATTCGGAACAAGTATCCTATTCCCCTTGTTCAAGACCTCCTGGATAGGCTGAGTGGGGCTTCGGTTTTCACTAAGTTAGACTTGCGATCGGGATATTGGCAAGTCAAAATTGCTGCAGGAGATGAGCCCAAAACCACTTGTGTGACCAGGTATGGTTCTTATGAATTCTTAGTCATGCCATTTGGCTTGACAAATGCACCGGCTACATTTTGCAATTTGATGAATGATGTACTGTATGAATTCTTGGATGAGTTTGTGGTGGTATATTTGGATGATATTGTGATATATAGTTGGAATTTGGATGAGCATTTGATTCATATGAGGAGGGTACTAACGTGTTTGAGAGAACATCAGTTGTATGTGAAAATGGAGAAGTGTGAGTTTGCTAAACAAGAAATAATGTTCTTGGGGCACTTGGTTAGTAAGGGCCAAGTGAGGATGGATCCTAAGAAGGTGCAGGCGATTGTGGAGTGGGTGGCTCCTACAAAAGTCCCGAGTTGAGATCTTTCTTAGGATTAGCAAACTATTATCGCAAGTTTATTGCGGGGTACTCAAAGAAGGCGGCACAGTTGACAAATTTGTTGAAAAGGGGGCAACAATGGGAGTGGACAGAATCATGTTCTAAGGCTTTCGAAAGGTTGAAGGAAGCCATTGCCTCTGAACCGGTGTTGAGATTGCCAAGTTTTGAGTTACCTTTTGAAGTGCACACAGATGCTTTGGAGAAAGCAATTGGTGGGGTGTTGGTCCAAGAGGGACATCCCATAGCATTTGAGAGCCGAAAGTTGAATGGGGCAGAGCTGAGGTATTCTGCACATGAGAAAGAGATGGTGGTTGTTATACATTGTTTGCAGGTGTGTAGAGTATACTTGTTGGGCACGAAATTTGTAGTGTTGACAGACAATGTATCCAACACCTTCTTCAAAACACAGAAGAAGTTGTCTCCAAAACAAGCCCGGTGGCAAGAGCTTTTGGCTGAGTATGATTTCACATGGCAACACAAGCCAGGAAGGCACAATCAGGTTGCTGATGCGTTGAGCAGGAAACAGGTGGTTGTTGCTCTATATGCAATAACTCGGGTTGAATCTGACATGTTAGACAGGTTGCGAGTGGCGGCTGATCAGGATGCTGAGTATAAGGAGTTGGTGACACAAGTTCGGGATGGTACTATACGGCGTTATTGGTTAGAGGATGGGTTATTGTATGCCAAAGGAGACAGGTTGTATGTTCCAAGTAAGGGTGGATTGAGACGGGCGTTATTGAAAGAAGTCCATGATTCACCTTGGGCTGGATATCCTGGTAGGGAGAGAACTTTGGCATTATTGACAAGGGATTATTATTGGCCTAGAATGGAAGTTGATATTGAGTCCTATGTGAAAACTTGTTTGGTGTGCCAACTGGACAAGACAGAAAGGAGAAAGGTAGCAGGGTTGTTGCAACCTCTACCCATTCTGGAGAGGCCTTGGGTGTCAGCCTCTCTTGACTTCATCAGTGGGTTCCCAAAGGTAGAAGGTATGTCTTCTGTCCTTGTTGTTATGGATAGATTTTCGAAATATGTAATTTTTATAGCAGCACCAGAAGCTTGTTCAGCGGAGACAGCTGCTGTCTTGTTTTATAAAAATATGGTGAAATATTTCGGAGTACCAATAGACTTGGTTAGTGATTGGGATACACGGTTTACTGGAAGGTTTTGGACTACTCTATTCAATATGATGGGAACCGAACTGAAGTTTTCTACAGCTAATCATCCATAAACGGATGGTCAGACTGGACGAGTGAATGCATTGTTGGAGGAGTATCTTCGGCATTACGTTATAGCTAGTCAATGAAATTGGCTAGAGTTGTTGGATTTTGCATAGTTTTGCAACAATCTGCACAAATCATCTTCGACAGAGCTGAGTCCTTTCGAGTTGGTGTTGGGGCAGCAACCTTTGACCCCAATTGAGATTGCTAGACAGCCAGCAAAGGGGAAATTTCCTGCTGCTGACAAGGTGGCTAGGGACAAACAAGAGATAATTGACCAAGCTCAAGACAGCTTACGGAAGGCAAGCAAAAGGATGAAAAAGTATGTTGATGCTAAAAGGAGGCCGTTAGAGTTTGATATGGGTGACCAGGTGCTACTCAAGCTTACTCCTCAAATTTGGAACAAAATCAATAGCAAACATGTGCATAGGGCATTGGTTCCAAAGTATGATGGACCGTTTGAGGTTGTAAGCAGAGTGGGTGCTGTTGCTTACAAGTTGAACCTACTTGAGCGGATCAAGGTACATCCCACATTCCATGTGAGCTTCTTGAAACCTTTCCATGCAGATAAAGATGATTCTTCAAGGACCCAAGCTAAGAGAGCTCCTCCCATGATCAGGAAACAGTTTAATGATGAGATTGAGAAAATTTTAGATCACAGGAGGATGGGGCAGCATAAGAAGAATCGCCAAATTGAATATTTGGTGAAGTGGAAGAGGGGGAATGACAGCGAGGTTTCGTGGGAAAGAGACATAGATCTGTGGCAGTTTGAGGATGTTGTGCAGGAGTACATTTCCACCATTCCGACGAGGACGTCGGACTCTTCTGGTGGGGGTGGTTTGTAAGACCCTTACCAAGGGCAAGGGCAGACGTGTGGCTTTCATCCTTAGCCACAGCCTCGCCAAGACAACACACGGGTGTGCGCTGAAAAAGGATGGCTGAGATTAGGTGTGGGGTGTTTGAGTATTGGGATGCTGAACACTTACTAATGAGTTAGCTCGCGGGTGTGGACACTTGCGAGCTAAGACGTGCGCGAGCAGGCAGGTCGTTAACGTGGGTGTGGGTGTGCCCACGAGCAAGCTAGGCTACCACGAGTAGGCTAGACAATGCCACGAGCAGGCTAGACAATGCCACAAACAGGCTAGACTGTGGCATAAATGAAATAGGCTGTAGCTGACGAGGCAGCGAGCAGTGGCACACGAGCTGGGACGTGTGCGAACATACAAGTTAGATAACGAGCAGCTGAATTCAGGCATGGGGCAGAGACCAATGTGCGTGAGGTGCATGGGGCGTGCACTAGATTGATGGGAACAATCAGACAAGGCTGCAGGGTTGCTGGACCAAGGTTATGGGACAGTTATGTGTGTCCAGATACATTTGTATGTAAACCAACTATCATGTAACTGTTGATAAGGTTGTAAAACTGCTATGTAACTGTTGTGCCCATTTGTATATAAGGTAGGCAGGCTGTATATTCGTGAGAGAGTGAGAGGGCAAGGGTTATATGTGTTTGTAAACCTTGTTGTAACTTGAGTGCTAAGTCTGTGATAGAGGGATTAGATTATAAACAGTGGGATACATAGTGTGAGTGCTTGAGTTTCCTTGTATTCGGATTGAAATAATATAAGGTTAGGTTTTCCCGTATCTGTTGTGCATTTACTCTCATTAGCCTCTGTTGGATTGTGTTTGCAATTTTGTAACAGGGAAACGCACAACTTGGTGAAGGCTTACAAGTGTTGGTGTGCTTGTGTCGTGTAGTGCCTAGAGACAAGATTAGGCCCTGTGACAACACCCATGATGATAGGTTTGTGAGTCCCACTACAGAAGAAAGATATAAAGAGGTTGCTAAGAGTGGTTGGGGGTTTGTCGATGAGAGGGATTTGACTTTCAAAGTGCATTTTCAGGGGTTACTGATGTGATTCGCGACCTAAAATGGGATAAATTTATTGCCCCTTCGAAAGCAGCTATCGAGCTCCTTGTCATGGAGTTTTATGTGAATGCCTTTGAAGGTCAAAACGGATAAATCAAGGTTAGAAGTAGAAAAGTGAGCTTCGATGCGGCAATTATCAGAAGTTTTTTTGGGTTGCCCGATGTTCCATTCGACCATGATGAGTATACATATTTCACCAAGAAGCTGAACTATGATAAAGTGTTGCAGTGTTTGGCTGATGGTTAGGGAGAGTGGAAAATCTCCAATGGTGGTAAGCATAAGGGTTTTCTAGCTAAGTAGCTCATAGTCACTCATCGACTGTGGCAATATTTCGTATATACATACCAAGATCTTTCCTATGGTCCATCACAACATCGTTGATACTGAAAGGGCATTCATGTTGTACGCTATTGCTTAGAGGATGCAGATGGATATTGGTTAGGTCATATAGTATAGGATCCTCCATGCTGCGAGAGTTTTGGGAGTGTCTTACTTATTTCCAAGTCTCATTACTTCTTTGTGCATTAGAGCGGGAGTTCAGTATAGGGACGATGAAGCAACGAGACCGACTTCTCCAAGATAAACGTTTTAGTTCCTTCAAAAGCTCCATAATGGACCTAAGGGAGCTGATAATCGTCGACAACAGTGTAATTGGAGAGCTTCACTCCCATCGACATCATCCTACCACCTTGAGCTTGATCCGATTGACAATATGAGGGCACAACTTTCTAGAGTGACTAATGAGGTCTCTTGAATGAGGGAGTGGCAGTCATGGGTCACTAGTCAGATGACATATTGGGCTAAGTGATGGCAAAGTATGTAGAGGATCTAATAGTTTCAATTATCTTAGACAAGAATGGATCCTAGTTTGTTTTTTTTTTTTTTACCTATCCAAGGGCTTATGAGCTGAGGGCACCTTCTGGAGGTGATATGGCACATTCTGGAGCTGATGATGTGGTGGATGCTAGAGATGATATAGAGGATGATGAGGAGGATTATGATGATGAGGAGTGAGAGAGGATTTGGATGTGGACATCTATATGTTCTGTTTTGTTTTTTGTTGTTTAAGCAGTTTTGACATCCATTTGCTAAATTTCATAATCATGGTATGCAGCTATTGCAAGCATCATCCAAATAGATTTCAGCATCACTACCGGCGAAAATGTTTCATCATAGTCTATGCCATGCTTTTGCTTGAAACCTTTGGCAACTAGCCGTGCTTTATAGGTACACACATTACCTTTCATATCCGTCTTCTTCTTGAAGACCCATTTACGACCTATGAGTTTTATCCCATTGGGTAAATCCACTAGTGACCATATTCGGTTCTAGTACATGGAGTCCATTTCGAATTTCATGGCCTTAAGCTATTTATCGGAGTCCAAGACCGATATACCATCCCCATAGGTTTGAGGTTCATCGTCCTGATAGACCAGTATGTCATCGTGCTGAGTCATGAGATATCCATACATTTCAAGCTCACGACGTACTCTACCAAACCTACATAGCTCCTGTGTCTAAGTTGGTTCGCTTTCTTCCACAATCTGTGGAGTGACCTCCTTTTGATGTTCATCCATTACTGGTGGTACATCTGTATGTTCCTTATTAGCCATATCTTGTGGAGTCAGAACTTCACCTAGTTTGACCTTTCTACCTCCTGTACTATTTTGGATAAATTCCTTTACCAAAAATAGCCAAATCGAGTACAAAAGCCTTTTGCTCTTCTGGCTGGTAGAAATAGTATCCCATGGTTACCTTGGGATATCCCACAAAGATACATCTTTCAGATTTTGAGGTAAGCTTATTTCCTATCAATTTCTTAATAGAAGTTATACAACCAAAATTCTCAAATAAGATAACTTGGGCTTTTGCCCATTCCATAGTTCATATGGAGTTTTATCCATTGATTTGGATGGCACACGGTTCAGTGTGTGAATCACAGTCTTTAAGACATAGCCCTAGAATGCTGCAGGTAGATCAGCCAAACTCATCATCGAATAAACCATATCAAGTAACGTTCAATTCCTTCTTTCCGATACACCATTGTGCTATGGCATATAAAGAGGTGTGAGTTGTGATATTATCCCACATTCCTTAAGGTATCCATCAAACTCCAAGCTCAAGTATTCACCGCCTCGGTCCGACCAAAGGGCTTTAACACTCTTTCCAAGCTTATTTTGTACTTCATTCCTGAACTCTTTAAATTTGTCAAACAATTCAAATTCATGTCTCATCAAATAGATATAACCATATCTACTGAAATCATTAGTAAATGTGATGAAGTAAGAATATCCTCTTCTTGCCTAAACTGTCATAGGAGCACACACATCACTATGGATGATCCCTAACAGTTCTATAGATCTTTCACTGTTTCTAGTGAAAGGTGATTTGGTCATCTTGTCTAGAAAGCATGACTTGTATACCTCATATGATTGAAAATCAAATGGGTCCGAGACTCTATCCCTATGGAGTTTTGCTATGTGAGTTTGATTGACATGACCTAGCCTACAGTGCCAAAGGAATGTTTGGTTAAGATCACCAGTCCTGGCTTTCTTAGTTTCAAGATTGAATATCCCTTTATCCATATTCAAAACATATAAACCATTATGTAACCTTAGCATTTTCATAATGAAACCATTCAAACTCAAAGACAACAATCCATTAGATATTCCAAAATGATATCCAAAATTGCCCAAAGCAAACACTGAAATAATATTCTTAGAAATGGAAGGTACATAATAACAATCCATAAGTTCTAAGATAAGGCCTAAAGGCAAAGATAACTAATAAACACCTACAGCTAGAGTAGAAACTCTGGCCCCGTTCCCAACGCATAGGTTTACCTCCCCTTGTGTAACAACTGCTGTAAACTAGTAAAATGCTTGCATAATAATAATAGAAACTGGGCCCAAAACTTTTCTTTCTATTATATGTAATATATATTTAATACACAAAGAGTATTATTTTACAAAGTGCTATTTAAAAACAAAAACAGGGGAAACAGTGTACCTATTGCTCCTCGCTTGCCGACGCCCCTCCGACTGCATCATCACCTAGATCCTGCATCCACAAAGGAAAATGACGGGGTGAGCACAAAATAATGCTCAGTAAGTAAACTCTCTATCTGTCTATCCCCGTAACTATTTTTCTTAATTCCTTCCTCACACTTTCTTTCTATTGTTTTCTATTAACGTTATGGCCTCATCTTACCGGAGGTACGGCCGGATGGCATTCACACAACACCATCCCACTCTTCATGACTGTCGGGTGGAGTTCACACAGCACCAACCCACTCTTAGTGACTACCGAGTGGGGATCACAAAGCATCTACCCGGTTTTCATAACTATCGGGTGGAGACCACAAAGCACCTACCCGTTTCTCATGACTTTTGGGTGACGATCACAAAGCATCAATCCTTTTCTAACAACTATCGGGTGACGATCACAAAGCATCACTCATTTTCTAATAACTATCGGGTGTCGATCACAAAGCATCAACCCATTTCTACTAAATATCGGGTGACGATCACAAAGCATCAACCTGTTTCTACTAAATATCGGGTGACGATCACAAAGCATCAACCCGTTTCTAATAACTTTCTCTACTCTAGCACTTCTCATTCTCTCTATCTGTAGAGTAGTTGCATTCACAAAGTTCTCTACTCATAAAACAAGTGCATACACAAAGTTTTCTACTCTTCTTAAGTCACTTCTCAATGCACAAATAATGCATATGGATGGTTCATCTCCACTAATGCACTTATGAAATGCCGACAAGCAATTTTGCAAGAATTAAGGTTCACTACTCATACTCAAACCTCTACTAGGCATTTCATCAAACAACTCAAGTGCATAACAAAACCTCTACTATAACAATAATTCTATGTCTTTCTCTAACCATCCAAAATGGGAGAAAACTCCCTCACATAGTCATAAATCCTGCCATAGAATAACACTACCAAAAAGGATTTCTCAACATCCTTCAATTCCATCTCAAACTACATTCCCAACCCACATCTCACTTCTCATAATTAAAGTGTACGAACAACCATAAAGCAATAATTATCTCCATTTAAATCTTAACAACATAGCATATCACATGTATATACATACACACATAATTGCAATTAACTCTCTATTCAAGAAAGTTCTCAAATCTCTACTTGGGTTGGGGTTTACTTACTTTGTGATGGAAAGATCTCACTAGCTCTTCCTTTCTCTTGGTTTGCTTGATTTTCCTCTACCCTTTAAACAATTAAACAATTCAACCAAAAGACCTCAATATTCAAATATACATAAAATCTCACAAAACTTCACATCCAAAGCAAGAATCCTTACCTTAGGATGCCTTAGATTGATTTTCTACCCCAAATCACTCCAAGAGCCCTCTAAAAACCCTTGAACAATTGGAAGAGAAATTAAGAGGAAGTAAAAAGGAGAGTGGCAGTGGAGAAGAAGAATGAAGGGTTTTGCAATGACTTAATTCCTTTTAATACAATTTATGCACAAGCATTCCCATTTTGCCCTTACTCTTCCATGGGAATTCCATCTATATCCTTTGATTCATTACAAACACATCCCCATATTAACATATTCTCCAAGCAAATTCCTTACATTTTACTCCCCACTTTTCCTACTAATTAGGGGTAGAATGGTCAAATTGCCCTTAGGGAAGAAAATTTCTAAAACTTAACAAACATTTTGGTTGGCCTGTCGCTGCGGCGAAAAATCTTCTGTCGCCGCGGCGAAACTGTCCAGCAGCTTCCCCGGCTTCAACACCTCTTTGCCGCGGCGAAGCTTGGAACACTAAACTTCTTCTATTTTTAACCAATTTCAAGGCAAGCATTCAACATACCACTCAATCAAAGGCCAACCAAACAAATAATACTAATAAACCGACTTAAATAAGAGCAAAAGGAGAAACATTAGCTACGTACCTCAAGTGGGGCGTTACACCTCAGCTGAGCGATCTACTCTGTCATAGTCCCTACACATTAGTACAAATGTGAGATGCACATCTTGTGTCAATGACCCAAGATGTGATTGGAGATAAGTTTATTTCAATCATGAACATACCTTTAGAAGAAGATGCACCATTCTTCTTCTTGGTAGCTAGAAAGGCCTTACAGTGTTTCTTCCAGTGGCCAGGTTTACCACAAAAGAAGCAAACTACTTTTCCATCTTTGCTCATGCCATCAAGAGGCGGCAAGACATCCTGAGACTTGTACTTGGACTTGAGCTTGGCTTTACCCTTACCCTTGCCCTTTCCTTTCCCTCTCCTAGGAGCAACATCAACTAGCAGTACTAGCTTAGATTTCTTCATGTTTTGCTGTGATGTCTTTAGCATATTTAGGAGGTTAGAGAGGGTCTTCTCCATACCATTCATATTGAAGTTCAATATGAACTGTGAGAAGCTATCAGGCAAGGATTGCATAATTAAGTCCACTGATAATTCAGCATCCATGACAAAACCCAAGGTTTCAAGCTTCTGAGTGTATGCAAGCATTTTGAGTACATGCAGCCCAACTTGAGTTCCCTCTACCATCCGACATCTTAAGAGTGCCTTAGAGGCATCATAACGATCATGCCTAGCATGCTTCTCAAAGAGCTCCTTTGAGATGAATCATAATAGATTGTACATCCAAGTTTTCATGTTGCTCTTGAAGATCTGGTGTCATTGATGCTAACATGAGACATTGCACATTGCCAGTATAGTCAAGATACTTGATATAAGCATCTCTAACCTCCTGAGTAGCTTTAGGACCAGGCGCCTCCTGTATAGGCTCATTATGGACATACAACTTCTTCTCGGATTTGAGTACAATCTGAAAATTTTTTATACCAATGCTTGAAGTTGGTACCATCCAACCTATTTTCCTTTTCGATAATTAATCACAATGATAGTTTGTTTGTTGTCATTTTGAGATTTAGTTTGTTTGTTGTCATTTTGAGATTTCTACAAGTGCAAAATAAAGCGAGTTAATATCATGATATAATATTTAATTAATCAAGGTCTTTAATTAATAAAACTCTCCCACTATTTTACTCAAGTCTTAATAGCCCCCATTATTAGACTCGGGAAAGCCCGATGGCTTTCCTAGTGGGCCAAGATCCCATCAATTCCATTTTTAACCTTCATTGATTAAAAAGCCAAAAACGGGTTGATATAGGTAGGCCACAAACTCAATTTATACTAGCTAATGGCGCCAACCACTAATCCTCAAATATAAATTGTACAAACAAACCAATTACACAATCCAATGGCACCGACCATTGACCTCAAGTGCAACTCTTGGATCCATAGAGTAGATACTACATATCTCCCATGAATTTTAAAATTTTCACTTTCTCTACATTTGCCTGTAGTACTTCTTTGACCTTTGTTGATCGAAAAGCCAAAACTGCTAGTTAAGTCTAACCTGACATCATTAACGAAAAGCTCCAATGCGACTTAGCTTCCCGTTGATAGAAGCATACCCTTCGTTGATTGAAAACGTAACAACGATCTATGGTTTGACTAAGTTCATGATGTTGGAAGGCGTTAATAGACTTAATATTATTTATGAGAGATTTTTGTTCTTTTGGTCTCATCAGTTTTATTATCTTTATTAATCACGTTATATCCATAACATTGAACCTTAGCATGCCAACTAAAGCAATAAAGATAAACGTGTAGGTGTATTACCTTAACTAAACCAAATTTCCCGAGCCTTGGGAAATTTGTATGTCAACATAGGTAATTAAATTACAACAGGAGTTCCAGTTTAAAAACCCACCTTCTTCAATCCAATGCTCCTTCTTCTCCATCAGTACTCTAATTAAAATTAATTTAACCTCTACATCAATAAAGAGAAACCTTGATTTACATTCGAAGGGAGTAATATGAGAGAAAGAATTACGAGAGATTAAAAGAAAGGCAAGGCATGCAAGCCTTACTTAAATTGAAATTACAATCCTCAAACTTACCTAGGTCTAAAGGCAAATGCAACCATACACCATGCAATTTCATCTCAAGAATATGCATATAACAATCAATCAAAAACAGCAATTTTTTATCATTTGGTGAATTACTATTTACCCCTTTATGTTTTACCTTGTTGCGTTTGTACCCAACAAGTTGTAAACTTGTCAGTTTAGTCCCTTGTTGCTGGGCCTCTCCAATTTGGACTTCCAGAATGAAAATAACATGCATAAAAAATATTTATAATTCTGGAACAACTCTATGTGCAACGACAATTAAAACAGCCCAAAATGAAGCCCTTCCACACCAACGCATAAGCTGCCCAAACTTCAGTTTTGATAGTGCATCGACACACATGGGCAGCAGCGTTAAAGACTTGCTAAACATGCATCAACATGTTAAAAATCCACTGGTGCAAACCATGAGTCAGTTGACTCACCATTGAATCCGTTATGGCCTATTTACTAACATGCTGTGAATTAATGGGCACCAGCGTCGACTGAAAGTAAATAGAATGAAACCCACTGCTATAGTAGTCATAAAACAAATGTAAGCCCACCATAACGATCCTCATGGATTTTTGAAATCGCTCAAAAATGAGCACCGTAGTATAAGTGGGAGTGATTTCCCCAGAGGAAAATCACGTGCTGCCTAAACTGGACAGTTGAGCGTAAAAACGCTCAACATGTCAAACACTCGAGTGAAGAATCAGAATAAAGAACAGGGCTACATGGAAAAACATGTACCCTTCAAGTTTGGGTCATTTGGGATAGCAAAAAACTCAGGGCAGCCACCGTACACAACAGCGTTACGATGAACATGATGACAGTCCCGCGTTTCGCAACCCGGGGCTGTTGAGGACGGGTTTTGTGCCTTGGCACCAAAACCATAAACACACACAAGGATATTCACCAGGGCTGTGTGAGGGATCACACGGCCATCCCCTCCACCACACACGACATCTGCACACGGCAGCCGCGCGTTGTCACATGCGTCCGGCACGCCGCTTGCTGCTAACAACAAGAATCGCTGCGCCTCTTGTCACGGCTACCGCCGCTGGACCTCTAGCCATGGCAACCAGCACCACCGCACATGGTGGTGGTTAGGGTTTCATCAAAATTCTCTGATTTCAACAAAAATCAGATCCAACACAACAATCCAAGTTTCATTTCAATTAATCCAAATCAAAATCAATTAAAACAAATCCCTAAACATGCAATCTAAAATCACATACTTCCAGCATATAATCAAAACACCGAAAACTCATATAAGAGGCTCTAATACCACTGTTAGTGTTTTAATCGATCAAAGAACAACGCAAGGGAAAACAAAAATTTACCGATTAAACACTATTAAGCCCCGAAACACAAATATGAGTGTAACGATGTTCATATGCTAAAAAATAAACAAGACCCATGAAAGAATCATAACCATACCCACGTTTGGAGGCTCCACCACTTTTTCAGGATCCAAATGAAAAAGGGTCATGATACAAGTATAGGATCGAACCACCGGTATCCACACAAAGGCAAGAATAAACACAAGAGATCTACTAGATCTTGATTGTGAGGACAAATAAGATGTGATATTTGGGTTGAGAGAAAAAAAAAACTCTCAATGAACCAAAAGCTCTCCACGGCCAAGAGAAGAAAAATGAGAGAGTGTTATTTGATTTTAGGGAAACGTGCCCTTTTTATAGGGTTGCCTTAAAATCCCTTGAAGGCGAATTTACAAAAATACCCTTCCACACAATTTTTCATTAGTGTCCATGATTTCAGAACAAAATCATATCCCAAGTATTTGCCCATTATTATTTTTTATCCATTAATAATGTTCTTTCAATATTTAAAACATATATACACTAATATATATATATATAAAATATTGATGGTTTATTTGTTTACAATATATATATTTAAATAAATAACCAATCTTACATATTAAATCCAATACGGGATTGGATCTAGGCAACAACCTTTCTAGCAAATTTAATTGCTCTGTAAGATTTACCGAAACACCCCTTTGTCAATAAATAATGAAAATGCCTCTCACATAATCTCTTCTTTAGTTTTCCTTTTATGTGTGTGACCCGAAGGCTTCTTATCATGCTGATAGTGTGTAAAACAGTGATCAACACCCAATCAATTGTCTCATTACACATAGACAAAGATTGGCCCCTAGTAAGGCATCAAGGCCACACAAGAGATTTAGATTCAGCGTAATTCACTACTTGTCAACAGTTTGGTTACCGTGCAATCAAATCCTTTCATCATCTATTATCTTATTAAGGTTTGAAGCATAAAAAGAAATAATGTCGGCTTCAAATATAAACTGCCTTGACCTATTTGATTCAGTTATCGGACCAATCGACCAATTGAGCTCTAACTCGATTGATTCCACTGTGGCCACAGATTCCAAGGTCGTTGTCCTTCACCGAAATCTCACCAAGATAATATATCCTATACAAGGGAGTGATGAATCCTTTGTCGATCCACCATAGTCGTGATGCACTTCTCGATGTAACCAATCACTCCTATACTAATAATCCCTATTAGGATTACTTTTGGTAAGTGTCAAACTACACCAATAAGTACACACGATGCTTTGGTGATCTCAAGTCTAAGGACCACATGCACCACCATCTGTTAGAGGATGTATTCCATAAACACTAATGTTACCATTTATATAGAATCCTCTAATGGGTCAGTTTGGTGAACTCACCTATGGAAAGCACCCATGTGTTGCATTAGGTTGTCGGAAAACAACATTGACAAGTGAAATCAGTCACTACCTTTCGACAAGGTCGTTCAACACTATGATAGTCTTACTGTATTATCTATGTCCTAAGTCAGAATAATACTAGGGCTACAGACATTTCTAGAATGGCCACCATATATGATCATAAGGTCCTCATTATCGAGATTTGAAACACTCGATACCCTCGTCACGGTTCTACCATTCTAAGGACATACATCACAATAGACAATGAATATGAATTACATAATGTAGAAAAAGCCTTTTATTGATTATAAACATTCTTACAAAGAGTCAATATTACAATAATGGATTGGCTCTAGGGCACCTACTCTAACACGATAAACTTGGTGAGCATATTATCCAATTTAGATTCTTACTCTTGAGCTTGAAAACCAGCAAGTGGTTTATGTTCATTGTTGTTGCTCCATCAGAAGTTAGGATGCTTCCTCCATGCAGGATTGTAAGTATTGGAGTACGGATTCCCTTGCTCTCTTTGGAAATCATTCACATAATTTGCTTGTTCAAGTTGAGCAAATAGACTCCCTTCTTGACAATCCTTGGATGAGTGGTTGCCTACGTAAAGTTTACAAGTTAGAGGAGAAGAATCAATTGCACTTACCTTTAGAACAATACCCAATTACTTCTAAATATATGAGAGTTGCGCAACCAATACGATGTAACCATCTATATCATGCACACCCACGACTCTCCTTGGTAAATTTTTTTCCAAATGTTTCATGTAATTGCTGCTTGCCATCACTTCAATTAAATTGTAAGCTTCCTTTGGTGTTTTATGATTTAAAGCTCCCGCACTCACTGCATCACTGATCACTTGCATATTTTGAAGCAAACTATTGTAAAACGTTTGCAGTAACAACCACATTGGCAACCCATGGTGAGGAAACTTCCTTAAGAGCTCCTTTTATCTCTCCCAAGCTTCAAAGAGTGACTCTAAATCTTGTTGGACAAAATTAGTTATGTCACTTCGCATCTTGGCAGACTTAATTGGTGGGAAATATTTAGCCAGAAAAGCTTAAACCAATTCATCCCGAGTGGTGATAGCACCAACAAGTTGTGATAGTAACCAAGCCTTTGCTTTGTCCCTAAGAGAAAAGGGAAATAGCCTTAGTCTAATAGCGTCATCTAATACCCCATCATGCTTGAAAGTGTTGCAAAGCTCCAAGAAATTTGCAATATGCAAATTTTGGTCATCACTTGCTAACATTGTTTTAAAACCTAGACCAAACGACAACCCATTCTGCTACCCAGGTCACTGACCGATTGGTTGGATCGATGATGTCATCATGCTGACGTTAGCATGATGACATCAGCACTTAAAAAAAAATCCAGATTTTTCATTTTTGCACAAGTTTCAAATTTTCAATAATAGCTTAATTACAACACCAACATAATTCAAATTCAATCACAATCCAAACATGATTTAACAACAATCCCAACATACAATATAATATGTTATAGCTCCACCAAAAATTTATAATTGACAAACTTTTGTAGATTACAACATGCTTGAAATGTGGAAACAGAATGCTATTCCAAAATGCACCTTAACTTTTAATTTAAGCATTATATCTCTTTATTCTCAAGTTTGGGCAAATCTGGGTTATTCAACCAGAGGGAGAAAACACAAATAATTTGAGTACCTTCAAATTATCTTTCAGATTCGTGTAAAATAATTCTATAACTTCCAATCAAATAATCAAAACAAAACTTCCAAATCTAGAGGATTCTCCCAAAAAAAGAAAAAATCAACTTCCAATCAAATAAACCCAGCATTATAATCAAAACAAAACTTCCAATCAAATAAACCAAGCATTATAATCAAAACAAAACTTCCAATCAAATAATCAATACAATACTTCCAAATCCATAAAAAGGGAATAAAAAAACCAGATGTACCTTCAATTATCATCATCATTGATTTCCAGCGAGGGAGGGAGGCCTCTTTCTCATCATCGAGCAAGGAAGGAGGCATCGTCATCGAGCAAAGAGGGAGGCGTCGTCGTCGAGCAAGGAGGGAGGCATCGTCGTCGAGCAAGGAGGGAGGCATCGTCATCATTGTCGAGCAAAGAGGGAGGCATCGTCATCGTCATCATTGTCGAGCAAGGAGGGAGGCGTTGTCATCGTTGTCGTCGAGCAAAGAGGGAGGCGTCATTGTCAAGCAAGGAGGGAGGCATTGTCGTCATCGAGCAAGGTGGGAGGCGTCATCGTTGTCGAGCAATGAGGGAGGCGTTGTCGATTATTTCCAGCTAGGGAGGGAGGTGTCATTGATTTTAGAGAGTGGAGTTGCGATTGAGACAATGATTGCGATTTTAGACTTCAGAGAGTGGAGTTGATTGAGATTGAGGGGTGATTTCACAAAGAGTGGTTGCGAATTTCAGAGAATGGCTGCGTAGAGAAACTAAAAAATGAATAGATTTAGGGCTTTTTTTACTTGTGAAACAGTGAACCGGTTTATCAGGCGGTCCAATTGGACCGGGCAGTTTAAACTATTCATCCATTCTAATAGGGGGTTAAAGCGACTTTTTAATTATAAACGGGTTTTATATAACTCGGACCGGACACACAGGGGTCCCGATAGAACCAGTTGGACAGGCCGGTCCGGTTTGGGTTTTAAAACAGCGCTTGTTAATCCTCTAAATTGCACCAAGTGTTGTATCATCTAAATTATGGTAGGCTTGATCTCAAAATTATTTGCTTGCACTGGTGGTCTCCTAATGCTAGAAGCATATCCGTAATGGTAGAATTTGAATAATCCCTTAATGCTCTTTGAATAACTACAGCTCCACCAGTTGCATTGCCCCATGGGATTTCCTCATTCTCAATCTCTTGATTATTCATATTTTGATTTATAATTCCCCTATCAGGCATTGCAATTGATTTTTGTGTGTTGGCTTGCCTTTTTTTTTCTCTCAACCTTCTGGTCGTTCTCTCAATCTCATAATCGAAAGGATCAAGATCAGCACCTTTAGAACGTAAGCTCTCCAAGATCTAAAAACTAAACTAAACAAACTAAAAATTAATTTTAAAAAAATAAAAAAATAAAATTAGTAACTATATAGCTCGTAATGATATTGGTAAAAAAAAAAAAATTTGTTCATTGGCAACGACGCCAAAAACTTGACAAGTTGTTTGCAAGTGTACGATATCGTGCAAATAATAAAGCTCGAGTAACGAGTATCAAATCTCAAGAGAACTATTACTACCAAGTACCAAACTAAGCTATCTTATCACTATTTGATTAATCAGATTCCTTAGGAAATAATTTAATGAAAAATTAAAAAAATTAAAAACTAAACAAAAGCAGAATTTTATTAATACTTTGGTAAAAAGAATCAATACGACTGAACTTAGGGCATAGATTTCACACCAATTTAATACTAGCCTTACAAAGGGGCATACAAAGAGACAAATCCGGCCCTTAAAATTCATGATTGCCTCTCTCTCTCTCTCTTTTTCTCTTCTTTTGAGGGCTGGATTTGTCTTTTTGTATGCCTCTTTGTAAGGCTAGTATTACTCTTAATCTTATGCATTGACAATTATTACTAACCTAATTAAGCTTAATTTCAAAGGTCAAATTCCCTAATATTCCAATAATTTTCTCTCGAACAATTATCAGATTAACCCTTATTCAACAACCCAGAATATCTCTAAAGTGGATTTAGAAGCAAAGAGATCATTCAGTTTTATGGAATTTACCAAATGCTCATAGATCGTGGTAACCTATCTCTAGCATTCCCTCAATCTATTGTTTTATTACCTTAGACTAATTAGGTTTCATCTCTCGATCTCAACCTAACCCATAAAATCATTCAACTCTTGGGCCCTTAAGAATTGAAAGCATTAAGTGCAATAATAAAACTTACAGCAAAACTTAATAAAAATTAACGACAAATAATTCAATGCATATTCATAAAATTGGGCTTCATCTTTCCCCTAGAAAATAAATTTAGTTGATACTTTCAATAATAAAAGCAACCATAGTATTAGTAAACAGGAGTATAAGAAAGAATAGAAAAACTTCTCTAATTGGCGATCCAAAATTGCAAGAATTTTCAATCTCCAAAGAGCGGCTAAACTGCTCCCCCTTAAAACTTAGTAAAGACCTTCATTTATAGTGCTAGGGTTTGTGGATCAAACAGGAAAAATTTTAATGCATTAAAACTAGCAAAATTCGGACCAGGCTTTACACAGCTCATACAGGCCCGCTCTCCATTGTTGTAGCAACATAAACGGTCATTGCGGTGAGCGGTCTTTCCATCCAATGAGTCCAAAATCTTCAGAATTTGACAACGTCATCACTCAAAAATTGTAGGTCCCTGAGTAAGCTTTCCAAATCCACAAGAATCATCCAATTCTGATTTCTATAGCTCAAGTTATGATCAAAACATTAAAGCATGTTCATCCTTGAAGAAATTCCAGGATTCGAATCTCATCTTCAAAGCACCATACTTTCTCGTTTTAACTCCAATGCTTGATCCGTTTGTTCCTAACCCATCACCAATTCAGTTGCCAACATTATGCTTCATTCGATTATCATTTATGACCTGAAAATACTCAAAATACACATGTGATCTCATAAAAGGTATTTATGAAATAATTAACTCAAATTTCACAATTTAAACTAATTTTCCCACAAATAATCTTCATAAATCACATATTAAACACCTATTTTCAAGCTCTTATCAAAGGTTGTCGCTTACGTCCAATTTTAATATTGGATTTGATTTGTAAGATTACATATTTATTTAAATATATATATTGGTGTATATATATTTTAAATGAATAAATTATCATTGTTTAAAGTTATATATTGGTGTATATACTTTTTAGATAGTGAATTGTTACTGAATAATTAATCAATAATAATAAAATACCAAATCAACTTTTTTCTTGGGCGCTAAGTAAAGTCTGATTATTTATTTATAAATAACGGATATTAGTGGGGAATATTCTTGGAATATGCTAAGGGAATATTAGGGTTAGGGTTTGCCTACAATAGAGGGCCTTAACCCTTATTTCCATTATTAGATTATCTTGCCTCCTAAGTCAAAAGCTGTAGAGAAAAAATTTCTTAGAAATTTTTCTTGCCTTTTCTTCTTTGAACCTCCACTCTCAAATTAGCAAATTGATCATGCGGGTATTCTTGTCTTTATGTGGATTACCGCTTGTTCACTTCTCCTCTTGAAGTGATAGCATTTTCTACAATCAAAATCGAAGGAGCATCCAATCAAAGGTATGATTATAATGAAAGTTTGATCTTATATACATGTTTGTTTTGAATGGGTTATTAACATCAATCTATGATCCGAGATTAAATGGGTTTCAAATATTTTTTTTATTTATTATTCCTCACTTTATTCGATTAAAAACCGACAGTGGTATCAGAGCCCTGGATTAGGGTATTTGATTGTGATGAAAAAGCGTGTATTTGATTTGTTGATTGAAATAGCATGTTTTGGGTTTTTCATCAAATTGATTGATTTTTTTTAAAATTGATTGATTTTTGTTGAAATTGATTAATTAATGTTGAGGAATTGATTGGTGGAATAGGGTTTGAAATCCCCTAAAAAATTTGTGGCTAGTTTGTAGGGTTGCATGCAGTTGCTGTATCAAGGTTGCGCGTGGCCACACGCAACCGCAGCCTCCTAAAGTGCGCGCAACTTGCCTAAGGCTGGGCTGGGGCAAGGCGTATGCAATTGCCCGCGGCTATCCTAGATGCTACACACGATTGCGCAAGGCTCGCCCCAATGTCATGCACGGTTGTCCCAAATGCTACAAGTGCTCACCCGCAGTAATGCCTGATGCCACGCGTATTCACACACGAAAAACGCTAATGCCACGCTGTTCGCATGCGGGCTGCTACTAGCCGTGCGTGCCTACGCATGGCCCTGTGCATGGCCTACCCATGACAGGCCAAGGCTGCACACTTATGTGCGCAACCGTTTGGGAGATTGTGGCTGCACGTTAACGTGCACAGCCTAGTGGAAGCAACTCATTTTTGGGCTATTGGGAGGCTGTCGATTGTTGCCAGTAGCATCCCGTTTGATAGGATTTTTCCCACGAGCTTTTGTATGGAATTGGGAGGGTAATAGGACTTCTCACGTTGTTGCGAGAGAAGGGTAGTTTGGGGATTGTGGAGTTGGCATTTTGCCATGCCATCAAGAACGGAGTATTCAATGCTATTTTGGACTATTCAGTTTGTTTAAACTGGGTAGGGACTAAACTACAAAGTTTGCAAGTTTAGGGATCACTTTGAGATTTCAACATTATTCAAGGTGGGTAATTTAAAATTTACCAAATACCAATAAAAAAATCATTTTTTTCTTATTTTGATTGATAATATGCAATGCAATGATGGCTGAGATTGCATGGTGTCGGTACATGAGCCTAAGACCTATGGGATTGTTTTAATTTTAGGAATGAATGGTTGTAAAATTTTATATTATTAAATAGGACCGGCGTTTCTTGCCTTCTTCTAATAATCTCTTTGTAATTTCTTTTCTCATCTAATTCCCCTCGAATGTAAATTAAGGTTTTTATCTTTTGTAGTTGTATTTATGATGTAAAGAAAATTGAGAAGAAGAAGTGAAGCCATTCACGAAGATTTGTTTTAACGGGATCCTTAGGTTGACCAACCGATTCCCTTTGGCTTTGGGAGATCGGTTTTAGATGGGCCATGTACCGGCACATATTTATTATTGTTGTAGAATGCATGCTAGGATGTTTTTACATTTTGAAAGCATGTCAAAACAACAATGTATGATGAGACTTAATAACAAAACCCTCATAAAAGATATTAAGTCAAACAAAGAAACCTAAAGCCTTCCATAACCATAAATTTAATCAAATCACTATTTGTCATTACCTTGTTTGCCACAGTGAAGGGAATGCTTCCACCAGTGGAAGGTTAAAAGGTCATTGGAGTTTTCATTAATGGTGATGGGTTTGACTTCACTAAGTGTGCTTTTCTTTTTTGCCACATCGAAGGTTGATAAGTACACTAGAGGCATAATAGAAAAGTATATTTACCAAAGGATACAGGTGGCATGTTGTGTCCACTCTATTTACCCGAAAGTTACACTTGAGGATTATAGTTGGTGCCATCAGATTGTGTAATTGGTTTGTTGGCTCAATTTATACTTGAGGATTAATGGTTGTTACCATTAGCTAGTATAAGATTGAGTTTGTTGGCCTACTTAATTAGCCCATTCCAGCTTGTTTGTCATAGCGAAGTTTCGAATGGAATTAATTGGATTTCAGTGCACAAGGAAGTCCAATGGGCCTTCCCGGGTTTGATAGTGAGGGCTGTCAAGACTTGAGTAAAATAGTGGGAGTAATTATTTATTTATAAAGACCTTATTAAATAATTTAATTAACATGTTTTAATTTTTGTTTATTCTACACTTGTAGATTCTAAAATGAACAAGGCACCATTGTGATCAATCATCGATCTAAGAAACAAGTTTGATGGTGAAAATTTCATAGACTAGTGTAGAACTACTAATGATATACTTAAGTCTAACAATGGATTATACACCATTGAAGGATTATAAACCATTGTAGAGGTTTTGTCACCAGAGCCTGTTAATAGTTCCACCCAATAGACTGGGTATGTTTATATGAAACGTACACATTGTTTTATCATCAATGACCCCATTATTGCAAATGCAATATGGAAACATGGACTTGCCTGCCATAATTTATACTCTTCGGAATAAGGAAAGGTATAAGGTGCCACAGTCACTATTCAGATGCAAGATAGATGAGGGTACCAAAATTAGCTCTTATATACTCAAGTTGACAAAGTATATGAACACGCTTGAGGTTTTAGGATGTTGACTTAATGAAGGTTTAGCAATAGACCTGATGTTATAGTCCTTGCCAGATTCTTATTCTCACTTTGTCTATGACTTTGTCGAGAACAATGAGAAGAAAACTTTTCCTAAGCTTATGGATATGTTGGAGGCTACTGAGCTAGGCATGAATATGTCTAAGGTATTGATGTTAGTTGAAGCTAACTCAATTGCAGATGAAAAGGCTTAGGAGTCATTGGAAGGAATTATTGTTGAAAGGAAGGACGTTTGTCCTCACCGTGGGAATCCTAGACACTGTAGGAAACATTGCAAGGCCTTCCTATAAGCAAGAAGAAGAATGCATCTTCTTCATCAGGTTTGTTTATGATTGAGATAAATTTATCTCCTGTTACATCTTGGGTCATTGACACTAGATGTGGTTCTCATATTTATACCAATATGCATGGATTGCGGCTGAGTAGAGCGCTCAGCCGAGGGGAGGTGGACCTATGCATTGGAAATGGAGCGAAGTTGCTGCATTAGACATAGGAGTTTATTATTCATCGTTGTCTTTGGGCCTTATCATAGAACTAGATAACTATTATTATGTTCATACTACTTCAAAGAATATTATTTCTATGTCCCCATTTGGACAATTATGGATATCATTTTAAGATTGCTAATGGATTGATGTCCTTTAGTTTGAGTGGTATTCATTATGGAACTGCTAGACTACATAATGGTATTTATGTTCTTGATTTAAATAATAAGGAAATTCTTAATCTTGAAAACAAGAAAGCCTAACATGGTGATTTAAACTAAACTTATCTTTAGCACTGCAAACTTGGTCATGTGAACTAGACTTGCATTGCAAAACTTTAAAAGGATGGAGTTTTGGACCCATTTGACTTTCAGTCTTATGAGATATGTGAGTCATGCCTATTGGGCAATATGAAAAAGTTGCCTTTCTTTGGAAATAGTGAAAGGGCTACAGAACTGTTAGATATCATCCATAGTGATTTATGTTGACCATTAACTGTGTAAGCCAGGGGAGGGTACTCGTACTTCCTCACATTTACTGATGATTACCATAGATATGGTTATGTCTATTTAATGAGACATAAGCCTAAATGCTTCGACAAGTTCAAAGAATTTAAAAACGAAGTACAGAACCAGCTGGGCAAGAATATTAAGATTCTTAGATCTAACGAGGAGGAGAACACTTAAGCTTAGAGTTTGGTGAATACTTGAAAGGATGTGGGATAGTATCTTAGCTCACTCCAACATATACATCTCAACATTATGGTGTATCTGAAAGGAGAAATCAAACATTACTTGATATGGTTTGATTCATGATGAGCTTTAAAAGTTTACCTACATCATTCTGGGGCTATGCCCTAGAAGCTACGACTCACACATTGAATCATGTTCCATTGAAATCTGTAAATAAGACACCATATGAATTATGGAGTGGACGAAAGCCTATGTTGTCTTATTTGAGAGTTTGGGATTGTGAAGCTTATGTCAAGAAATCAACATCGAATAAGCTTGCTCCAAAGTCTAATAAATGTATCTTTGTGAGGTATCCTAAGGCAACTAAAGGATACTACTTCTATCACCCAAAACAACAAAAAGGTATTTGTTGCCCGTGTTGGGGTTTTCCTCTAGAAAGAATTTCTCCTGAGAGGAGATAGTGGAAGGGAAGTAGAACTCAATGAAGTTTTGATTCCACAAGATACAACAGATGAGGGACAGAAAGATGTGCCACGTGAGGTGGTTAAGCATCTTAAAGAGGTCACTCCACAGATTTTCGAACCAAGTGAACCACCTTTGGTATCACAGGAATTGCGTAGATCTGGGAGTATACGTCACGAGCCTGCGAGATATGGTTTTCTTGTGCCTCAACATGATGATGTATTGGTCTGTGAAGACAATGAACCCAGAACCTACAATGAAGTAATGTCGGATCCAGATTCCGTTAAATGAGTTGACGCCATGAAATCTGAAATGGACTCTATGTACTAGAACAAGTTTGTACTCTGGTGGATCCACTTGAAGGGGTAAAACCCATAGTGTGTAAATGGGTCTTCAAAAAGATGACTAACATGGAAGGTTAACATGCAAACCTATAAAGCACGGCTGGTTGCCTATGGTTTCGGACAGAAACATGGCATTGACTATGATGAAACCTTTTCACTAATTTCGATGTTAAAGTCCATTCAAATTATGAAATTTGGCAGATGGATGTCAAAACCGCTTCCTGAACAAAAACCTTGAAGAGGATGTCTTCATGACACAACCTAATGGTTTCGTTCTTGATAGACAAGCATATAAGATATGCAAGTTGCTGAGATCCATTTATGGACTCAAGCAAGCTTCAAGAAGCTGGAATATTTGTTTTGATGCAAGTTGCAGAGGATGTCTTCAAGACAAACCTTGTGTATACAAGAAGATTAATAGGAGCGCGATTTTATCCCTAGTGTTGTATGTTGATGACATACTTCTTATTGGGAATGATGTACTGAACTTGCAGTAGTTAAAGACTTGGTTATCCAAGTGCTTCTCTATGAAAGACTTAGGGGAAGCAGCCTATATCCTCGGCATTAAAATTTATTATGACAGATCTAGTAGATGCTAGGCCTATGTCAGATTACATATATTGGCAAGGTACTGAAGAGATTCAGCATGGAAGAATCCAAGAAAGGATTTCGTCCAATGTCACATGGCATATATCTCTCTAAAGACGTGTCCTAAAACTCAAGAAATGAGAGATAAGATTAGTGGGATCCCATATGCATCCACTATTGGGTCTATCATGTACGATATGTTATGTACTAGGATTGATGTCTCTTGTGCCTTGAGCACTTGTAGTAGACATCAATGAAATACAAGTGAACAACATTGGCCAACAATCAAGAATAGCCTTAAATACTTGAAAAGAACTAAGGATGCCTTCTTGGTTTATGGAGGGGATGAAGAGCTCATTGTCAAAGGATACAGTGATGCTAGTTTCCACACTGATAAAGATGATTTCAAACCACAATCAGGATACATGTTTTGTCTTAATAGTGTTGTAGTGAGTTGGAAGAGCTCTAAGCAAAGCACTGTAGTAGATTCTACAATGAAAGTTGAGTATATTGCATTGTCTGATGTGGTTAAAGAGGTGGTTTGGATCAAGAAGTTCATTACTAAACTTGAAATGGTCTCGACCATAGTTGATCCAGTAGAGCTTTACTGCAACAACACTGGCACCATTGATCAAGCTAAGGAACCACGGTCTCATCAGCGATCCAAACACATACTTAGATGTTTCCCATCTAATTAGAGAGATTGTTTAGAGAGGCATGTGCAGATCTGCAAAGTTCCTACTGAGGACAACGTTGCAGACCCACTAACGAAAACTCTGTCATAGCAAAAGCATGATAAACACTTAGCATCATCCAGTATTAAATACATGAATGATTGGCTATAATGCAAGTGAGAGATTGTTAGGGTAGGTGCCCTAGAGCCAATCTAACTGTAGCAATTGACTACTTGTGAAAACATGTTGATATTAATAAAAGGCATTTTGACTATATTGTGTAAACCGTATTTCACATATGTTATAATAAATGTCCTTAAAATGGTAGAATTGTGATGAGGGTATCAAGTGTTTTAAATTTTGATTGGAAGAACCCTAAGATCACATTAGATTGCCATTCTAGAAATTGTTCATAGCCTTAGTATTATCCTGAAGTAAGAGCACAGATTATACGGTTAGGCTATCATAGTGTTGAACGACCCGATTGAAAGATAGTAACAAATCTTGCATGTTAAAGTTGTTTGGTGACAACTTGGTGCAATGCATGGGTGCTTGCAGTTGGTAAGTTCACTAGACTAACCAATAAGAGGATTCCATATAGATGGCAACCCTAATGTTTATGGAATTGGGAGAATATATCAGGCAAGGATTGCATAACGAGGTCTATAGACAGTTCTGCATCCATAATGAATCCCAAAGAATGTAGCCAATCATCTTGACTACATGTGGGCCAACTAAGGCTCCCTTAGCCATTTGGCATCTATACAATGCTTTTGACACCTCGTATCGCTCGTGTCTTGCACGCTTCTCGAAGAGTTCCTTGAGTTTTGTGATGATAGAATTAGCATTCAAATTCTCATGTTGCTTTTGAAAATCAGGTGTCAATGATGCCATTATGATACATTGAACAATGTCGGCATCATCCAGATACTTTTGATAAGCATCTCTTGCTTCTCGAGTAGCCTTAGGTTTAGGCACTTCCATAATAAGTTCATTGATGATGTACAACTTCTTTTCTAACTTTAGTACAATCCTTAGATTTTGAAACCAGTCGGTGAAGTTCATCCCATCAAACCTACTTTCTTTATCAATGATTGATCGTAGTGATAAGGTAGATGAAGTCATAATGAAAGTGAATCTACAAATGCAAAATTAAAAAGAGTTAATGTTATGTTAATTAATAAGGCCTTTTATTAATCAATTGCTCCCACTACTATTCTACTCAAGCCACCACAGGGGGCTACGCGTGACTTGGGACAATGGTTGCATGTCGAAACGCGCAACCCTACAGCAACCATGTTTTCAGGGTTTTCGTAACCCTAAACCAACTAAAGTCATTGTTCATCAATAGGATTAAAAACAGATTTAATCAATTTCAATTTAAACAATTGAATCAAAAACCCTAACATGCAATTTTATATCAAATCATTCAGCATGCTAATAACAGAAAACATCTATCAATCTAAGCTCTGATACCACTGTAGGGTTATGGTTGAATAATACATCGAATATAATACCAAAATTTTATTCAATTTAACCCGTTAATCCCACAATCAAGATTGATATATGCAATCCGTTTATAAAATAAAACAACTCATACAAGGTTTGTTGTTATTACCTGCGGCGGGTTTATTTGATTTACTTTTCGCTAGTCAATTCAAGATGGAATCGCTCCTGAGAAGTCTACACAAAGGAAGGGAGGCTAATCCACACGCAAGAAAGTTTGCTAGAATCATTGGGTGCAAGAAGAGAGAATACGCAATTGAGAGAAAGAAAAATTCTCTCTCAGAAGCTAGGTTTTTGCTTGGCAGAAAATAATGAACTTATTGTTATTTAATTATCCCATTATTTTTCTTATATAGTGGTGAATAAAATATTCCCCATTAAGAATAGGAATATTTCTACTCCTTTTGGAATGGGATAGTTCCCAATTAAATTTACCTTACTATCTTTCAATAGGATATTTTCCAGCTAAATATACCTTTCTATTTTGCAATAGGATATTTCCCAATTAAATATATATTCCTAATAACTATATATGAATATATATATATATATTTATCCATATATTTAATTGATGGGATATAAAATATATTTATTCCATATATTTAATCCATATTAATATTAATATTTTATATTAATATTAATATAATTACAACTTTGTTAAATTAACTCCAATATAAATATTGAATGTTGGCAACGACCTTCAGCAAATTTAATCACATAGCAAAGTTACCAAAATACCCTTTTCGTCCAAAAGACGAAATTACCCTTCATTTTTTTATTCTCAATAAAATTGCCTTTAATGTGTGTAACCCCTAGGTTCTTTATTATGTTGGCAGTGACCAGATTTATAATCAAGCATCAACTAATTAGTGTTCTGTACACCAATCAAGATTGACCTTTAGCAAGGCATCATGATTACCCAACAAATAAAGATTCAGCGAAGTAGCTACCTTTCAATAGTATGGTTACCATGCAATTCCAATCCTTTCATCATCATTTATCTCATGAAGGTTTGAAGTACAGAAGTAGTGTCAACTTCAATAAATGCACCTTGACATGTTTATATTCGGTTGTCGAATCAACGACCATATAAATTGGATTCGAGTACCAACTCGATTCCACTGTGGCCACATATTTTGTGGCCGTGGTTCCTTATCGAATATCTCAGTGACGTAATTTCTCTTGTAACTAGGAGTGATGAATCCTTTGTTAATCCACCATAGTCGTAGTGTACTTCTCGATGTAACTAACGATTACCGTACTAATAACCCTAAATAGGATTACATTAGGCTAGTGTCAAATTACATCAATAATTACACACGATGCTTTGATGATCTCAAGTCGAGGGATCACATGCATCACCATCCATTAGAGGATATATTCCATAGACATTAGCATTAGCATCTTTTGTGGAATCCTTTAGTGGGTCGGTCCTAGTGAACTTGTCATTAACAAGCACCCATTCATCGCACCAAGTTGTCACCTAACAACCTTGACATATGTTCAACACTATGATAGCCTTACCATATAATCTGTGTCCTTGGTCAGATTAATACTGGGGCTATGGATAGTTCTAGAATGGCCACCATATGTGATCATAGGGTCCTCACAATTAAGATTTAAAACACTTAATTACCTCATCACGGTTCAACCCTTCTAAGGACATATATCAATATATATACGAATATATAAATGAATGCTATGATATAGAAGTTATGCCTTTATCGATATTCAATAATATTATTACAAATGTCCTAATATTATTCACTCTAGTGCACCTATCCTAACACTAACATAGTCCTATTTAGGGTTATCAATACGGGAGTGATTGGCTTCATTGAGAAGTACACTATAGCTATGTTGGATCGACATAGGATTCATCACTCTTGGGTACAAGAGAATTTATCTCACTGAGTAATTCGGTAAATGACAACGATCACAAAACTGTGGCCACTGTGGAATTGAGTTGGTGTTTAAGTTCGATTTTAGCCGTTAGTTTGATTACTGAATACGAACATATCAAGGTAGTATATTTGAAGTTGACATTATTTATGTAATTCAAACCTTGATGAGATAATAGTTGATGAAAGGATTTGATTACACGGTAACCATATCGTTGACAAGTAGCTTATACGTTGAATTTGAATCTATCGAGGGGCCATGATGATTGGTTAGAGGCTACTAGAGTAGGTGTCCCAAAGCTAATCATATTGTTGTATATTGACTCTATGAATCATGTTATTTTATTAATAAAAAGCATAATTAATATTATGTAAATCATATTCCATATGTAAGTGTTAATATATGTCCTTAAAGTGGTTGGGCTGTGATGAGGGAATCAAGCAGTGATAAGTCTTGATTGTGAGATCTCTATGATCACTTATGATGGCTATTCTAGAAACATCCATAGCCCCAGTATTATCCTGATAGAGGGCACAGATAATACGGTAAGGCTGTCATAGCGTTGAATGACCCTATCGGAAGGTAGTGAGAAATCTCGCATGTCAAGGTTGTTTGGTGACAACTTGTTATGACGCATCGGTGCTTGTTATTCAAGAGTTCACCAGACTGGCCCATACAAAGGATTCCATATAGATGGTAACCCCAATGTCTATAGAATACATCCTCTAATGGATGGTGGTGCATGTGGTCCTTACACTTGAGATCACCATAGCACCATGTGTAAACATTGGTGTAGTTTGACACTAGCCTAACGTAATCCTATTCAGGGTTATCAGTGTGGTTATGATGGCTGCATTGAGAAGTACATTATGGCTATGGTGGATTGACAAAGGATTCATCAATCTTAGGTACAAGAGAAATTATCTCATTGAGATATTCGATAAGAGACAACAACCTTAAATCTATGGCCACAATGGAAATCGAGTTGTTGCTCGGTTGGTTGATTAGTTCGATAACCGAATTTGAATATGTAAACATGGTTCATACTTGAAGCTGACATTATTTCTATGCTTCAAACTTTGATGAGATAATAGATGATGAAAGGATTTGGTTGCACGGTAACCATACTGTTGACAAGTAGCGGATACGTGAATCCAAATCAGTCGAGTGGCCATGATGTCTTGCAAGAGGTCAATCTTGGTCTGTGTGTAATGAGACGATTAATAGGGTGTTGACCGCAATATTACTCACTGCTGATATGGTGAGGAGCCTATACATCACACACTTAAGAGGCAATTGAAAGAAGATAACGAGTGAGGGACATTTTCATCATTTATAGACAAAGGGTATTTTGGTCAATCTTACAGAGCTATTAAATTTGCTAAAAAGGTTGTTGTCTGGATCCAATCCCGTGTTGAATTTAATTTGTAAGATTGAATTTTATTTAAATATATATATTATCGTATGTATATTCTAAATAAATAAAATATCATTATTTAAATAAATAAATATATATATTAATGTCTATATGTTTTAAATATTGAATGATTATTATTGGATAAATAAAATAATAATTGCTTAATACCCTAGTTAATTAATTTCTTCGGAAATCATTATATCTAATTATTTAATTAGATAGGGGGTATATTAGTAATATATCCTAATAAAGGGAGATTAGGGTTGGCCTATAAAAGGCACTTTTCCCCAAATCTCCCTAACCCTTAAAATTGCCGCCCAAGCTAAAGTTGAGAGAAAAATTTTCTCTAAAATTTTTCTTTACTCTTTTCTTCTTTAAACTAAATAAATCACTCTAGCAAATTGATTATGTGTGGAGTCTTGCCTTTGTGTGGATTTCCGTTAGTTCACTTCTATACTTGAAGTGAGAGCCATCAACGTGGGTGAGAAATTGAAACCTTGAATGGGTTTTATTGTTCTTAAGCATGTAAACAATGTTAAATCTCTTATAAGGATTTTGGGCTTTAGGTTTTAATTGGTAAATTTTTGTTTTTCGTGCGTATTTGTTTCATTAATTCCTAACAATAGTATTAGAGCCCCTTATATCATATTACGTTGTTTAATTTTTGCTTGAAATTGTGTGATTTGTTGATTACATGATTTGGGTTTTAATTTGATTAATTGGATTGAAATTGATTTTGTTGTGTTGATGGGGAAATTGAAATCTGTTATGTTTGATCTGATTTTTGTTGAAATTGAAGGAGTTTTAAAACCCTAGACGCATCACCATGGACAGTGGTGTTGGCTATCTTGCGTGGTGGCACATGGTAATGCCATGATTGAAGCAACAGCAGTGCGCGCCAACGCGGTTGCCGTGTGTTATATAGACGGCAGCAGCCTGTTGTCGTGCATAGTGGATCTATTGGCTGTGTGTTTCAATATGTGGCGTTGGTCAATGCCCATAAGGGCGTTCAGGGGCTGTGTGCTAAGGCACACAACCGCTATCCCAAACAGCCCCGTGTTTATAACGCAAGGCTACTATCACTTTCACTATAACACCACCATGTATGGTAGCTGCCTTTGGTTGATAGTTGTCGGAAACGGCCCAACCTTACTGGCTATATGTATAAACATATAGCCTTGACCTTCACTTTGTGTTATCGCACAAGTGTTTGACCCGTTGTGTTTTTACGCACAACTGTCCTGTTCTGGGCAACCTACGATTTTCCTACGGGGAAATCGTTCCTATTTACACTATGGTGCATGGTTTTTGAGAAATTCAAAATCCCACGTGTAAGGATCACGTCAGTCGGTTTACATATGTTTTTGGACTTCTGTAGCACGGGGTTTCACTCTATTTACAAATAGTTGACGTTGTTGCGTATTAATTCGCTGCAGGTTCTAAATAGGTCATAACGGCTTCAATAGTGAGTCAGTTGATTCATGGATTATACCACTAGCTTTTTAACATGTTGGTGCACATTTACCAAGTCTTTAACGTCTCTACCCATATGCATCAACGCACATAAAACTATTGTTTAAAGCAGAATACGCGTTGGTGCAAGTAGGCTTCATTTTGGGCTGTTCTTCACGTTGTCGCGCATTGATATTGGTCCATAACTTTTTATAATGTGTTGCTGAATATTATAAACATTTTGGAGGCCCAATTTGGAGAGGCCCAACAACAAGAGAGTAGACTGAAAAGTTTACAACTTGTTGGGTTTAAACACAACAAGTATTAACGTCAAGGGGTAATTATTAAGTTACCAAGTGATCAAATTTGTATTTTTGATTTATTGTTATATGCATATTCTTGTGATTGAAATTGCATGTTGTTGGGTGCATTTGCCTTTAGACCTAATTAAATTTTAGGATCGTAATTTTAATTTAAATAAGGCATGCGTGCCTTGCCTTTCTTTCTAATCTCTTGTAATTTATTTCTCTCATCTTACTCCCCTTGAATGTAAATCAAGGTTTCTAATTATTTTCATAAAATTAAATTATAATTTATTTTAAATTAATGTAATGATCGAGAAGAAGAAACGTTGGATTGAAGAAGGCGGGTTTTTAAATTGAAGATTCCTCTTGTAATTTAATTACCTAGGTTGACATACAAATTCCTATGGGCTTGGGGAGTTTGGTTTAGTTAAGACAATGCACCAACATATTTATCTTTATTGCTTAGTTGGCATGCTAAGGGTGAATGTTATGGATATAACATGTTAATAAAGACAATAAAATGATGAGACCAAAAGTAAAACCTTCATTAAAAAGGATATTAAGCCTAAAATTCACGCCTTCCAAAATCATGGACCTAATCAAACCATTGCTCGTCGTAACCTCGTTTGCATCAACAAAGGGTATGCATCTACCAGTGGGAGGCTAAGTCGCATTGGAGTTTTTCTTTAATGGTGTTAGGTAAGACTTGACTAGTAGTTTGGCTTGTTCAATCAACGAAGGTGGAAAACGTACTAGAGGCAGGAGTAGAGAAGTGAAATTTTATAATGCACGTGTTGACATGTAGTATCTACTCCACGGATCAAAGAGTTATAGTTGAGGTCAATGGTCAGCACCATTGAATTGTATAATTGGTTTGTTTGCGCAATTTATATTTGAGGATTAATGATGGGTACCATTAGTTGGTATAAATTGAGTTTGTGGCCTTACCTAAATCAACCCATTTTTAACTTGATTCGATCAACGAAGGTTCAAAATGGAATTAATGGAATCTTGGGCCACCAGGAAGACCAATGGGCCTTCCTAAGTTTAATAGTGAGGGCTATTAGAACTTGAGTAAAATAGTGGGAGCGTTTAATTAATTAAAAGACCTTGATTAATTAAATCAGAACATGATATTAACTCGCTTTAATTTGCACTTGTAGACTCACAAAATGACAACCAACAACCTATCACTGCGATCAATCATTGAAAAGGAAAACAAGTTGGATGGTTCTAACTTCAAGGATTGGTATAGAAATCTTCAGATTGTACTCAAATCCAAGAAGAAGTTATATGTCCTTAATGAGCCTGTTCAGGATGCACCTGGTCCTAAGGCTACTCAAGAGGAGAGAGATACTTATGACAAGCATCTTGACGATGCTAACAATGTGTAATGTCTCATTTTAGCATCGATGACGCCAAATCTACAAGAGCAACATGAACACTTGGATGCTCAAGCTATTATGACTCATCTCAAGGAGCTCTTTTAGAAGCATGCTAGAAATGATAATTATAATGCGTCTAAGGCGTTGTTTAGATGTCGAATGGCTGAGGGATCCCAAGTTAGGTTGCATGTACTCAAAATGATTGGGTACATACAAAATTTTGAAACTTTGGGTTTTATCATGAATGCAGAACTATCAGTGGACCTTGTTCTATAGTCCTGCCTGAGACCTTCTCACAACTCATATTAAACTTCAATATGAATGGTATGGAGAAGACCCTCTCCAATCTCCTAAATATGCTTAAGACATTAGAGCAAGACATGAAGAATTCAAAGCCAATGATGCTAGTTGATGCTACCCCTAGAAGAGGCAAAGGAAAGGGCAAGGCCAAGGCTAAGTCTAAACCCAAGTCTAAGTGCAAGTCTCAGGATGACTTGAAACCTATTGGAGGCGTAAGCAAAGATGGAAATGTAGTTTGTTTTTATTGTGGCAAACCTGGCCACTGGAAGAAACACTGCAAGGCCTTCATAGCAAGCAAGAAGAAGACTGTTGGATCTTTTTCTAAAGGTATGTTCATGATTCATATTAACTTATCTCCTAACACATTTTGGACACTGGATGTGCATGTGACATTTGTACTAATGTGTAGGGATTGTGGCAGAGCATATCACTTCGCTGAGGGGAGGTAGACCTATGTGTTGGGAACTGAGCTAGAGTTGCTGCTTTAGCTATAGGTGTTTATCAGTTATCATTGCCTTCGAGCCTTATCTTGGAACTATTGAATTGTTATTATGTACCTTCGATTTCAAAGAATATTATTTCCGTGTCCGCTTTAGACAATTTTGGATATCATTTTGATATATCTAATAGATTGTTGTCTTTTAGTTTGAATGATATTCATTCTAGAAATGCTAGATTACATAATGATTTATATGTTCTAGATATGGATAATAAAGGGATATTCAATCTTGAAAATAAGAAAGCCAAGCATGGCGATCTGAACCAAACATTTCTCTAGCATTGTAGGCTAAGGTCATGTTAATCAAACTCGCATAGCAAAACTCTATAAGGACGAAGTCTTGGACCCATTTGATTTTCAATCTTATGAGGTATATGAGTCATGCCTTTTAGGCAAGATGACCAAATCGCCTTTCACTAGCAACAAGAAAAGATGTATAGAACTGTTATGCATCATCCATAGTGATGTATGTGGTCCAAGGACAGTTTAGGCAAGAGGAGGATATTCTTACTTCATCACATTTACTAATGATTTCAGTCATGGTTGTCAAATCACGTATCGTATCGTGTATCGAAAACCTAATTTTTCGAATCATGTATCGCATATCGTATTGTATCGTAGGATACGCCTTTTTCAAAAAAAATTAATAAAATAATAAAATTTTTCTAAAAATTAATATAATTCCAAAGATTAATTAAAGAATTTTGTGGTATTATTGGTTTTAAATTATGGTATTACGTAATCAAAATTAATCATAAAATTAAGAATCTATATAATTTCCCTTCAACCATTCATATCATTTCCAAGATCAATGTCAATATCTATATCTCTATTTGTATTATTATTACCATGCAAAAAGAGCAACACATGTTCATTTTCACTTTCTCCATGCAAAAAGGCTAAATTTGGGCAGGTTTTAGTGAACCGGGTTGGGTGACCCGGATCCGACCTTAAATTTTTGTGGGCCTTTGGCCCAAATTAATAAAGCCGTAGCGATTTATATCGATATCTTTAAGGATATGAATGGATACGTATCATATCATATCGTATGATACATATCAACGTATCGAAATGTTTAAGATGCATTCTCTGATACGTATCGTTGGTGACCCGTATCAAATCGTATCGTAGGATATGTATCACGTATCGAAGGATACTAATAACCATGATTTCAGTAGATATGGATATGTCTATTTAATGAGAAATAAATCTGAATCGTTTAACAAGTTCAAAGTATTCAGGAATGAAGTACAGAACAAGCTGGGTAAAAGTATTAAAGCTCTTCGGTCGGACCAAGGAGATGAATACCTAAGCTTGGAGTTTGAAGAGTACCTTAAGGAATGTGGAATAGTATCACAACTTACACCTCCATATACACCTCAGCATAATGGTGTATTAGAAAGGAGGAATCGAACCTTACTTGACATGGTTTGATCAATGATGAGTTTTTTTTATCTACTCGCATCATTCTAGGGTTATGTCCTGGAGACTGGGATTCACACACTGAACCGTGTGCCATCTAAATTAGTGGATAAGACTCCATATGACCTATAGAATGGGTGAAAGCCCAAGTTGTCTTGTTTGAGAATTTGGGGTTGTAATGCTTATGTCAAGAAATCAACATCAAATAAGGTTGCCCCAAAATCTGACAAATGTATATATTTAGGATATCCTAGGGAAATCATGGGATACTATTTCTACCAGCCAGAAGAGCGAAAGGTTTTTGTAGCTTGAATTGGGGTCTTCTTAGAGAAGGAATTTCTCTAACATAGTATAAGAGGTAGAAAGGTCGAACTCAATGAAGTTTAGACTCCACATAATATAATGGATGAGGAACATTCAGATGTACCACCTGAGATGGAGGAACATCAGGAGGAGGTCACTCCATAGGTCATGGAAGAAAGTGAACCATCTCAGATTACGTAGGGGCTACGTAGGTTTGGTAGAGTACATCATGAGCTCGAGAGGTATGGTTTTCTCGTGACTCAACACGGCGACATACTGGTTTGCTTATTTTAATTATACTATGACATTAAATATAGGCAACAACCTCAACGAATTTAATCATACTATGAGATTACCAAAACACCCTTTCATCCTAAAAGACAAAATTACCCCTTTCACTTATTAATTCTTAAATTGTCTCCTAAGTGTATGACCCGTAGGCTCCTTATCATATCAGCGGTGGGCAATATCACGATTAACACCCCATTAATCGTCTCACTACACATAGGAGATTGGCCTTGGCCACCCGATAGATTTGGATTCAGCGATATAGCTTCCTATCAACAGTATGGTTACCATGCAATTCAATCCTTCCATCATCTATTATCTCATCAAGGTTTGAAGCACAGAAATAGTGTCAGCTTCAAGTATGAATCACATTGACATATTCATATTCGGTTTATTGGACTAACGACTAAACGAGTAACAACTTGATTTCACTGTGTTCACAGATTTAAGGTCGTTGCCTTTTACTAAATATCTCACCGAGATATCTTCTCTTGTACCCAAGAGTGATGAATTCTTTGTCGACCCACCATAGACTTAGTATACTTCTCGATGTAGCCAATCACTACCATACTGATAACCCTAAATAGGATTACGTTTGGCTAGCGTCAAACTACACCAATATTTACACATGGCGCTCTGATGGTCTCAAGTCTAAGGATCACATGCACCACTATCCGTTAGAGGATGTGTTCCATAGACACTAGGGTAACCATCTATATGAAATCCTCTATATGGGTAAATCCAGTGAACTCATGAATAACAAGCACTCATGTGTCGCACCAAGTTGTCACCAAACAACTTTGACATGCAAGATTTGTCACTACCTTTTGGTAGGGTCGTTCAACGTAATGATAGTCTTACCGTATTATTTGTGCCCTAGGTCAGAATAATACTAAGGTTGTGAACACTTCTATAATGGTTACCATATGTGCTCACAGGATCTCACAATCAAGACTTATAACCACTTAATTCCCTCGTCACGGTTCCACTACTCTAAGGACCTATATTATTACATATAGAACTAAGATTTACAATAATATCTTTTTATTAATAGGATAACACAATACATAGAGTCAATTTACAATATACGATTGGTTCTAGAGCACCTATTCTAACACCTATCTCACTTGGTTCTTCCCGAAGTCAATCGAGTACCTCTAGTTGACGCGTGTCTTCGTCCCAATGCTCTAGCCAATGCGAAAATTTTGCATCAACAATAAGATAAAAGTTTATGTAAAAAACTGGACTAGATTGCGGTGGTTGAAAGCTTGGACCAGTACGACAACATAATGACATGGGCTAGGCAATAGCGTCATCGACTCTAGATTCTGTGGTGGCTATAACCCTTTTTTTTTTTTTTTTTTTTTTTTTTGTGTGTTTTGCCCTTTCATTAGGGTGAGATTGCGTGTGTGGTGGAGATATTAAATACTTAACAATAAACAACCTGTCAACTGGAAACAGAAAAATGTTTTAAATGTATTAGTTCGGGTTGTGTAACGACTTCTTTCTACTATCATATTCATATAATATATTAATGAAAACACAAGTATACTTATCAAAATAGTTGGGCCCAAAAATTTTTCTTTACTTAATATATACATTCTTTAAACAGTACAGTATCATTTATATAAAAAGACTCTCAAAACAGTGGACAGTGTAGTCAAGTCTCCCCGCTTACCGACGTCCATCCGACCACGTCCTCACTTATGTCCTACAAAAACATAGAAAACAACGGGGTGAGCACAAAGATGCTCAGTAAGTAATCCTCTACTCCGCTATCCCCGTGTATCACCTTTCAATTCTTTCCTTACTCCTGTCACTTTCTCATATGCAATCTCTCTTGTTCTTTCTATGTTTCTACTGTTCTTTTCTTTCTTTCTATTCTTTCTTTCTCTCTATTCTCCTCAGCCATGAGAGATATCATGCTAACATGTATGGATGAGATGCATATGCACTAATGCAAGGCAATGCATTTTCTTTCTTTTCTTGTTTATCTCATTCTTATTCTTTATTATTCTATTCTTTGCCAATCGGTCTTGGTCGATGCATGGATTCGGAACCCTTGACCATGTGAGTGTACTCTCTCTCGTGTATAGCTCTCATCCGCGTGTATTCTCACGGCTATACAAATTCTTTTTCTCATTCTCATTCCGCTCTCTCACGGCGGTTTATATGTGGGAAATTTCTACACTCACGGGCTCCCCATCACACAACCTATTATCTTTTCTCTTCTTTAGCACTTTTTTATTCATTTTATTCTCTAGTGCTAATTCTTTCTTTCTCTTTATTCTAAGAGAATTTATTCTTTTCTTTATCTCTATTCTTAGAATGTTTCTTTCTCATTACTCATATTTCTTTCTTTAATGATTACACATATAAACATATGCATATGGATGGATCATGCCTAGAATCTTTCTTATATGCACTCATGAAATGCAAATATGCTATGTTGCATAAAGTAAGGTTCTCTACTTCTACTCATGCTTCTCTTAGGCATTTCATCAAACAATATGTGTGCATACATAAACCCTACTCTCACTATAGTTCTACTTCTTTCTTAACCATTCAAAATTGGAGTTCAACTCCTTCAAATTATCACACATCCTGTAAAGAAAACACACTTAAATTATTCCTCTCAAATTCTTCTAATTCTATCCATACTTCTACCAAAATTTATCAACACAATCCACCCTTCTCATGGTGGAAATTTCTCCATTAATCAACATTAAACTCATTCATAAATTCATCAACTCATTTCAAACATAAAAATCCAATAATTAATTCATATATAAATATCTACACATCATTCAATCATGCAAATCACAACCTAGGTGGATTTACTTACCTTATACTCAAGTAGAATCCACTTAAGCTCTCTACTCTTAATGGCTCGATGCTTTCTCTTAAACCTTTAAGTGCTTAGGATCAACTTCTAGTCAAAAGCCCTCCAAAAATCCTTGGAAAATGGAATGAAAACTTGAGAGAAATGAAGGATGGAAGAGTCGGTGGAGAAGAATGAATGAAAGGGTTTCTAAAACTAAACCCTTAAAATCTCATATTTTCTCCACTCTTTCCCATTTTACTCTTACTCTTTCTTAGGAATTCCACCTTTGCCCTTTAATTCTTTGCAAATGCACCCCCCATTTAAACTATTATCCAGAAAATTTTCTTACAATTCACTCCCCACTTTTCCTGCTAATTAGGGGTAGAATGGTCATTTTACCCCCATGGAAAAATATCTAAAAACTTCATTAACCTTTTCAACTGGACCGTCGCCGCAGGGAAGAACTTTCCGTCGCCCCGACGAAGAATTACAGAACCGACATTGCAATTACAAAGTCAGCGTCGCCGCGACGAAGATTATTCTTCACCCCGGCGAAGACTAAAATTCAAACATTCACCAATTCTCAACGAAAATCAAGGCAAACACTGAACCAAACCAACTCATCAATCCCACTGAGGTCAACCAACTCAAAATAACAACATGCAAGCTCAAATGAGAACAAATCAATAAACATTCAAGCAACACAACACAATTTAACTATGTACCTCAAGTGGGGCGTTACAGGTTGGTTTTCGGGTTTTTCGTTAAACCCAAAAACCACCCGATCAAATTCGGTTTCTGCATATAAATAACCGATCGGGTATTTTAAAGCAGCATAATCAGTTCATACCTTAAATACCTCTTCGGGTTATTCAGTGGGTTTTCATGTGCTCACCCTTACCTAGGGTTGTAAACCACTGTTTTAAAAACCGGATCGGACCGACCCGTCTAACCGGTTAGACCGAAGACCGGTCACATGTCCGGTTCGAATCAACCCTAAAACCGTTATAATACACTGAGCCGCTTTAAACCGTTTGAAAACCAGATAATTTCAGTGAACCTCCGGTCCAACCGGACCGGCGAATAAACCGGTCCAAATCTAAAAATCCCCTAGTACGCAACGCAGCCCTTTCTCATCTTCTTCTCTTTCAGTCTTTCTCAGCCCACCCAAATCGCATCTGAATTCACTAGTAAACGTTATTGATCTGGGGTCCATGGAGAAATGCCTGACCACTGATTCCGGCATTCGATAGCGTGCCTCCGACGGTGAGATATAGGTAATCTGTCCAAGACTTTGGTGAGAGCCCATGTTTAAGAGTCTCCTGCAGAATATTAATCCACAACTCACCACCGGAAACATCCACATACGGCAGTTCAAGAGGGTGAACTTCCATAAGTGGTTCTTGGAGTGATTCTATGTTGATAACTACACCTCCTTGAGTTTGTGACTAGCCTTGAAGGGAGTGGCCATGGCCTTCTAGCACCATCGTGAGATCGAAGCATAACCCATATGATAGATATGCTTTATTGTTGAGGAAATATCGAAACTAATTTAGGATATAGAATTGCTGATGGTTGGAAATGGTGAGTATTGCCAAAGTTTGAGCTGCACGATGCATATTTTGAAAGCTAAGGTAGTCGTCCAGAGGCAATTGTTTTAAGGGAGAACGACTTATACATACCCAAGATTTATCGTAACGACAAATTGGTACTCAAAAGGTTTTGAAATGACAAATAGGTACTTTCCGTCATGTTCTCGTTAGTGATTTACATTTATTCTTGTTTATTAATAGTGAAAAGACTAAAATACCCTTAAAAGTTTGAATTTTAGTTTTTATAAATTTAAAAATTTCAAAAAACCCCCTAAGTTTACAAATTTCACTAAATACCCCAATATATAAAAAGTTTTATAAAATAACAAAAACACCCCCACCGCAAGTGCGGATTCCGCCACCACCGCCTAACTGCCGGAAAGTTAGCGCACGCATACGCATCGCTGATGTGTCGTCACGCGTCCGATCCGCCTTTTGCCAGATCGGCCAGATCAGCCTTTCCGGCCAGATCGTGGGTGATCGGCCGGCCAAAGGCCGATCTACGGCAGATCGGCCGCCGACGCCGCAAAACTCCATCTGCGGCCGTCGACAGATGCTGCAGATCTGGCCTTTTCCGGCCAGATCCGTGGCGATCCGGCCTCGAAAAGGCCACATCGGCACGCACGCTACGCATCCGCGGGGATCTGTGCGAATGCAGCTCGCAGATTCCGCGATGGTGGCGGAATCGGCATTCGGGGTGGTGGGGGTGTTTTTGTCATTTAACAAACTTTTTATATATGGGGGTGTTTAATTAAATTAGCAAACCTAGGGGGTTTTTTAGAAATTTTTAAATTTATAAAAAACAAAAATTAAAACTTTGAAGGGCATTTTAGTCTTTTCACTATTAATAAACAAAAATCACTAATGTAATATGACTTAAAGGTACCTATTTGTCGTTTCAAAACTTTTTGGGTACCAACTTGTCATTACAGTAAACTTTGGATATGTACAAGTCGTTCGCCCATTGTTTTAATGAGAAAGGGATGTTGGAGGAAGAAGAATGAGTTTGAATTGTGGTGGTAGCTAAAGAGAGATTAGAAGAAAGGTTCGTTGTGTTAGGAATAGAGCTCAAGAAGAAGATCATAAAAATCATGAGAGATTCAATGTTGTATTATTTGAGAAAGCCAGAAAGTGGTGACCCCATTTTCTCTGGCTCATGGTGAGAGAGAGAGAGAGAGAGAGAGAGAGAACTTTCTTTGTGTTTTTCTTGGCTTGGGAAAAGTAAAAGAAGAGGTATAGAGGAACCTTGGAAATGAAAGGCAGAGAAGAGAATTTAAAGTCAAACTACCACATGTTCACTGGTTAAATCCGTATATTAGAGTGTGTAATATTATAATCTGTTGGGTTCAAGATTTTCTTTTGGCCCACCTTTTTGGTTTCCAACGTTAAGCAGATAAAGATCAAAAGAAAGTTATTCGGAAGATTTTACGTATCTTTGATACTTTCTCCCACACTATTTTGATTTAAGTCCGGTTTTAGTACTGAGTATGAACTCTGAACGCTCTACCAAGGCTCTATAATTTTTAACTTTTGGCTTGGGAAGTGTGAAACAATGATTTGGTGCTCTATTCAAACATAAACTTAAATACAGAGAAATATTTTTATAAAAAAATTGTATCCGTAAAAATATTATAAATCCTTTAATTATTAGCATCTAAGCATTTATATTGAAGTCAAGGCTGAAGCTAAAATCAAATTTCCCAAGAATTGTTGTGTTGTTAGATAGTGTGGAATAAGAAGAATGGATTTTGAATTTAAATCATGTTAGCCAATAGTTGTTATTATTAAAAAATAAAATAAAAATCTTATTAAAAAATAAAAAAATTATTTTAAAAATATGTTGACATCATCATGATGTGTGATGATGTCACCGGTCCAACCGACGGTCTAACCGGTTGGATCGGTTGAACCGTGACCCGACCATTAAAGCGGTTTGCCCTTCGATCTGGTTTTTAAAACAATGCTGTAAACGAGCCGAGTCGAGCCGAGCTTTGGGCTTATCGAGCCCAACTCATTTACAACAGTGTCGAACTCGAGTTCGAGCTCTAGCCTGTCGAGCCTCAGAATTGAGACTCGAACTCGAGCTCGGTCGAGTTCGAGCTCGTGAGCTTGATTTCAAGCTCAAGCTCGATAAGGCTCAGTTAGGTTTATGAGAAATTATTCTGGTAAATTTTGTTTAAAACTGCAGCAGGTTTATTTTAGGTTAACTTTAAAGAAATTATGGTAACTCAGTCTGTGGATTAGCATAGCCCACTTGCCAAACGGAGCATCATGAAGCAACAAAGATACAAAGCGTTTACTCTTACTCAAAGTCTCAAACAGCTGCCATCACTATCTGACTTTTCCTTTCTTTCTTTATTAATCAATCAATCAATTAATTTATTATTTACATTCAAACAAAACAAGAAACAAAAGGAAGCAACAAAGAAAAGGAAGATGAGATTGAGAAAGAGAAAGAGAAAGTCGCAGCTGCTGCTCCTCGTCTGGCAAAAATGGCAAAACAAAACCCAAATCAAACAATCTACTCATCACCCAACTCCAACTCCAACAATTAGACGATCCACTCACAAACAAACAACTAACTATCACACACAGGCACAGCAAACTAACTTAGAAGTTTCAGAGTGTATGCGCTGCGATTTTGGGCCTCCTTTTCCGGTTGCCGAGATCGGAGATGACAACGGAGATTACCGATTTTAAAGTGTCTAGTTCACGATTTGGGATTTGGGGGTCTTTGATTGCGATTTGGGATTTAGGGCAACTAGGATGGGGAACTAAAATTGATGCTCTGTTTTGGTGTTTCGTGTTATTTCAAATTTGCACTTTGGGGGGAACTGTCATTTTTTAAAACTTTTTTTACTGGAAAATATCAGTTTAATACTAATAGTTTAAAAAATCACCAAAACACCTTGCGTAAGTGTACAATGCTTAATCGAGCCGAACCAGGCTCGCAAGCCCACAAGTCGAGCTTCACTGTGTTCGAACTTGACTCGGTTAACGAACCGAGTTTGAGTCGAGTCGAACCGAGCCTTATCGAGCCGAGCTCTAAATGAGCTTTTATCGAGCTAAGCCGAGAAGGCTCGCTAGCCGGCTCGGCTCGTTTACAGTCCTACCCTTACCTACCGTTCTTCTTCATCATAGCAAACTTCGAACTTCGTTATCTACGTAAATGAAAAATAATCTCCTCAACTTTGATGTGTAGAAATTTGGAATATGAGAGCAAAACTAATAGACTTTAATGTGTGAAGAGAAGTGCCTTTGACTGGTAAAGAGAATGTGTAATACTTGCTTATATATGAATAGACATTTCTGTTTTGAATTTCTTTATTTTTTTAGAGTTTGATGTTAGTTTTCAATCGAGTCCTGAAAAAGGGCTAATTAATATAATTTCCTTGTTAATAATAGTTGCAACACAAAGAAGATTAAAGTTAGCTAGTCATCTTGTTCTTATTACATAGACCAATACAATACACTTTGCAATAAATGAGAAGCAGAGAGACAGAAGTTAGCTTTTATCATTTTGTTTACAGTATCATATTGGCCAATTCGGTAATCTTGATTATTACTCAATGTGTTTTATTTACAGCTAGATCTCCATCAAGTAACAGCCACATTAGCCAACTCGATGGCTTCAAAGCCATGATACATACGCTACCTTGTTCGAGAAAAAAAAAAAAAAACGCAATCACAATTACAAAGCCAAAATAGCATTAGCTTTCTGTTACTGTTTACAGAGACGCAATTGGCTATGACTAGGAGACTCATCCACTGCCTCGCTTTATCAATTCATTGAACTCTTCATCGGTGCTCTTAAGCATGGCTGGCAAAGACAATTTCACCCCACTTTTCACACTCTCAATGTGTCTAGGCTTGATTCTCTTTTCCAAACTAAAAGCAAAATACTGAGGAAAATGTTTCAACTCTTCCAAATCCCCCTTTATCACCTCAACAAAGTACTCATATTTGGGCTTATAATTATTTTCAAGACTGAAAGTAAACAGCGCCGGACACCGCAAAACCATAACCAACGCCTCATCCCTCGACAACCCAATACCCTCTAAATACTTAAGCTTGGGAATCAAGGTGTTCTCTACACTGGAAACTAACAAAATCGAGTCTTGATAAGCCAAAGCTTCCAAGTCCTTGAACCCAAGTCTTTGAAGAAAAAACAAAGCCGGTTTGAGTTGGTCTCTCACGCTAGAAACAAGCAATCTTGGGCACTTGTTGATGACCCTCCTGAAGTTGTGTTCTGGGACTTTCAAGTCTTGTGAGAGGAAGTTAAAAACGGGGTCAATGTCAGTTTTGATGTCCGCGGTGAGGAGTTTTGGGCACATGCCGAAGATTCTGGGCAAGTCCTTGTGGCGGATGCCCTTGGATCGGAGGAATGAGATAATGGAATGAATGTAATGAAGAGGGGCCGAGTGGAGAGAAGGGTTAAGAGACAAAACCTTGCCTGATTCAATTCCCATGATTTCAAGAAAGATGATTTTTTCTTGGATTTGGAGGGAGAGATTCGCATGGGTTGATGGGTAGAGTGGATGATTTTGAAGAAGACTTTTGGGTTTGGTAGCCAAGTGGAAACTCAGTTGCTGCTGGGAACTTGAGGGAGAAGATGATTGTGATTGTGATTGTGAAGAAGAGATACAAAGAGATGAGTGTAAAGCTGTTGCTGACATGGTGTTTCTGTTTAGAGAGAGAGAGAGAAAGAGAGGGTTCTTCGTTCCTTTAAAATCTAATCCCATTGGTTTTATATGTGCCTTTACGCAAAATTGATCGGTTCAGATTTTGTAGATTATTTGGCGAAGGATTTGAGTGGACAATGGAGATCCGCTGTTTCCAACAACATGATTTCTTTTTATTTTTTAATTACTGGGATGAACCTGGTGTTCCCCTTTTCATTGAGTTTACTTTGTTATCCACCTATTTGATCTTTCTTATATTTTCTGGGTTACTTACATCGAAACCTCCTTTTAAGTTATAAAATTTTATTAGACAATATTATTTTGATTTACGAGATCAGTTAATATTATTTTACTTGTTCGTTTAATTTAGTTTTTCATAATTTTGCAAACAATGGTTTGATTATTTTAAAAGGATTTCTAATATTTTTTAAAGATATTTTTGATAATTATAAAAAGATTTGTAATACTTTCTAAACAATGCGAATTTGATATATTTAATTCTAAAGCATCTCACAAAGAAAAATAAAAAATAAATCATTTACTAGACACAGAAAAGATCGATTGACACTTTGCGTCCAGGCATAGTCAACTTCAAAAATGTTGAAAAGACCTACTTACCGTAGTATTATTTATAATCTTCTAATAGACATGTTTGACCTTGATAATTATGACAAAAAAATTATTTGACAGAACCACTTTCCATTGCTAATAAGAGAACATAAATAAAGCTTGAACCCAAGGTTTTGAGAATTAATACATGCTTCCTCACTTGGGCCATTTCAGGCATAGATGAATTAAATGGCAACAGACCTAATAAATTCCAAATATTGTAATCTAGTAACAATGTTTAATTAATTTGACGAATGGGATCACCGGCGCTTCTTCAGTCCTCCCCACCTCAGATTAAATTCAAGGCATGTTCATGAAAAAATGAACAATGAGGAGCATTTTCTGCATGCAAACTATCAGCCTCCCACGGCTTCTTATGGGCAAGGAAGAAAGAATAAGCCTAAATGTCATTTTAGAGATTAACTCAAGCTAACAGTCATTCAGATCTAAATGGTAGTGCTGTATTCTTACAATTATTAGTTGTAATTGAATGCCAATGTTTAATCTATCATCCTGGAAAATCAAACAAAAGAAATTTCGGCACTGAATTTATTTAAGTTCTTGATCCTATGTTCCCGGTCACATTTCTCACTAACCATTAAATCTTAAATAACCAAAACAAACTTTTGAAGAAAACATACGAGCGATGGATAAGTTATGTAGGGGGACAAGCATCTTCTCGAATGGCATAATTATCCTGCCACAAAGAAAGGAAACTTTTGGAAAAGGTAAATGCCAGAAAGTTCCACAGCACCAGCAACTCTTATGGCAACCTGTGAAATTAATTTCCGATATGCTTCCAACATGGAATGCCATTCTGATCCTACACATCACATATGATTGGAGGCGTGTGCCATTACTAATTTTGCATTCATCAAACACATTTACCACAAAAAGCGCAGCTTCTATGATATAATACATAATGAAATTTACAAGTAAACTTGAATTTCAAGGGATTCTTACCACACACCAAATAATCTAAACTATGAAACTTATATGATGAATCTTTAAGAAAAAACTATTCAATTTTTTATTTTTTTTAATAAAAAAAATGTAATGATTGTTTGTGGCAAGTCAATTTAGGTCCATTATGCTTTCATTATAAAGTGCTGCGATTACGTTAACAACAATGCATGCTACAGGAAGATGAGAGCATTCATTATGTGAAATTAGAAAATGCACTTACCAATAACTATCGCAATTTTGCTACCCAGATTTATATTAATGCTGCCCATGGCTTTTGCTCATGGAGTGCCGTCGAAGGAGCTTTCGACCAGGAGTTTGGTGATCATCCTGCATATGGAAATCATGAGAAATACATATTATAATATAAAGACAAAGAAAAATCTGAGTGTACAATCTTTGAATAGAGTAATACAGAAATAGACCACATTACAAAGGAACAAAGAGAAAGAAATAACTCTACAGTCATGCTGTAATTAGTCTACATGGTTTCCTATTTCTTTTCCAAAATCAAACTTATGTATTCTAGCTCATCAATTTGCCACATCATAAACATGAACATTGGCCAAAAGAAAAATGAAAACTGTCTGACTATTTCCATATCTTCCTATCCCAATTTTTTTGTCCCCTCTCTAAAAGAAAAGCAGAATGGAACTTTTATGCTCCCATATTAACCGTAAGGCCTTCTATTACCAACATAGCTTTTCAAAGAACTTTATTTTATTTTTCTTTCCAAATAAACTATAAACTTTGCTTTAAGAAGAATTGACACATTCAATTATTAAAAAAGGGGATTTCAAATAATAAAATCAACAAGGCAAATCAATTGCTTCTCCATTAAAGTGAGCTTTTCACAGAAGAATCTCTTCTAGGACAGACGAAAAAATTAATACTAAAGTATACAGTTACTGAAGACCTTATAAGACTTGGGTATCCTATGAGAAATGTAACAAGGGGAACCCAGTTACCAAGATGCCTAATATCAATTGTTTCTCATAATAGTTTTTCACTGTGAGTAGCATATGTGTATTCCTTTCAAGAGAAAAGAACTGTGTCAAGTGCCATAAACACAAAGTTTCTATCTATTGTGCTTTAGAAATCAGAAGTTCAAAGGAAAAATTTTAACAGACCATTAAATTACAGTCCAGCAAACGCCTGGTCAGGCCAATGTAACAATCAGCAATTCACCTAACTACTTAATGCTTAACTGCAAACCAGATTCAACACGCGGCACCTGGGAATGGAAACTCCAAATTCCAACTAAGTTAACATATCTACCCAATCCTCTGGCCATGAATGAGGACAATGAAAGAATGCCTCAAGCGGCATCACACGGAGACAAAAAATTATGTCTTAAATACAAGGCATTGGTGCAATTAAGACAACAAACCTTGTATAAAGAGGCTGCTGACTCAGACTGTACTGTCTGTATAGGAATATGCCCCAGTGATCGCAGAGCATCCAGTGCATCCAAGGTCAGCTGCCAACCACAAAGGGCAACAGCATCAGCATTGTTACTAGATCCATAACAGCCAGCAGCAGCAACATTCCCATTCACCCAGGGGCAAAACTGGTTGTGATGGACAATGGGATCGAACTCTGTAGCTTCTTCATAATTGCTTTCCCCTTTTGGAGGCCCTGAAAACTCTTGTGTTAATAACATGTCAATGGCAGGAGGAAAAAACAGAAAACAACTGCGAAGTTTGAATCAGCAAAAATGAACATAAGCATGAATTTATTTGAACCAATAATAATTCTAGAACTAATGTAAAAACAAGTGGTACATCACTAACAGTCTCTCAAGTAGGGATGAGAATGTACTAGGTTATCAGTTCAGCTCAATTATATGCTGAACATGACATATCGTTAATTATGGATTTAGCAATCAGTAAATCATAAAGAAGATGCCCAGGAAAACAAGAAAAAGTTGTATAATGTTTTATTGAGTTTGTTGCTAAGTAATCGTGACTTGATTTTTTAATACGATAATTAAAAACACATTTTCTTAAATTTTAGAAATCATTACCTAATGTATTCGCAAATCAAAGAAACTTTTTCTAAAAATAGTATAAAAAGCATTCTCAAATCTTGAAAACAAAATTCAATTTTTTTGTTCCCATTTTTTAAATTCTTTTTGAAATAAGAGTTTTGCATAGCAATATTCAATTATTCCTAAGATAGACTTAATAAAAAAAATTCACTCAAATTATTAATTCTAAGGAACTGCCAGCTAATATCTCAGATATAATAGTTGCCTTAACTGTAAATGGCACAACCCTTAACCAAACCCTCAAACTAAAAGAATGCTGAATGCAGGAAAAGTTGGAACCCAATTCAAATGGTTTTTTTTTCAAATTTGCATGTCCATATTAACTGGGAACAGCTTGAAGAGAAAATAACGTTGGCATGAAGGAGAGTTTATTTAACTTAGCAATATAAAGAATAATAGGACAGATTTATATTGTACTTGGAGTGACATGATCAACAACTGTTCCACTAATAGCAGTTGCATTATGATACATGAAAAATCAAATGGTCAATAACAGTACTAACCATCAAAACTAGTCAAATGGTTTAGAAAAATGTGATTTCTACATATCCAAAACCTAAATAAATACATTAAAAAAAAAAACAAACAAATCCTACGGAGAATGTTATACTTTACTACCATCTTTTGGGTCCTCTATCAACTTAAACTTCTGACACTAATGGCTACTTAACACAGTATCAACACCCCTGGGTGGCTGGTAACCACCATGCTAAGCCTGGGGTAGGATAGGGTTCAAATATGCTTTGGACAGTGACCCACCCCCTATCCTTTAAACGCCAGCTTGACCTAATCTATCTAAATCACCTGATACATTTCTGTTTGGGCTTTGATCCAATGACAAGCTCATCTGACAGCTTGTGTTAGAGCTTAAATATTATAATTGGACTATTACCTACAACTTAAGTTTTTTGACTTAGTGGTCACACGACAATCCTATCTTCTCCTTCCCTAAAGTGGAACGCCTTAACTGCCTAGCTGTATATTTGAGCATCAATACAATAATAACCATATATTAACCATATTAAAAGGTATGCAATATTTACCTATCCCATTTGCATCCACATAATCAGACTCCGGATAAGGACAATTGTTTGTAGATGATGATTTTCCAGTCTTTGTAACCTCATTTTTGGCCGTATTGTATCCAGAATAGATATTAGCATTACAAGAAAGAGAAGGGTGGGCACTATTTTCCTGGGCTAACTTGCCGCTCTGACTTATCTTTTCTCCACTTTCAACTGATTCTGCCTTGACAGAACCATCAACTTTTGAGCCACTATCAGCTCGTCCAACAGAACGAGACAGCATCTCCTGGCTGTCACCATGTGGGTCTTCCCTATTTATTTCATCAGGGACAATCTCATCCATTAAACCAGGATCTGGAGCAGATTCACCTGTCTGACCCTGATTTTCAGCATCTTCAGTTCTTGGTTCCACATCACCAACCACACTATTGGTTCTATGGACAGAGACATCAGCACCATGGATTTCAGCTTCATGGCTAGCACACATTCCGACACTCCCCCCACTAATTCCAAAACTAAATCCATCCCTAGCCTGAGCTGTCACAGTTTCTGCATTGAAAATTTCTTCACCGTCATTTGTACTACTGATACCCATTTCTCCAGGAACTGCTTCAGCAGCTCGTCGGGAATAAATACTCTGCTGAGCTTGATTACTATAATTCAATTCCGAAGTGTCATTCATGTCAAAAAATCCATATGTACTAGAGGAGGGAAAATGAATGTCGTCAACATCCCCAGGAGAATTTTCTACACTTTCCATGGAATCATCATCAGCACTGTGACATATTGTGTCCATTGCAATGACAGATGATGCACGCGTTGAATCTCTAGTTGATAGGACTCCTGCAGCTTGGTCACTTCCTTGTCGAAACAAAGAACCTCTGTTGCCATCTGCATGAATTTCCAAACCCACTGAATGGCTAGGACCAGCTCCAGATGATGCTCTCAAATATGGTGAACAGTGAGTGTCAAAAATATCAAAGTCACGAGCACGTTTTGAAGGGCCAGCTGAATATTGTTTACCATCAGTAACTTCATCACCATCACGATCAATGACTGTCCCTTCAACACTATCAGCCTGCTGCATCCTTAAATGTGGTCTATCATCTGAGCTGCCACCTATTTCTAGGCTCCGCTTACGAGAGCTAGGGCCCCGTGACTCATATGATGCGGCACGATCACCAACCTCACTGCCTGCTGGTTGCCCAATCATTAGGTCCCTTCCCATGTCTACATCATGAACATTTTCTGACATAGCTGTCCTGTCCACCTGAGTAAAAGGTAGACCCCCTGCCATTGTCAAATTCAAATCAAATTCAGTATTTTGTAGCAGTTTCCTCTCATCTGTTGTTGCCACTTCATCACGATCCTCTGTTTGTTCTTTCTCTGGATCATCAGCAGCAACCCAACCACTAATTCCACTGGCTGCACTTACTCCACGGGTCAGTCCCATCTTTTTGCTTGTATCAGGGATATCAATGTTGTTTGACGTAAATCGGGCAGGTTGAGGAACAGTTAAGAAATCTGATATTCTCACAGTTGCACTACATAAAGTACAATCCAACAAAGGTGATCTATATTCAAGTCTGGACTCAACAGCTAATATTTTGTTCTTCCCAGTGTCCCTTCGGGCTGAGGCAGAAAGTGTATTTTTGCTTCGACCTGGATCCTTCGATAGATGGACCTGTGCCTCAGATGGGCCAAAGGAACATCCATCTCTAGCTGATTGAGCAGAATGTTCTTCACAATCTTGAACATTTGGCAGCCATCTTGGTTCCCAACCACATAGACTTATAAGCTTCTGTGCCTGCAAAAGAAAATAAAATATGGAAGAGGCAGAATTAGAACTTTATAGAGCTTAGAAGTATAAGAAAATAATAAACTACCAGCAGGAGCAAAAACATAAATATATCTTACTCGAGAATACAGGTAGTAGGCTCCATCACGAGAGGTTTCAAGTTCTGGTATACTATCAGATTTTACATCTACTTCCCCAGCTGTCAGATTCTGTGATTGGGACAGAAAGCGATCAACCTGTGGGCCTCGCGAGACTCGCATCTGCTCAATTGCACATGTAGCTACAATAGGAAGAGATTGAAACTGTAGAAGTCCATCACATCTATCCTTATATCCCCCAATTAAGGCAGATTGGGGAGTTGGAGGGAACTGCACCAAACTTTCTGGACAATTGTTTCCTCTCCAAGGACAGTTGACCTTGTGACCGCCATCGAGCTGCTTGGCAAAAGCTTCACCAGCCTCTTCAACTTCAACCATAAATTTTGTAGGTGGAAAAAAGTAGATAATAATGAGAAGATGAAAAGAATAAAAATTAGCAAAGGACAAGCTCATGTTGCAGATATTGATTTAGAAAATAAGCTTTAGAAGGGAGAAAGGAACAAAAAGAGCAACACGGCATTACAAAAGGCAAATGAAAATAATAAAAGCTAATTGTTTTGGGTATCGTAGAATATGAATCACTTGTAACTGTCAAAAGCACTGACTTCCTGAAGCCCAAATCAAATAGTCCCCAGAAAAAACAAGAAAATTTCAGTTGGATGTCAATTATGCAATAATGACCTTTAGAATTTTTTCTTATCATAACCAAATAAAAGTATAGTACAATATTTTTGTTCCTTGAACAACCAAATTGTGGCTTAAAAAGTAAAATAAAATAGAATACATAAACAAATCCAAACACTGACACATCACAAGCTTGTTCCTCTCAGCAAGTAGCCATACACTAATACACACATAGTTCAAACACAAATGAACACTTATCAGGATATGTTTCTTAGCAACAGCAAAAAGCCACAAATTCAGAAGCTCTTTCTTTCAAATGTTCTTCCTTCAAATTCTCTCAGTCTCCTACAGAACTCCATCAAGATCTCATTCATAATATACTCAATGAAACCAAATAACTTCTCTCTCATCCAACCATCTAATGGCAATAGTCCATTTATGTCTTCCCAAAAATTCTACAAGTATCCTACTACTCTTCCCAGTAATTCAAAAAACATCATACTACACCAATTGGAAAGACAGCCCACAGTTTTTCAAAGTTTCGCAGGTCATCCCACAGAGATGATGTATTTCAGGAAGCTTTAAAGGAGCGAGAAAGAAGTATTCAAATAATGAAGAATACTCGGATTACAATAGCTAACCTTCAGTAGGCATCCAGGATGGTACCATAACAAAACTCAGGCATGCACCACATGATTCGCAGGCAATTCTATCAACATCAATATTCATCCAACCTCTTTGAGCACAAGCCAGTGAACTGGCAACCTGCAAGAAATTTGAAACAAACAGTAAGATGCCCTTAATGCTGGCTAAATAGTATTCCCTTATACCAATAGAAATGCCCATACCTTAGGCTTTCCAAACCAATTTGAAGGCTTAAAAGTAGCCAAGCGCCTTAGTAGATCCCCTCTCTCCCATGGTCTACATGAAGGCCGTGATGATCCAAGAACAGAACCACCAACGCTCGTGCTTAATGAAGTCCATGGTGGTTGGGAACCAACACAAGATAGAGACGCTGCTTTAGAATTATGTCCATGACCAGACCATTCTATACTGCCAACATTGGCTGGAACAGCAGGTGACGATGCCCCAGCAGAACTAAGAAAAGGCACACGAATAAAGTATTATGAACCAGAACATTACAATACAGAATATAAGTATATTTATAATGCTTTAAAAAAGGACTAAATAAACAAATAAATCGAAATTTGAATAGACCTATATGCCCTAAAGTACTCCCGAACTGCTAATGTACACATTTCTTCCACTCCACAATAGCAACAATCTACTGAATATCCGTCCCCACACAATCTCTAATATTTTTTAAGAATTCACAAGCTTCAAAAACAATATATGGAATTCACGAGACCAAAGTAATGATTTTGAGATAAGGTAACCTCTTTTCAATCTCCTTTTACTTTAAAAGAAGAGTAATTGGATAATTCAACAAACTCTAAGGTAGACATGGATGTCACAAGTACTCACATAGTTGAGATGTTGTCACCAGTCATCATGCATAAACAAAATAAACCCCCTGATATTCAATGAAATAATAGGCAGATAATACTATGGGGAAATAAGCCCTGAACCTCTTCATTGTATGGAAGGTAGAGGAGAGTGATAGGCCTGCTGTGCATAAGGTGTACACACTTAAGAGACGTAATAGGCATTAAGGATAGTTTGTTAAGAAGTTATGGTCCACGTGGCTGTATGTGTGATGTGGGTGCGAGAATTGTGTGAGTGAGGGGTAGTTACGGGAAAACTTAGTATATATTGTTGAGATTTAGCAAGAGAGGGTCAACCATTCTTTTAAGAGTAAACAATGGAGGTCCCTAGCTCCTCGAAATGCTAGGATTATCCGGCTAATGTTCTTATTTCATTTTCTTCTAATCGTGATTTCCAGATTGTTTGATTAATATACAGATTGAGGATTATTCAGAATTCTTTGTTTCAGCTTCAGTTCTTGTATTTTGGCTGTGTGTTGAATTGATTTGCAGGTAGTTCTATCAATTGGGTATCAGAGCCAGGTTGGGGAATGGTAAAATCTAAGATGGAAAATAGAATGGATAATGTGGAGAAGGAAATAAAGACTGTGAGGGACGACATGGGTATGTTAAAAACCGATCTGAGTAGTGTTAAGGAGTACCTAACGAAGATGCGTGAGTTAATGCGAATAAGGGAAGAAAGAGATGAAAGACGTCACCGAGAGAAGGAGAAATCGTCATCGACCTCTGAGAATCGGAATCCGACGATGACAAGGGCCAAGAACGTGATGTCAATGGTGAAATTGGGAAAGAGGATAAAAAGAGTCGTAAGCTAGAGTTGCCAATCTTTAATGGTGATGACCCATTTGGGTGGTCCTTTAGAGTGGATTGATACTTCGCCATTAACCATTATGAAGAAGCGGAGATCGTAGAAGCAGTAGCGGTGTGCATGGAAAGTCGAGCTTTGAGTTGGTATCAATGGGTTGAATCCAAAGCTCCATTGTTGTCTTGGGAAGCATTCAAGGCAGCTCTAATTGATCGATTTCACCCATCATTTAAAGGATCTGCGTATGAAGCTCTAGTGTCTTTGAGACAAGAAGGAACGGTCACTGAATATAAAGAGCAATTTGAAGCTCATGTTGCGCCATTAAAGGAGTTGGGAGAAGAATTGCTAAAGGAAATTTTTACTAACGAATTAAAGGAGGATAACAGGGTAAAGTTAAGGTTGAGCCAACCCAACACATTATTTGGGTTAATGGATCAAGACCATCGAGTGGAAGAGAGGAATTGGGTTATGGAGAGAAATAGACCCAAAATTAACAAAAACCAAGTTGGGAGAATGAAGTCTTACACTCGGGTCAGCCTAAACCCACATCTGCCACGCCCAAATTGGTGGAATACCAATTCAAAATCGCCAGGTCCAGGCTTCATTTCGTCGACCCCCTGCAAGAGTTTCGATCATAAAGAACGATCAACTGAGACGACAGCATCCAATCACAGGGGAGATAATTTCCGACGACTCTTTGAAGCGGAAATCCGATACAAGTGTGAACGTGGGTTGTGCTACTGCTGTGATGAAAAGTTTGGTCCCAATCATAGGTGTAAGAACAGGTCACTTCAAGTGCTTCTGCTCATGGATGATGAAGCTTTAGATCAACCAGGACGGAGAAAGAACCAAACGATGAGTCCAATAACAAAGGTAATCCATTAGCACTCTCAATGAATTCTATCGTGGGTATTTCTTCTCATAAAACTCTGAAACTTGAGGGCCACATTGGAGTTGAGAACGTGGTTGTGTTGGTTGACAGTGGGGGGTCCTACAATTTCATTTCTTATGAGCTTGTGCAGAAGTTAGGATTGAAAGTGGATAAGGGGAGATCTTTTGGAGTAATGGTAGGAAAAGGGTGTACCATTCGGGGAGAAGGAATCTGTAGAGTAGTTTGGCTTAAACTCCAGGGAATCGAGATCCAACAGGAATTTTTTCCTTTTGAGCTAGGCGGGGCAGGTGTAGTGTTGGGGATTACGTGCTTGAGTACTTTGGGAGATATGAGTTCCAACTGGAAGAGGCTAACCATGGAATTTGACTGGGAGGGAAAAAGAGTAATGTTGCAAGGAGATCCCTCGCTGGTGAAGGCGGAGGTTTCATTTAAGGCAATGATCCGATCTTTGCAAGCTCCAGGGACTGGCTATGTAGTCGAATTTGGGGCTATAGGACTGAAAGAAGAACCAGTGCAAGAAGGAATAGATCCTATAGTATCAAGGGTGATAGAAAATTACAACCATCTTTTCGATCAAATCACCGAATTCCCACCCCATAGAACCCACGACCATGCCATAGAACTTCAGCCAGGATCCAAACCCCCTAATGTCAAGCCATACAAGTACCCGTACTTCCAAAAAAACGAAATCGAAAAACCGGTAAGTGAGATGTTGATTGCGGGAATTATTCAACTGAGCACTAGCCCTTATGCAAGCCCTATCCTGTTAGTCAAGAAAAAAGATGGGAGTTGGCATTTTTGTGTGGACTACAGGGCATTAATCAACCTCACAGTACCCGACAAATTCCCAATCGCGACGATTGAGGAGTTGCTTGATGAATTGGTGGGGCTACAATATTCACTAAGTTGGATTTAAAATTGGGATACCACCAAATCAGTGTACAGGAAGTAGATGTGCCTAAGACAATCTTCCGAACTCACGAGGGGCATTACGAGTTCCTTTAATTACTCACATTTTCTTCAATGGCTAGCTACAAAGTTTTTAGAAGGCAATGGAAAGCTATCTCTAAGGAATATCCTTTAATTACTCACATTTTCTTAATTGAGGGGATGGAAAGTATTATCCGATTTGGCAAGACAAATTATTAGGAGACTTTGCCGTGTATGGATCTTTTCCTCACCTTTAGAATTTCCCATATTAGAAAAATTTATGATGAATCTTTCTCCTTCATTGTTCGAGGGCTTTAAATTTATGGGCAGGAGCTTATTTAGAAGCTAAGATGTCTTGAGCTGTCTTACACTCTTGTGATTCACATCTTGGGGAGAATGTAGTTGCCTTTGGAAGAAGAAACTAACCCAAAACCTTGAAGATATATATTTTTTCAACTCCTTTTTGAGGATTCAGCTAGAAAAAAATAATTTGAAAAGAGTGCAACTTTTCGCATCACTTTGGGCTTCAATTGCTAAGGAGTTTTAGGATTCTTATTTCTTTTTTATTAATCTCAATTGGGAAGGGATTTTGAGTTAATTTTGTTTAGTTTGTGATCTACTTTATAGAGGGGAAGTTTGATTACTCAATGCAAAAAGGGCATAGATTTGTATCCTTTCTCTAGCTTACCCCTTCTTTGTAGACACCTAGTCCACAATTGTCATCTACTCACCTAGTCCACAAGTGATTATAGACCTATCAGTTTAGTGACTAATCTCAATAAGATCATCGCAAAAGTTCTATCTTTGAGACTTCAGGAGGTGCTTGTATACACAATCGCTTTAGCCCAAGGAGCGTTTGGTTAGGGACAGACAAATTTTTAGATGCTAACTAAATTGCCAATGAGATTGTTGAAGAGCATAGACAGGCTAAGAGAGATGGATTTTTGTTCAAGATTTACTTTGAGAAAGCCTATGATTATGAAGACGGGATTTCTTAGACTTTGTATTAAAAGCAAAAGGTTTTGGACAAAAATGGTAAAAATGAATGAGGGGCTGCTTTAAACCTACTAATTTCTCTATCTTTCTAAATGGTAAAAAAGGAATTAGTTAAAAAAAGGGACAACCATGATCAGCAAGATCTGGATCAGAATTTGGACCAAAGGGAAGATTGAGGCTTCAAGAGGGCTTAGACAGGGGATCCTCTATCCCAATTCTTAATTCACTTTGGTGGGGGATACTCTTAGTGAACTTGTTGATAAAGCTAAGGACTTTGAGGGTTTTGTCTTAGGAAAAGATAAAGTTGCAGTCCCTCACTTACAATTTGCAACTAACACTATTTTTTCCATTCTAAGGGTGAAAAAAAGTTTCACAACCTTCTTAAAGTTGTAGATCTGTTCTGTGCTATTTTTGGTTTGAAAATCAATTTGAAGAAAAGTGTTTTTTCAAGCATCAACTTGCGAGAGATAAAACTTGTCAACCTTGCATCTTCCATTGGTTGTGAAATGAGAGGTTGGCCCATGAAATATCTTAGACTAGCTCTTGGAAGAAACCTAGAGCATTGGCCTTTTGGAATCCAGTCTTAGAGAAGGTGGAGAAGAGGTTGGTTGGGTAGAAGAAAGCTTGTTTATCTAAAGGAAGAAGACAAACTCTCATTTAATCTAATATATCTAGCCTTCCTATCTATTATATGTCCTTATTTCGGATGCCTATTTCGATTGCTAAAAGATTAGAAAAGACCATGAGAGACTTTCTTTGAGAAGGATTTGGAGAAAAGAAAAAAACTCACCAAGTGACATGAACTTTTGTGACTCAACCTCACAATAAAGGTGGCTTGGGGATTGGTAATCTTGTTAAAAAGAAACTAGGCCTTGCTTAGCAACTGGCTTTGGACGGATTCCCTCTTGAAGCTAACTAGCTTTGTCACTCAGTCATCAAAAGCAAGTACAGGTTGCACACGGAAGGTTGGGATACTAAAAATGTCAATAGAGATTGTAATAAATGCCCTTGGTCATCTATTTCTCGAGGTAGCAATTTGTTCCTCTCTCATGTGAAACTAGTGGTTGGTATTGGATATAAAATTAAACTCTAGAAAGATGTAATGGGTGAAATTGCCATTTTGTGACCGTTTCCCTAGGTTATACATGTTGTCTCTTGGGCATAATTTATCTATTAATAGGTTTCCCTCCGCTAATGGGTTTGGAACCTGAATTTTTTCATAAACATGAATGACAGGAAGCTTGTCCTTTTTACGGAACTCCTACAGCTATTAGATAGTGTTCAATTAGACGAAAAGAAGGAAGATTATAGAAGTTGGTTGATTGACAAGTCATGAAAGTTTTCCACTAGTTCTATTATCAATAGTCTTATTGATAATCTTGATTTTTCTTTTTTTGAGCCCTCTAAAGTGACTTGCAAAGCCAAAGTTCCTAGCAAAGTTAAGGTGTCGGTGTGGACTGTTGTGCTAAAGAAAATCTAACACTAATGATTTGATTCAAACAAGAAGACCTCATATTTCTTTATCACCGAACTGGCGCATCTTGTGCAAAGAAGACTTTGGGAGGATAGAACCACTTATTTTTGCACTACCTCTCTGCTAGATTTTTGTGGAACAAACAGCTTAAGTGGTTCTTTGGCTTTTTTAGAGAGACATGTTGCCCTGGGAGGCAGAAGAAAAGCTTTACTGTTGTGGAATGGTGCAATTATGGCAATTTTTTGAGTAATTTGGTTTGGAAGAAATAGGAGAATTTTTTAGGATACAAGTGAGGAAGAGATTTGGTCCATGTGGGATAAAGTAAAATTTAGAGCTTCTCTCTGGGCATCTTCTTATTTCCTTTACTCAACAAAATTGGAAAGCTTCAATTACCTAGCTAGGGAAGATTTTAGTGCAAATTTGATTAGGGATTTTTATTTTTAGTGTTGAACATTTTAGAATAGGAGAGCTGTTTTCATTGTGTACTGTATCAACCCTTGGGTTTAGGGACAGCTTGTCCTTTTCGTGTCTTGTATACCTTTTTTTTGTAGAGATCTTAGTTCAATAAAAAACTGCATCTCCTCACCTTTGACTAATTTAATATAACTCTATGGTTTCTTATCCAAGGAAAAAAAGTAACTGCAATTAAAAGAAAAAAAAAGAGTATAGATTCTCACAATTTTAGTTCAACCGAAAGTCACAACTACATAAATGCACAATTGTATGATCTCAGCGAAGTTTCCAAGACCATTCGAAACTAATGCATTACATATGTACAACTTCAAATCTAAGTCTCATTTCATAGAAACCCAAAAAAACCAAGCCACCAACTGACCACAAAAAGATCCAAAACCCTACAACAATGAGATCCTAAAAATCAGAACTAAAGCATTATCATTCAATACATACAGCTTCAAATACATAAGCTTAATTAAGTCTTCAAAACTAATAAAATTCATTTAACTTTGAACGCTATTCATCTTGCAACAACCAATCAGCAGAAAGTTAAAAGCTCTCACATTTGACCTCAATTTAATTTCCTCATTTTCCAGGCAACAAAACACAAGCTACAGCTACCAGTCCTAACAGAAGAACACCCAAAACCCCAAAATACTAATCCACAATTATCTTTCTTTTTTTTCCCCAAAAATGAGAACATTATGATTGTTTTCGCTGTTCTACTTCCCTACTAGTCAATGCCTGCATTTGTCAGATAAAGCAAGGCTCCAAATAAGATAAAATTGAATTACTTTAATCTAATTCGACCCACAAACACAAAATTTCAGAGTCGAAAACATAAACAGCCATTGAGTTGGCTTTGAGAATCCCAGCAATCAAACAAAGCAGAAACCCACAAGTTCAACCACGAAAACTCCCAAAACCCTAACACACATTAACCAAATTAACAGAGACCAGATAAAAAAAACCCTAGTTTCTAAAAGCCAGTAAAATAGTAGGAAAAACCCTAAATTTAGAAGAAAAAGATGGGGGAAAGGGAGTATGAGAGATGATTAAACACACCTTGCAGCAGGAGTGGGATCCATGGTCCCTCCGGAGCTGATAACTTCTTCTTTCATCGTTTTTGAAAAGTTTACGAAGCGAAAGATATAAATAAAAACAAAGGTAATAACAGAGAGAAGGAGAGAGAGTGTAAGGTCACTGTGGGTGCCGCGTTTTATAGCGCGTTATCAATTTCCTGGCGCGTATTATGGATTGTCAAAACTCAGTCACGTTGGCTTGTTGGCTTCGGCTTATGTGGTCCCATTCAAAAATTAAAAGCAAAGCTAAAGTAAAACAATTATCTATATAAATAATTTGGGCCCCAGGCTATCCAAATCTATAAACACCCTTAGTTGTGTGTAGGCCTACAATTGAACGAACATAAACGAATAGGCCCGTTCAAAAATTATTCGATAAGTATGTTTGATTGTTCGATTATTCGTGTTAGTGTTCGAACTCGAACGAACACAGGATATGTGTTCGTGTTCGTGTTCGTGTTCGTTCGTGTTCGTGTTCGATCGATTAACAAAAAGCTCGTTCGTGTTCGTTCGTAGCTCGTTTGTGTTCGTTCGACTAACTCATTTGACTAACTCGTAAATACCTGTTCGAATAAATCGTTCGATAATTTGTAAATACATGTTAGAATAACTCGTTCGATAACTTGTAAATACATATTCGAATAACTCGTTAAAATACCGGTTCGAATAAAAAATATACACCAACTTTCCAATTCATGCTCTAAAAAACAAATATACAACAATTTATAATTCATACCCATTTAATTCAACATTTGAAAATAAATCAACTCTCTATCTATATTTATCTTTTAAATAAATCAATAAAAACTCAGTAAATTAAAATATCTAACCATCATAAATAATAAAACTTCAAAATAAATTAAACCAAACAATAAATCGTTCAAAATTTATTCGGTTCCATATCAAACATAACACAAACAAAAGGAATTTGCATTTTGCATAGACATTACAGCACGACCAAAAGGATTCCAAAGAGTAAACATGTCACTATATAGTATATAGTGTGAACCTACAAAGAAAAAAAAAATTGAAAATCATAAGTAATAATAGACTGGTTTTAAATATGGTTATACTTAAAAAAGTAATCATATATCAATATACTTGATTCACTCGATGGAAAGATCAATCTCCAATTTCTCCTCTGTCTAAAATACACAAAGAAAAAAAAATTAAGTTAGAATAAATATCAAACCATTAAAATAATTAAATACTTATATAACTTAAAAACATGAATCTTACTTTGCTCTTTTTCTTTACTCCATGGAGATTGCGACACCAATCTCCACTACAAAGTAGCACTTTTACAGTTGTCAAAGACAGTGATGATCGATAAGGGTCAACAACTCTGCTACCAGCACTAAAAGTCACCTCCGAAGCCACCGTGGTTATAGGAATGGCTAGTATATCACGAGCCATCCTAGATAAAATCTTATGCTTCATGTTGTTTGCCTTCCACCATACTAGTGCATCAAATGTGTTTGGACCTAGTTGACAAACATAACGTGACTCCTCCAAATAACAATCTAACTCTGACTTTTCTGAATGACTATCTTCATCCTCAATAAGATAATGTTCTAAATCAAATTCCTAATAAGTAGGAGCTCCGGTTCTTACATTCATCTTAGTAGACATGTTCATTCCAACATTTTCTTCATTGTTGGAAGAGTGGAATTCCTCCACATATTCCCTGTACAACTCATACAATGCTTCCCGTACTTTGGTGATATTTGCTCGTGCTTCAAACTCGGGATACAGTCTAGGGAAAGAAACTTCAATCACCTTCATCTTATATCTCGGATCCAAGACAGCGGCAATCGACATCAACAAATTACATTCACCCCAATATTTATCAAACTTCTCTTTCATCTTTTTCAGCATAACTCGAATGAATTCATTTTCATCTGTTGCCTTTTTATCAAGCATTTTTTTTATTCGGAAAAATATAGCATTTACCATACTATATTTATTATTTATTAATTGAAATGCTATCTTATAATATTTAATTATTGATTACATTTGGAAAAATATGAAGATATTATGTTATTGGATTTACTATATTATATATCACTTGATTATACAATCTATTATGTTCTTAAATTTGTCATGCTATGTATCATAATGATTTATTACTTTTTAATTAAAATGCTATATACTTATATATTTAATTATTGATGACATTTGGAAAAAAAAAATCCAAACGTATTATATATATAAGAAAAACAAAAGTATCATAATATTTTATTATTGATTACCATTAAAAAAAATTCATCCAAACTAAATCAAACATAATATAAAAATTGAAAAAAAATTAAATTATAATAATGCATAACATGTTTTTCGAACATAAACGAACGAACAATCGAACGATTGTTCGCGAACGATGGATTAGTCGAACGTATAATGTTCGCGAACAGAATCGAATGAACAACCCCTGTTCGAACTCGATCAAACATATTATCGAACGAATGTTCGCGAACATTATCGAACAGTAATCGAACGAACAACGAGTTGTTCGCGAACTGTTCGGTTCGTTTGCAACCCTAGTTGTGTGGAACAACCCCTTAATTAAGGCGCGGTTTCTGGGCCTCTTTGGTTCATTATTTTTATCCTATCTTATTCCACTATTATATCTAATCATATGCAAATGCATATTTGTTTCAATATTCAATTTTTTTTTTCAAAATACAATACTATTCTATTCAATTCAAAATATTTAGATTATTTTTAACTCCCTAGGTTTGTTAATTTAACTAAACACCCCAACAATAAAAGTTTATGAATTGACAAAAACACCCCCACCCACCCACATTTGCCAGATTCTGACCACCACCATTGAAAGGTGGTTGGAATCTACCATAATGCGCACTATCGGCTAGATATGGTGTAATAATTGCTTGATACTACTATACTCATAAAAAATACGTATAATAAAATACGAGTACATTAATAAAAATAGTTGGGCCCAAAGTTTCTTTTATTTAATATACATATTCTTTTACAAAAGTCAGTATCCTTTACAAAAGTTCACAAAAGTGTGGTGGACAGTGTAACTACTCCTCCTCGCCCGCCGACATCCATCCGACTGCATCCTCATCTAGAACCTACAAAAACATGAAAAAATAACGGGGTGAGCAAAATAATGCTCAGTAAGTAAATCCTCTACTCGCCTATCCTCGTGAACTCTCTAAATTCCTTTCCTACTCTCATCTCGTCTCTATCCTCGTAACTCTTTCTCTTAATTCTTTCCTTACTCTCTTCTCTTCTCATTTCTGTTCTCTTTCTATTTTCTGTTTCTCATACTCTTTTCTATATACTCTCTGGTGTATGTCACGGCCTCATCTTACTGGAGGCACAGCTGGGGACTCAACCCACTCTTCGTGACTCTACTCATTTTCTTTTTTTGTTCTTTCTATTTCTCTGTTTTCCCATTCTACTCATGGGAATATCACGGCCTCATCTTATTGGAGGCATGGCCGGGAACTCTCCCGCTCTACGTGACTTCTACTCATTTCTGTACCGATCGGATTCGGTTATGCATGGATTCGAAACCTTTGGCCATGTGAGTGTACATTCTTTCTCTCTATCTCTCGAATGTCACGGCTCCTTCTTACCGGAGGCATGGCTGGAACCTCATGTTCCACTCTTCGTGACGGTCACGACCGCATCTGACGGGAGGCATGGCTGGGGATCACAAAGCACCCACTCTCTTGACTTTACTCATCACTCACGGGTTCCCCATTGCACAACCTACTCTATTCTCTTCTTTATTTCTTAGAGTAGTTTAAGCACAAAGGTCTCTATTCTTTCTCAAGCTAATACTCATAGTGTAGAAATTCTCTACTCTTTCTCAAGCTACTTCTTAATGCACAATTAATGCATATGGATGGTTCATACTCATTAATGCACTTAGGAAAGGTCAATATGCAATGTTGCAAGAATTAAGGTTCATAACTCATTCTCATACTTCTCTTAGTCATTTCATCAAACAACTCATGTGCATACAAAAACTCTTCTCTAACTACAATTCTCTTTCTCTTTGTAACCATCCAAAATGGGAAGAAATTCCCTTCTATGGACATAACTCCTATCATAGAAGAACACTTCCAAATATATACTCAATCTCCTCCAACGTCATCTCAACTCATCACATATTAACACTTCCCATAAAGAGAGCATATCCAATACCACAACATAAATACTCATCTTAACTCAATTTCTCAACACACAAACATATATCTCTACTCAATTTCTTAACAAGCATCATTTATACATGCATAAAGAAATCTCTACTCAAGGATTTCTTAAACTTTAGCTTGAGTTGGATTTACTTACCTTGTGATGGTGTGATTCCACTAGCACTTCTCTTTTCCTTTGGTAGATGTCTTTTCTCTACACTTTTAAACAATAACACAATAAGACCTTAACACTTTTATAGCTAAAATTTCACATCTAGAATAAAGGTCCTTACCTTAGGATGCCTTAAATCACCTCTCTACTCAAAAACTACTCAAAAGCCCTTTAAAATCCTTGAAGGATTGGATGGAAAGTAGAGAAAAAATGGTGAATGAGTATGGCGGTGGAAGATGAAGAATGAAAGGGTTTCTAAGACTTAACCCTTATTTACTCATATTTTACACCTTCTTTCCCAATTTAACCCTTACTCTTTCTTAGAATTCAACCTTTGCCCTTTTAATTCTTTGCAAATTCACCCCCATTTAAACTATTCTCTATGCAATTTCCTTGCATTTCACTCCTCACTTTTCCTGCTAATTAGGGGTAGAATGGTCATTTTGCCCCAAAGAAAGAATTCTCAAGAAACTTAATAAACATTTTTGTCAGGCCCTTCGCCACGGCGAAGAATCTTTCTTCACCCCAGCGAAAACTTACAGAACCTACACCGTAGGTTGCAGGACTTCCTCACCCCTGCGAAGTTTGTAACACAAAAATTTGCCAAGTCTTTACAAATTTCAGGGCAACCACTCAACCAACTCACAATATCAATTCAACCAAGGACCAACCAAACTATAACAACAACAAACCAACTCAAATGAGGACAAAACAATAAGCATTCAAGTAATAAAACACAATTAAACTACGTACCTCAAGTGGGGCATTACATATGGCCGATAGTGTGCCGATCTGGCTTTTTCCAGCTAGATCATCAGTTTTGGCCGTTGACGGCCAAACGATGGCCATATCGTTAGCAACCAGATGTGGCCGTCAACGGCCAGATCTGGTTGTCAATGGCCAGATCTAGCGACCGTAGTTTGGCCAAAAGTCAGATCGGAGCACTACTGGCCATATCCAGCTAGTAGTGCACCATTATTGTAGATTTCGGCCACCTTCCGACGGTGGTGGCCGGAATCAGGCAAATGTGGTTGAGTGGGGGTATTTTTGTTAATTTATAAACATTTATTATTGGGGGTGTTTAGTTAAATTAACAAACCTATGGGGTTAAAAATAATCTAAATATTTTCAGAAAAATTGTTATTAAAAAATGTATAAAAACTTTTCAGAATACTACTCAACTCAACTTTTTCTAAAAAACTATTTTAAAAACTCTCAAAATAGTTAACCAAATGGAGGTAAGTTTTTATAATAGTATTCTATTCTTAAAAAAAATTAATCTAATAGGATAGAACTCTAAAAATGTGTTTGGTACATTTTTAGAAAATATTTTCTAAAAATATTTAGACTATTTTTTAACCCCCTACATTTGTTAATTTAACTAAACACTCCTCACAATAAAAGTTTATAAATTAATAAAAATACCCCTACCCACCTAACTATTGTCGATAGCCGGCCACCATTGTCGGACGGTGGCTGGAAGTCACTAGAATGGCGCACAACAAGTTAGATGTGGTTGATTATGCACCGATCTGACCTTTTTCGGCCAGATCTATGGCCAAAGATATGGTTGTTGATGGCCATTAACGACGGCCAAGATATGGTCGTCATCAACAACCAAGATATGACTGTCATAAATGGACAAATCTAGCCGTCAACGGCTAGATCTTTGGCTGTAGATCTGGCCAGAAACGGCTAGATTGACGCACGATAAACTAGATCCAATTGGTCATGCACCATTTCGACGACTTTCGACTACCGTCCGGTGGTGATGGCCGACTGCCTGTAATAGTTGGGTGGGTAGGGGGTGTTTTTGTTAATTTATAAACTTTTATTGAGAAAAAAATAATTGTTAAATGTTTTGAATTGAATAGAATATGAATTGAATAGTCAATATTATAACAAATATGTATTTCATTGGATTGGATTGGATAATGGGATAGGATAGGATAGGATCTGAAAAGTTAAACAAAGAAGGAAAAAGAAGAACTTGGGGGGCGTGGGTGGGTCGGACGCGGGGCGTTGGGGTTAAGAATCTATGGGTGCTTTTTCATTGTTACCCAATTATCTAACAGGCCATGTTAAAATTTAATCTTAAAAAAGAATGATACTAGATATGCAAATTTTTTGTATAAAATATTTCATACAATAGTTGAAATATAGATGAATAACCTGTCAATGAAAGAGTGGTACCATATCAGTTCATATGAAATAGTTTGTATACTCATTTTGTACATATAACACCACTCCTTAAAAAATGTTTGATAAGTTTGATTTTTTAATCTTTTTTTTTCGTAATTTTAATGATAAATTATTTTAAAAAGTATGATAAATAGGATGCAATATTTTTATTATTTTTTTATTTTTTTAAATTTTAATCTATTTGCTCTTGTAATCTTCTTTATTTCCATGATTAACTTAAAAAACAAAAAAAACAAAAAAACATTATCTTTTTGCCTTTAATCTTTTACTTATAACTTTATAAAATTTAATGGTAAGATGTAATATGTCATGTTTTATTAAGGTTTTTATTTGGTTTTGATGATAAAACTGTTAGGGCCAAAAATCGTCCTTGGCCCAAATAGAAAAACGGGCCTAACAGTGAAGGAGAAGCTAAGCCTAATCACGATGCGACCCAATTCGGATTAGGTCCATTTGATACAAGATACAGCCGGCCCAAACCACCTAGGCACGAGCCTCCTAATCCCAGTCCATTCCCTAGGTCCATGGATGAATCCAGAGCCCACAACCCCCTTACAATATTTTCCTATTCCTAAACAATCTCCTGTTCGAGGTCACCTTCCCATTCAGAACACTTTCCTACTCGAAATTACTTTCCTAATTGGGATCACCTTCCTATCCTAACACTGGTAAGACAGCTCACCACCGCCCTAATTCCTCTAGGGTTTGCATCAGAGTCATACTAGGACTCCTACTCCCACCAGGATTGGGAGACCAAACAGTCACTATATAGGCAGAGGTCAGCCCTCTCAGAAGGGACATTACATTACAACTTCACACCTGAAGCTCCTACTTGAGAGCTTCACATCACTGCCGTAGTCACAATCTCCGACTAGACTTCCGATAACCTCTTTACTCCCTAACCCTTACTATAGTAGCCTCTTTCAACCTTACTGACTTGAGCGTCGGAGTGCCTATGGCAAACACCACCTCGGTGTTTTCCGTTCACTTCACACTTGTTTCTCTACGTGTGTAGGTGCAGCGGATCGCTAGTGGCCTCAACCTCACGGGATCAGAACCCTCTTTCGTATAGGTAGATTTTTACGTCTACAGTTTGGCACCCATCGTGGGGCCTCTAGTAATCATTCAGCGCGACGAACCTTGCTACATAGAGGAACTTTCCATGGCTGACAACTCCGACAACGCTAATCCCGGCCTCGAGGCCAAACTAGAGGCTCTAACCGCCCTCATGCAACAGAACTCAGACAAGGTAAGCCGCACTGGAAGCCGAGAACAATGCAATCCGGACCGAAAACACATCCATTAGGGCAGAAAACTAGTCTCTTAAGGAGAAGGTGAGTCAATTCTATGATCTAGAGTTTCTGCCTGGCCAGGCACCCCCCAATCGGTTTCGCGCCCCTGTTACATCCATGCAACCCCTCCACACACCAAAGCACCGACCCTCGGTCTTCGGCAAAAGGCCGCATCCATTAAACTCATCGGCGGCCAACGATTCTGTCCTAACACATGGAAATAAGGATATGCTAACAGAACACCATTCAGTCGACCCATGCTAGCCTCAAGATCAAGAACATCCAATGACAGAAAGCCCGAACCCGCAAGACCAACCCATTCTTACTGTCCCACCTTACCTCTAGTCAACCTTCCCAACACAAACCCCATTCGGCTCAACTCACCCCCACAGGGTTGAACGGCCAAACCCAACAAACCACAACACTCGAGCCCATTCCATCTTGATGGACCGAGTGACTTCCAGAAGACTCCATTGACCATTCATGTAGGGCGAAACACTAGAATTGTTACCATGGGAGTCATCCAACCAGAAGGAATGAACGAAGATCCAGGCTACCAGGGTGTGCACAAAGCAATGAATCACCAAATCACACCACGCGGGACGATCCAACGAAATGTGTCGAAGACAATTGCAAAGGTCGACGCGGTCAAGCGGGATGACCTAGTAGCGTCCCCTTCTCCTATGGAACAAGTACTAGCCAAGAGATTGGCCGATGTGGAAGGAGTGATGAGACATATCACAGGAATGCCGGTCCCAACCAAGAAGAGTAGGTCCCACTGGTACGCGGATTCACCCTTCGTGGATGAGATCGCCTTAGCCGACATGCCTCATAAGTTTACCATCCCGAACATGAAACTATACGACGGCACAACCGACTCGGACAATCACATAGCCTTGTACAAGCAACTGATGTTCATAGTCTCAATACCCCGACCACTGAGGGAAGCCTGCATGTGCAAAAGTTTCGGTTCGAGGGCTTATCCGGCCCAACACTCCAATGGTACACGAATCTCCCTAACAGATCTATCGACTCATTTGTCCAACTCACAGACACCTTTGTGGAACAGTTCGCCAGCAGTAAGAAACTTGAGAACCTATCTGCTGACCTATACAGAGTATACCAGAGAAGGGGTGAGCCACTGAGAGAGTATGTCAACAGGTTTAATAAAGAGAAGATCTCCATCCCTGCATGTAATCCTAAGCACACTGGGGATGCCTTCGTAGAAGGGTCTCCTCCCTGCATCGGAGTTCTCGCACAAAGAGCTTACAGAGTTGGGTTGCACCACAATGGAAGATGCCTTGGCCCGGGCAGTGAGCCAGATAAGATGGGAGGAGGATGAGATAAACCAGACGGTTCACTCCAGATACGATTCAAGGCAAAATGACAGGAAGCCAGAGCACAGGCCAGCGGAGCACCGCTACCAACCCTTAACACGTAATTCGAGCAGAATCAAGAAACCATACAATCGCCACCAACGAGAACCGAGAGCAGACAGTTCGGATCGAACCGGTACAAAATACCTGAATATAGCCTCAATGTCGAACCAACCCAGGTCGTCGCGATTATGAAGGGAATGGGATCCATTGTTAAATGGCCAAGTAAGCTCAATCCCGAGGCAAGGAAAGACAAGACCAATTGGTGCGAGTTCCACGACGATCATGGGCACAACACCGCAGACTGCATCCCCTTACGACTAGAGGTCACTGTATTTCTAAAGAGGGGACATCTTCGGGATCTGCTAACCGATAAGGGGAAAAACATCATTAGCCATAAAAGTTCAAAAGAACCATCACCACCTCCGCGGGAACCTACACCAAAAGGATTATGTTTGCTCATCTCCGGAGGATCAGAGATCGGTGGGGTAAGTTACTCATCAGGCAAGTGATATGCCAGAGCCAACCACCATCATGAAGTATAGTCCATCCATCATGTCTCACGGTCACACCCATTAGGTAATTCAATTTGAAGATGACGAGCCGGTCACCTTGGCCGTTCCTCATCACGATGCTTTAGTAGTCTCCCTATAGATCGCCAACATCCTAGTGAAAAGAGTATTCATAGATGAAGGCTCTTCAGCAAACATCCTATTCCTCTAAGCAATGAAGGCTATGGGACTGGAAGAGGCAAACATCAACAGGCGGCCGACGCTCCTAGTCGGTTTCAACTCTGAGCAGAAGTATACTATCGGGGAGATCATCTTCCCTATCTACGCTGGCGGAGTGAACAAACATACCGTTTTTCTGGTAATCGACTGCCCCTCACCATACAACGTCATCTTGGGCCGACCTTGGATCCACGACATGCGAGCAATCCCATCTACCTTCCACTAGACGATCAAGTTTCCAACCAAGTGGGGGGTACAGAAATCAAGGGCGACCCCAAAACTTCCAGAGATTGCTACAAGAATGCCTTTAAAGGCAAGGGTAACTCTTCATAGCAATTATCGTCTCATCCAACCCCACCGACCGAGCCGGATTAACCATCTATGGAAGAGTTGGATGAAGTATAGATACATCTAGACGACCCCAAGATCCCACCTCAAGCCCGAGACAAGAGAGAAGCTGATAGAATTCCTCAAACAGAACCAAGACTGTTTCTGGTCCCACACCGACATAACCGGAGTCAGTTTGGAAGCAATGGTCCACCAACTCAAGGTAGACCCAGATCACTCACCAGTGAAGCAGAAGAGAAGGAAATTCGCACCAGAGCGTAACGAATTGTTAATGAAGAGGTCGAGAAGCTACTGAGCAATGGTATGATCAAAGAGGTCCACTACCCCGAATGGATGGCGAATGTCGTGGTCGTAAAGAAAAAGAACGAAAAGTGGAAAGTGTGCATCGATTTCACTGACTTAAATAAAGCCTGCCTCAAGGATTCCTTCCCACTCCCACATATCGACATGATGTTTGATGCGACCACAGGTCATGAGCTCCTTAGTTTCATGGAAGCCTTCTCAAGATACAACCAGATCTTGATGCACCCGAATGACCAAGAGAAGATAGCCTTCATCATGGAAAGGGGGACCTATTGCTATAAGGTGATGCCATTCGGCCTCAAGAACGTCGGGGCCACCTACCAGCGGCTGGTCAACAAGATGTTCGTCGAGTACCTCGAAGACACCATGGAGGCATACATCGATGACATGCTCGTCAAGTCACTGATAGCTGAACAGCATCTTGACCACCTCAGCTAGGCATTCGCCATCCTCAGGAAGTACAACATGAAGCTAAATTCCGGCCAAGTGCTCATTCGGGGTCTCGTCAGGTAAGTTCTTGGGCTACATGGTGACTCAGCGAGGGATTGATAATCATATTTTACACTATGATTTTGCATTGAATTTTGATAGGATTTAGGATACTTTTCATACAATTTGGGCCATAATTGCTACCTAATTCTATTAATTTGTCTTTACAGGCCTAAACAATGATTTTTAGCATAAATGATAGTTTTGAGCGTAAATTGTGTAACTTGAGGTTGGAAACTCGGAATGACCTGAATTTAGAAGCTTTGGAAAGCTAAGAAGAAGTATATCCTAAACATGTTTTGGGCCTTTGGTTTTCTTACCCCATTCGGGTGGGCAGGGTGAATCCGGCTTGAAGTTAGCAAAGCACGCTGGGAACCTCGCCAGGGGGTGTCACTTTGGACGCTTCAGTATTTCTGCCATAACTTGAGCTTTAGACCTCGGATTGTAATGATTATTAAACTAACAGAAAGATAATTTAAAGGGCTACAATTAATATGTTTAACACTTTTCCAGATTCAGGCTCTATCAGGCTCAAATTTGGCCCAAAAATCTTCACCGCGGCGAGGAAAAGCGTCATCAGCAGGAAATTTCGCATCGTATGTAAAAATAAAACGACGACCCCGGCTTGCTGTGGGCTTCATCCTTAAGTGAGAAAGGTATAAATTGGAGCGAAAAGGAAGAGAAAAGGGTGTTGGTTCGTCATTTGGGAGGCAGCTCATGGAAGGAGAAGATTATTGTAGATTTGGGCTTCAAATTAGAGAAGATTTCTCCATCTTTTGCTTGTTTTTCAATGATGAATCTCGATTCGTATTTTAGTTTGTTTTTTAGTATGAACTGAGTTGTTTAGCTAGGGTTTGATGTAACCTTGATACAATGATTCAAATTTATATGAATTGATTTACTTTGAGTTTTAATTTCATGATTGAGTATTTATCTCTTTACTTAATGACTTTTGGATGCTTGATCACCATTCAAATGTGTGTTCTCAATGAGACTGAAGTGATTTGTGATTGTGCCTCTTGGGATAAATACCGTAGATTAAGCAAACGCTAGAGATAGGTTTAGCGATCTATGAAATCTAGATAGAATTCCATAAAGCTTAAAAGACTTTGAACTATTAATCTTCAATTTGTTGGGTGCGGAAGCTTAATAGGGATAAGTAGGGAAATGTAGCCTGAGAAGGTATGTTTTACAACTTAGGGAATTCGATTTTCAATCAAAGAATTAGAACTTGGGTAATAGATTCTATGATTTGGGTTAGCGTATATAGCTGAAATCAACACCCTAGCATTTTTTTAGCATTGTTTAATTAGTTAAGTTATTGGGTTTTGCTTTAATTTCATTATCATTCATTTATATTTTGTTAATTTGTATTTAGTTGTTAATTTTCCATCAATCCAATTTATTGTTGCTTTAATTAGGACTTAAACTAGGAAAATCGGTACTTAGTAACACTATCCTCGTGGGAACGATACTCTACTTATCACTTTATTACTTTGTGCGACTAGTATACTTGCTACATTTGCATGTTGTAGGAAACACGCATCAAGGATAGAAGCCAACCCCGACCAAATCAGAGCAATCCTTGGCATACTATCTCCGATTTGTATCAAAGACGTTCAGCGCCTGGCAGGACGGGTGGCCGCCTTGAGCTGCATCTCTAGATCAGCCGACAAGTGTTATCTCTTCTTCCATGCTCTCAAGAAGTCCAAGAAGTTCGAGTGGACCGCCTCCTACGAAGAAGCCTTGCAACAGCTGAAAAGGTACCTGACCTCCCCTCCGCTCCTCTCCAAACCTGTGGACGGGGAGAAGCTCTACTCTTACATAGCGGTCTCAAAGACGGCCATCTCAGCAGTACTTGTTCGGGAAGAAGAAACGAAGCAGTTGCCAGTCTATTATGTAAGCAAATCACTCCTTGACATGGAAAAATGGTACAATCAGCTGGAAAAATTAGCCCTCGCCCTCATCCATGCATCCAGAAGCTCATATCATGCTTCCAATGTCACTCAATAGTTGTACTCACCTCTTTCCCACTCAAGAAGATACTGCACAAACCAGAGCTATCAGGCCAACTCCTGTAGTGGACAGTAGAGCTCAGTGAGTTTGACATATCATACTAGCCTCGCACCGCCATCAAGTCCTAGGCGCTAGCTGACTTCATTGCTGATTTCACCCCGAATACCACCACCCAAGCAGAGAGTGAGTTGTTATGCATGAACGGCGGACCACCCTCTAAGTGGACTCTCTTAGTGGACGGCTCCAGTAACGTAAATGGAAGCGGACTTGGATTAGTATTGATTGCGCCGGAAGGAGACATGATCCAGTGAGCAATACGGTGTGGGTTCAAGTGCACGAACAATGATGCGTGATTTCATAAACATGAAAATGTAGCAAGTGTACTAGTCGCAAAAAGTAATAAAGTGATAAGTAGAATATCGTTCCCACGAGGATAGTGTTACTAAGTACCGATTTCTCTAGTTTAAGTGCTAATTGAAGAAACAATAAATTGGATTGATGGAAAATTAACAAACTAAATACAAATTAAGCAAAATAGAAATGAATGATAATGAAATTAAAGCAAAACCCAACAACTTAACTAATTAAACAATGCTAAAAAAATGCTTGGGTGTTGATTTCACCTAGATACGCTAACGCAAATCATAGAATCTATTACCCAAATTCTAATTCCTTGATTGAAAATTGAATTCCCTAAGTTGTAAAACATACCTTCTCAGGCTACATTTCCCTACTTATCCCTATTAAGCTTCTGCACCCAACAAAATGAAGATTAATAGTTCAAAGTCTTTTAAGCTTTATGGAATTCTATCTAGATTTCATAGATCGCTAAACATATCTCTAGCGTTTGCTTAATCTATGGTATTTGTCCTAAGAGGCATAATCACAAATCACTTCTCAGTCTCATTTTGAACAACACACATTTGAATGGTGATCAAGCATCCAAAAGTCATTAAGCAAAGAGATAAACACTCAATCATGAAATTAAAACTCAAAGTAAATCAATTCATATAAATTTGAATCATTGTATCAAGGTTACATCAAACCCTAGCTAAACAACTAAGTTCATACTCAAAAACGAAATAAAATAACTAAAACAAACTGAATCAAGATTCATCATTGAAAAACAAGCAAAAGATGGAGAAATCTTCTCTAATTTGAAGCCCAAATCTTCAATAATCTTCTCCTTTCATGAGTTGCCTTCCAAATAACAAACCAAGCCCGCTTTCTCTTCCTTTTCACTCTAATTTATACCTCTCTCACTTAAGGATGAAGCCCTAGCAAGCCAAAACGCGTCGTTTTATTTTTACATCTGATGCAGGTTTTGCAGCGGCGAAGACTTTTGTGGGCCAAATTTGAGCATGATAGAGTCTGAATCTGGAAAAGTGTTAAACATATTAATTATAGCCATTTCAATTATCTTTCTGGTAATTTAGGAATCAGCACAATCCGAGGTCTAAATCTCAAGTTATGGCAGAAATACTGAAGCACGTCCAAAGACATTTTTCTTTAGTTCCCAGCGTACTTTTCACAACTTCAAGCCAAGTTTTCACCGTTGTCCAGTCAGAATTAGGAAAAACCCAAAACATGAAAGTTGTAGCTCTTCTTCTTAGCTTTCAAAGTTTCTAAAGTCAGGTCATTCCGAGTTTCCAACCTCAAGTTACACAATTTACGCTCACAACTGTCATTTATGCTAAAAATCATCGTTTAGGCCTACAAAGACAAATTAATAGAATCAGGTAGCAATTATGGCCCAAATTGTATGAAAAGTATCCTAAATCCTATCAAAATTCAATGCAAAATCATAATGTAAAATATGTTTATCAAACAACGAAGCCGACTGCTGGATGACTCCCATAGTGAGAAACTTGGAACACGACGAACTCCCAGCCGACAAGAACGAGTCATGATGACTAAAAGCAAGAGCCGCCAGATTCACCATACATGAAGGCCAACTCCTTAGAAAGTCATTCTCAGGCCCTTATCTCAAGTGCACAAGCCCAGAAGAGGCCCAACGTGTCCTTGCCGAGCTACATGAAGGCGAATGTGGAAACCATGTTGGGGGACGCAGCCTTGCACACCGGGTGATCACTGCTGGATATTACTGGCTGACCATACGCACCGATTCGGCCACTTATGTGAAGAAGTGCGATAGTTGTCAGAGGTTTGCTCATGTCTCACACCTCCCACCAGAGCGACTCCATTCCATTCTCACACCCTGGCCCTTTATGACGTGGGGAATGGACATCATTGGAAAACTACCGACTGCACCGGACAGCGAGTCTTCATGTTAGCTGTGACAGACTACTTTACCAAGTGGATTGAAGCCGAAACCTTCACACAAGTCAAAGACCGAGAAGTAAAAGCCTTCATCTAGAAGAATATCATCTGCAGGTTCGGGATACCGAAGGAGATCAGCACCGACAATGGATCCTAGTTCATCAGTTCAGGCTTCAGGATTTCTGTGACGTGTGGGGAATAAAACTGAGCTTCTCAACCCCCAACAACCCCCAGTCTAACGGCCAAGCCGAGTCATCAAACAAGACCATCATTCAGACATTAAAGAAGCGATTACAGAAAGCTAAGGGTGCGTGAGCAGATGAACTACCCGGAGTCCTTTGGTCATACCAAACCACGGCCCGTTCATCAACGGGCGAGACCCCCTTCTCCCTCACATACGGTTCGGAAGCAGTCATCCCAACCAAAGTATCAGGTCCCTGTCCCACTGTGGCTCCAATGGATGTATCGTAAGAATCAAACAACCTGTAATTCCTTTGCCGTAACTTGGACACGCGACGAGGCGCACGAATGGGTGAGCATCCATAACGCAGTCTACCAACAATAGGCCGCCCGTCATTACAACTGCAACGTGAGGATCCGTACTTTCAAGATAGGCGATTGGGTCCTCTGCAAGGTCTTCCAAAACACCAAGGAGATCAACTCTGGCAAACTCGGTCCCACCTGGGAAGGCCCCTAGAATGTAACCAAAGAAGCAGGGAAGGGTGCTTACAAACTCCAAACCACTAAGGGTAAAGACATCAGCAATAGTTGGAATGTCGTTCACCTCAAACGCTACTATTTCTAGGTGAACTTTTTTTTTTCTATTTTCCTTTTCTATTTTAAAGGGATGAGTGGGCCTATCCACCTTCCTCTTAGACAGTTGGCCTCATGGGAAAATATTAATGAAGTATTATTCAAAAATATTTCATCTACAAATCGACTTCGGTCGATCAATTATTTCTAACACCTTCAAATCGGCCACACCCGATCCACGAAATTGCACATTCGAATCGATCCTACTCGATTCACGATTACACCTTCAGATCGGCCCTACCTGATTTGCCAATAACACCTTCGAATCAACCCTACTCGATTCACAAAAACACCTTCGAATCGACCCCGCTCGGTTCACGAAAACACCTTCGAATCGACCTAGCTCGATTCACGAAAACACCTTTGAATCGACCTTGCTTGGTTCACAAAATCACCTTCGATCGTTCCCGCCCGATCCACGAAATTACACCATCGAATCGGCTTAGCCCGATCTACAATTCACACCTTCAAGTCGGCCTTGTCCAACCCAAGAATTCACACATCCGGATTGACTTCTTTCAATCCAAGGCTTTGTACTCGGTCGGCCAGACCAAGTGAATGGTTCTTACACCTGCAATAAACAAAGCACCAACCTAGCCCAATGTAACGCCCCACTTGAGGTACGTAGTTGTTGTTTCTTCTTTTACTCTTATTTGAGTTGGTTTCTTGGTATTATTGTTTGATTGAGTGTTGTGTTGAATGCTTGCCCTGAAATTTGTTGAAAATAGAAGAAGTTCGTGCTAAGTCACGGGCGGGTGAAGAAGAATCTTCGCTGCAGCAAAGAGGTGTTGAAACCACGGGAAACTCTCTGGACAGCCTTTCGCCGCGCGACAGTAAGCTTTTCGCGCAGCATGCCGACCAAAATAAAATATTTGTGAAGTTTTTGATATTTTCTTCCCTAAGGGCAATTTGACCATTCTACCCCCTAATTAGCAGGAAAAGTGGGGAGTAAAATGTAAGGATTTTTCATGGAGAATATGTTGATATGGGGGTGTGTTTGTAATGAATCAAAGGATATAGATAGAATTCCCAAAGAAGAGTAAGGGCAAAATGGGAATGCTTGTGTATAAATTTCATTAAAAGGAATTAAGACTTAGCAAACCCTTCATTCTTCTTCTCTAACGCAACTCTCCTCTCTTGCTTCCTCTCAACTTCTCTTTCTTTTGATCAAGGAGTTTCAAAGGGCTTTTGGAGTGATTTGGGGTAGAAAAACAACCTAAGGTTTCCTAAGGTAAGGATTCTTACTTTGGTTGTGAAGCTTTGTGAGTTTTAGTATATATTGTATATTGAGGGTTTTTGTTCTTTTGTTTAAGAGTAGAGAAAAAGTCAAGCAAACCAAGTGAAAGGAAGAGTTAGTGAAGTCTCTCCATAACAAGGTAAGTAAATCCCAACCCAAGTTGAGATTTTAGAATTTTCTTGATTAGGGTTTTGCTAGAAATGATGTATGTATGTGGTATACATGTTGTGTGCCATGTTATTGAGGCTTAAATAGAGATTTCTAGTGCTTTGTGATTGTTTATACCTTTCAAATATAAGAAATGATTTGTGGGTTGGAGAGGTAGTTGAGATGGAATTGAAGGGGTATTGTGGAACCCTTTTTGGAAGTGTCTTTCTTTGGCAGGTTTTGTGGCTATGTAAGGGGGTTTCTCCCTATTTTGGATGGTTAGAGAAAGATTTAGAATCATTGCTATAGTAGAGTTTTATTATGCACTTGAATTGTTTGATGAAATGCCTAATAGAGGTTGAGTATGAGTAATGAACCTCAATTCTTGCAACATCGCTTCTTGGTATTTCCTAAGTGCAATAATGGAGATGAACCATCCATATGCATTATTTATGCATTGAAAAGTGACCTAAGAAAGAGTAGGAACTTTGTGTATGCAATTACTCTATGAGTAGAGAACTTGGTGGATGCAACCACTCTAAGGGTAGAGAGAATGAAAAATGCTAGAATAGAGTGAATTAGAAGAGTATTAGAGATGGGTTGATGCTTTGTGATCATCACCTGACGGTTATGAGAATCGGGTTGATTCTTTGTGATCACCACCCGAATAGCTATTAGAGATGGGTTGATGCTTGTGATCATCACCCGATAAGTATTAGAAACGGGTGGATGCTTTGTGACCATCACCCGGTTAGTTATTAGATAAGTGGGATGATGCTTTGTGATCATCATCCAACATTTATTAGAAGTGGGTTGATGCTTTGTGATCGTCACCCGACAGTGATTAGAGACGGGTTAATGCTTGGTGATCGTTACCCAAAAGTCATGAGAAACGGGTAGGTGCTAAGTGGACTCCACCCGATAGTTATGGAAACAGAGTAGGTGCTTCGTGATCCCCACTTGGTAGCCACTAAGAACAGGTTGGTACTGTGTGAATTCCACCCGATAGTCAGGGAGAGTGAGATGGTACTGTGTGAACGCCATCCGGCCGTACCTCCGGTAAGATGACGCCATGACGTTTAGTAGAAACAGAAATAGAAACAAAAATAGTATAAGGAAAGAATTAAGAGTGATACATACGGGGACAGACAAATAGAGGGTTTTACTTACTGAGCATTATTTTGTGCTCACCCCGTTATTTTTCCTTTGTGGATGCAGGATCTAGGTGATGATACAGTCGGAGGGGCGTCGGCAAGCGAAGAGCAATAGCTACACTGTTTCCCCTGTTTCGTCTTTTAAAATGATGTTTTGTAAACAATATTCTTGTGTATAAAAGACATATGACTTATAATGAAAAGAAAGTTTTTGGGCCCAATTTTCTATTGTTATTATGCATGCATTGTACTAGTTTATAGTAGTTTTTACACCTAACATAAGGCCCACGTGCCTTAGCCAATGGGCCACACTAAAGTAACAAACACAACTTGGTGCATCTACAAGTAAAGAAACAATGAACAACTCACTCATCCATGAAGAAAGCATTAGAAGTTAGAAAAATCGAGTATAATACATACAACCTGAAACGGCTCAATTCAGAATTGAAAAAACGGCACACACGCCAAGAAAAAAGGGCACCGCAGGCCCCAAAGTACATAAAGGAAAAACTAAGCTAAGTATTAGTATGAGTCGCCTCCTCCATCTCCGAGTCGCTCATCAGGTCCGCATCGCCAACACCCGTCCTAGCAGCCCGATCGCTCATATCCCCAACACCCGTCCTAGCAGCTCCGTCGCTCGCATCCCCAACACTTGACGGCCCCGGCTGACTAGCAAAATCAGGTATGTGCTCCTCGCTTACCCCCCCGGATGACCGTCTCCCTCTTCCAGCATCTTACGCATGAGCTGGATGTCTACATCCAGATCCCAGTAAGAGGTCTTCCCTTCCTTGAACTCCAGCATGAGTTCACCCCGGGCCTTGATGATAGCGTCATCAGTGATGGAAATACACTGCTCCCTAAGAGACTCGATCTCTGCGGTCTTCTCGGCCAACTCACGTCTCAACTTCTCCAACTCACTCTCGCTATCCCTCAGACGCTATTGAAACTCTTGCTCGGCCTTTCGGGCTGCTGCCTCTTTCTGGCGTAAGCTAGTGTTCGCCTTGGACACATCTTGTATCCTCTTTTCCTACGCCACCACAGATTTCCTGAGGTGAAGACTGCTCGTGAGTGCCTGATGCGTGTTTACTACAACATGCAAAAATAGCAAGTATACTAGTCGCAAAAAGTAATAAAGTGATGAGTGAGTATCGTTCCCACGAGGATAGTGTTACTAATTACCGATTTTTCTAGTTTAAGTCCTAATTGAAGCAACAATAAATTGGATTGATGGAAGATTAACAAACTAAATACAAATGCAAAACCCAACAACTTAACTAATTAAACAATTCTAAAACAAATGCTAGGGTGTTGAATTCACCTAAATACGCTAACCCAAATCATAGAATCTATTACCCAAGTTCTAATTCCTTGATTGAAAATCGAATTCCCTAAGTTGTAAAACATACATTCTCATGCTACATTTCCCTACTTATCCCTATTAAGCTTCCGCACCCAACAAAATGAAGATTAATAGTTCAAAGGATTTTAAGCTTTGTGGAATTCTATCTAGATTTCATAGATCGCTAAACCTATCTCTAGCGTTTGCTAATCTATGGTATTTATCCCAAGAGGCACAATCACAAATCACTTCTCAGTCTCATTGTAAACAACACACATTTGAATGGTGATCAAGCATCCAAAAGACATTAAACAAAGAGATAAACACTCAATCATGAAATTAAAACTCAAAGTAATTCAATCCATATAAATTTGAATCATTGTATCAAGATTACATCAAACCCTAGCTAAACAACTCAGTTCATACTCAAAAACGAAATAAAACAACAAAAAACAAACTGAATCAAGATTCATCATTGAAAAGCAAGCAAAAGATGGAGAAATCTTCTCTAATTTGAAGCCCAAATCTTCAATAATCTTCTCCTTCCATGAGCTGCCTCCCAAATCACGAACCAAGCCCCTTTTCTCTTCCTTTTCGCTCTAATTTATACCTCTCTCACTTAAGGACGAAGCCCTAGCAAGCCAAAACGCGTCGTTTTATTTTTGCATCGACAGATTTCGCCGCGGCAAGCTTTTTCCTCCGCGGCGAAGACTTACAGGCCCAATTTTTGCATGATATAGTTAGAATCTGGAAAAGTGTAAAACATATTAATTGTAGCCCTTTAAAGTATCTTTCTGGTAGTTCAAGAATCAGCACAATCCGAGGTCTACAGCTCAAGTTATGGCAGAAATACTGAAGCACGTCCAAAGACGTTTTTCTTCAGTTCCCAGCGTCCTTTTCACGACTTCAAGCCAAGTTTTCACCTTTGTCCAGTCAGAATTAGGAAAAACCCAAAACATGAACGTTGTAGCTCTTCTTCTTAGCTTTCCAAAGCTTCTAAATTCAGGTTATTCCGAGTTTTCAAGCTCAAGTTACACAATTTACGCTCAAAACTGTCATTAATGCTAAAAATCATCGTTTAGGCCTACAAAGACAAATTAATAGAATTAGGTAGCAATTATGGCCCAAATTGTATGAAAAGTATCCTAAATCCTATCAAAATTCAATGCAAAATCATAGTGTAAAATACGCTTATCAGTGCCTGCACAACAAAGTATTGTCATCAATACGAAAGTAAGGAGCTAAATAGAACAAAACTACTGTCATACTTATAAAGTGCGAGATACTCCCCAATCAGTAACAGCAACTATGCCCATCTGGTTCAGACGCGCCTCGTCTGCCGAGAACAAGAACGAGTCGGCCAGCTTGCTCATGGATATCGTGTCAGAGTAGGTTGATGCGGTAGCCTAAATCCTGAATGTAATCGTCTCGGCATCCTCATCCATGACCACGGTTTGGGACGATCCAGCTCCGGTCGCAGGCTGTTGACTCGGCGGCGTCGCTAACACGTCCTCTGCCCTCATGTCCTCTCTGGCCAAATACTCCCTCCTCTTCTTCTCCCCGACGTCGAGTGATGGACTCGCTCGCACTCGGGACGGTCAACTTCTTCATCAGTGATTCTACAAGCGCAAACTCTCCAACGGTTAGTGGGTTCAGCTCGGACTCACCAAAAGTGATATGATTGCAGTATCGACTCAGAAGCACATCCCAAGTCTGCTTCAGCGAGGGGAAGGGAGTACCTCTTGGATCGCCTGTACTCCGGCCCAAAGAATGTTGGACCTTAGGTTGGACTCTGCTAGCACGACTCGCCAATCCCTCTACTCGACGGGATGGCTAACACCTTCTAGGTCGCAACGTCTAAGCCGTCTCCACTCTACCCAGCCCGATTGTACTCAAGCTCTGCAAACAAAAAATACAATCAAGATTTAGTAATCAAAGTACAAAAGAAACAGCTAAGTTCTCACCGGTAGCTCGCCAGCCACTCGGGATCTCGCCTTGTCCCCTCTCTCTAAAGACAACCTGACCCCTCAGAAAGAAGTGTCGATCCTTCCAGTTTTTATCGCTGGATCGCAAATCGGTCACCAGGTGAGACCGATCATGCCTCAAGTTCAACAGATACCGACCCTTCTCCTTATCATTCTCCTTCAGGAAATACGAGTATAACAACTCGTGCAGCCCGAACCTCACCTAGTTCTGAACACACAGATCCTCCAGAGCCATCAGCAATCTCCAACCATTCGGTATGAGCTGAGACGGGGCAATCATGGAGTGGTTCAACACCTCCCAGACTAGGCGAGGAACAGGTAGTCTCAATCCATCATGGAACCACTTCTCATAAACACTAACCCTAACCCGGTGCCTCCCAGTCAACCCGCTCGTATGACTGCGACGCCCGGATCTCAACCAAATTCGGAATGTTATACAAAGTTTGGATGTGTCACACATCATTATCCTTCAGCACGGGTGGATAGTCCCTGCTTAAAATCCCACTGCCTTGTTGGCTTGGCTCTTCCTCATAGCTGCTATTGGAAGAAGACAGACTACCAGCTCCTTCGGAGTCTTCCCCACTTCTCCCATGCTTGCCCAAACCACTCGGGCCGGGAGTACTCGTACCCGGGTAACTACACTAACTCCAGTCGGTACCCCAATCGGAACACCCCTTTCGGGCATCATCACTATGGTTGGGGCACGCTCATACTCATCCCCTAGGTTTGCCACAATCCCACTCGAACTAGCTGATTCAGAATCTGACATGTTGGCTTGATCGCCCAACTCGACCGACCGACTCAAGCCTTCCCAAAAATTCTAAGTGTCAAGTGTTAGTGTATATTAGTGTATGCCCTAGAAACCATTCGTGTTGTCGGTTTCAGAGCATTTTGTCTTGTATCTATATATATCATAAATAATAGAAGAAAGAGTTCTTCAATTCATATATGTAAATTGCTTCCTTTATTCAGTCATGCATTTAAAATAAAGTATGTATATGAATTGTCCAGATGATTCATTTAATAGGTAAATGAATTATCGAAAAGGGTTCCCTGCGGAAGCAATATAAATTTGGGCAACAATATTGTACAGTAGGCATACCGGATGCTTAAAGATATCATGAGTTGATATAAGTACGGATGACGATGATAGTCATGTCACTAGGACATTGGTATGGATTAACGGTTGGTGAACTGTTTTTCGAACGTGACCGAATAACGACAAATCACTTGGAAAAGCATGTAGTCAATGATTTATCGTTTGGTTATATCAGTGCACGATGTAGTCCTTTGACCTGAGACATTGTAGTCGGATCCGATATAGATGCGTATGGTTCATACGGTGTATAAGTACGAGACTAATCATGTTTCGTACAATAAAGCCTATTTGGTCATGCGTTGTTCATATGCGGAAACGAACGATGGTCAAGAGGGGATCCATTGACTCGGAAATATAGGATCGGGAGTACCGCTGACTCCATCCGGATTCGAGTTCCTAAACGAACATCGATAAATGTCGGAAAACTGAATCTCGGCGAGTCTATTATTAGTCATACAAAAGTAAGTTTGTGATGACAAGTTCCGGACATATTGATCGACAATTCGGTAGAAGATCGAGTTTAGGATTTTGACATTCCATGAATCCATACTCGATTAGGATATCTCAATGGAGGGACTTTACCTGCATGGTACGTATGATCTGAAATGGGTTCGATGAAGTATTTCTTCATCGTGGTTTAGGGACTATGGCACATTGCTAGATGTTTACCATAGTCGTTGGGCCTCCGGACAGGTTTCCGGATTCATCCAGAACCGACTCACAACTAATCCAAGGTGGACCTACATGGTCACACCAATAGCCTTGGGAAGTTAGAGAAGGATGAGAGAGAGAAATGATTATCCGAAGAGGGCTAGCACCTTCCGAGGGTAATAACGGGATTTTTATAATAATAGTTACATAGAAATCATTTGTGACATTTTAAGGGTTAAAATGGTCAAGCAATAATTAATTATATTTAATTATTATATCTTAAAGTGTTAAGATTAATGAGATGAACAAAAATAACCTTTTAATAGTTAAAGGGTAAAAAGGGGTAAATTTTTGGGTTGTTAATGTAAACTAGTTTAGTTTACATGGGCCCTTGAATAATATTGATTATTCAAAGGGTAGCATATTAAATTCGTGGGGTCCCTTTATAAAATAAGATTTTATTGGGCTTGGAAGTAAAAAATAAATAATTACAATATTGCCCAAGTATATATAAGTGCAAAAGGTTGCATTTTTGTTCATTCTTGACTAGTTCACAAAAACACAAACCAAAACTCTCTCAAACCCAAGACCACTCTCTAATCTCTCAAGGTGGTGTTAAAGTGTGGAGGTTTCATCCTTTTGAAGCTAATCTTCATCAATCCAAAGCAAAGGAATAGGTATAATCTCTTTTCAAGCTTTGTTTGAAAACCGGTTTTAGAATCCATGCTTTCATGCTTTCATTCTCCATCTTCACCACTCTTCATGCATGCTGATTCTTTCATCAAGCAACCACTCGGCCTGAGCTACCAACCGAACAAGCCTTGAAAAATAGTTATCACTAGCCCCAGTACCGGTCGACCTACCCGAGAATAAGTTCACTCCTAAACCCTGGTTGACCCTCCTTGCTGACTACCCGGTCCTAGATTCAAGTCTTCCTTCGCTCGCCCCAAGTGACCGACTCGCTTTCAAATTCAACACTAAGCCTATTCACCCTTGCTCACCGATTCGCCAACTCAAAATCACCCGCTTGGTCTGGACGACTGACTACCTCTTCACTCTACTCCGCACACCCCTTCGCCACTCGGTCGGATGGACCAGACGACCTATCTCCCCCACAACTCCAAGCTATCACACTATTCGGTCAGGCAACCGACCGAACCAAATTGTACCTAACTTGACTTCGTCTTCCCTTTTTCCCGGAAAACACCAGAAAACCAAAGAGAAATGCTGGAAACTCACCGGAAACCAAAAATCCAAGCCTATCCTAGAAAACCAAAACACTAACACTTCCAAACGCCTCAAAAAACAATTGAAAGTACACAAACTCCACCCTATTCTCCAAAAACTTAGCAAAACTACCACAAACAAAAACAAAAGAAACAAACAGATAGCGCAACAAGATGTTTATCATGAAGAAAAACCGAAGCCTGTCAAGAAGAACTACTGCCGCTAAAGAAAAACTAGAACGAAGGCGAAAGAAAAAGAAAAGCAAGTTTTTTGCAGGAAAAACGATGAAAAATGCGAATGGGAGACGAACAGTCCGCCTATTCGTTTTTAAAAGGAAAGTCTGACATACCGAGACATGTAGCGGCCCACGATTAGACAGGAGTCAATGCGTCTTTTGGTTTTCCCGCCTCAAAAACCAGAAGCGGATCGTCACCATACACGTGGCAGGGATCCAAGCAATCTGGGAAACGGCAACAGAAGCCATTCTCCATCGTCTTGCCTTCCCGATCGAGCCAGCACGCGACTGCCAGAATGGACCCAATAGGCCCCATGATTCACATACCGGTGCGAGCCTCCCGACTGGTCGACCAGCTTGGAACAGCCTGACCCGAGCTCTCTTAGGTAAAAAAGGTAGAGGCCTCGCCCATTCATCCTTCCATAACGGACGAACGGACAACCAATGGTGAAGACTTGCACATCTCCATTCGATCGCCCGAGCACCCCAACAGATCGAACACATTTGGCTTAATACCCTTATTCATTCGGCCTAGCCTGTCGAGCGGACACCATGGCAACAGGCACCTCATCTCTCAGTTGACAGGACGTACCAAACGAGCTCGTGAGCCCCCGAAGCCTTGTTGTCTATCCCTTCGTCCCTTCACACCGATCGGGCACACCACTCAAATGATGTTATACTCCAGATCGGTAATGGATACCGAATGACCCCGACCAAGGATCACCTACAACGATCGGATCAGCCACACCAACAATCGGTCGTCCAGGAAGGAAGACCGAGAGCCCCTCGATCGCTTCCTACTCTCTGACTTCAGAAACTCTTAACTCAGAGAGTGGGGGGCAAACTGTTAGGGCCAAAAATCATCCTTGGCCCAAATAGAAAAACGGGCCTGACAGTGAAGGAGAAGCCAAGCCCAATCTCGATGCGACCCAATCCGGATTAGGTCCATTTGATACAAGATACAGTCGGCCCAAACCACTGGGCACGATCCTCCTAATCCCAGTCCATTCCCTAGGTCCATGGATGAATCCAGAGCCCACGGCCCCCTTACAATATTTTCCTATTCCTAAACAATCTCCTATTCAAGGTCACCTTCCCGTTCAGAACACTTTTCTACTCGAAGTTACTTTCCTGATCTGGATCACCTTCCTATCCTGACACTGGTAAGACAGCTCACCACCGCCCTAATTCCCTAGGGTTTGCATCAGAGTCATACTAGGATTCCTATTCCTACCAGGATTGGGAGACTAAATAGTCACTATATAAGCAGAGGCCAGCCCTCTTAAAAGGGACATTACATTAAACCTTCACACCCGAAGCTCCTACTTGAGAGCTTCACATCACTACCGTAGTCACAGTCTCTGACTAGACTTCCGGTAACCTCTTTACTCCCTAGCCCTCACTATAGTAGCCTCTTTTAGCCTTGATGACTTGACCGTCGGAGTGCCTACGGCAAACACTACCCTAGTGTTTTCCGTTCGCTTCACGCTTGTTTCTCTACGTGTGCAGTTGCAGCGGATCGCTAGTGGCCTCAACCTCACGGGATTAGACCCCCCCTTCCGTATAGGTAGATTTTTACGTCTACAAAAACTTTAGTTGAAAGACTATTTATAATTTGTACACTACCTTGAAATTTGAAAATGAGACTTTAGTATTGAATATTTTTGTATCATTATAGTGAGAAAAAAAAAAGTTAAGAATAATGTGCGAGACGACATGATTATGAAGTTTTTATACATTTAAATATTTAAGTGTTTAAGTATATAATTTAATATATAAGTATAAAATTAATTATAAGAGTTCAATCATATTATATTTCATTACTTAATTAGAAAAAAAATGAAAAACAAATTAAGAAAAGTTTTTAATGGGTTGGATTTGGGTAAAACGATTGTTGATCGTCACTTTTATCAAGGAGGCTTAATACCATAATCAAGGCCCAATTAAGGTATGACGCCACAAATCAAGCCTCAAGACTCCACTTTAGGCCTAAATTATTGCTTCTTGAGAACTCGAATAAATCTCATAACAACTTTAATGTAAACCCTTGAAATTCTCTAAGGTAAGCCTATGACATTATCTCATGTAAGCCCATGACCCTCTCAAAAGTCCACTCTATTCCAAGGCTCTATAAACATATTTTCTTAGAACCCTTTCTCCAACATGAGACTCAACTCATCTCAGCACAAGACAATTTTTCCTTACATATTTCACAAGCAACAGTGTATACTTTAGGCATATAAGAGTATCTCTTTCTTTTCTTGAAGGTCGGTGGACTCAAGTTATTTCAATGGGGCAATTATTGTGGGATATGATGTGGAGGCATTAAAGCATCCAAGAAGGCCTATAAAGCGGAAACATTTTTTTGAATTATGTCCGTTTGAGGGGTACCTCATTAGATATTTCAGTTTAATAGGCGTGAAATCTCGTTTTTATAAAAATCCAAGATGAAAAATATTTTAATAAATAAAAAAAAAATCTCCCAAAAATAATTTTAGTAATAAAAAATCATTCTCTGTTGGTCTGGGAAGCAAAATTATTGTTTACCCTCTGGAGGCCAAAAATCACAAAATGACCAAACTACCCCTAGGTGTGTTATGACCTCATAGAACATGATTTTTTTTTTTTTAATTTTTTTTGTGATTTCCTATTTTTTACAAGTATTAAAAAACCTACAAGTCCATGTTTTCAAATTTCACATTTTTTGTCATTTATATTTTATTTTCTCATTGTTTTCGCTTTTTCGACATGTTTACGTATTTCATAATTCCAACTTCAATTCTTTCTTATGCATGACCTGTTAGTGTAGGTTGCTCTAGAGCCAATCCGTTTGTAGCTATTGACTCTTTGTAAAACACATATTAATATTAATAAAGGCAAATTCTCTATATCATTGTGCTTATATTATTTAATATATTGATACATGCCCTTAGAGTGGTAGAACCGTAATGAGGGTATCAAATATTTTAAATCTTGATTGTGATGGCCACTCTAAAACTGTTCATAGCCTCAGTATTATTCTGAACTGGGGCATAAATGATACAGTAAGACTATCAGAGTATTGAATGACCCTATCGAAAGTTAGTGATAAATCTCACATGTCAAAGTTGTTTGGTGACAACTTGGTGCAACACATGGTATTAGAGTAGGTGCCCTAAAGCCAATCATATTGTTGTTTATTGACTCTATGGATTGTGATTATTCCATTTATAAAAGACATCGTTTATATTATGTAAATCATATTCCATATGTATGTATTAATATATGCCCTTAGAGTGGTTGAACTATGACGAGGGAATCAAGTAGTGATAAGTCTTGATTGTGAGATCCCTATGATCATATTTGGTGGCCATTCTAGAAATGTTCGTAGTCCTAGTATTATCATGACTCAGTGCATAGATAATACGGTAAGACTATCATAGCGTTGAACGATTCTACCGAAAGGTAGTGACAAATCTCGCATTTCAAGGTTGTTTGGTGACAACTTGGTGCGACGCATGAATGCTTTTTACTCATGAGTTCACCGAACTGACCCATTAGATGATTCTATATAGATGGTAACCCCAATGTCCGTGGAATATATCCTCTAACGGATGATGATGCATGTGGTCCTTAGACTTGAGATCACCAAAGCGTTGTGTGTAAATATTGGTATAGTTTGACACTAGCCAAACATAGTCCTGTTTAGCGTTATCAGTACGGTAATGATTGGACTACATTGAGAAGTATACTATGGCTACATTGAGAAATACACTATGGCTACACTGAGAAGTACATTATGGCTATGATGGATCAACATAGAATTCATCACTCTTGGGTATAGGAGAATTTATCTTGTTGAGTAACTTAGTAAATGACAATGACTGCAAATCTGTGGCCACAGTGGAATTGAGTTGTTGCTTAAGTCCAATTTTATTTGTTAATTGGTTCGGTGACCAAATACAAATATGTCAAGGTAGTTCATTTGAAGTTGACTCTATTTATGTACTTCAAACCTTGATGAGATAATGAATAATGAAATGGATTAGATTGCACAGTAATCATACCGTTGATAGGAAGCTATTTTGCTTAATCTATTGCGTGGCCATGATGCCTTGCTAAAGGCCAATCTTGGTCTGTGTATAGTGAGACGATTAATTGAGTGTTAATCGCGATACTACTCATTGCCGATATGATAAGGAACCTACGGGTCAGAATCAGTAAGTAAAAGGGGTATTTTCGCCTTTTATGATGAAATAGTATTTTGGTAATCTCACAGTGCAATAAATTTGCTAAGATCGTTGCCTATTTTTCAATTTTAATATTGAAATTAAAATTGGTGAGATCACATATTTATTTAAACACATGTGTACATATATTTAATGTATTATTATTATTTAATAATAATATATTTTATAATATATTAATATTTGTGGTTTTAAAAATAATAATACTAAAATTAAAAATACTAATTTAACTATGTTTGGCTACAAGGGTGAATCTTATTCTAATATATGGGAATAAGGTTGGAACCTATTCCATATAGGAATAGGGTTTTTTATTTGCTAAAGAGAGAAGTTTTTTAACTAAAAATTCTGCTCGATTGATTCTTGAGCCAATCAAGTTTATTCTAGCAAATAGATTGATTGGAATTTGATCCTCTTCGTGTGGATCATTGTTAACGCATTCCTACCTTGGAGTGAAAGCGATTCACAATTGAAAAGTGAATGAGCTGTCTACGTTGGTAAGAAATCGGTTCTTTCGATTTAATGCGTATGTATTCATGTTTAAATAAACTAATCTATACAAGGATTATGAGTTTTTAGTGATTGATCAAAATTTTTGTTTTATTCTGCTACGTGTTCTTTGATCAAATCACTTATAGTTGGTATCAAAGTCTCTTGTATTTGATTAATTTATTTAAAATATTGATTGAATCTTTTGATTTGATGAACATGTGATTTAAGGCTTTTATTTGTTGATTAAAACTTATTTAAAAGATTTTAACTTGATTAATATGTTTGGTTGACGTGTTGGGTTTGATGATCTGTTTGATTTGTTTTAAAAACATTTTTAAATTAAATTTTCGATTTGTTGAGGCCTGACGCTAGCTGTGTGTTGCCACGCACAGTAGCATTCGAAGGAGCAGTAGCAGCAATGCTTTTGCGTGCTGCTATAGCTGCTGCCGCACGCAAGAGCATGCGGTTGGGGTAGTGGCCGCATGCCTGCTTCACGCAACCTTGCCACACACTACCGCAAATAGTGTGTTGGTGGCCAAGTGCAGCAGCACATGACCACCAAATGCAGCAGATACGCATTGTCGCACGCACTCACTGCTGCCCCGTTTAGCGCCGCCTTGTGTGGCGGTTGCCCATGATCGTGCGTTATCGCACACGACCAAAATGACATGGCCAAGTGTGTCAACACATGGCCTTGATATGCATTTGGTAATTTTACCAAATGTGCGATTTAATGAGCGTTACACGGAAATTAAATTGTTAAACTGGGCAGCCTGTTGTACCTTCAAAAACCGCTCTTGTTTGCACTATAGTGTGAATTTTGGAGTGGGATCTGATCCCACATGTTTCTTAATGTGTGAGGATCGTGATGATATGTTTATAGGAAATGCTAGATGTACAAAGAGTCTTTGTACAAAGTAATGTGGCATCTGCCACACCACTAGTTTTACATCAATCTTCTCTTTTTTTCACAAACTAATGATGTGGTAGTTGTCATATTATTTTGTATAAAAACTCTTTGTAAGAATCTTTGTACATCCAGAATTTCTCTATGTTTATATTCATTTTTGTACTAATATAAGATGGGTTTCATTCAGTTTTTGATCGAGCAGTCTTTTGACACGTTGTTGCCAAAACATTGACTGCCCGTTCGTAAATTGATAATTTCGGAAGCTGTGTGGGCCATTTGACTCGCGTAATACACCGTTAGATTGCTGACATGTAGGAGCACATTTAGCTAGTCTTGAAATGTTGCTGCCCGAGTGCGTTGGTGCGCACAAAATTCATTTAACGGGCAACTTCGTAATGGTGTAATGGGCTGAGTTTTGGGCCATTTTCGCATTGTCGTGCATTAAACGTAATCCAGAAAATTCTATAATATGTTGATGCAAATTATAGACATTCTGAAGGCGTAATTGAGTGAGGCTGACAGCAAGGATTTAAACTACAAAGTTTAAAACTTGTTGGGTTTAAAAAATTACGAAACATCAAGGGGTAACTTGGTATTTACCAACCCAATCAAACTTTTGATTTTTATTTTTTCTATGATTATTCTTGTATGTGAATTGGCATGGTGTATGGTGCATTGGCCTTGAACCTAGTATTAGGAATTTTATTTGTAATTTGTAATTTCAATTTAAATAGGGCCTACATGTCTTGCCTTACCTCCTATTCTACAGTAATTTCTTTTTCTCATCTTACTCCTCTCAAATGTAACTCGAGGTTTCTTTTCAATTATGTAAAATTAAATTTTGAATTTTTGTAATGATCGAAAAGAAGAAGCTTTGGAGTGAAGAAGGAGAAATGAGGATTCCTTTTAATTTCTTTTACCTAGGTTTACTTACCAATTCCTCTAGGCTTGAGGAAATTGATTTTAGTTAAGGCAATGCACCAACTTGTTTTATTTATGCTTAGCATGCATGCTAAGCATAAATAAAACAAGTTGGTGCATTGCCTTAACTAAAATCATGCTAAGGGTTATGTTAATAACGATCTTAAATAAAGATAATTAAATGGTGAGACGTAATAACAAAAACCCTAGCAAGTGATATTAAGTCAAACCTAAATAACCTGATGCCTTCCATCACCATGAATTTAACCAAGCCACTGTTTGTTGTTACCATGTTAGCATCAGCGAAGGGTATGCTCTTATTAGTAGGAGGTTAAAACATCATTGAAGTTTTCCTTAATGTTGATGGGTCTGACTTAAGTAGGTGTGCTTTGCTTATTCGCCTCAAAGAAGGTTGATAAGTACACTAGAGGCATAATAGAGAAGTGCATTTACAAAATGTACATGGGGCATTGATAATCCGAGGATTATACTAGTTTATTTAAGCTTTTAGGCCGGATTTTAGATACTTCTTAGTCTATTTTTCCCTGAATTGATACTTAATTCCTTACATTTCATGTTTCAGGTTAAAAATGGAAATTTGGAGCGAATAAAGGTGGATTTGGAGTTTTCGGACTCAGAAGCACGTGGAGGGCAATTATGGAATTTCAGAATTCTTCAGGAAGCTTCGCCGCGGCAAAATGGGCCAATGACGCACCAAATTCAGATTCTATCTTCTCTGCGGTAAAGTCTGCATATTCTACTTTTTGTAAAACGCACAGTTTCGTGTTTAGGCTAAGTTGTATTATTTTGGGCGAGGTATAAATTGGAGACTGAGTCTATTTGTCTAGGGCGTTCGTGGAGTGATAGAGGGAGTTTTTCACATTATTTTCATATTGATTTTTGAGTGATTTTTGGATTAACAAGGTTGGAAGATTCGAGGAAACCCGTGGATTCATCAAATTCGGGAGATTCTTTTCCTTTTCTTTTGTATCCATTATGTTGAACCTGGAGTTTTTCATTTCTTTTAATTGTTTATTTGATTTAGCCATGAACTAACCTATTTTGGGTTAGGGTTTTGATGTAGTTCGGATTCTAATGGGTTAGAGAATTGATGATTATTAATTTCATATAATTTTGTGTTGATTGTGTGATTATTCTGTTTTTATTGTTTGTATGTGATGAACATGACAAGATCGAGAGATAATTTATGTTAAGAGTCTTGGAAAATCACCGTTGTATTATTGGATGCTAGAGATAGATTCAAGAACCGATGAAATCAATCTAGGATTCTTGTGCTTAATGAACTTAGATTTATTGACTTTCATTTTGTTGGGTGCGGAAGGTTAATAGGGAAGAGTAGGACAACATAGCCTGAGAAGGTATGTTGGACACCTTAGAGAGTTCGATTTACAATCAATGCATGAGAAATTGAATTTAGTTTAATTCTTAAAGTTTAACCCATAGAGTCTGAATGAAGTCAAAACCCTACCCGTTTGTTTGAATTGATTTTATCTCGTTTAATTCTTGCTTTCATAGTTTAAGTTTAATTTAGTAAATTTTGTTTTAATTATAGTTTTAATTGTTCCCTCAAATCCAAAAAGAATTCGATAGCTTTAACTTGAGAACGTTAGGAAACTTAGTGCTTAGCGACCAATCCTCATGGGAACGATACTCACTTATCATTATATTACTTGTGCGATTAGTATACTTTCTACATATTGCATGTTGTAGTAAACACGCATCAAGTTTTTGGCGCCGTTGCCAGGGATTGAGTTTTCAGTTACCATTGAGTTTTTCTATAGTTAGCTAGATTGAAGTTTTAATTTTTGTTTTAAATTTTCAGTTGGTTTGTGATCTCACTTTCCTTTGTTGATTTTGTGCAGTTTATGTGAAGAGCGAGACGTTAGCCAGTGGTTCTTGTTGATCTTGAGATTGAGAGAACCACCAAACGACTTAATAGAGACAAAAGAGAAAGAGAAAGAGAGAATTTTGTGGTTGAAACAAAAGAGATAGTTGTTGAAATGGCAGAACCAGAAAACATGACACTAAGGGAATTCTCAGTTCCCATGGTTAATGGCAATGGGTCGAGTATTACTAGGCCTACGGTGCAAGCCAACAACTTTGAGATTAAGTTGGCAATCATTCAGATGATTTAGCAGTCGGTAAGGTTTAATGGAGATTTGAAGGAAGATCTGAATCAGCATATTGCAAATTTCTTGGAAATTTGTGACACCTTCAAGTCGAATAGAGTATCGGATGACGCCATTAGACTGAGGTTATTCCCATTCTCATTGGGGGGATAAAGCAAAGGGGTGGTTAATGGCACTACAACCAGGAACTATCACAACTTGGAATGATCTAGCACATAAATTCCTTACCAAGTTCTTCCCTCTAGCTAAATCGGCAAAACTCAGAAATGATATCAAATTATTTCTACAAGATGAGTCCGAGTCATTGTATGAGGCTTGGGAGAGGTTACAAGGAGTTAATGAGGAAATGTCCACACCATAGGTTGCCAGTTTGGCTTCAAGTCCAAACATTCTATAATGGGCTGATGGGTAATGTGCAAACCATGGTGGATGCAGCATTAGGAGGAGCCTTGCAGAATAAGACACCAGAGGAGGTCTTATGAGTTGCTTGAGGTTTTGGCAAGCAACAACTATCAAAGACCAAATGAGAGAGTAATACCAAGAAAATCTTTGGGTCTTCATGAAGTTGATGCTTTCACAGCCATCTTAGCCCAACTCACGGCACTTCAAAAACAGTTGGGAAGTATGTAGGTAAACTCTGTACAAGTACCTCAACTAACTTGTGATTTTTGTGCAGGAAACCATGTGAGCAGCGAGTGTCAAGTGGGGAACACATTTGCTTCGTTATCTTCATCATCGAAGCAAGTGAACTACTTGGCAGGAAATCAGAGACAACCAAACAACCCGTACTCCAAAACATACAACCCGGGGTGGAGAAATCATCCAAATCTGGCTTAGGGAAATCAGAACCAGCAAAATAATCAATGGAACCAGAGGACAGTTCCAAATAACCAACAAGGGGTGAATAATCAACTGGGAGATCCAAGAGTGACAAAGTTGGAGGACATGTTTGGAAAATTCATGCAGGAGACCACGGGTTTTATGAATGAGACGGGACAAATTTTAGAAATCAAGGGGCGTCCATTCGGAATCTTGAGGTACAGATGGGCCAATTGGCCGAGAAGCTAAATGATAGACCACATGGGTTTCTACCAAGCAACACGGCAACTAACCCACGTGGGCAAGTAAATGCAATTTCGTTGAGAAGTGGGAGAGTTTTAGAAGAGGTGAAAAATTCAAGGAAAGAGGAAAATTCATCAAAGAAAAATGAAGAATCTGATGAGGAAGTTGATGAAGAAATCATTGCTAAAGAGAAACCACCCAGCCCAAGTAAAGATGAGTAGAAGTAGGAAGAGGGGAAAAAGAAAAGGAAAGAGAAATTGCCATTCCCCAAGATACCACCAGAGTTGGCGCATCACACACCACCCGTACCTTTTCCTCAAAGGCTCAGAAAAGAAAATCAGGATAAATAGTTTATTAAATTTCTTGATGTTTTTAAGAAACTGCACATTAACATTCCTTTTGCAGATGCATTGCAACAGATGCCGAGCTACGCGAAATTTCTTACGAAAATTTTATCGAACAAGAGGAAGCTAGAAGATGAGGAAACGGTGATGCTTACGGAGGAGTGCAGCGCCATTTTCTAGAAGAAGCTACCCCCGAAACTCAAAGATCTAGGGAGTTTTACTATCTTTTGCACTATAGGAGATATCGCCTTTGATCGAGTTTTATGTGATCTAGGTGCTAGCATTAACCTTATGCCTTTTTCTGTTTTCAGGAAACTAGGAATTGGTGAAGTAAAGCTGACAACCATATGCTTGCAACTTGCAGATTGATCAATAAAGCATCCGAGGGGCATTGTGGAAGATGTGTTGATTAAGGTGGACAAGTTTATTTTTCCTGCGGATTTCTTTGTGTTGGATATGGAAGAAGACAAAAAGATTCCTATTGTCCTGGGACGACCATTCCTAGCTACCAGAAGAGCTTTAATCGACGTTCAAGAAGGGAAGTTGATCATGAGGATGCAAGATGAAAAAATAACATTTAATGTCCTTGAATCAATGAGAGCTCCACCTAAACAAGAGTCGTGTTTAAAAATCGATGTGGTAGATCACTCAAGAATTAAAGCCTTCCAACTGAATAGTCCTAAGGTGGAAATTAAGAGCCGCATTGTCAAACCTGAATCAGTTCGAGAGTCACGACCATTATAGAAGGGGTTGTGCGAAATTCCGAGACAAGCCGCAGTTGAGTTTGAGTTCGCACAAGGAACAAGTCTCTAAGATCAAAAAGGGTGAAGTAAAGCCAAGAAAATGGAAGGTGGTAGGTGAGAAGAGTCGAGCTACCAAGGTTATGACCAAGGGATGGAAATGGGTGGTGAAACTCTCAACAAGGCCACTGTGTGAAAAAGATCATCAACAAATGAAGCTCCAGTACAAGGGAAATTTTCGGGATGTGATGTACTTGGATAGTCCGGGCTGATGTGAAGAATTGAGAGAGTCAAGCTACCGACTATACACAAGCGCTTATTGGGAGGCAACCCAAGTGTTTTTTTATTATTATTATTTGTTTTTCATTTTGTTGCGTGTGAATTTGTTTGAATTCTTTGTGAGTTTGAATGATTTTTGATTGGTATCTTTTTGGGTGTTTCAAGTGAAGTTTTCAACAAAGAAAAGGACAGAAAATGCTCCAGACTTCGCCGGGGCAAAGAAGTTCTCTTTGCCGCGGCGAAGCATTTTGTAGGAAAATGAATTTTGAAGTCCCAGACTTCGCCGCGGCGAAGCAACCTGAATTTTTGTGATAGCAACTGTATTTTTTTGCCTCGGTGAGGAATTTGTCTTCGCCGTGGTGAAGAAGGTTGGACGAAATTTTTCTAAGGAAATTTCTCTGCGGCAAAGATTCTTTCTCGCCGCGGCAATTAGCCACTGTAATCTTTCGCCCTGGTGAAGTATTTTTCTTCGCCGCATCGAAAACTGGGTTTCCAATTAGGGTTCATACACGAAGAACTTCGCCGCGGCGAAGAATGTTTTCTATATACACTTGCGTTGTCTTTTCATTTTTCACGTGTTTTGTCAAATATTTTTGAGAGAAAAATTTTCCAATCTCAATCCTTTGCCTCCCAAGTGCTTTGCCAACCAAAGTTTTCACTCATTAACCTTCCTAAACACCAAAACAACTCATTTCAACAACAAATTTCTCGAAAATTTCACAAAAATTACAAGTTCAAGAAATTTGGGGCTTTCCAATCTGGGCTGATTCTAAGGAATTTGGTGGCAAATAATCCTTTATATTGGTAAGATCTCAACTTCCCTTAACTCATTTTCGCAAAATTTCAAGTTTTAAGTTATAGATCTGAGAAATTTATTTTTGGTTGAATTGCGAATATTGTGAGTTGGATTTTGTTGAAGAAGGATTTATTGTGCTTGTTGTGATTTTGAGAAGTGTGGGTGTTGAATTTTTGGAGTGTGTTGTTGAATTTGGAGAAATCGAAGTTTAGGGGTCTGATTGCAGATTTTTGGAAGTGTTGTTCATTTTCTTTTTCAGGTTTGAATTGGTTGTGTGGGAACCTAGGCTTGAATTTTTGGGTTGTGTTGTGAATTGGATTATAGGAAATGTCACCCAAAATTAAGTTGCCATACAAAAGGAAAGGGAAAAGGAAAGAAAGTGGATAACCGTTTTGTGAATGAAGAGGCCTAGAAATGGTATCAAGCGGCTATCCAAAGGAGAGATAAGGGCTTCATTCCTGAGCGCGGATTGACTGCGAGTCAGGCGTTGGATTGGAGTCGAGGGAGACAATGGGAATTGTTCATGAGTGCTCCTGCACAACCGGCTGTAGAGCCGCTAGTAAGGGAGTTTTATGCCAATCTCCCGGAGTGTGATGAGGGTTTTGCATTTGTGAGAGGGGTTGATGTGCCATTCACAACTGATGAGATCAACAAGTTTTACAACCTGCCCGGATTTGATCAGGATGGGTATGGAAGGTTTAGGGGGACACAGTTTGAGGATAGTATCATTCCTCCGGTCATTGCAAAACCGAAGGCAACTTGGTCAGTGTCAAAGAAACAAAAGAAGACCATTAAGGGAACTTCTTTGACACCAGTTGCTCGAGTGTGGCAGTATTTTGTTAGTACAAAGTTGATGCTGGAAACGCACTATAGTACAGTAACTTACGAAAAAGCATTACTGCTTTATTCCATTGCCACAGGAAAGAGTATCGATGTGGAAAGAATTATCTTTAACAACATTCATCATGCCGCCAAATTAGGGGGATCAAGTTATTCTTTCCCACATCTCATCACAACTTTGTGCATTAGAGCTGAAGCCAAGGTAGGAAATGATGAGCAACGTATTCATGCTGCCTTATCCTCGATATAGAGTATTTTCAGAAGCATCTTGAACGTCCAGAGGCTGATCAACCAAGGGCAGGAACGAAATGGCAGAGAACCACACAAGGCCCTGTCACATCTTCCAGCTCCACAACTACACAGAAAGAGATGATGCATCAGATGATGGGTTTGATGAAACGGATGACAAAACGTCAGGATTGGTTGGTTGAGCAGACCCAGATGATGTATGAGATGCAGAAGAATAGCTTTAAAGAGCTCAATGTTGACACTTCAGCATACCAATGGGTCGACTGGGATTCAGATGAGTGGATGGGCTCCGAATTAGAAGCGGAAGAAGAGGAAGAAGAGGAAGACGAGGGAGGAGAAGAATGAGCACCGTAGCACCTGTTTTTGTTTTTCTTTATTTTATTTTTGTTTTAGTTGAATTGGTTTTTCATTTGAAACATTAAACTTAGTTTATATTTTTGGTTTTGGATTGTGTAGTTGTTTTAGTTGTTTTCTTTTAATTTGTAGTTGTTGCAAAGATGAGATTAGGTTGTAATATTTTCAAGTTAGTTTGTGAACTTTTGCTAACACAAGGGACACCACAATTTCAATTGTTTTGACAGATTTTGGGAAATGAAAAGTCCGAGACCGGGTATGCATTGTGGAGCGACACTTCATGGATTAACCAGGGAGCTTTCTCGTACCTTTGTTATTTTTGATTTTCTATTCCTGATTTATGCGTAATGGAACATTGGGGACAATGTCATATTTAGTTTGGGGGTTGGAAATAGAAATAAAGCATAGTTTAAGGGTATACCAGCTGAAAACCAGAACCCGCCTTAAAACTGCCTAGCAGTACTTGGCAACCTTTGGTATAACAACGCCACGTACACCTTAAACGAGAAAAAAAAATGGACATAAAAAATTTAGTTAATTTTTTTCTTTAGTTTGATTGTTTTTGCCGATGATGAATTGTATAAATCAATGATGAGAATAGGGTTGTTGTAATTTTATTGTTGAGAAATGTTAAGCATTGTGTAATATCCCACTTGAGGTACGTATTTAAGATTTGTCGTATTAGCTAAAAGTTTATTGTTTTAACTTACATTAGTTTGTATGTTGAGTTGGTTGAATTGTTGTCTTGAAATGGGTTGAGTTTTGGTGAAGTTGAAAATTCAAACTTCGCCGGGGCGAAGAAGAAACTTCGCCGCGGCGAGGAGGAGAAATGGCATTCGGGTAGGTTCTGCCCAATTTCGCCGAGGCGACGAAAAATTCTTCGCCGCGGCGAAGAGCCTAAAATAAAGATTCTTGAGTTTTCTAGAAAATTCTCCTTTTGGGACACAATGACCATTCTACCCCTAATTAGTAGGAAAAGTGGGGAGTAAAATGAAAGGAAATTTAGTAGAGATTGTGTTTGTATGGGGGTGTAGTTGTAAAGAATCAAAGGATATAGATGGAATTTCCAAGAAAGGACAAGGGCAAAATGGGAAATGAAGCTTTTGATATGAACTAAAAAGAGTAAAGTGTAGAGAAAGCCCTCATTCATCTTCATTCCACCGACTCTTCCATTGCCCTTATTCTCTCAATTTTTCCACCCAATTTTCCAAGAGTTCTAAGGGTTTTAAGAAGCTTTTTGAGTAGAAATTTCATCTAAAGCTTTCTAAGGTAAGAATTCATGCTTTAGATGTAAGTTTTCTTGTATTTATAGTGAAGTCTTATTTGGTTCTTGCTGCCTTTGTGGTTGTTTTGAGTTGTAGAGAAGAGACAAGCCAACTAAGGGAAGGAGAAGGTGCTAAGGAACCCATCTTTGCACAAGGTAAGTAAATCCAACCAAGTTGAGTTATGACTAAGCTTTGAGTAGAGACTTATTTTAATTATGTATGTACATGGTATATCTACTGAAAATTGAGATGAGATGTATGCTTAGTCTTAGTAGTTGGGATTGATTAAATATGAGAAGTGTTGTTGATATGTGTAATGAGAATGGAGTTTGAGATGAAGTTTGAGAGAGGTAGTGTAAATCTTTTTGGGAGTGCTTTTCTTGACAGGGATTAGGAGTAATTGAGGGAGTTTTTCCCCAATTTGGATGGCTAGAAAAATGAAGTTTAGTAGTAATTTTCGTAGGGTGTTTATATGCACATGAGATGTTTGAGGAAATGCCTAAGTGAAATCTGCCCTGTCACTGCCGTAACCTTCTGAGTAATTTTTGAGTATCTTACGGTTCGAACTGGGCTGAGACCAAAACAGAGAAGTTGTAGCCCTGTTTCTAAGCTTTGAAACGAGACCAGAACCGTAGTAATCCGAGGTGTATAGCATAAGTTATGGCCGTCTTAGTGTGACTGGTGCAGAATGACTGTGTTGAGGAAATCTTGTAGTTGGCATTTCATGAGTGCATTAGTAAGTATGAGTTAGCCCTACACCTTTGTTTATACACTTGAGAAGTAGCTTGAGATTTAGTATAGAATGTGAGTATAAGTTCTTTAAGAGTTAAGAGAAAGAGAATAGAGTAGGTTGTGCGATGGGGAACCCGTGAGTAATGGGTAGAGTATTCCGCATGTACGCCGCATTGAGAGCGGCATGAGTATCGATAGAGAAGTGGTGTAGCCCGTGAGAGTGCATGCGGATGAGGGCTATACCCGAGTACCCGAGAGAGAGAGATTATAGACTCACATGGCCAAGGGTTCCGAATCCATGCATAACCGAGTCCGATCGGCTAGAGTGAATAGAGGTCACGTAGACGGGAGTGAGTCCGCGCCGTGCCCCGGTGAGATGGGGTCGTGACATATGAAAGAATTATTAGAAAAGAGTTCTAAGAGAAAGAGAAAGAGGAAAAGAAAGATGTACCCAAAGAGATATTGAACGAGGATGTAAGGAAAGAATGAAAGAGAGAGTTACGGGGATAGCTTGAGTAGAGGATTTACTTACTGAGCATTATTTTAGTGCTCACCCCGTTGTTTTTCCATGTTTTGCAGGACCTAGGTGAGGAACACTGTCGGATGGATGTCGGCGTGCGAGGAGTGGTTCCACCGTCCCTCGATGTTTTGATGGCTTTTGTATACGTTATATATTTTGTGTAAAAACGTATATGTTTGTAAAGAAAGTATGTTTATATGTTTAATAAAAGAAAAATTTGGGCCCAATTTCCTTATGTTATTTTATATGTATTTCTTTACAAAGTTTTGAGTAGTAGTGGCTATTACACATTGCTTCAAGTTTATGTTATTGACTGGATTTTGATTGAGGTTTGTTGAGTGGTTCAACCACAATTTTCATTTATTTCGGCATGCTTAGATTCATTTTATGTGATTAAGGTGAAGTTTGATAATGTTGGTGGACTCTAGAACCTAGTAGAGAAGTGCTTGAGGCGAAATTCTAGGATTAGACATGGTTGAGGAGATGATTTAGGCATTCTTTTTGAAACGTTTGAGCCTTTCTAGCCGACCTAGGAATGAAACTGTACCTAGTTACCCGTTTGAGCCGTATGAATCCTAGTACATAGCATGGCGTACATGATGGACACTATTGCCGAAGCATAAGGAATACCACCAAACCTATCTCTCTCCTCTTGTGTTTTAGGACACATATCCTTAGAGAGCTACACACCATGTGACATTGGAAGATAAACCTTTCTTTGAATCTTCCTTACTGAATCTTTTCAGTGCTTTGTCAATGTATGTACTTTGAATTAGGCCCAACAACCTACGAGATCTATCACGATATATCTTTATACCGAGGATTTAGGTTGCTTCCCCTAAGTCCTTTATGGAGAATCACTTGGATAACCAAGTTTTTACCGTTTGCAAGTTTGGTATATCATTCCCAATGATTAATATGTCATCGACATACAACACTAGGAATTCCATTATGCTCCCACTGAATTTCTTGTATACACAAGGCTCGTCTTTGTTTTGTATAAATTTGAATTCCTTTACAGATTCATCAAAACGAATGTTCTAGTGCCTTGATGCTTGCTTGAGTCCATAAATGTATCTCTTCAACTTGCATACCTTCCCTGCTTGTCCATTAAGAATGAAACCATTGGGTTGCGTCATATAGACGTCCTCTTCAAGGTTTTCATTCAGGAAAGCAGTTTTGACATCTATCTGCCAAATTTCATAATCATGGTATGCAGCAATAACTAGCATAATTCTGATGGACTTCAACATTGCTACTGGAGAAAAGGTTTCATCATAGTCATTCCCATGCTTTTGTTTGAAACCTTTTGCAACCAACCATGCTATATAGGTTTGAATATTCCTATCCATGTCAGTATTCTTCTTGAAGACCCATTTACATCCTATGGGTTTGACTCCTTCGGGTGAATCCAACAGATCCCATACTTGGTTTTGGTACATGGAGTCAATTTCAGATTTCATGGCATCAAGCTATTTTGCGAAATTTGGATCCGACAAAGCATCGTTATAGGTTCTAGGTTCATCGTCTTGATAGACTAATACATCACCACTTTGAGTCACTAGAAAACCGTATCTCTTAGGCTCGTGACATATTCTCCCAGACCTACACAATTCTTGTGCTAGAGGTTTGCTTTGTTCCACTCTCTATAGAGCGATCTCCTTGTGATGCTCAACCATCTCCGATGGCACATCATCTTGTCTGTCGTTTGATGCATCTTGTGTTTCTAGAACTTCTTTGAGTTCTACCTTTCTTACATCATCTTCTTTTTTAAGGAAATCCTTCTCTAAGAAGACTCCAACTCGAGCAACGAAAACTTTTTGCTCTACTGGATTGTAGAAATAGTATCCCATTGTCTATTTAGGATACCCTGCAAAGATACACTTATTTGATTTTGAGGCAAGCTTGTTCGAAGTCAATTTCTTGACCTAAGCATCACAACCTCAAACTCTTAGATGAGACGAAATGATTTTCACCTATTCCATATTTCAGATGGTGTCTTATCTACTGATTTCGACGGCACACGATTCAGTGCATATGTTGTAGACTCTAGGGTATAGTCCCAGAACAATATGGGTAAATCTGTGAAACTCATCATTGATCGAACCATATCCAATAAGGTTGGATTCCTCCTCTTAGACACTCCATTAAGGAGGTGTGAGTTGAGATATAATCCCACTTCCTTAAGGTATGCATCAAACTCCGAGCTCAAGTATTCTCCTCCCCATCGGATCGGAGAACCTTGATATTCTTCCCTAGTTGATTTTGTACTTCATTCTTAAATTCTTTGAACTTGTCAAAGGATTTAGACTTATGTTTCATTAAGTAGACATATCCAAATCTATTGAGGTCATTAGTAAATGTGATGAAGTAAAAATATCCACCTTTGGCTTGTACTAGTAGTGGTCAACACAAATCACTATGGATGATGCCTAACAGTTCCTTTGCCCTTTCACCGTGTCGAGTAAAAGATGATGTGGTCATTTTGTCTACTAGGCATCACTTGCATACCTCATAAGACTTAAAGTCAAATGGATCCAAAACTCCATCCTTATGGAGTTTGGAGTTTTACCATATGAGTCTGGTTCACATGACCAAGCCTACAATGCCATAAGTAAGTTTGATTAAAGCCACCAACCTTGGCTTTCTTAGTTTCTAGATTGAAAATTTCATTATTACTTAATTCTAGAACATACAAGCCATTATGTAATCTTACAATTCCATATTGAATACCATTAAAACTAATTGACATCAATCCATTAGTTATCATAAATTGATATCCAACGTTGTCCAAAGTGGACACAAAAATAATATTCTTTGAAATTGAAGGAACATACAAACAATTCGCAAGTTCCAATACAAGGCCCGAAGGAAAATTTAAATAATAAACCCCTTATAGCTAATGCAGCAACACGTGCTCCATTCCTAATTTGTAGGTCCACCTCTCCTCAATCGAACAATATACTCTGTTGCAATCCCTGCACAGAAGTGCAAATATGAGAACCACATCCTGTATCAATAACCCAAGATGTAACAGGAGATATATTGATGTCAATCATGTACATACCTTTAGAAGAAGATGCATGCTTCTTCTTTTTGCTTACTTGCTAGGAAGGCCTTGCAATGTTTCTTCGAGTGACCAGGCTTGCCACAATGGAAGCTAACAACCTTTCCATCTTTGCTCACACTTCCAGCAGGTTTAAGGACATCTTGGGGTTGAGCTTTGGATTTTCCCTTGGCATTTCCTTTACCTCGTTTCCTCTTTCCTTTCGTTGGTGCAACGTCAACTAGCATTATTGACTTGGATTTCTTTATGTCTTTCTTTATAGTCTTTGGCATATTCATCAGCTCTGAGAGAGACTTCTCCATAGAATTCATATCGAAGTTCATTATGAATTGGGAGAAGGAATCAGGCAAGGATTATAGAACAAGATCAATTGATAGTTTTGCCTCCATACCAAATCCTAGCATTTCAAGCTTATGTATGTAGCCAATCATCTTGACTACATGTAGGCCTACTAGGGTTCCCTTAGTCAATCGACATCTATACAATGCCTTTGAAACCTCATAATGTTCGTGCCTAGCATGCTTTTGAAAGAGTTCTTTAAGATGTGTGATGATATAGCTAGCATCCAAATTCTCATGTTGCTCTTCCAGATTAGGTGCCAACGATGCAAGTACAATACACTATACAATATCAACATCATTTAGATACTTTCTATAAGCATCTATAGCTTTTTGAGTAGTTTCATGTTCAAGTGCTTCTATAACAAGTTCATCTAGGATGTACAACTTTTTTTCTGACTTGAGTACAATCCGAAGATTTCTTTACCAGCCAGTGAAGTTTGTACCATCGAACCTGCTTTCTTTTTCAATGATCGATTGCAGTGATAGATTATTGGTAGTCATAATGTAAATCTATGAGTACAAATAAACCAGAGTTAATAATCTTTTATTAATTAATAAGGCCGTTTATCAATTAATATGCTCCCACTATTTTTATTCAAATAGCCCTCACTATTAAACTCAAGAAGGTGTGACAATCTTCCAAGTGGGCCAAAATTTGTTCATTCCTAATTGACCTCTCACGGGGGCAAGTAGACAAACTGGGATGAGTAGGTAGGCCACAAACTTTAGCTTACACCATTTAATAGCATCGAACTTATTAAACTCAAATGTAAGTAAAGGAGACAAGCCAATTACACAAGTTAAACTCAAATGTAAGTAAAGGAGACAAGCCAATTACACAAGCTAATGGCACTAACCAATTGGACTCAAGTGTAACTTTCAGATCGGTGAGTTTGGACACTACATGCCTACTCGTGCATTTTTAGTATGCACTACTCTACCATGCCTCTAGTTGTACTAATCAAACCTTTGCGGAGGCGAATCTAGCAAAGTACGCCTAGTTAAGTCATAACCCATCACCATTAAGGAAAAACTCCAATGATGATTAACCTCCCAAAGGTAGAAGTGGCTCCTTGCAGGGGCAAGTGAGGCCACGACGAACGATGGTTTGATTAATCCCATGGGATGGAAGGCTCGATTTATTTTTGGCCTAATATCTTTTATGAGGGGTTTATGCTTTAAACAGTCTCACCATTTTATTATCTTATTTAGCATGTGACCGTCTAGGCATTCAACCTTAGCGTGCTTCTACAAATAAGATACATAACAAACTTGTGTTGGTACATGGCCATGCTAACACCATTTTCCCCGAGCTTAAGGGAAATTGGTAAGTCACCTAGGTTTATTATTATATTACAAAGATTGAAACATCTTCGGGATTCATCACGCCTTCTCCTCGTCTTCAAAGTCTATTCTACTTTACAAATAAATTTAAAGAAACCTTGAGTTACATTCGAGGGGATTTAGATGAGAAGAGAATTACATTGAGAGAATGAGAGGTAAGGCAAGACAAGCAGACACTATTTAAACTACAAATCCAAATAATAAAACCTAAGGTCTATGGTCAAGTACCGAACACCATGCATAATAGACACCAATCATATAATGCATAAATTCAAATTTACCAAGTTTGAATTATTGGGTAAATTACATTTTACTCCCTTTAATTTTGCAGAGGTATATTGATCCCTAAACTTTGTAAAATTTACAGTTTATTCCCTGTCCAGTTTTAAATTAAATGTATAGTCCATAATAGCGACAACTTATTTATTGGAGGCCAAGCGTAAAATTCAAAACGCTTTATTCCAAACCCTAAAATACCCTTATCCCGCAGCAACGGGATAAATCCTTTTCAACCCTCCAATTCCCACAAGAAAGCTCGTGGGGTTTATTCTCACATGAGGCCCATAAATCCTGGGCGGCGGGGCATGTCATTGTAACAACTACTTTCTTTTACCAAATTCATAATATAGATTAATAAAAAGACAGCATATTTCTCAAAACAGTTGGGCCCAAAAATTTTTCTTTACTTAATAATTACATTCTTTACAAAACAAAGCATCATGTGAACAAAGACGCTAAAAAACGAAAACAGTGGACAGTGCAGCCAAATCTCCCCGCTTGCTGACGTCCATCCACCAAGTCCTCACCTATTTCCTATACAACAAAGAAAACAACGGAGTGAGCACAAAAATGCCCAGTAAGTAAAAAGTCTCTTACGCTATCATCCCCGTGCAATACTTATCAATTCTTTTTGTATTCTTATCAATTTTCTAATTCAAATTCTCATTTTTCTTTCTTTTCTTTTCTTTTCTTTCTATTCTTTTCTTTTTCTCAATCTCATTCCGCTTTCTCATGGCGGAGACCGCTCTCTCTCTCATAGCGGTTTACATGCATTTCGCTCTCTCATGGCGGAGACCGTTCTTTCTCCTAACGGTTCACATGCATTCCGCTCTCTCATGGCGGAGATCGCTCTTTCTCATAGCGATTTACATGTATTCTGCTCTCTCATGGCGGAGACCGTTCTTTCTCATAACGGTTTACATGAGGGTAACTCTACACTCACGAGTTCCCCATCGCACAACCTATTTTCTTTTCTTTTCTGTAGCACTTAAGAATCATTTTATCTTCTAATGCTAGGTTCTTTCTTTCTCTTTACTCTAAGAGAATTGGTTCTTTTCTTTATCTCTATTCATAGAGTGTTTCTTTCTCATTTCTCATATTTCTTTCTCATGTGATTACTTAATTAAACATATGCATATGGATGGCTCATGCCTAAAATCTTTCTTATATGCATTCATGACATGCAAATATGCTATGTTGCATAAAGTAAGGTTCTCTACTTCTACTTATGCTTCTTTTAGACATTTCATCAAACAAAATGTGTGCATACATAAACTCTATTCTAACTTTCATTATGCTTCCTTCTTAATCATCCAAAATAGGAGTTCCATTCCTTTAAAACATCATACAACCTGCAAAGCAAAACACACTTCAAATGATCCTCTCAAATCCTTCTAATTCTATTCACACTTCTTCCCAACTTTAACAACACAATCCACCCTTCTCATGGTGGAAATTCTTTCTTATAGCAACCTTGAACTCATCAACTCAATTTAAACATAGAAATTCAAGCATCAAGCATATATCAAAAAATCTCTACACATCATTCAATCAAGTAAATCACAACTTAGGTGAATTTACTTCCTTGGACACAAGTAGAATCCACTAAACCTCTCTACTCTTGATGGCTTGACACTTTCTCTTAACCTTCATTACAAAACTTAATAAGGATCCCACTCTTTCAACAAATAAAAATTGCTTCTATGTAATACCCAAGATGTCAAAGGTATGTTCCTAACTCAAAATAGTCCTTTAAATGTTTATTTTATGTTAAAAAGCATAAAATCTAACTAAGGGCAAAATAGTCAATTCATTTGGAACGGTATGAATCAATTATCCATAAAGAGGCTTAGGGGCAAAATGGTTATTTTGCCTATGGATAAGCATTGAAAAAGTCAAGGATGAGTAGGCTTCATTGCATTTAATGGCATTAATTAAGTAATAATTATGTCTAGTGTGAAATGACCAAAATGCCCTTATATGAAGAATTAAGGACTTATGAGTTATACAATTAAAATAATTGGGCCAATTGCATAATTTTGGAAAATAAATGAAATATTTTCCTATAAATGAGATGAAATTCGTTCAAGCCAAAGGAGAGAGCCTTTCTTCAACATTTCTTCCATTTTCTCTCAAATCTTCCATGAAACAAGCTTTCTTTCTCTAGGTTTTCAAGGAGTTTTGCATAATTTTTCAAGGAGAACAAGATAGGAGCCTTGGATCTTCAATTTGAAGGGTTTAAGGTAAGGATTAAAAACTTTAGTTTTGATGTGATTTGAAGATTTGAGGTAGATGTTGAGGTATAATGTTATATATGTAGGATTAAGGTGTAAAAGAAGTCAAAAGCAAAGGATTTGTTGGAGGAAGTCTTTAAAAAGGTAAGGAAGAACCTCCCATGACTTTAGGGTTTATGCTAGGGTTTGTAGATTTTTATGAAACCTTAAATTAAAGCTTTAAGGCATAGAATTAGTTGATGGCAAGTGTAGTTGAACTCATTTATTCTACTTATTGCCTTGAATTCATTATACATGAAGTTATTGCTATTTATGTTTTATGAGTTGTGATGTTTGATTGAAGAAAATGAAGTGTGGATACTGATTGTGGCAAAAATTGTAGTATTGGAGGCCACATGGTGTTGAATGGTTGCTATTAGAAGTGTTGATGTGTTGTTTGCATTAGCTTACAATGTTATAGCAATAATGGATGATTATGGGAATGAGATTTCACACTTTCTTTAAGATGTTAAAGACTATTAAGGGGAGTTTTATTTGATCCATAAGTTAACCTATTGGTTAATGTCAATAGGAATTGATGTGGCATAGTAAATATGAAAATTCGGATTTAGTGGGCTTAGGGGTTTTGTTAACCCTGCTTCAGTATTTCGACCATAACTTGAGTTATAAAAACTGAAATGAGATGAGTCTTGAAGCATTAGAAAGCTAAGACACACACCTATAACTTTTATGTTTATGCCAAGAGCCAATTCGTTTGAGAAAAGGATGGAAAATGGCCTGAAGTATAAACTGGTTATTAAAGTTTAAGATTTAACAAGATCAATTCTTATGATTATGAATTGATTATTCATGTATTATTGTAAGTATGCCATGTACTAATGTTTACCCATTAGTTAGATCATCTTTGAAAGATAAACATGGTCATGATGTCAATACATGATTAATGTTATGAAATGGCATGAAGATGCAATATAATACATGTTTTAAGATGATGTATGTAAGCAAGAGGTAATGTAAATGGATTGATAATCCATAGATGAATTAAAAGTATTAAGCTCACCAAAATATGTATTTACATGCCATAAGATGTTAGAGATGCAAATAGACATGATAGATATGCATATAGACATGATGGAAAACGCGTAAGCATATCCTCGTATACCGGTTGAGGAAAGATGAATATATGCTTCAGATGCTAAATAACGCGTAAGCATGCCTCCCGATGATATGAGCGCTAGATGAATTTGAGGCTAGATGATATGAAGTGCTTAAGATGCTAAGAAAAGTCTGATCGGCTAGACGTTAAATGTTTCATATGCATTTAGTTGCATTACATGAGTTATGATGTTATTTACATCATGAGATGATTTATACTCATGTTAGATGATTTTAGATGTTATGTCAAGCTATGTGATGTGTGTGTACACATTGATGTTTATATAGCCATGGGATAAAATGATGAAAAACATATGAATTAGTAATAAAAGGGGAAGTATCCCTAGATGTAAAAAAAAAAAAATAAGTGATGTGTTAATAGATAAACGGATCATTCCTTACTGAGCGATTAGCGCTCACCCTTTCATTGTTGATTGCTTTGCAGGTAGACTAGAAGCGAGGGATGCTAGAGACAGCGGGACTACACGTGAGGGGAGATGATTTATTATCATCTCGATGTTTTTATCTTGATGTAAATATGTAAATGATAAATATTTGTGAAATACATTTGGAAGCTTCCACCCTATAAATATGTTTTGATCTTGTAATTTCTTAAAGTTTGTAAATTATAAGTTTAGATCCTGCGTGATATTTTATATGCATGTTTTGGATATTATTATTATTATCCTTATACAGATTTTTTCTAAATACAACTCGTTCTCCAGACATGTATCCTCGGGATTCTCATTGAGGGATATTCAGAGGATACCTGACTAGAGGGGGGTTTTACATTCTAAAGTAAGGATTCTCACCTTTTAGTGCTTAGGATCAACTTGTAACAAATTCTAGTCAAAAGCTTTTCAAAGATCCTTGGAATCTTGAATGAAAAAATTGAGAGAAATAAGGGATGGAAGAGGCAGTGGTGAAGAAACAAAATGAAAGGGTTTCTAAAGCTAACCCTTAATATCACATATTTTTCTCCACTATTTCCCAAAATACCCTTACTCTCTCTTTGAAATTCCATTTATGACCTTTCATTCTTTGCAAACACAACCCCAATCAAACTATTCTCCATGAAATTTCCTTACAATTCACTCCCCACTTTTCTTGCTAAAAAGGGGTAGAATGGTCATTTAGTCTCAAAAGAAAGAAATCTCAAAAACTCAAGGGGAACATTCAGCCGGGTCTTCGCCGTGGCGAAGCTATTTTCTTCACCCCGGCGAAGTCTCACAGAAGCTACACGGGTTGTAGCACCTCCTCATCGCCGTGGCGACGATTATTCTTCGCCCCGGCGAAGACTGTAACCCTAACATATCGCCAAGTCTTAAACATTTTCAAGGAATCACTCAACCAAACCAAGACATCTTTTCATCCAAGGATAAACCAAACAATATTAACAACATACAAACTCAAATGAGGATAAATCAATAAACATTCAAGCCATTCATCAAATCTTAACTACGTACCTCAAGTGGGGTGTTACAGTCATGCCCTGCCTTGGCTTGTCGTGGTAAGTCATTGTCGTGCACGGCAGGGGACAATTGCCGTGCATTAGCGCGGCAACAAGGTCAGGGCCGCACATGTTTGCGCGCGCATAATGGGGCAACATCGCGTGTAAGTGCGTGATGTTGGAGGACAATGTCGTGTGTTAGAGCTATGACATCAATGCGCTTGTGCGAGCAGTAGGCACCAAGCGCCAAGGGGTAGTGCACCACTAAACGCACACCCGTTAAAAGGACCAACCGTGCATGAAGGCACGACCAAAGGCCTAAGGACTACCTAGTGACACACAACAATGCATAACCAGGGGTAGCAACATGCGGCAACACACGCTAAACATCTGCCACGCGTGCCAATGTGTAGCAGGAGAGTAGGTTGTGCACGTAGCAATGTGCAGCAAGGAACAAAAAAGGGGTAGGTTGCCCCAGGGCTATGCGTGCCCATGCACAGCCCAGTTTATGTGGCTGTGCATAGCCGCGCACAGCCATGGTCTGATGGTAGTGCACGGCCCATGTGCAGCCCACATTTTCAACCACCAATTTAGGGTTTTTCACAAACCCTAATTCAACCAATTTATTCAAAACTCATCCCAAAAAATTAAAAATAAAAATAAAATATAGTAGGTTTAAAATTAATAAAATCAAACCTACACATGCAAAACTAGCACAAAACTGCGTATATGCAATTATTAGTTGAATCGAAGCTCTGATACCACTTGAAGGAATCGTGTCGTGGCAAGCGCGAAATTATAAAAAAAATCTTGCCATGGCAAGATCCCTTTTGCCCAAGATCATGATTTCAACATGATAATCAACATAAAATTAATCAAAACCATACAAGGTTTAGTTTAATACCTTCGTTGAAAGTATATGTAATGCCCATTTGAGGTACGCAGTTAACGTATGTAGTATTGCCTAAATATTGATTGGTTTGCCCTTAATTAAGTTTGTATGTTGTTAATATTGTTTGGTTGGCCCTTAGTTGAATTAGTAATTTGGTTTGGTTGAGTGGTTGCCCTGAATTTGGTGAAGTCTTACGTAATTTTGGAAGTGCAGACTTCGCTGCGGCGAAGAAAGAGTTTTGCCGTGGCGACGTAGCCCCTGTATTTTTTTGCCGGGGCGAAGAAAGAAACTTCGCCACGGCGAAGAGTCGGCTAAAATGTTTGGTAAAGTTTCTAGAGAATTTTTCATAGGGGCAAAGTGACCATTCTACCCCTAATTAGCAGGTAAAGTGGAGAGTGAAATGTAAGAAAATTTCATGGAGAATGTATTGGAGTTGGGGGTGTGATTGTAGTGAATTAAAGGACAAAGATGGAATTTCTAAGAAAGTGTAAGGGCAAAATGGGAAAGAATGATTGTAAAATGAGATATTAAGGGGTTAGTCTTAGAAACCCCCTCATTTCTCTACTTCCACTGCCATTTCCATTCTTCATTTTCTCTCAACTTTTCACTCATTCATCTAAGGAATTTTAGAGGGCTTTTGATTAGTTTTTGGTAGAGAATTAATCCAAAGCATCCAAAGGTAAGAATTCTTGCTATAGATGTGAGATTTATTTATAGAAGTGTTGAAGTCTTATAGTGTTATTGTTTAAGGTTTAAGAGAAAGGACTATCTACCAAAGGAAGAGAAGTTCTACTGGAGTCACTCAATCACAAGGTAAGTAAATCCAACCCAAGTTAAGGTTTAAGAAATCACTTAAGTAGAGATTTCTTTATGTATGTATATGTTATGAGTGTTGAGGAATTGAGATGAGATGGGTGCTTCCTTATGTTTGTTGTTGGATATATTTGAGTTATGAGAAGTGCTTTTAAGTGTATGATGATGGATTGAAGTATGGTTGAAGTTGGAAGAGTTTGAGTAAACTTTTTGGGAGTGTTTTTTCTTGACAAGGATTATGATCATACAAGGGAGTTTTCTCCCATATTGGATGGTTAAAGAGAGGAGTAGAGTTATAGCTAAAGTAGAGTTTATGTATGCACATTTATTGTTTGATGGAATGCCTAAGAGAAGCATGAGTATAAGTAGAGAACCTTAAATTCTTGTAACATTTCATATTTGCATTTCATGAGTGCATCTAATAAGCATGAGCCATCCACATGCATATATTTTGCATTTGTGCAATAGCTTGAGAAAGAGTAAAGAATTCTAAGAATAAAGCACTCTAAGAGTGAAGAGAAAGAGAGACTAAACACTAAAGAATAAAAGAAAGAGAAGTGCCAAAGAAGCAATGGGAAACCCATGAGTGATGAGTAGAATATTCCCGCATGTATGCCGTCTTCAGTGAGCCGCCTGAGAATGAGAGAAAAATTGGTATAGTCCGTGAGAGTGCATGCGGATGAGGGCTATACCCGAGAGAGAGAGTACACTCACATGGCCAAGGGTTTCGAATCCATGCATAACCGAGTCCGATCGGCAAAGAATGAGAAAGCATGAGAAAAAGCAGAGAGAGAAACAGAATTAGTAGAAAAGAGTTGTGAAAAAGAGAAATAGAAAGGATAATAAGAGAAAGAAAAATGAGAAAAGAGTAACGTAAGGAAAGAGTTAACGAAAGAAGCACGGAGATAGAGGAGTAGAGGATTTACTTACTGAGCATTGTTTGTGCTCACCCCGTTGTTTTCTATGTTTTTGCAGGAAATAGGTGATGATGCGGTCAGACGGACATCGGCAAGCGAGGAGCAATGGTTACACTGTCCACCATTTTGATGGTTTTGTACATAATATTTTGTACTATGTAAAGAATATATATATATTTAGTAAAAGAAAAATTTGGGCTCAACTACTTTTGTTAATATACATGTATTTTTACTATGTGTATTTTTATGAGTATGTTTGTAGAAAGCAATTATTACAGTATAGTAGTAGGTAAACTTGAAGGTGAAAGAGACATCACTTTGGGCTTTGTTGATTTACTATGTTATGATTTTATTGAAAAAGATCGAAGCCGTGGTATTTATTTCACTCAAGATTGGGTTTCCTTCTCTGGATATGTTGATTAATCGCTATCAACCCAACGCAGGATTGAGTCCGTCGGTATCCACATGAAGGCAGACACGAGATCACCCTAAGATTAATTGCTAGACCAATCTTAGGGCTTAAGGAAGGGGTGGAATTAAGAGAATAAAATTCTCTTGGGTGGCTAGGGCTTACACGTTTGGGTGAGAAAGAAAAGGTTTATTTTTGTTCCAATATTTTCTTTGAATGATAATTCATTGTGTCCATCTAAAACCCTCCTCCTTTTATATAGTGTTAATCCAAAAAGGAATTCAAACAAGGATTGAAATCCTAGAATTCCTATCAAGAAAGAATTACACCAATCCATAATGAAAGGATAATATCTCTTAAAGATATTATCCCATTTAAATATTAAATATTAAATAAAATAAATAAAATCATTTATTTATTTCAATAAATATATATAAACAAATTAAATAAATATATTTATTTAATCTATATATATATATTTAATATTTGGGTTTCTAATATATATATTTATTTAAATTAAATATATATCTCCATATTAATTAAAATTAGCATGAATCTAATTTTTCTAAAAACTCTTCCAATAAATTGGATAGTGGCATCAACCTCTTTAGCAAAATTACCAAAGAGCCCTTTTTGCCCAAAATGACGAAAATGCCCTTGGACTCCCAAGTTACCGAAATACCCTTTTGGCCCAAGGACAAGATTGTCCTTCCATTTCCATCTTCACTTAACTACCTTCTATGTGTGTGACCCAAAGGCTCTCTATTTTTTTGGCAATGTCTCAACAACTAATTAGGTATCAGCCAATTAGCTTAGTGTTTTCGTGCACCAATCAAGATTGGCCTCTAGCAAGGTATCATGATTCCCTAGTAAGCAAAGAGTCAACGATCAAGCTTTCCTTGCCTACCCTATGGTTACCATGCAATTCGATCCGTTTCATTATCTTATATCTCATCAAGGTTTGAGGTATAGAGTAGTGTCTACCTCAAAACTATTACTTGGACATGATCTATATTTGGTTCTTGAATCTAACGACTATATGAGATTGGATTCGAGTACCAACTTGATTCCACCATGGTCATGGCTATGCAGTCATAGTTTTTTAACCAAATATCTCACCGAGATAAAGTCTCCTGTAACTAGGAGTGATGAATCCTTTATTGATCTACCATAGCCATAGTGTACTTCCCAATGTAACCAATCATGATCGTTTTAGTAATCCCAAAGAGAGGCGACGTTAGGTTGGTGTCAAATCACATCGATCTTTATACGCGATGCTCTAGTGATCCCAAGTCGAATGACCATTTGCACCACCATCCGTACGAGGGTATATTCCATAGACACTAAGTTACCATCTTGTATGAAATCCTCTAATGGGTCAGTCCAGTGGACTTGCATAAGCAAGCACCCATGCGTTACACTAGGTTGAGCTCACAACCTCAACATGTGAGACTTGTCACTATCTTTCGATAGGGTCATTCAACGTGATGATAGTCTCTCCATATAATCTATGTTCTAGGTTAGATTTATACTATGACTATGGATGCTTTAAGAAGGGCCACCATTTGTGCTCATAGGGTTCTCACAATTAAGATGTATAACACGCAATACCCTCGTCATTGGTTTTCAACCTTTCTAAGGACCTATAGTATTTTCTTTACGTGCATTAAATAGATACTCTAGTATATTGCTTCTAAAGAAGCATTTGCCTTTTATTCATATAAAATATGAGTTTACAAGAGCTACAATGTTGGCTCTAGTGCACCTACTCTAACAAGGTGCACTAGAGCCAATAATATTAGACTCTTGTAATATTATATTTAATATAAATAATGACATAAGTTCTATATCATAGCATTCATTTATATATCTGTATATATGTATTGATATATGTCCTTAGAAGGGTTTGAACTATGACGAGGGAATTAAGTGTTTTAAATCTTAATTATGAGAACCTTATGGTCATATATGGTGGCCATTCTAGAACTGTCTGTAGCCCCTAGTATTAATCTGACCAAGGAAATAGATTATACGTTAAGGCTATCATAGCATTGAACGACCCTACCGAAAGGTAGTGATAATTCTCACATGTCAAGGTTGTTAGACGACAACCTGGTGCGACACTAGACTGACCCACCAGAGGATTCCATATAGATAGTAACTTGTTTTATGGAATACATCCTCTAACTGATGGTGGTGCATGTGATCCTTGTGTAAGTTAACGGATCCATTACACTACGGAATTTAAAATTTTTTATTCAAGACTCGCTAACCTTTAACCCACGATCCTTACACCTATTACATTATTTTGCATAAAAATAAAATCAAAGGTAAAGTGTATCATACCAGCGTTGGAGGCTCCTTCGTTTTGATGATGGATTCACAAATCACTTCAATGTAGAAGTGCACGATCGGTATCCACACGAAGATGAGACTATCCCCATTATGAGATTTTATAGACTAGTAAAATCTCACAACATTAAGAACAAAAGTTTTTGCAGAATTTTCTTGGGAGAAAAATTCTTTCTCTCACAAAGAGGCTCACAGTTTTGAGAGAGAGAGAGAGAGAGAGAGAGAGAGAGAGAGAGAGAGAGGTGGCTAGGGTTTTAATTTTGCAACTCAAAAAATCACTTCATGATTTAATTTTTTTGGTTGCACTTAAATAGTGCACACTAAAATTCTATTCCGACTTAGAATAGCCATTTATTCCAATTGGAATAGCAAACAACTTATTCCAATTTGGAATAGATTCCCCTTGCAACCAAACATGGCATTTCTAATTCAAATTTAAAAACCAAAATTTGAATTTCATATTATCAATATTAATAATGAATATTAATATTAGATAATATCCATTATATATATTTAAATTCAATTCAATTCAAATTTAAAAACCAAATTTGAGTTTCATATTATTAATATTAATATTATCTAATATCCTTTATATATATATAATATCAATAATTTAATTTCCATATGAAATCAAATTTAGGCAACAACCTTAACAAATTTAATTGTACTATGAGATTACCAAAACGCCCTTTCATTATAAATAATGAAAATACCCTTTTATCATAAATGACGAAAATACCCCTCTCACAAATTATGTTCTTAATCCGTCTTCTATGTGTGCGACCTGAAGACTCCTCATTGTATTGGTAGTGAATAGTATCACGATTGACAATCAATCAATCGTCCCACTTGACACAGACCAAGATTGGCCTCTAGCCAAACATTATGGCCCCCTGATAGATTCAGATTCAGCGAAACCGTTACCTATCAACGATACGGTTACCATGCAATTCAATCCTTTTATCATCTATTATCTCATCAAGGCCGAGGCACAAAAGTCGTGTCAACCTCGGATATCCTTGATATCTCGGTATTCGGTTATTGGACCAATGACCGGAACAGATTAGATTGAGCTACAACTCAATCCCACTGTAGCCATAGATTTAATGTCATTACCATTTACTGAATTACTTAGTGAGATAATTTCTCCCGTATGCGGGAGTGATGAATCATCTATCGATCCACCATAGTCTCGATACACTTTTCAATGTAGCCAACCACTACTGTCCTGATAGTCTTGAGAGTACTACGTTGGGCTAGTGTCAAACTACACCAATCGGTGCACAAGGTGCTCCAGTGATCTCAAGTTCAAGGATCACATGCACCACCATTCGTTGGAGGATTTGTTCCACAGACACTAGGGTAACCATCTATGTGTTACAGCAGGTTGTCACCAAAGAACCTTGACAAGTGAGATCTATCACTACCTTTCGATAGGGTCATCCAACACTATGATAGCCTTACCATATTATCTATGCCCTAGGTCAGGATAATATTAGGGCTATCCACATTTCTAGAATGGCCACCATATGTGCTCATAGGGTTCTCACTATCGAGATTTCAAACACTCGATACCCTTGTCATGGTTCTACCATCCTAAGGACATATACAATTTTCTTATATGAATATAATCAGATCTCATGATATAGATAGATGTCTTTACTAATAATAAAACATGATTACAAAGAGTCAATACTACAAAAATTGATTGGCTCTAGGGCACTTACTCTAACAATCTCCCACTTGCACTATAACCAATCATTTATGTATTTAATATTGAATGACCTTAAGTGTTTTTCATGCTTCAGTTGCGACAAAGGATTCGTTAGTGGATCGGCGAGATTGTCATCAGTATGTACTTTTCTAATTTGCACATCTTTCCTCTCAACCATTTCTCTGATGAGATGAAATTTTCTGAGTATGTGTCTAGACTTTTGGTGAGATTGTGATTCACTTATTTGAGCTATTGCTCTATTGTTGTCACAATAGACATTTATTGGATCAACAATTGTGGAGACCACACCAAGTTTGGTGACGAACTTTTTAATCCAAACTGCCTCCTTGGCCACATCGGATAATGCGATATGCTCAACCTCAATTTTAGAGTCTACAACAGTGCTTTACTTGGAGCTCTTCCAGTTCACTGCACTCCCATTGAGACAAAATACAAACCCAGATTGCAAGTGATAATCATCCTTATCTGTTTGGAAACTAGCATCACTGCATCCTCTTAAAGTGAGCTCATCTTCCCCTCCATAAACCAAGAGCATGTCCTTTGTCCTTGTAACGCCCCACTTGAGGTACGTTGTTATTGTTTCCTCTTTCGCCCTTAATCGAGTTGGGTTTTTTGTTATATTTGTTTGTTTGAGCGTTATGTTGAATGTTGCCCTGAAATTGGTTGAAAATAGAAGAATCTTAGTGAACCAAGCTTCGGGCGGGAAGAAGAGTCTCGCCGCGGCGAAGATGTGTTGAGACCAAGGGCGAAACTCTGGGACAGCTTTCGCGGCGACAAAGGTTTCTTCGCGCGACGGGCCGATTTTTCATGTTGGTTGAGTTTTAGATATTTTCTTCCCCTAAGGGCAATTTGACCTTTCTATCCCTAATTAGCAGGAAAAGTGGGGAGTTAATTGTAAGGATTTTTCATGGAGAAGGTGTTGATATGGGGGTGAGTTTGTAATGAATCAAAGGATATGGATGGAATTTCCAAAGAAGAATAAGGGCAAAATGGGAATGAGTGTGTTTATATTTCATTAAAAGGAATTAAAGAAGTTAAAGCAAACCCTCATTCTTCTTCTCCAAAAACGTAACCCTTCATTCTTCTCCTCCCAACTTCTCTTTTCTTTTGATCAAGGATTTCCAAGGGATTTTGAAGTGATTTGAGGTAGAGAAAACAACCTAAGGCTTCCTAAGGTAAGGATTTCTCCTTAAGTTGTGGGATTTGAAGATTTTAGTTCATTTTGGTTTTTGAGAGTTTTCATTCTTTTGGTTAAAAGTAGAGAGAATAGCCAAGAAAACCAAGTGGAAAGAAGATTGGTGAAGTCTCTCCATAGCAAGTAAGTAAAACCCAACCCAAGTTGAGATTCATGAAATTTCTTGATTAGGGTTTTGATAGAAAGGATGTATGTATGTGATGTGCATGTAATATGCCATGTATGGAGTATTGAATGGAAATTTCTATGCTTTGTGAATGTTCTTACCTTGCAAATTTGAGAAATGGGTGTTGGTTTGGCAAGGTAGTTGAGATGGAATTTAAGGGGTATTATGGAACCCTTTTTGGAAGTGTTTTCTATGGCAGGTTATTATGGCTTTGTGAAGGGGTTTTTCCCCATTTTGGATGGTTAGGAAAAGTTTTAGATTCATGGCTATGATATAGTTTTATAGTGCACATGAGTTGTTTGATGAAATGCCTAATAGAGGTTGAGTGTTAGTAATGAACCTTAATTCTTGCAACATTGCATGTTGGCATTTCACAAGTGCATTAGTAGAGATGAATCATCCATGTGCATTGTTATATGCATTGAAAAGTGACCTAAGAAAGAGTAGGAAACTTTGTGTATAGAAATACCCTATGAGTAGAGAGCTTAGTGGGTAAAATTACTCTAAGGGTAGAGAGCATTGAAAAATGCTACAATAGAATGAGTTAGAAGAGTAGTGTAGTTGGGATGATGCTTTGTGATCATCACCCGATCATTATGGGAATCGGATTGATGCTTTGTGATCATCATCCGAATAGCCTTAGAGAGATGGGTCGATGCTTAGTGATCGCCACCCAATGAGTAATAGAAATGGGTAGATGCTTTGTGACCACTACCCGATTAGTTAAGAGATATGTAGGTTGATGCTTTGTGATCATCATCCAATGGCTAGTAGAAGCGGGGTGATGCTTTGTGATCATCACCCGATAGTGACTAGAGATGGGTAAATGCTTGGTGATCATTACCCAAAATTCATGAGGAACGGGTAGGTGCTAGGTGATCTCCACCCGATAGTTAGGAGGAACCGAGTTGGTGCTTTGTGATCCTCACTGGTAGTCACTAAGAACGGGTTGGTACTGTGTGAATTCCACCCGATAGCCATAGAGAGTGAAATGGTGCTGTGTGAACGCCTATTCGGCCGTACTCCGTAAGATGAGGCCATGATGTTATTAGAAACAGAAATAGAAACAGATTAGAAAAGGAAAGAATTGAGAGTCACACACGGGGACAGAGTATTAGAGAGTTTTACTTACGAGCATTATTTGTGCTCACCCCGTTATTTTCCTTTGTGGATGCAGTTCTAGGTGATGTTGCGGTTGGAGGGGCGTCGGCGCGAGGAGCAATAGCTACACTCTCCCTATTTTGTCTTTTGAAATGCACTTTTGTAAACAAGAACTTTTGTGTATAAAAGACATGTGAATTGTAATGAAAAGAAACTTTTGGGCCCAATTTTCCATTGTTAATTGCATGCATTGTACTAGTTTTCGTAGGTGTTACATTTTTTGGTATCGTAGCAAAGATTTTGGGATTGAACAAAGGTACTATTCTCATCGCCACGACGTCCCTTTAACCGAACCGTGTGAGTAATTCTTTCCTTACAGAATTGTTTCTTGAGTTCATTAGTGCGATCATTTTGTAGATGAGGCGTAGTTATCGAAACCGCGGTAAAGGTGTGGTGAATGAAGGAGAACCTTCTAACCCACTGCAGCCTACGCCCTCCCTTGGATGAAGCTAGAATCCGGGAATTGTACAGCAAGTTATGGCAGAAACTCAGGGGAGAGTTGTACCCCCTGCTGATACCGCCGCTTACGCCTGTAGAGAGAGGGCAACCGGTACCTCCCCCAAGCATGAACGAGTTGAACCGATTTATGGTCTTTCCAAACAAGATCAGCCCTCGAGTTTAAGGGTACTACGGATCCAAGAGTAGCAGAGGAGTGGCTTGGGTCAGAGAACGAGCCACGGGTTTATTTCCCATGACAGACGGGAGAAGATCCGGTATGCGAAGTTTCTGTTTGGGTGATGCCCGAATTTGGTGGGAATTAATGGAAGAAACTCATGATGCGACAGTAATGACATGGGAAGAGTTTAGGCAAGAGTTTGAGGCTGAGTATAGATCAGAGGACCAAGTTCATGAGAAGGTCCAAGAATTTATCAGTTTACAGCAAGGAGCTAGCGCTGTGAAAGAGTACTCAGTGAAGTTCAACGCCCTTGCAAGGTTTGCACCGGGAATAGTTAAGCACCCTCCGCCTTGAGAAGGGATAAGTTTGTGCATGGATTGAAGCCGAGATAGCCCGGGATATTATGACAAGCTCCAACCCTCCTCGCAATTACAAGTGAGGCCTTGAGGCGGGCAATGAAGGCGGAGATTTTTGAGAATAAAATCTTCCCCGTAGGATCCTCGACAGGAAGGACCGAAGGAGCTACCCTCCGCCTCCTCAGAGAGAAACATGAGGGTGAAAAAGGCAAAGACATGAAGAATCAGAAAAAGAAGTTTCAGTATAAACAGAATAGAAAGGAGTGGAGGAATAAGCGACCTCGAACGGAAGGGTTTCCTCCTTGCCCTAAGTGTGGGTAAGAACCACCCGGGAGAGTGTCTGAAGGATCAGAGAGTATGTTATAGGTGCCGACAGCCAGGGCACATGATGAGGGATTGTAAAGCTCCTTTTCCACCAACTGCTCAGGGTTCAGGGGGCACTGCGAATGCCAGAGTTTTTACTGTGGCACAAGGGGAAGCAGAGGCCACCCATCACCGCATCGGGTCGGGCTTATTATTTCATGCAGTCCCTTTATATGCTTTAATTGATTCGGGTGCTACCCATTCGTTTATATCTTATGGGATGCTTGAGAGATTAGGTTTGAAACCTACTAGAGCGGTCAACCCATTAAGATGAAGTCGCCCGATGGGGTTAGTGTGACTCAAGAGATTTTGTTAAGAGAGTCCTTAGTGATCCAGTAGAGAGTTAATCGTTGACTTAATAGTTTTCGATATGCCCGACTTTGATGTGATTCTGGGCATGGATTTTCCTAGGGAGGTATGGAGTAGAAATTGACTGTCGGAAAAGAAGGCGCGGTTTAACCTCGATTGTGGAGATAAGTTTAGTTTTGGAGAAGGCCATCACTGAGCATGCCGATTAGTAATGTAAAGGCCAGGAAGATGTTGAGAAAGGGGTGTTCGGGTTATATTGCCCATGTAGTGCAGAGTGGTGATGTTCCACAGTTAGAGATCCAGAGGGTGCCAGTAGTTCGAGACTTTCTAGATGTGTTTCCGGAAGAGTTACCGGGTTTGCCTCCAGAGAGAGAGGTAGAATTTAGTATCGAACTAGCACCAGGACAGCACCAATATCTAAAGCCCCTTATAGAATGGCCCCAGCTGAGCTCCAAGAATTAAAGAAGCAACTCCAAGAGCTTTTAGATAAAGGCTTCATCCGACCAAGTCATTCCCCTTGGGGAGCTCCAATCCTGTTTGTGAAAAAGAAGGATGGATCACTAAGGATGTGTATCGATTATAGGAGTTGAATAAAGTTACAGTGAAGAATAAGTACCCGCTACCCCGGATAGATGACCTTTTTGATCAGTTGAAAGGAGCGGCAGTTGTTCTCCAAAATTGATTTGAGGTCCGGGTACCATCAAGTAAGAGTGGCTGAGCAAGATGTGGCTAAAACTGCCTTTCGTACCAGATATGGGCATTATGAGTTTGTAGTGATGCCTTTTGGCTTGACTAATGCCCCAGCAATTTTTATGGACTTGATGAACAGGGTATTCCACGAGTATTTGGATCAGTTTATTGTTGTCTTCATCGACGACATTCTGATTTACTCAAAGTCCAGAGAAGAGCATGAGAAACACTTGGGATTAGTATTGCAACGGCTGAGAGAAAAGAAGTTGTGTGCTAAGTTTTCCAAGTGTGAGTTTTGGCTGAATCAAGTGATATTCTTGGGTCATACCGTGTCGAAGGAAGGGATTTCGGTAGATCCGAGTAAAGTGCAGGCAATCCTAGAATGGCAGAAGCCGAGAACAAGAAAGAAATCGAGTTTCTTAGGCTTAGCAGTTACTACCGGCGATTTGTAGCAGGATTCGCCTGGCTAAAGGCTAAACCTGATGCTCTTACCAAGCGTAAAACTCCTTTGTCTCCGGTCGCACTTGCAAGAAAGCTTCCAAGAGTTGAAGAAGAGGTTAACATCAGCCTCCCGTGCTAGTGTTACCGCAGAGGGTGTAGATTATGACATTTATACAGACGCCTCTTTGCAGGACTCCTGAGTGTGTTGATGCGCTTAGGTAGGGTTATAGCTTATGCTTCTCACAATTGAAAGAGTACGAGACCGATACCCTACTCATGACCTTAGAGTTAGCAAATGTGGTCTTTGCTTTAAAGATATGGAGGCATTACCTTTATGGTGTGAAAAGTAATATCTACACCGATCATAAGAGTTTGAAGTACTTCTTCACTCAAAAGGAGTTGAATATGAGGCGAGAAGGTGGTTAGAGCTGGTCAAGGATTATGATTGTGAGATCAAGTACCAACCGGGAAAGCCAATGTAGTAGCCGATGCTTTGAGTAGAAAAGCCCATGTTTTCCGGCTTACTAGCAGAAAGAGTTAATAGAAGATTGTCTAAGGAAGCAGATTGAGGTGGTTCCGGAAGAATTGCCAACCTTGTGGTACACCTCTTTACTAGAGGAAATTAGAGAAAAGCAAATGGCTGATGAGTGGTGTCGAAAATAGTTCAACAAGTGCATGAGGGCAAGACATCGAGTTCTTTGTGAGAGATGGTGTCCTCTATTTTAGAAATCGGTTGTGTATTCCTCCAAATGAGGAGTTGAAACAGAAAATCCTTATAGAGGCTCATGACACACCGTACACCGCTCATCCGGGAGCAACCAAGATGTATCAGGATATCAAGAAAGGCTATTGGTGGTCTGGTATGAAGAAAGACATCGCCGAGTTTGTGGCTAAATGTCTAACTTGTCAGTAGGTGAAAGCAGAACATCAACGGCCGTCAAGGTTGCTTCAACCATTGAGTGTTCCAGAGTGGAAATGGGAGAGCATTTCAATGGATTTTATCACTGGGTCTTCCCAGTGCTAAAAGGATGTAATGCATATGGGTGATTGTGGATAGTTAACCAAGTCAGCCCATTTTCTCCCAAAGAAAGGAGAGTACCACTATGCATCGCTTGGCCCGATTTACCTCAAGGAGATAGTCAGATTGCATGGTGTGCCCAAGGTTATAGTATCAGATAGAGATTCCAGATTTGTTTCAGCCTTCTGGACAAGTTTACAGAGGAGTTTGGGTACCCGCTTAGCATTCAGTACTGCCTATCATCCTCAGAGAGATGGCCAAACCGAGAGAACGAATCAGTGCTCGAGGATATGTTGAGAGCTTGTTGCATGGATTACGAGTATCCCTGGCATGAGATGTTACCCATTAGTGGAATTTGCCTACAACAACAGCTTATCACCACAATTAGAATGGCGCCTTACGAGGCTTTGTATGGTAGACGGTGTAGGTCTCCGCTCATTGGGATGAAGTGGGAGAGAGAGATGAGTTGAGTACCGCTCTTGGGCCGGAGATGACTCGAAACTTGTAAGATGTGAAGGTAATCCAAGTAGAATGAACAAGCCCAAGATCGATAAGAGTTATGCCGATTTGAAGAGGAAAGAGGTAGAATTCCAAGTGGGCGACAAGGTGTTTCAAGGTTTCCCCTTATAAGCGAGTCATGCTTTTGGAACCAAAGGGAAGTTAGCACCGAGGTTTGTAGGTCCTTTTGAGGTCTTGCAACGAGTAGGAAAGGTGGCCTACAGATTGGCTCTACCACCTAGTATGGATAGGGTGCATGATGTCTTCCATGTCTCGATGCTACGGAAGTATGTAAGTGATCCCCTCCACATCCCGAGCGTAGAAGAACGTTGAAGTAGCAGAGAATCTAGTATATGAAGAACGCCCGCCTTCGATTCTAGATCGACGGGTTAAAGAGCTTCGAACAAGAGTGTTCCGCTAGTGAAGGTCCTTTGGAGGAATCACAAAGTGGAAGAAGCCACTTGGGAAGTAGAACGGGACATGCGTAATCGCTTTCCCGAGTTATTTGTTTGAATTTCGGGGACGAAATTCCTTTTAAGGGGGAAGAATTGTAACGCCCCACTTGAGGTACGTTGTTATTGTTTCCTCTTTCGCCCTTAATCGAGTTGGGTTTTTTGTTATATTTGTTTGTTTGAGCGTTATGTTGAATGTTGCCCTGAAATTGGTTGAAAATAGAAGAATCTTAGTGAACCAAGTCACGGGCGAAGAAGAGTCTCCGCCGCGAAGATGTGTTGAGACCAAGGGCGAAACTCTCGACAGTTTCGCCGCGACAAAGGTTTCTTCGCGCGAGCGGGCCGATTTTTATGTTGGTTGAGTTTTAGATATTTTCTTCCCCAAGGGCAATTTGACCTTTCTACCCCTAATTAGTAGGAAAAGTGGGGAGTTAATTGTAAGGATTTTTTCATGGAGAAGTGTTGATATGGGGGTGAGTTTGTAATGAATCAAAGGATATGGATGGAATTTCCAAAGAAGAATAAGGGCAAAATGGGAATGAGTGTGTTTATATTTCATTAAAAGGAATTAAAGAAGTTAAAGCAAACCCTCATTCTTCTTCTCCAAAAACGTAACCCTTCATTCTTCTCCTCCCAACTTCTCTTTTCTTTTGATCAAGGATTTCAAGGGATTTTGAAGTGATTTGAGGTAGAAAAGAAAACAACCTAAGGCTTCCTAAGGTAAGGATTTCTCCTTAAGTTGTGGGATTTGAAGATTTTAGTTCATTTTGGTTTTTGAGAGTTTTCATTCTTTTGGTTAAAAGTAGAGAGAATAGCCAAGAAAACCAAGTGGAAAGAAGATTGGTGAAGTCTCTCCATAGCAAGTAAGTAAAACCCAACCCAAGTTGAGATTCATGAAATTTCTTGATTAGGGTTTTGATAGAAAGGATGTATGTATGTGATGTGCATGTAATATGCCATGTATGGAGTATTGAATGGAAATTTCTATGCTTTAGAATGTTCTTACCTTGCAAATTTGAGAAATGGGTGTTGGTTTGGCAAGGTAGTTGAGATGGAATTTAAGGGGTATTATGGAACCCTTTTTGGAAGTGTTTTCTATGGCAGGTTATTATGGCTTTGTGAAGGGGTTTTTTCCCCATTTTGGATGGTTAGGAAAAGTTTTAGATTCATGGCTATGATATAGTTTTATAGTGCACATGAGTTGTTTGATGAAATGCCTAATAGAGGTTGAGTGTTAGTAATGAACCTTAATTCTTGCAACATTGCATGTTGGCATTTCACAAGTGCATTAGTAGAGATGAATCATCCATGTGCATTGTTATATGCATTGAAAAGTGACCTAAGAAAGAGTAGGAAAACTTTGTGTATAGAAATACCCTATGAGTAGAGAGCTTAGTGGGTAAAATTACTCTAAGGGTAGAGAGCATTGAAAAATGCTACAATAGAATGAGTTAGAAGAGTAGTGTAGTTGGGATGATGCTTTGTGATCATCACCCGATCATTATGGGAATCGGATTGGATGCTTTGTGATCATCATCCGAATAGCCTTAGAGAGATGGGTCGATGCTTAGTGATCGCCACCCAATGAGTAATAGAAATGGGTAGATGCTTTGTGACCACTACCCGATTAGTTAAGAGATATGTAGGTTGATGCTTTGTGATCATCATCCAATGGCTAGTAGAACGGGGTGATGCTTTGTGATCATCACCCGATAGTGACTAGAGATGGGTAAATGCTTGGTGATCATTACCCAAAATTCATGAGGAACGGGTAGGTGCTAGGTGATCTCCACCCGATAGTTAGGAGGAACCGAGTTGGTGCTTTGTGATCCTCACTGGTAGTCACTAAGAACGGGTTGGTACTGTGTGAATTCCACCCGATAGCCATAGAGAGTGAAATGGTGCTGTGAACGCCTATTCGGCCGTACTCCGGTAAGATGAGGCCATGATGTTATTAGAAACAGAAATAGAAACAGATTAGAAAAGGAAAGAATTGAGAGTCACACACGGGGACGACAGCTAGAGAGTTTTACTTACGAGCATTATTTGTGCTCACCCCGTTATTTTCCTTTGTGGATGCAGGTTCTAGGTGATGTTGCGGTTGGAGGGGCGTCGCGCGAGGAGCAATAGCTACACTGCTCCCCTATTTTGTCTTTTTGAAATGCACTTTTGTAAACAGTAACTTTTGTGTATAAAAGACATGTGAATTGTAATGAAAAGAAACTTTTGGGCCCAATTTTCCATTGTTAATTGCATGCATTGTACTAGTTTTCATAGGTGTTACATTTTTGGTATCGAGCAAAGATTTTGGGATTGAACAAAGGTACTATTCTCATCGCCACGACGCCCTTTAACCGACCGTGAGTAATTCTTTCCTTACAAGAATTGTTTCTTGAGTTCATTAGTGTGATCATTTTGTAGATGAGGCGTAGTTATCGAAACCGCGGTAAAGGTGTGGTGAATGAAGGAGAACCTTCTAACCCACTGAGTCTACGCCCTCCCTTGGATGAAGCTAGAATCCGGGAATTGTACAGCAAGTTATGGCTGAAACTCGGGGAGAGTTGTACCCCCTGCTCGATACCGCCGCTACGCCCGTAGAGAGGGCAACGGTACCTCCCCGATCAACAGAGTTGAACCGATTTATGGTCTTTCCAACAGCATCAGCCCTCGTAGTTTAAGGGTACTACGGATCCAAAGAGTAGCAGAGGAGTGGCTTGGGTCAGAGAACGAGCCACGGGTTTATTTCCCATGACAGACCGGGAGAAGATCCGGTATGCGAAGTTTCCTGCTTTCGGGTGATGCCCGAATTTGGTGGGAATTAATGGAAGAAACTCATGATGCGACAAGAATGACATGGGGAAGAGTTTAGGCAAGAGTTTGAGGCTGAGTATAGATCAGAGGACCAAGTTCATGAGAAGGTCCAAGAATTTATCAGTTTACAGCAAGGAGCTAGCGCTGTGAAAGAGTACTCAGTGAAGTTCAACGCCCTTGCAAGGTTTGCACCGGGAATAGTTAAGCACCTCCGGCCTTGAGAAGGGATAAGTTTGTGCATGGATTGAAGCCGAGATAGCCCGGGATATTATGACAAGCTCCAACCCTCCTCGCAATTACAGTGAGGCCTTGAGGCGGGCAATGAAGGCGGAGATTTTTGAGAATAAAATCTTCCCCGTAGGATCCTCGACGGGAGGACCGAAGGAGCTACCCTCCGCTCCTCAGAGAGAGAAACATGAGGGTGAAAAAGGCAAAGACATGAAGAATCAGAAAAAGAAGTTTCAGATAAACAATAGAAAGGAGTGGAGGAATAAGCGACCTCGAACTAAGGGTTTCCTCCTTGCCCTAAGTGTGGTAAGAACCACCCTAGAGAGTGTCCGAAGGATCGAGAGTATGTTATAGGTGCCGACAGCCAGGGCACATGATGAGGGATTGTAAAGCTCCTCCTTCCAACCAACTCGGGGGTCTGGTAGGGGCATCGCGAGTGTAGTTTTTACTGTGGCACAAGGGGAAGCAGAGGCCACCCATCACCACATCGGGTCGGGCTTATTATTTCATGCATCCCTTTATATGCTTTAATTGATTCGGTGCTACCCATTCGTTTATATCTTATGGGATGCTTGAGAGATTAGGTTTGAAACCTACTAGAGCGGCTCAACCCATTAAGATAGAACTACCCGATGGGGTTAGTGTTGTGACTCAAGAGATTTTGTTAAGAGAGTCCTTAGTGATCCAGGGTAGAGAGTTAATCGTTGACTTAATAGTTTTCGATATGCCCGATTTTGATGTGATTCTCGGGCATGGACTTCCTAGGGAGGTATGGAGTAGATTGACCTGTCGGAAAAGAAGGCGCGGTTTAACCTCGATTGTGGAGATAAGTTTAGTTTTGGAGAAGGCCATCACTTGAGCATGCCGATTAGTAATGTAAAGGCCAGAAGATGTTGAGAAAGGGGTGTTCGGGTTATATTGCCCATGTAGTGCAGAGTGGTGATGTTCCACAGTTAGAGATCCAGAGGGTGCCAGTAGTTCGAGACTTTCTAGATGTGTTTCCGGAAGAGTTACCGGGTTTGCCTCCAGAGAGAGAGGTAGAATTTAGTATCGAACTAGCACCAGGGACAGCACCAATATCTAAAGCCCCTTATAGAATGGCCCCAGCTGAGCTCCAAGAATTAAAGAAGCAACTCCAAGAGCTTTTAGATAAAGGCTTCATCCGACCAAGTCATTCCCTTGGGGAGCTCCAACTGCTTTGTGAAAAAGAAGGATGGATCACTAAGGATGTGTATCGATTATAGGGAGTTGAATAAAGTTACAGTGAAGAATAAGTACCCGCTACCCCGGATAGATGACCTTTTTGATCAGTTGAAAGGAGCGGCAGTGTTCTCCAAAATTGATTTGAGGTCCGGGTACCATCAAGTAAGAGTGGCTGAGCAAGATGTGGCTAAAACTGCCTTTCGTACTAGGTACGGGCATTATGAATTTGTAGTAATGCCTTTTGGCTTGACTAATGCCCCAAAGCAATTTTTATGGACTTGATGAACAGGGTATTCCACGAGTATTTGGATCAGTTTATTGTTGTCTTCATCGATTTACATTCTGATTTACTCAAAGTCCAGAGAAGAGCATGAGAAACACTTGGGATTAGTATTGCAACGGCTGAGAGAAAAGAAGTTGTGTGCTAAGTTTTCCAAGTGTGAGTTTTGGCTGAATCAAGTGATATTCTTGGGTCATACCGTGTCGAAGGAAGGGATTTCGGTAGATCCGAGTAAAGTGCAGGCAATCCTAGAATGGCAGAAGCCGAGAACAAGAAAGAAATCAGGAGTTTCTTAGGCTTAGCAGTTACTACCGCGATTTGTAGCAGGATTCGCCTGGCATAAACCGCTTGACACTCTTACCAAGAAAACTCCTTTGTCTGGGTCACAGCTTGTGAAGAAAGCTTCCAAGAGTTGAAGAAGAGGTTAACATCAGCTCCCGTGCTAGTGTTACCGCAGGAGGGTGTAGATTATGACATTTATACGCACGCCTTCTTTGCGGAGGACTGAGCTGGTTGATGCGTTAGGTAGGGTTATAGCTTATGCTTCGTCAATTGAAAGAGTACGAGACCAGATACCCTACGCATGACCTTAGAGTTAGCATGTGGTCTTTGCTTTAAAGATATGGAGGCATTACCTTTATGGTGTGAAAAGTAATATCTACACCGATCATAAGAGTTTGAAGTACTTCTTCACTCAAAAGGAGTTGAATATGAGGCAGAAGGTGGTTAGAGCTGGTCAAGGATTATGATTGTGAGATCAAGTACCAACCGGGAAAGCCAATGTAGTAGCCGATGCTTTGAGTAGAAAAGCCCATGTTTTCCGGCTTACTAGCAGAAAGAGTTAATAGAAGATTGTCTAAGGAGCAGATTGAGGTGGTTCCGGAAGAATTGCCACCTTAGTGGTACACCTCTTTACTAGAGGAAATTAGAGAAAAGCAAATGGTGATGAGTGGTGTGAAAATAGTTCAAGCAAGTGCGTGAGGGCAAGACATCGAGTTCTTTGTGAGAGATGGTGTCCTCTATTTTAGAAATCGGTTGTGCATTCCTCCAAATGAGGAGTTGAAACAGAAAATCCTTATAGAGGCTCATGACACACCGTACACCGCTCATCCGGGAGCAACCAAGATGTATCAGATATCAAGAAAGGCTATTGGTGGTCTGGTATGAAGAAAGACATCGCCGAGTTTGTGGCTAAATGTCTAACTTGTCGGGTAGGTGAAAGTAACATCAACGGCCGCCGTGGTTGCTTCAACCATTGAGTGTTCCAGTGGAAATGGGAGAGCATTTCAATGGACTTTATCACGGGTCTTCCCAGAGTGCTAAAAGGATATAATGCTATATGGGTGATTGTGGATAGGTTAACCAAGTCAGCCCATTTTCTCCCAGTAAAGGAGAGTACCACTCTGATCATTGGCCCTGCATTTACCTCAAGGAGATAGTCGATTGCATGGTGTGCCCAAGGTTATAGTATCGATAGAGATTCCAGATTTGTTTCAGCCTTTCGGACAAGTTTACAGAGGAGTTTGGGTACCCGCTTAGCATTCAAGATCGCCTATCATCCTCGAAGATGGCCAAACCGAGAGAACGAATCAGTGCTCGAGGATATGTTGAGAGCTTGTTGCATGGATTACAGAGTATCCCGGCATGAGATGTTACCCATTAGTGGAATTTGCCTACAACAACAGCTTATCGCCTACAATTAGAATGGCGCCTTACGAGGCTTTGTATGGTAGACGGTGTAGGTCTCCGCTCATTGGGATGAAGTGGGAGAGAGAGATGAGTTGAGTACCGCTCTTGGGCCGTAGATGACTCAAACTTGTAGAAGATGTGAAGGTAATCAAGTAGAATGAAACAAGCCCAAGATCGCAGAAGAGTTATGCCGATTTGAAGAGGAAAGAGGTAGAATTCCAAGTGGGCGACAAGGTGTTTCGAAGGTTTCCCCTTATAAGCGAGTCATGCGTTTTGGAACCAAAGGGAAGTTAGCACCGAGGTTTGTAGGTCCTTTTGAGGTCTTGCAACGAGTAGGAAAGGTGGCCTACTGATTGGCTCTACCACCTAGTATGGATAGGGTGCATGATGTCTTCCATGTCTCGATGCTACGGAATATGTAAGTGATCCCCTCCACATCCCGAGCGTAGAAGACGTTGAAGTAGCAGAGAATCTAGTATATGAAGAACGTCCGCCTGATTCTAGATCGACGGGTTAAAGAGCTTCGAACAAGAGTGTTCCGCTAGTGAAGGTCCTTTGGAGGAATCACAAAGTGGAAGAAGCCACTTGGGAAGTAGAACGGGACATGCGTAATCGCTTTCCCGAGTTATTTGTTTGAATTTCGGGGACGAAATTCTTTTTGGGAAGGGGGAAGAATTGTAACGCCCCACTTGAGGTACGTTGTTATTGTTTCCTCTTTCGCCCTTAATCGAGTTGGGTTTTTTGTTATATTTGTTTGTTTGAGCGTTATGTTGAATGTTGCCCTGAAATTGGTTGAAAATAGAAGAATCTTAGTGAACCAAGCTTCGCGGGCGAAGAAGAGTCGCCGGGCGAAGATGTGTTGAGACCAAGGGCGAAACTCTTCGACATAGCCTGCGCGACAAAGGTTTCTTCAGCACGGGCCGATTTTTATGTTGGTTGAGTTTTAGATATTTTCTTCCCCAAGGGCAATTTGACCTTTCTACCCCTAATTAGCAGGAAAAGTGGGGAGTTAATTGTAAGGATTTTTCATGGAGAAGTATGTTGATATGGGGGTGAGTTTGTAATGAATCAAAGGATATGGATGGAATTTCCAAAGAAGAATAAGGGCAAAATGGGAATGAGTGTGTTTATATTTCATTAAAAGGAATAAAGAGTTAGCAAACCCTCATTCTTCTTCTCCAAAAACGTAACCCTTCATTCTTCTCCTCCCAACTTCTCTTTTCTTTTGATCAAGGATTTCCAAGGGATTTTGAAGTGATTTGAGGTAGAAAAGAAAACAACCTAAGGCTTCCTAAGGTAAGGATTTCTCCTTAAGTTGTGGGATTTGAAGATTTTAGTTCATTTTGGTTTTTGAGAGTTTTCATTCTTTTGGTTAAAAGTAGAGAGAATAGCCAAGAAAACCAAGTGGAAAGAAGATTGGTGAAGTCTCTCCATAGCAAGTAAGTAAAACCCAACCCAAGTTGAGATTCATGAAATTTCTTGATTAGGGTTTTGATAGAAAGGATGTATGTATGTGATGTGCATGTAATATGCCATGTATGGAGTATTGAATGGAAATTTCTATGCTTTGTGAATGTTCTTACCTTGCAAATTTGAGAAATGGGTGTTGGTTTGGCAAGGTAGTTGAGATGGAATTTAAGGGGTATTATGGAACCCTTTTTGGAAGTGTTTTCTATGGCAGGTTATTATGGCTTTGTGAAGGGGTTTTTCCCCATTTTGGATGGTTAGGAAAAGTTTTAGATTCATGGCTATGATATAGTTTTATAGTGCACATGAGTTGTTTGATGAAATGCCTAATAGAGGTTGAGTGTTAGTAATGAACCTTAATTCTTGCAACATTGCATGTTGGCATTTCACAAGTGCATTAGTAGAGATGAATCATCCATGTGCATTGTTATATGCATTGAAAAGTGACCTAAGAAAGAGTAGGAAAACTTTGTGTATAGAAATACCCTATGAGTAGAGAGCTTAGTGGGTAAAATTACTCTAGGGTAGAGAGCATTGAAAAATGCTACAATAGAATGAGTTAGAAGAGTAGTGTAGTTGGGATGATGCTTTGTGATCATCACCCGATCATATGGGAATCGGATTGATGCTTTGTGATCATCATCCGAATAGCCTTAGAGAGATGGGTCGATGCTTAGTGATCGCCACCCAATGAGTAATAGAAATGGGTAGATGCTTTGTGACCACTACCCGATTAGTTAAGAGATATGTAGGTTGATGCTTTGTGATCATCATCCAATGGCTAGTAAGCGGGGTGATGCTTTGTGATCATCACCCGATAGTGACTAGAGATGGGTAAATGCTTGGTGATCATTACCCAAAATTCATGAGGAACGGGTAGGTGCTAGGTGATCTCCACCCGATAGTTAGGAGGAACCGAGTTGGTGCTTTGTGATCCTCACTGTAGTCACTAAGAACGGGTTGGTACTGTGTGAATTCCACCCGATAGCCATAGAGAGTGAAATGGTGCTGTGTGAACGCCTATTCGGCCGTACTCCGGTAAGATGAGGCCATGATGTTATTAGAAACAGAAATAGAAACAGATTAGAAAAGGAAAGAATTCGAGAGTCACACACTGGGGACAGTATATAGAGAGTTTTACTTACGAGCATTATTTGTGCTCACCCCGTTATTTTCCTTTGTGGATGCAGTTCTAGGTGATGTTGCGGTTGGAGGGCGTCGGCGCGAGGAGCAATAGCTACACTGCTCCCCTATTTTGTCTTTTGAAATGCACTTTTGTAAACAGTAACTTTTGTGTATAAAAGACATGTGAATTGTAATGAAAAGAAACTTTTGGGCCCAATTTTCCATTGTTAATTGCATGCATTGTACTAGTTTTCAGTAGGTGTTACAGTCCTTTTTAGGTACTTAAGGATGTTCTTGACAACTATCTAGTGACGCTCACCTGGATCCAATTGATATGTCCTACAAGTGCTTACTGCACATGAGACATCAATTTGAGTACACAACATGGCATACATGATGGATCCAGTTGCTAACGCATATGGGATCCTCTTCATTCCATCTCTTTCATCATGTATTTTAGGACACATATCCTTAGAGAGATAGACACCATGTGACATAGGAAGAAATCCCTTCTTGGATTCTTCCATATTGAGTCTTTTTAGTACCTTGTCTATGTATATATTCTGACTTAGGCCAAGTAACCTACGTGATCTATCATGGTAGATCTTTATTCCGAGGACGTAGGCTGCTTCTCGTAAGTCCTTCATGGAAAAGCACTTGGATAACCAAATTTTTACCGATTGTAAGTTCGGTATATCATTCTCGACCAGAAGTATGTCATCGACATACAACACCAAGAATGCCACTACACTCCCACTTACTTTCTTGTAAACAAAAGGCTCATCTTAGTTCTTGATGAAACCAAATTCTTTTATGACTTTATCAAAACGAATGTTCTAACTCCTTAAAGCTTGCTTGAGTCCATAAATGGGCCTCTGCAACTTGCATATCTTTTTAGCTTATCCATCAAGAACGAAACCATCAGGTTGTGTTATATACACATCATCTTTAAGGTTTCTGTTCAAGAAAGCTATTTTGACATTCATCTACCAAATTTCATAGTCATGATATGCAGTAGTCGCAAGCATAGTCCAGATGGACTTAATCATGGCGATTGGCAAAAAGGTTTCTTCATAGTCAATACCATGAATTTATATGAAACCTTTGGCAACCAGTCATGCCTTATAGGTATGCACATTGCCATCCATGTCCGTCTTCTTCTTGAAGACCCATTTACACCCTATGGGTTTTACCCCTTCAGGTGGATCCACTAGAGACCATACCTGGTTTTGGTACATGAAGTCCATCTCAGATTTCATGGCTTTAAGCCATTTAAATAAATCTAGATCCAATATATCGTCTTTATAGGTTCTAGGTTCATTGTCTTGATAGACCAGTATGTTACCATACTGAGTCATGAGAAAACGATATCTCTTGGGCTCATGACGTACTCTTCCAGACCTATGTAGCTCTTATGCTACTTAAGGTGGTTCACTTTGATCCACAGATTGTGGAGTAACCTCCTCATGATGTTCAACCACTTCTTGTGGCACATCTTCTTGTCATTCATCTAATGTATCTCGTGGTTCTAGAACTTCATCAAGTTATACTTTTCTCCCACTAGTACCTCATGTAAGGAAATCTTTCTCTAAGAAGACACTAGTACGATTAACAAAAACTTTGCGCTCTTCTGGGTGGTAGAAATAATATCCTTTGGTCTCTTTAAGACACCTTACAAAAATACATTTATTAGATTTCGGGCCCAACTTATTTGAAGTCAATTTCTTGACATAAGCTTCATAACCCCAAATCTTCTAGATAAGATAAATTGGGCTTTTGCCCACCCCACAGTTCATATGGAGTCTTATCCACATACTTTGGCAGCACACAGTTAAGTACGTGAGTCGCAGTCTCTAAGGCATAAGCCCAGAATGATGTGGGTAGATCACTAAAACTCATCATGGAACTAACCATATCAAGTAAGGTCCTATTCCTCATTTCAAACACAACATTATGATGGGGTTTATATGGAGTGGTGAGTTGTGAAACTATCCTACCTCCTTCAGGTATTTAGAAAACCCAGAGCTCAAGTATTCACTTCCTCGATCTGACGAAGAGCTTTAATACTCTTGCCCAACATATTATGTACTTTACTTTTGAATTCTTTGAATTTATCAAAGGCTTCAGATTTATGTCTCATAAGGTAAACATAACCATATCTACTAAGGTCATCTATAAATGTGATGAAATACAAATATCCACCTTTGGCTTCAATTGTTAGTGGACCACATACATCACTATGGATGATGCCTAATAATTCACTAGCCCTTTAACTTTGGCCTGTGAAAGGTGACTTGGTCATCTTGCCTGAAAGGCATGACTCGCATATCTCAAATGACTGAAAGTCAAAATGGTCCAAAACTCCATCCCTTTGAAGTTTTACAATGCGAGTCTGATTAATATGACCTAATCTACCATGCCAGAGGTATGTTTGGGTTTGATCACTATGTTTAGCTTTCTTTGTTTCCACATTGAGAATATCCTTATTGTTTAAATCTAAAACACATAATCTGTTATATAACCTTGCATTTCTGTATATAATACCATTCAAACTAAAGGACAACAATCCATTAGAAATTTCAAAATGATATCCCATATCATCCAAAGCGGATACTGATATAATGTTTCTTGAAATGGAAGATACAAAATAACAATTATTAAGTTCTAACAACAAGCCTGTAGGCAATGACAAACAATAAGATCCTACAGCCAATGCAGCCACGTGCGCTCCATTTCCAACTCATAGGTCCACCTCTCCCTTGGTGAGCAATCTACTATACCTTAGTCCCTACAGATCAGTACAAATGTGAGTACCACATCCTGTGTCAATGACCTAAGATGTTGAAGGGGAGAGGTTAATCTCAATCATGTACATACTTGAAGTCAAAGCATCTGACTTCTTTTTGCTTGCGAGGAAAGCCTTGTAGTGCTTCCTCTAGTGGCCAAGCTTGCCACAATAGAAGCAGACTATCTTCCCAACTTTTCCAATGCCACCTATAGGCTTAAAAACACCCTATCTTTTGGGTTTGGACTTGGGATAGGCCTTGCCCTTTCCTTTTCCTTTATTGGCAGCAACTAGTAAAACAGGCTTGGACTTTTTCAAGTCTTGCTCCGCAATCCTAAGCGTGTTTAAAAGCTCTGACAAGGACTTCACCATCGTGTTCATATTGAAGTTCAATATGAATGGTGAATAAGAGTCAGGTAGTGACCACAGAATTAAATCCACTTGTAAGTCTACATCCACACCAAACCCCAAAGTCTCAAGCCTCTCTATGTACCCAATCATGTTGAGCATATAAGGACCAACTTGGACTCCCTCAATCATTCGGCTCCTAAACAGTGCCCTCGACACCTCATACCTCTCATGACGAGGATTACCTTGAAAAAGCTCATTGAGGTGTAGAATTATGTCACTTGCATCCATATTCTCAAGTTGTTTTTGCAGCTTAGATGTCATTGATGCTAGCATAATGCATTGAACACTATTAGCATCATCAAGGAACTTTTGGTAAGTATTCTTTGTTTCTCGAGTGGCATTAGGTTCAGGCTCAGCCAAATAAGGCTTATCGAGGATGTATAATTTCTTTTCGGACTTCAGTACAATCTAAAGATTTCGATACCAGTCCGAGAAATTAGATCCATCTAGCCTGTTTTCTTTCTTGACTATTGATCACAGGTTGGTATTGCTCATTTTTAATGAATCTACAAAAGCAAAAAAGGAAGTTATTATAATGTTTATTATTATTTAATAAGGTCTTTTATTAAATAATTGCTCCCACTATTTTCCTCAAGCTAATAGCACTCACTATTAACTCGGGAAAGCTTGTTGGCTTTCCTAGTGGATTGAGATCCCATCTAGCCCATTTCAAACCTTCACTTTGGCGAACAAGCCAAAATGGGTTGCTTAGGTTGGACAATAAACTTAATTCACAGTAGTTGATAGCTCCAACTACCAGCCTCAAATGCGAAATAAGCCAACAAACTAATCACACAATTCAATGGTCGAAGCCATTGTGTGATTCTCAATATCAATAGAGTGAACACTACATATCACCATGTACACACAACAAGTGTACTTCTCTACTATACCTGTGATGTGTTTATCAACCTTCGCTTTGGCGAAGAAGCAAAACACACCATTTAAGTCGACCCATCACCATTAAGGAAAACTCCAATGAAATTTAACCTCCCACTGGTAGAAGTGTACCCTTCGCTTTGGTGAACAAGGTCTCGATGAATAGTGGTTTGATTAAACCCATGGTGATGGAAGGCTTTTATTGATTTGACTTAATATACTTTATCAGGGTTTTTATTTTGTGTGTCTCACCAATTTTATCTTGTTTAGCATGTTATAGTTATAGCATACACCCTTAGCATGCATATTAAGCATAAAATAAACATGTTGGTGCATAGCCTTAACTAAAACTGATTCCCCAAGCCTAGAGGAATCGGTAGGTCAACCTAGGTTTAATTATAACTTTGGATTCTTCAAGTAATTTGCCTTCTCTTTCCTTCGCTTCTTCTTCTCGAACATTACACAACTTTCAAATTAAAATTATATTTCTAATTTTACATATTTGAAAAGAAACCTCGAGTTACATTCGAGGGGAGTGAGATGAGAGAAAGAAATACATAGGAGGTAATAGAGAAAGGCAGAGCACGCAGGCCCTATTTTAAAATTACATAATCCAAAAATTAAACTAGGTCCAAAGGCTTATGCATATTCACATACAAGAATCATGCATCAATCAATCAAAATTAAATTCTGATTTGTTATTGTTAGAGTAGATGCCCTAGAGCCAATCAATTATTGTAGAATTGACTCTTTGTAATAATGTTCATTGATCAATAAAAGGCATTTTATTCTATATCGCGTAAATCATTATTATTGCAATATGTATTGATATATGTCCTTAGAATGGTAGAACCGTGACGAGGGTATCAAGTGTTTCAAATCTTGATAGTGAGAACCCTATGAGCATATATGGTGGCCATTCTAGAAACGTCCGTAGCCCCCAGTATTATTCTGAAGTAAGGGCACAGATAATACGGTAAGGCTATCATAGTGTTGAACGACCCTGTCGAAAGGCAGTGACTGATCTCACTTGTCAAGGTTATTTGGTGACAACCTGGTGCAACACATGGGTGCTTGTTGTAGGTGATTACACCGCAGCAAGTTCACTGGACTGACCCACCAGAGGATTCCATATGGATGGTAACCCCAGTGTCTATGGAACAAATCCTCTAATGAATGGTGGTGCATGTGATCCTTAGACTTGAGATCACCGAGTGCCTTGTGCACCGATTGGTGTAGTTTGACACTAGCCTAACGCAGGTTCTTTTTAGAGCTATCAATACGGTGGTGATTGGCTGCATCAAGGAGTGTATCAAGACTATGGTGGATTGACAGAGGATTCATCACTCTCGGGTATGGGAGAAAGTTATCTCACGGCGCAATTCAGTATATGGCAATGACACTAAAACTGTGGCCACAGTGGGATTGAGTTGTTACTCTATCCAGTTTATAATACGGGTTATTGGTCCAGAAACTGAATAAATAATATCGAGAGTAACCGAAGGTTGACACTATTTCTATGCCTTCGTCTCGTCGAGATAACGAATGATGAAAGGATCGAATTGCACGGTAACCATATCGTTGACAAGTAGCTACTTTGCTGATTCTGAATCTATCGGGTGGCCATGATGCCTTGCTAGGGGCCAATCTTGGTCTGTGTATTAGTGAGACAATTAATTGGTGTTAATTGTGATACTATACACTGCTGATATGATGAGGAGCCTATGGGTCACACACATAGAAGACAATTTAAGATCCAAGAAGAAAGAACGGCATTTTCGTCTTTTAATGCGAAAGGGTATTTTGGTAATTTCACAAAGGCAATTAAATTTGTTTTGAGGTCGTAGCCTTTATTTAATTTGTTAGAAAAAAATTAAATAAATGAAATTACGTTTAAATGTGTGTTCGCACATATTTAAATATATTATCATTATTGTTAAATGTTAATATATATTTAAATATATATATTAATTGATTTTAATTGAGATAATGATGGAAATTAAAATAAATCAAATTGGGAGTGTTTGGCAACATGGGGCGTTTGGGTTGAAGCCCAAGCCTATTCCGTATGGGATTAGGGCAAATTGTTTTTACTATAAACAGAAAAGTGTATTAATTTAATAAGTGAGATTTTTTTCTTTGAAAAATAAAAACACACACAGCCCCCATATATTGACACTCCCACAAGCAAGAACTTTTTCCAACCCTAAATCAATTTCAATTGATTTCTTTTCTTCTGAATCTTGAAGCCAAAGAGGATTTAGCAAATCCCTCTTTGGTTCTTTTGAGATTGTCTTCGTGTGGACTACGTGGGTTCGATCTTACACTTGGATCGGTAGCAAAACGTTCAAAGACAATTGTGGTGGAGCCTCCAAACGTGCGTTTGTTTCTCTTAACTCATGTTGAATATTTCTGCAGATTTTATTTAATAGAAATTGTAAAATCATACCCTTGATCTTGGCTCATGTAAACGATCCTGTTATATTATAATTTTTGTTTCCGCTGCGTATACGGGACCGTTTACTAACAGTTTTGATAAATTACGTGTTACCCCTTAAAGTTTACCAATATTTATTAGGTCTAGTAACTTTAAAAAATTGCAATTTGACCCATTAGATTGGCCTCACTCAATTGAGCCTCCAGAACATTCCCAACATGTAGCAACATATATTAAAAAATTTCTGTTTTTTTTTTTATCGCGAAACAATGCGAAGAAGCCAAAAATTTGGCCGATCGCGCACTTGGCTGAAAAACCAAGTTCCAGTCAAGGCCAAGTGTTGGTGGGCACTCGGCCACCACAAGACCACCGCAAGTGGGGCAAAAAGAGTCGGGATAGTAGCAACACGTTGTTGTCCATTGCTGTGCGTAGCAAGGCTGCTACCATGTTGCTTGCTGTAGCACCAAGCATGTGGCCACCTCCTTACACCAAGCATTGCACAACAGTGGTGCTACTATATGCTGCAAGGTTCCCAAATGCTGCACATTTGTGCGCTATTGCTTCTTCTTTGCACGCTACTGCCCTTTTAAAAGGCAGCCACCCACAACCCATTAAGGACATATCCGTCCAGCACTGAAATCAAGTTTTATTTGATTTCTTTTTTACCTGAAACAGAAAGCAAAACAGATGCAAATCCAAACACAAAATCTCAACCAAACAAGTTAGCAACAATTCCAGATTTTAATAGGCAAATTAAAAACACAATTACACATCATCGACATACATCAATCAATAATAAAAATAATGTAATCAAGAGTAAGAGGCTCTGATACCATTGTAAGTTAATGGATCCATTACATAGCAGAATTTAAAATTTTTTATTCAAGATCCACTAACCTTTAACCCATGATCCTTACGCCGATTACATTATTTTGCATAAAAATCAAATCGAAGGTAAAGTGTATCCTACCAGCGTTGGAGGCTCCTTTGATTTGATGATGGATTCGCAAATCAGTTCCATATAGAAGTGCATGATCAATATCCACACGAAGATAAGACTATTGTTGTTATAAGATTTTATAGACTAGCAAAATCTCACAACTTTAAGAACAAAGTTTCCTGTAGAATTTTCTTGGGAGAAAAATTCTTTCTCTCACAAAGAGGCTCACGTTTTGAGAGAGAGAGAGAGAGAGAGAGAGAGAGAGAGGTGGCTAGGGTTTTAATTTTGCAACTCAAAAAATCACTTCGTGATTTAATTTTTTAGCTGCACTTAAATATTGCACACTAAAATTCTATTCGGACTTGGAATAGCAAACAACTTATTCCAATTTGGAATAGATTCCCCTTGCAACCAAACATAGCATTTCTAATTTAAATTTAAAAACCAAAATTTGAATTTCATATTATCATTATTAATAATAAATATTAATACTAGATAATATCCATTATATATATTGAAAATTCAATTCAATTCAATTTTAAAAACCAAATTTGAATTTCATATTATTAATATTAATATTAGATAATATCCTTTATATTTAAATTCATATATATATATATATAATTTAATTTACATATGAAATCAAATTTAGGTAACAACCTCAGCAAATTTAATTGTACTGTGAGATTACCAAAATTCCCTTTCATTATAAATGACAAAAATACTATTTCATCATAAATGACGAAAATACCCCTCTCATGAATTATGTTCTTAATCTGTCTTCTATGTGTGCGACCCGAAGGCTCCTCTTCGTAGTGGTAGTGAATAGTATCATGATTGACAATCAATCAATCGTCCTACTTGACATAGACCAAGATTGGCCTCTAGTTAGACATCATGGCCACCCATAGATTCAGATTCAGCGAAACTGCTACCTATCAATGATATGGTTACCGTGCAATTCAATCCTTTCATCATCTATTATCTCATCAAGGCCGAGGCATAGAAATAGTGTCAACCTTGGATATCCTTGATATCTCAGTATTCAATTATTGGACCAACGACCATAATAGATTAGATTGAGCTACAACTCAATCCCACTGTGGCCACAAATTTAATGTTGTTGCCATCTACCGAATTACTCAGTGAGATAATTTATCCCGTACCCAGGAGTGATGAATCCTCTATCGATCCACTATAGTCTCGATACACTTTTCAATATAGCCAACCACCACTGTTCTGATAGTCTTGAGAGGACTATGTTGGGCTAGTGTCAAACTACACCAATCGGTGTACAAGGCGCTCCGGTGATCTCAAGTCTAAGGATCACATGCACCACCATTCGTTGGAGGATTTCTTCCACAGACATTTAGGTAACCATCTATGTGGAGTCCTCTAGTGGGTGGGTCCAGTGAACTTGCCTACAGCAATCACCTATGTGTTAAACCAGGTTGTCACCAAACAACCTTGACAAGTGAGATCAGTCACTGCCTTTCGATAGGGTCGTCTAACATTATGATAGCCTTACCGTATTGTCTATTATCTAGGTCAAGATACTACTAGGGCTACATACCTTTTTAGAATGGCTACCATATGTGTTTATAGGGTTCTCACTATTGAGATTTTAAACACTCAAAACCCTCATCATGGTTCCACCACCCTGAGGACATATACCATTTTCTTATACGAATATTCTCAGATCACATGATATAGATAGATACCTTTATTGATAATAAAACATGATTACAAAGAGTCAATACTACAATAATTGATTGGCTCTAGGGCACCTACTCTAACACCTTGGACTTGAGATCACCAAAGTGTTATGTGTAATTATTGGTGTAATTTGACAGTAGCCAAACATAGTCTTATTTAGGGTTATCAGTATAGTAGTGGTTGGTTGCATCGAGAAGTACACTATGGCTATGGTGGATTAACAAACAGATTCATCACTCTTAGGTACAAGAGAAATTATCTCGCTGAGTTATTCGGTTAGTAACTACGATTGCAAAATCTGTGGCCATAGTGGAATTGAGCCGGTGCTCAAATCCAATTTTATTTTGTTGTTGATTTGATAACCAAATACAAACGTGTCAAGGCAAATTGATTTAAGTTGACGCTAATTATGTACTTCAAACCTTGATGAGATAAATGATGATGAAGGGATTTGAATTACATGATAACCATATTATTGAAAGGTAGCAACTTTGTTGAATCTTTATTTGTTGGGTAATCATGATGCCTTGCTAGAGGTCAATCTTGATTGGTATACAAAACACTAATTAGTTGATTCTTAATTATGGATCTAGTCACTGCCAACATAATAAAGAGCCTACGGGTCACACACATTAAAACCAGATTAAGAAAAAAAATGGAATGAAGGGTAATTTTGTCTTTTAGATGAAATGGGCGTTTTGGTAATTTTGTTGTGTGATTGAACTCGCTAAGGTCATTGCCAACATTCAATATTCATATTGAAGTTATTTTAGCAAAATTGTAATTATATTAATATTAATATGGAATATATTTAATTAATTTAAATATATTTAATCCAATAATTAAGTATATGAATAAATATATTTTATATTTTATATTTATTTGGATTATATTGGAAAGCTATTCCAAATAGGAATAGTGATATTCCTATTCCAAATGAGGGATATTTTATCCCTCACTATATAAACAAGGGAATAGGAGAAAAAGGGAATTAATTCATTCACATTTTTCACTCTACCAAAACCCTAGCCGCCTAAACCCTTTTTGTATGAGAATTTTTTTTTTCTCTCAAAATTTTGTGATCTTTCTTAGGGCAAACAATTCAATCTAGTAGTTGATTCATTTGTGATCTTGTCTTGCTTTTGAGTGGATATTGTTTTTCTCGATTCTACACTTGAATTGTCTTATGAAGTCCAAATCCTAATCCAATTGAGGGAGCCATCAACAAAGGTATTGTATTTAAACCTTGAATGGATTAAATTAGGGCTCTATAATGGTTGTATCATATCAATCCTGCTCTTGGATTGGGGTTTTGTTGAATAAAAGTTTACATTATATTCCGCGTTATTCAATGAAAAACTATATAGTGGTATCAGAGCATGGATTTGATATATACAATCCACTGATTTATTTTTTATCTTTGATTTGATAGATTGCATGTTTTAGGGTTTCTGATCAATTTGTTTCAACTTGTAATTGATTATAAACTGTTTTAATTTTGTTGATGAATGAAAATTGGTTCAATTAGGGTTTTGAAAAACCCTAAAATTGGTGGTTGTCCATGGGTGCGCTTTGCCGCGCGTAGCCCCCTTATTTGGGTTGCACATTGCCACGCATAGCTCCTTGTTGTGGTTGCTCGTGGCAACTGACCTAGGCTGTGCATTGCCGTTCGTAGCCCTCTGATGGCTGCACGTAACCTATCTTACCTTGGCTGCGCATTATAGCTTGCAGCCTGCCCTAGATAGGCCCTTGAGCGCGCGGTTGGCCTATACCTGGCCGCGTGTAGCCCTGCCTTCCTACTACCATGCGTGTTTGCGGATGGCATTGTTCCTAGCCATTCGCACTTGTGTGTAGATGTTCATGCGGCCTTGCCTGCCTACTACCATGCTTGTTTGTGCACGACATTGTTCCTGATCATGCGCACCTGTGCATGGACATCCGCTTGGCCTTGACCATGGCTTACCCATGACTGGCCAAGAGTGTGTAGCTGCCCTTGAGGTTTTGCCTGCGTGTTAACACACGCAACCTAGTGCAAGCACCCTTTTTGGGCTATTGGGATGTTGCTAGTTGTTGTGGGCAACAACTTATTCGATGGAATTTTCCCAACAAGCTTCTTGTGGCAATCGAAGGGTAAGGGCCTCTCACGTTGTTGCAAGAGAAGAGCGTTTTGGGGATTCTTGAATTGGCATTTTGAACTTTTTTGTCAAGCCATCATAAAAGGGAGCAGTCATTGCTGTTCTGGACTATTCAATCTATGTTTTGATTGGATAGGGACTAAACTACAAATTTTCCAAGTTTAGGGATCAAGAAATTTTTCAAAATTAAAAGGGGTAACTTGTAATTTTACCTGGTAAATTCAAATTTTGGTTTTTGAATGATATGCTATATCTGATTGATGTCTAATTATGCACGGTGTTCGATACTTGGCCATCGACCTTAGGTTTATTGTTTTAAATTATTTTGGGATTGAATGCTTGTAATTTAATTTTGTTAAATAAGACTTATGCGTCGTATTTTTCTCTTTACTCTTAATGTTTTCTTTTCTCACCTAAATCCCCTCGAATGTAACTCGAGGTTTCTACTTTATTTAATGTAAATTAGAATAGGATTTTGTTATTTATAATTCATTGTTGTAAAGAAGATGAAACGAAGGCGTGAAGCTGTCTTGAAGACTTCTACAAAAGTTTTAAGTTTTGTAATAATTTGCATGAACCTAGTTTGTCCTACCAATTCCTTAAAGCACGAGGAATTTGGTTTTATATTGGCCATGTATCGACATGTTTATTTTATTATCATAGAAGCATGCTAAGGTTGAATGTTTTAACATGCCAGACTATAACATGCTAATAAGATAATAAAATTGGTAAGACAATGAAACAAAAACCCTCGTTAAGATATTAAGTCACAAATAACCACCCGCCTTTCATCACTATGGGATTAATCAAACCACTATTCGTCGTGACCTTGTTCGCTCCCATGAAGGGTACACTTCTAACAATGGGAGGTTAATCATTCATTGGAGTTTTCTTTAATAGTGATGGGTTTGACTTAACTAGGGGTGTTTTGCTTGTTCACCTCCGTAAAGGTTGATAAATACACTAGAGGCATAGTAGAGTAGTGCATTTGATTGATGCACAAGGTGACATGTAGTGTCCAACTCACTGATCCAAAAATTACACTTGAGGACAATGGTTGGTGCCATTGGATTGTGTAATTAGTTTGTTGGTTTTATTTACATTTGAGTTTAATAGTTGGTGGTATTAAATGATGTAAATTAAAGTTTTTTTACCTTCCTCATCATTCTATTTTAGCTTCTTCGCCTCTGTGAAGGTTTGAAATAGAAATGATGGGATTTTCGGCCCACTAGGATGACCAACAGAGCTTCTTGAGTTTAATAGTGAGTGCTATTAGGCTTGAGTAAAATAGTGGGAGTAATTGATTAATAAAAGGCCTTATTAATTAATATAATATAATATTAACTTTGCTTATTTTGCAATATTGTAGATTCACAATTCATAATGACTACGTCTACCCTATCACTACGATTAATCATCGAAAAGGATAATAGGTTTGATGGCACAAACTTCACTGACTGGTATCAAAATCTAAGGATTGTATTAAAGTCAGAGAAGAAACGATACATCATTGATGAGCCAGCAGTGGAAGCGTTTGAACCTGAGGCTACTCAGGAAGGAAAAGATGCTTATCAAAAGTATCTCGATGATGCTGACACTGTTCAATGTTTGTTGCTGGCATCAATGACATCTAATCTGTAAAAGCAACATGAACATTTGGATGCAAGTTTTATCATCACAAATCTCAAGGAACTCTTTCAGAATCGTGCTAGACACGAACGCTAAAAGGCGCCAAAGGCACCAAAGGCATTATTTAGATGCCGAATGCTGAGGGATTCCAAGTTGGCCCACATGTAATCAAGATGATTGGTTACGTCAAGAGGCTTGAGACTTTGGGTTTTGTCATGGATGCAAAACTTTCTATGGACCTTGTTTTCAATCCTTGCCTCTGTTAGAGTAGGTGCCTGGCGTGTTGTCGTAGGCACCCAAAATTAAAACCCTAAAAAATACACGTAGTAGTGTGAGTAAGGATCATTCCCACGAAGAGTGTCTAGCCGAGTTTAATGTTACGTGAACAAGGCTGGGGGGTTTTTGAGTAAAACAGAAATAATTTTAGGAAAAACAATTCAAATTAAACTATCGAAATCAATCAAATAACGAAACTTGGTCTAGGTCAACATCCACCATCGGAATCTTACAACTGATCATCGATACAAAAATAAATCAATTCATACCCTGAATATTCACCGTTAGATCTATTTTCCTATCTCTCCTTAGTTGTAATTAATTAAGAAACAAGCGATCTAATTAACCTTACTACTAAACAATCCTAGACAAGTGCTAAAGATTTAATCTAGTGGCAGCCTTAAAACCTAGAGAGATCGATGAAGCTAAACAACACAAACTCAAGCGGTTGCATTTAATTCAGTCAAATGTTCTTCTTAAGACTTAATAATTCCTGACGCAGCAAATTCTTAAACCCTAATTACTTCACAAGTTAGAGGGATCAAACAATTACGGATTTGATATCTAACTTAGCAGTAGATTGCAACAATTAATAAACTAGTAGGCCTCCTAGTAATTAAACGCAACAATCATGAAAATAAGCACAGAAGAACATTCAATACTCAAACATAAATTGGCACTTAAAGAAAAAAAACCAGATTGATCTCACAGTTTATTGATTCCGAGGTCTTGTTTCCTTCGACCAAGTTATAAAACTTAGCCACTCATGGCCATCACAAAAATTCAAAGGGAAAGGAAAAAATTCCAGAAGAGAGAAGAGAGAGGCGTGTGTGATATGTGTAATCCCTAATTTGATCTCCCTCTTTCCATATCCAATTCGAATTTTAATTCTACTAAATCTAAATCTCCTAAAAATATTCTAAAATCCCAAAATAACCTTTATCCTAATCTGAGTAATTGAAAATAAAATAAATTCTTAATACAAAATAGGAAAGTGGTGTGTAATTTGCATGCAATAGGTCTTCAAATCTTCAAATAATAAACTGCCTAATTGACTTGCATGATAGTGCAGAATGTTCCAGAACGTCGACAGTGCAGCTGCATTAGCTTCAAGCCCAATTACAACCTTGATGCAATGAGGATCTCTCCAAACTCAAACATGAAAGTTGTAGATCTGTTTCTTCTAGTTCCACAGAATTTGAATCGTCTCAATTGGAGCTCGGATGAGAGAGTTATGCTCAGATTATGGAGCGATGTCAAAACTGTCTGAATTCACCTAATTAGTTCCGTTTTGCATTTAACGCCTCTATTTGCATCCTAAATCAAAATAGAATAATAATGAGTACATTTAGGTCACAAATAAGTATAAAAGACTAGACATTAAGGGGGGTAAAAATGTCATTCTGCACTCTCATCAAATTCCCCCACACTTCACTCAAGTCATATTAAGAACACCATCATCTCAAGTCATATCAAGAACACCATCAGGATGCATAAGCAACAATATTTAATCCATGCATATTCATACCTAACTTAGGCAGCAACAAAATAAAATAAAATAAAATAGAGTTAATGACATTCATCTCTCTTCATCATTTTCCACAATTACTCTCAATCAGTCATTGCAAACAAGGAAACTAATCATAACCAATTCATGTACAAGTCACCTCTCAACTTTTTCCTCAACTGTTTCTCTTTACTACTACAAACTGGGTAGCAAACTAGGGATATTATTATTATTATTTTTTTCTGCTTTGAAAAAGAATGAGTGCATTTTATGCTCCATCTCATTTCATGGTTGTGTTTATGAGTGAGTGCGTTTTACGCTCCATCTCGACTCACCACATACCTTTCTTTTTTTTTTTTTCCTATTTGCTTAAACCCAAATTTAGGACTAGCTTAAGAGAAACATTTTTTTTTTTCTTTTCTTTTAAGGGTTGTTATACACTTCTCAATCATGCTTTGTCACCAAGTTCACACAACTTATCCAGACATATTGTTTCAAACTACAAAGATTCAAATCTGATTAACTCTATTTTATGAAATATTGCTAACATCCTAAGTCAAGGAACATGCTCAATAACAAAGTCAAGTTACTATTTCATGCATCACTAGACGTTCAAAGACATGACTTAAAGCATAAACCTTCCTAAAAATAAAAAACTATTTTTTTTTTTTAACAAATTAAAACACAACCTAAATCAAATTAAAATACAACCTAAATCCCTTCCCCCACACTTAAAGCTGACATTGTCCCTAATGTAAGATGCAATGCAAAGAAAAGGCAAAAATAACCAAAATTTAAATTGCGAGAATAAGAAAACAAACTCCCCTTGGGTTGCCTCCTAAGCAGCGCCTTTGTTTATTGTCGTTGGCTCGACTTAAGGCTTTTCTTCTTGCGATGCATTGAGTTTACTTGAGATGATCACCGGTAACATTCCTCCGTCTCCAAGGAACACGTACTTGAGGTAACTAGGGAGAGGCTTCAAATTTGGAATAGGGGCCTACAAAACAGAGGGTAAAGGCGTCTCATTAGAAATTGGTAGTGCAATATAAGGAATGTTACCTAACTATTGTAACTTTGGAAAATCATTCAACGCTACAACTGTTTCCTGCAAATCAGTACTCAAGGCTAACTCCTCATTCTCTTCTTCAAGATGCTTACTAATGGCAACTCCCAATCCATCTTTTCCATCAAGTTCAAAAACTTCCTGTGCTAAAGAATCAATCACATCAATAGAATAAACAGGATATCATCATCATCATCAGGATATTTCATGGCATCATAAATATTAAACTTAACAATTTCACCATCAAATTCCATGGTAAGTATGCCACTATGAACATCTATCTTAGTCTTGGATGTATTTAAGAATGGTCTTCCTAACAAAATAGAAGCAGTTTGATCACCATTTTCCATATCAAGCACATAAAAATTAGTAGGGAAAACTAAATCAATAACTTGTACCAAAACATCGTCAACTACACCCTTAGGATAGGCATTAGATCTATCAGCTAATTGAATCACAACACCAGTTTTATTCAAAGGTCCAAGTTTTAAAGAAGCATATAAAGAATATGACATGACATTAATAGAAGCTCCTAAATCTATCATGACCTTCTCAAACATAATGTTACCTATCGTACAAGGGATAATAAACATACCTGGATCCTTGCACTTCGCTGGAAGTTTTCTCTGAATCACTATAGAAACATTTTCTCCTACTCTCACCTTTTCACACCCCTTAAGTTTCAGTTACAACTTTCAAGCTCGATTACAACTTTGATGTAGCGAGTATCTTTCCAAACTCAAAACATGAAAGTTGTAGATCTGTTTCTTCTAGTTCCATAGAATTTAAATCGTCTCAATTGGAGCTCGGATGAGAGAGTTATGCTCAGATTACGGAGCAATGTCAAAACTGTTCGAATTCACCTAATTAGTCCCGTTTTGCATTTAACGCCTCCATTTGCATCCTAAATCAAAATAGAATAATAATGAGTACATTTAGGCCACAAATAAGTATAAAATACTAGACATTAAGGGGGGTAAAAATGTCATTTTGCACTCTCAGTAATGCCTTAGAGCCAATCAATTATTGTAGAATTGACTCTTTGTAATAATGTTCATTGATCAATAAAAGACATTTTATTCTATATCGGGTAAATCATATATGTATGTATTGATATATGTCCTTAGGATGGTAGAACCGTGATGAGGGTATCAAGTATTTCAAATCTTGATAGTGAGAACCCTATAATCACATATGGTGGCCATTCTAGAAATGTCCGTCGCCTCAGTATTATTCTGACCAAGGGCACAGATGATACGGTAAGGCTATCATAGTGTTGAACGACCCTGTCAAAAGGTAGTGATTGATCTCACTTGTCAAAGTTGTTTGTCGACAACCTGGTGCAACACATGGGTGCTTGCTATAGGCAAGTTCAACCCACTAGAGGATTCCATATAGATGGTAACCCTAATGTCTATGGAACAAACCCTTTAACGAATGGTGATGCATGTGATCTTTAGACTTGAGATCATCACAGCGCCTTATGCACCAATTGGTGTAGTTTGACACTAGCCAACACAGTTCTATTCAGAGCTGTCAATACGGTAATGATTGGTTGCATCAAGGAGTATATCAAGACTATGGTGGATTGACAAAGGATTCATCACTCCCGGGTATGGGAAAGTTATCTCACTGCACAATTCAGTAAATGGCAATGACACTAAAGTTGTGGCCAGAGTGGGATTAAGTTGTTGCTCAATCCAATTTATTATTCCGGTCATTGGTCTAGTAACTAAATACAAACATATCAAGAGTAACTGAGGTTGACAATATTTCTGTACCTCAGTCTCGATGAGATAATAGATGATGAAAGGATTTGATTGCACGGTAACTATATCGTTGATAGGTAGCTATTTCGCTGAATCCAAATATATTGGGTGGCCATGATGCCTAGCTAGGGGCCAATCTTGGTTTGTGTATAGTGAGACGATTAATTGGTGTTAATCGCAATACTACTCACTGCCGGTATGATGAGGAGCCTACGGGTCACACACTTAGAAGATAATTTAAGAATTTGTTTGTGCAAGGGGTATTTTCATCTTTTAGGATGAAAGGGTATTTTGGTAATCTCATAGTGCAATTAAATTTGCTGAGGTTGTTGCTTGGATTTAATTTAATATTAAGATTAAATTAGTGAGATTATATTTAAATATATGTACACATATGTTTAAATGAATTATTATTAATTAAATGTTAATACATTTTATAAATGTATTAACTGATTTTAATTATAATAATTAATTAAAAGAAAATACCAAAAAGGAGAGTGTTTGGTCACATGGGTTAATTTGGGTTGGAGTCCAATCCTATTCCTAAAGGATTAGGGTTTTGACACATGCACTATATAAGTGCATGGGTATTGAAGGAAAATAGAGAATTAATTCATTTTTTTCATTCATTGGAAAGTCAACCCTCTCTCCCTTTTCTCTCCCTCACGTTTTTTGTCTTTGTTCTTGAATCAAAGATTTTCTTTGATTCAAGTTGATTCTTGAAGCCAATAGAGGACCTAGCAAATTCCTTTTTGGTTCTTCGGATTGTCTTCATGTGGATCACCGTTTGTTCGGTTCTATGTTGAATCGGTAGCAAAGTAGATTCAAAGACATTTGAAGGAACCTCCAAACGTGCGTAAGATCTCTAATCCTTGAATGTATCGTTTATATTTTCTGCAGAATTTTGATTTAACATGTAAACTATATAATCTATACTCGGATTTTGGGCTTTAAAGGAATCGATTCATCCTCTTAATTTTTGTTTTTCCGCTGCGTTGGGTAGATCGATTCCTAATAGCCTGACTCTTTCTCCTAATTCATAGTGAACTTCAATATGAAGTCAGTGGAGAAGTCTTTCTCAGAGCTTCTAAGTATGCTGAAGAAAGTAGAGAAGGACATGAAAAAGTCTAAACCAATGTTGTTAGTTGCTACTACTCTTGGGAAATGAAGGGTAAACAAGGCAAAGGAAAGGCTGTGACATTAGAAGAATTTTATTCATATTGATTGTGAACAAAATACAACAACATATACACATTCAACAGTCCATATAAGGAAATGAAATAATCTAAACTAGGAAAGGGAATGATCTATCTTCCTATTCTAAAGATCCTATTCCTAAAATATTTGATTTGTACAACTCAACACTCCCTCTCAAGCTGGGGCATATAAATCATATGCACCAAGCTTGTTACAAATAAAGTCAATACGGGGACCCCTACGTGATTTAGTGAGGATATCTGCTAGCTGACCATTTGAGCTGACATGACCAGTGGTAATACAACCAGATAAGATTTTCTCTCTGATAAAATGACAATCAATTTCTATGTGCTTAGTCCTCCCGTGAAACACTGGGTTGGAGGCAATATGGAGGGCAACTTGATTATCACAAAGTAACTTCATCTTTACTACTTTTGTAAACTTCAATTCTTGGATTAGTTACTTCAACCAAATGAGCTCAAAAGTTACTAGAGCCATTGCACGATATTTTGCCTCTCCACTCGATTTGGCAATGACATCTTGCTTCTTACTTTTCCAAGATACAAGGTTTCCTCTCACAAGAATACAAAAACCTGAAGTGGAACGTCTATCAGATAGAGAACCTGCCCAATTAGCATCAGAATATCCAACAACCTGTGTATGACCCCTGTTTTCATGTAATAGACCTTTGCCTAGTGTACCCTTGATATATCTTAAAATCTGAATAACTACATCCCAATGACCGTCATAAGGAGCTATAGAAACTAACTAATAACACTGACGGAGAAGGAAATATCAGGTCATGTAACGGTGAGATAGTTAAGTTTACCAACCAGTCTTTGGTGTTTCCCAGCATCTGTAAGAGGCTCCCTCTGTCTAGGTGAGAGCTTTGAATTAGGATCCATATGAGAGTCTATCACTCTATAGTCTGACAACCTTGTTTATTCCACAATATCCAATGCATATTTCCTCTGAGAAATAACAATACCTGAGCTAGATTGAGCTACTTCGATGCCAAGGAAGTATCTAAGTAATCCCAAATCTTTGGTCTAAAAGTGGTGGAACAAGTATGTCTTCAACTGTTTAATGCCATCGTAATCACTTCCCGTAATAATAATATCATTGACATAGACAACCAGATATATGCATTGCCTTGATGAGTTATGCTTATAGAAAATATAGTGATCAGACTCACATTGAATCATCCTAAACTCTTGAATGACATTACTGAATCGTCCAAACCAGGCACGAGAGGACTGTTTTAAACCATACAAAGAGCGACGAAGTTTACATACCAAGGCTGACTTCCCTTGAGCAACAAAGCCAGGTGGTTGCTCCATATAGATTTCTTCCTAAAGCTCATCATGAAGAAAGGCATTCTTAATGTCTAATTGGTATAGAGGTCAGTGGCTGTAACACCCCGCTTGAGGTACGTTGTTATTGTTTCCTCTTTTGCCCTTAATCGAGTTGGTTTTTGTTATTATTGTTTGATTGAGTGTTGTGTTGAATGTTTGCCCTGAAAGTTGGTTGAAAACAGAAGAAGTTCAGTCACGTCACGGGCGAAGAAGAAGCTCGCGCGAAGATGTGTTGAAACCAAGGGAACTCCTGGAAAGTTTCGCCGCGGCATGCAGAGGTTTCTTCGCCGCAGCGACGGGCCGAATAAAAGGTTGATTGAGTTTTAGATATTTTCTTCCTTAAGGACAATTTGACCATTCTACCCCTAATTAGCAGGAAAAGTGGGGAGTGAATTGTAAGGATTTTTCATGGAGAATATGTTGATATGGGGGTGAGTTTGTAATGAATCAAAGGATATGGATGGAATTTCCATAGAAGAATAAGGGCAAAATGGGAATGAGTGTGTTTATATTTCATTAAAAGGAATTAGAATCAAAGAAACCCCTCATTTCTCTTCTTCTCAAACGCAACTCTTCATTCTCCTCCTCTCAACTTCTCTTTTCTTTTGATCAAGGATTTTCCAAGGGATTTTGAAGTGATTTGGGGTAGAAAAAGCAACCTAAGGCTTCCTAAGGTAAGGATTTCTCCTTAAGTTGTGTGATTTGTGGATTTTAGTTCATTTTGGTCTTTGAGGGTTTTCATTCTTTTGGTTAAGAGTAGAGAGAATAGTCAAGCAAACCAAGTGAAAAGAAGATTTGGTGAAGTCTCTCCATAACAAGTAAGTAAAACCCAACCCAAGTTGAGATTTATGAATTTTCTTGATTAGGGCTTTGATAGGATGATGTATGTATGTGATGTGCATGTAATATAGCATGTATGAAGGATTAAATAGAGATTTCTATGCTTTGTGATTGTTTATACCTTGCAAAATTGAGAAATGGGTTGTTGGTTTGGCAAGGTAGTTGAGATGGAATTTAAGGGGTATTATGTATTCCCTTTTTGGAAGTGTTTTCTATGGCAGGTTTTGTGGCTTTGTGAAGGGGTTTTTCCCCATTTTGGATGGTTAAGAAAAGTTTTAGAATCATGGCTATGATAGAGTTTTATAGTGCACATGAGTTGTTTGATGAAATGCCTAATAGAGGTTTGAGTATGAGAAATGAACCTTAATTCTTGCAACATTGCATGTTGGCATCTCATAAGTGCATTGGTGAAGATGAACCATCCATAGGCACTAGTTGTACATGGAAAAGTGACCTAAGAAAGTGTAAGGAAATGGTTTATGCAATTACCCTATGAGTAGAGATCTTAGTGGGTAAAATTACTCTAAGGGTAGAGAGCATTGAAAAATGCTACAATAGAATGAATTAGAAGAGTAGTATAGTTGGGATGATGCTTTGTGATCATCACCCGACCGTTATGGGAATCGGATTGATGCTTGGTGATCATCATCCGAATAGCCCTTAGAGTGATGGGTCGATGCTTTGTGATCGTCACCCGATGAGTAGTAGAAATGGGTAGATGCTTTGTGACCGCTACCCGGTTAGTGATAGATAAGTAGGTTGATGCTTTGTGATCATCATCCAACACTTAGTAGAAACGGGTTGATGCTTTGTGACCATCACCTGATAGTGACTAGAGACGGGTAAATGCTTGGTGATCGTTACCCAAAATTCATGAGGAACGGGTAGGCGCTAGGTGATCTCCACCCGATAGTTAGAAAGAACCGAGTTGGTGCTTTGTGATCCTCACTCGGTAGTCACTAAGAACGGGTTGGTACTGTGAATTCCACCCGATAGCCATAGAGAGTGAGATGGTCGTGTGAATGCCATCCGCCGACCTCCGTAAGATGAGGCCATGATGTTATTAGAAACAGAAATAGAATCAGAGATAGCATAAGGAAAGAATTAAGAGTTATTCATACTGGGATGACAGAGATAGAGAGTTTTTCTTTCGAGCATTATTTTGTGCTCACCCCATTATTTTCCTTTGTGGAGGCAGTTCTAGGTGATGTTGCGGTCGGAGGGGCGTCGGCAAGCAATGAGGAATAGCTACACTGTTTTCCCTGTTTTGTCTTTTAAAATACATTTTTGTAAACAATACTCTTTATGTATAAAAGACACATGAATTGTAATGAAAAGAAAACTTTGGGCCCAACTTTTCCATTGTTATTATGCATGCATTGTACAGTTTTTAGTAGATGTTACAGTGGCGGAGAGCAGACATAGATATAAACAAGCGGACAGAAGACATCTTAGCCATAGGAGAAAAGGTCTCATAATAATCCAACCCATAAGTTTGAGTATACCCTTTGGCAACCAACCATGCCTTCAGTTGATCAACCTGACTATCTGGGCCAACCTTGACAGTATAAATCCAATGATAACTAACAGACGATTGGCCGGGAGGCAAAGGAACTAGTTCCCAAGTATTATTATGATGTAAAGTAGTCATCTCTTCAACCATAGCTTAATGCCAGCCGAGATCAGTCACTGCCTCATGAATATTAAAGGAACAGAGACAAAAGAAATGGTTGACAAAAAATCATAATATGATAGAGATTAGCGGTGATAGCTAAGAAAATTGTAGATCGAATGAGAGTTACGAGTGGATCGCATACCTTTACGAATTGCAATGGGAAACTGGTCTTTAGGAGGTAGGGCCGCAACAAGAGAGGAATCTGATGTAGGAGGATCAATAGTTGCCTCAGGAACATCATCAAGAATAGTGTCGGTAGCTGTACTCAGAACAAGAGCATCACCTAGAGGGGGAGACTCGCCCATAGGGGTAGGACTCGGAGGAATAGTAACAGACTCTGCAAGATGATTATAAGTAGACTCAATGTAGGGTATAGGAAAGACTATGGTGATAGAATCACTGTCTGATGTAGAAAAGAAAGGAGAAGACTCAAAAAAGGTAACATCGACGGATAGAAAGTATTGACGAGTGGATGAAGAATAACACCTATAACCCTTTTGAAGTCTTATGTATCCTAGGAAAATACACTTGGTTGATTTGGCAGACAGTTTGTTGGTACCTGGGGAAAAGATATGGACAAAACATGTGCAACCAAAGATACGTAGAGGAAGAGAATATAACTATTGATTAGGGAATAAAACAGAATGAGGGACCTAGTTTTGTAGGACAGAAGAAGACATCCTATTAATCAAGAAACATGCAGTTAACACAACATCTGCCCAGAACTGGAAAGGAACTTGATTGTGTAAAAGCAGGGTTTGGACAATTTCAATCAAATGTCTATTCTTATGCTTAGCAACTCTATTTTGTTGTGGAGTATAAACACAAGAGGATTGATGGAGAATTTCCTAAGATGACATGAATTTGGTAAAGGGAGCAGAAAAATATTCATAAGCATTATCACTCCGAAACACACGAATAACAACATTAAATTGTGTCTTAATTTCAGCATAAAAAGGATTCAAATATAGAAAATAATTTGGAATGACTTTTCATTAAAAATAACCAAGTGCAACAAGAATAATCGTCAATAAATGTAACAAAATACTAAAACCCTAAAATGGACGAGACTCGACAAGGATCCCAGACATCGGAATGAACTAACTCAAAAGGGGATGTAGCCTGTTTATTGACATGCTTTGGAAACGTACTATGAGAATGTTTTCCAAGTTGACAGGACTCAAAATTTAAAGACGATAAAGTAGATAGACCTGGAACCATCTTTTGAAGCTTTGTTAAACTAGGGTGACCCAAACGATTATGAAGGAGAAGAAGAGAATCGGAGACAGTGCACGCAATAGGGGTAGAAGGTAACTTCAGATGATAGAGGCCCTATGACTCATGTCCTGTGCCAATCATTCGTCTCGTGCTACGGTCCTATATAACAACATAATCATCAATAAAAGTGATAAAACAATTTAAAGGGCGGGCGAGTTTACTGACAGATAGAAGGTTAAAAGGGAAATCAGGAGTATAAAAGTAGAATCTAAAGTCATGGAGGAAAGTGGTTGTGCACAACCTATTGCTTTAACAACTGCTTTGGTCCCATTGGCTAAGGTAATAGAAGACAAAGAGGTAGTATTAATAAGATGAGAAAGCAAATGGGGGTTACCAGAGATATGATCCGATGCACTAGAATCAAGAACCCAAGACCTTTGAGGAGATGACTAAGTGAGGCATGCAACTGATTTCCCCGATTGAGTGATGGAAGCAACAGATGAAGAAGCCTGCTTATTAGCCTAGATGTAACGCTCCACTTGAGGTACATACTTAAGATTTGCTGTTTTGCTTAAATGTTTACTGATTCAGCTTTAATTGAGTTTGTGTGTTGAGTTGGTTGAGTGTTTGCCTTGAAATTGGTTGAGATTTGAGGAATTTTGGATTTCTAGTCTTCACTGGGGTGAAGAGTAGTCTTTGCCGCGGCGAAGTTAGCTTTGAGTAAGGCGGTGTAGGCTCTGTCTTTCTTCGCCGGGGCGACGGAAGTTTCTTCACCGCAGTGATGAGCCGACTAAAATGTGTATTGAGAGTTCTAGATATTTTTCCATAAAGGTTAAATGATCATTCTACCCCTAATTAGCAGGAAACGTGGGGGGGTAAAATGTAAGGAAATTTCATGGAGAATGGGTTAGTATGGGGGTGTGTGTGTAATGAATCAAAGGATATAGATAGAATTTTCAAAGAAGATCAAGGGCAAAGTTGGTAAGTGTTGATTTTCTCATGAACTAAAAAGGGCTAAGTGTAATAAACCCTTCATTTCATTCTTCTCCACCGCCATATCCATTCTCTCAATTCTCTCCTTTTTGCTTTCAATTGTTCCAAGATTTCTAGGGGATTTAAGAGAGCTTTTGAGTAATTTTGAGTAGAAATATCATCTAAAGCATCCTAAGGTAAGGATTCTTGCTTTAGATGTGAGTTTCTTATAGTTATATTGAAGTCTTATATGGTTGTTGTTGTTGTTTTGAGTTGTAGAGAGAAGACAAGACAATAAAGGAAAGGAAAAGTGCTAGAGAAGTCATTTTTTCACAAGGTAAGTAAATTCAACCAAGTTGAGATTTGAATGAGTTTTGAGTAGAAATTGAGTAGAGATATATGCATGTATGAGTTTGTATTATGCTTGTTGATGAATTGAATTGAGATGAGTATTCATGTTGAATTGTTGGAAGTGTTTTTCTTTATGAGAAGTGTTAAGATTTTATGATGTTGAGTGAGTTTGATTGAGGTTGAAGGAAGATTTGAGTAAACTTTATAGAAGTGTTTTCCTTTGACAGGGATTTAGAGTGTATAAGGGAGCCTTTCTCGCATTTTGGATGATTAAAGAAAACAGAAAAGTTATAGTTTAAGTAGAGCTTTATATGCACTTGAGTTGTATGATGAAATGCTTAAGAGAAGCATGAGTTAGAATAGAAAGCCTTAATTTTGCTACATGGCATAATTGCATCTCATAAGTGCATTAATGAGCATGAGTCATCCACATGTATTAAATATGCATTAATTATGCATTAGAGAAAGAGAGTAGAGAAAGAGTAGAGAAATTGAGTTTGAGCTACTTTAAGAATAGAGAGAAAGAGAAATTGAGCACTAGAGAACAAAGAGAAAGTAGTGCTAATCAAGAGAATAGAGTGGGTTGTGCGATGGGAAACCCGTGAGTAATGGGTAGAGTATTCCCGCATTGAGAGAGCGACATGAGTATCAGAGAGAACTGGTGTAGCCCGTGAGAGTGCATGCGGATGAGGGCTATACCCGAGTTTACTCGAGAGAAAGATTATGTACTCACATGGCCAAGGGTTCCGAATCCATGCATAACCGAGTCCGATCGGCTAGAATGAGTACAAGTCACGTAGAGTGGGAGTGAGTCCCAGCCGTGCCTCCGGTCAGATGGGGCCGTGACTTACTAAGTAGAAAAGAGTTACGAGGAAGAGAAAACAGAAAGATTATAAAAGAGAGAGTAAACGAGAATTGTAAGGAAAGAATCAGAGAGAGAGTTACGGGGATAGATGAGTAGATGACTTACTTACTGAGCCTTAGTTGTGCTCACCTCGTTGTTTTCTATCTTTTGCAGGATCTAGGTGAGGACATGGTCAGATGGGCGTCGTTAAGCGAAGAGAAATGACTACACTGTCCACCTTGTTTTTGATGCTTTTGTACATGATATAACTTTTTGTATAAAGAATGTATATGTTTAATAAAAGAAAATTTTGGGCCCAACTATTTATGCTATTTTACATGTATTTTACTATGCATATTTATGATAATATGAGTAGAAAATAGTTGTTACACTGGAATTGGAGATATTCATCATAATTAGCACCTGTAAGAGTCAAGGATGGCTGACTTGGTTCTTTAGAAGATTTACAATGATGATCAGGATAAGTGACATTGGCAACCCGAGAAGGATGCCCACATAATTTGTAGCATTTTTCCCGGATATGCCCCCACCTATGATAATAACTACACTTGGGTCGACCTCCTTTGCCACTATGATCCCTCTATTTTCCTTTAACAAAAGTTTGAGACTAAGAGGCCATGACAGAAGAATCAAATGGGGAAGATCCAACCACAACACTAGGGGAGGAGACTCAAAGTAATTAAGCAAAAACTTCATCAAGAGAAGGCATAGTAGCACTTGATAGAATCTAATCTCATATTGGAGTGAGAGCAGGATGAGAGCAGGACTGATAGCAGCAAGAGTAAGAACCATGAAGAATTTTTCTCGTTGTGCCAGATCTTCTGCTTCAAACTTGCTAGCGGGTAATAACAAATCAAATTCTACCTTGAGAGAGGTCATCCTGCCAAGAAAGGCAGACATGCCCATATCTTGCTGTTTGAGATTAACCAAATTGGACACAATAGAATAGAGTCTCTAGATATCATTAGTATAATGCAATTTGGCCTGTTGCCATACCTCAAAACAGGTTCGATATACTTTATAAGTAGAATTAAGCTGAGGGTCAATAGACTGCCATAATAAACCACATACCAAAGCATCTATCTTTACCTAGGTAGTCTTATCATCTGTGACATCTTCAACCTTAGTGGTCAAGTGATCCTCTAGACCATGTCCCATACACCACAGTTCAACAGAGGCAACCCATGAGGAATAATTAGAGCTGCCTATTAATTTTTCAGTTGTGATCGGAGGAAAAGACAAAAAAGAAATAGAACCTGATTTGGTGTTGGATCCTTGAGGGAGCATGATTGTCTTGTGAGAGAGATTGAACTGATCTGGGTTGAAAAACAAAACTAATTCTAGGCAGATTGGAAAAAGAGGATATTCCGACGGTAGTGGGCTATTTCCAACGTCGGTGATGAAAATGTAGCGTCAGATGGTGAGGGAGTGCTCGTTGGCGGTGTCTGAGTGCATAGGTGCTAGCAATGAGACCTCATTTTCCCTTAAGAAAAGATCAGAGAAGAAGCTATCGGAAAGAAGACCGGCGTGTGGAGGCACGTGCGATGGAGACTAGCAATGAAATTTTTAGGTTTGGCCTATGAGGAGAAGACAAACAGCCTGGTGTGGTTAAAAGAGTGATTCAACACTAGAAGGAGGTAGCCTGAACTTCGCCGAGAAATATCGCTGGAAAAAGAAAAGAAAATAAATTTTTTCTAGGGTTTCTTATTTCTTAGCTCGATACCATGTGAAATTAGAAGAATTTTCTTCATATTGATTGTGAACAAAATACAACAATATATACACATTCAACAGTCCATATAAGGAAATGAAATAATCTAGACTAGGAAGGGGAATGAGCTAATTTCTTATTCTAAAGATCCTATTCCTAAAACATTTGATTTGTACAACTCAACAAAGGCCAAGGCCAATCCTAGGTTTAAGCCTAAGACCTAAGATGTTCTGAAGCCTGCTGCAAGTGTGAGCAAGGATGGGAAGGTGGTTTTCTTCTAATGTGGCAAGCCTGGCCACTGGAGGAAACATTGCAAGGCCTTCCTAGCAAACAAGAAGAAGAATTTTGCATCTTCTTCTAAAGGAATGTATATGATTGAAATAAATCTTTCTCCTGTTACATCTTGGTCATTGACACTAGATATGGTTCTCACATTTGCACTTATGTGTAGGGACTGCGACAGAGTAGATCGCTCGGTCGAGGAGAGGTGGACCTACGAGTTGGAAATGGAGTGCGAGTTGCTGTATTGGCTGTAAGAAATTATTATTTATCTCTGGCTTCGGACCTTGTATTAGAGCTTTCAGATTGTTATTATGTGTGTTCACACTACAACATTATGCATTTCTAGCCATGACATTCATTGTATCTAAAAATATGAATTTGCGTAGCCAAATGGTTTAGCTACAAATCCAATTTTTTGTAGCTTATCGTAGCTAGAAGTGGCGTAGCTAAAAGTTAGCCACGTAACGTTTTGCTTACGTAGCTAACAGTTTATATTTTTTTGCTATGGATGAGATTAATATATAACTAAAAACTTAAATGTTTTTGCCATAATAATAATAAGCTCGTAGCAAAAGCTTTGCCTTTATAGCCATTGAGAATAGTTAGTATAGCTATGTTTGCATTTTAGCTACACAAATATAAATTTATAATTAAAACTTGAAAATTCTTACTACAAAAATAATATCCATGGCAAATATATTAACATTTTAGCTACGTGACCACTAAATTTATAACTAAATAAAAAGATTATTTGCCACATATATAGTGAATTTGTAGCTAAATATTAAATCATTTGCTACGGACATATACAAGTCATATCTATATATGAAAAGATATTGCTATGGACATAGTGTGTTAATAGCTAAATATTGAAATTACTTGCTATGAATACTTTTGCTTTGTAACAAATATTGCTTTAATTAATAAATTTAATAATAATTACAAATTTATAGCAATATTTTTATATTAAATAAATAATATGATGTCATAAGAAAAATTCTAATATAAAAAATAAAACATTAATGAAGTCATTTTCAACCAAATAATTGTCTACTCATAAAATCCTTCATCCTATAATTTAAAATGTTATCAACTAATTTTTTTACAAAATATGAATGCTTCATTGTCATAGCAACCTTTCCTGACCATTTAAGAATTTCCACCAACCTACAATATCAAATTTGAAAAAAAAAAAAAAAAGCTTAATCATATAGACTAATGTAATCATTGCATATCACTTTATGATTAATGTAAAAAAAAAAATGGTTTTCATAGTATATATGCGGTTGTCAAAAAAACTTACAATTTCATCCAAAGGGATTTGGCTATTTGTTGAAGATTGTTGACCTTGAGTTGTAAGCATCATCATGAACTTCTCTTCCCATCATCTATTCATCTCCTCCATTTGCCTTTTTACTTCTTCTAATTTCTCATTTGCTTCCCTCTAAAGCACATCTAGTAGGAAAAATATTGTTATTAAACAATGTGAATACTTTAAATGGAACACAAAAACTTGTACTGACTTGTGATCCATAATTGGGTCAGCTATCAAGACTATGTAACCAAAATTAGATGGTAGACAGACACTCAACAAGTTATTCCCATCCCAAGCAAACATAAACATTTGATTCACAAAACTTGAGAACCAATCTACAATTGAGCATCAATTTGAGAGCATGCATTGTCATGACTTTAACAAGGGAATGAGTTGGTCTTTCACCGTAAACCAATAAAGAATGTTCATACCTCCAGTGCAATTGAAAAGACAGCATCCTTAAACCTAACCATCCACGTCCAAAGTTCTTCAAGCCACCACTCTACTTCCAATGAAACTATATTTCCAAAACAAGCATTAAAAGTATACATTTGCTATAAGCAAATTATTCACATTTAAAAGATAAATTACAAAAGTTATGAGTAAGAGAGGGATAGATGGCGTCCTATCTTGTGTAAGTGATAAAGCAGCTGACTACATATTGCAATTGCTTAAAAAGGCACTTGCTTGAATAAGAAAGCAAAGTTCAAGCAAATAAATGTAAGTTTCGCTCTAACAGTCATAAAATCAAACAGGTGGCGGGCATATTTCATAAGTCCATACCTTATAAGACATGTACCATAACCGAGTATGGATACTGGTGGATTTACCTGATGGGATAAAAACCCATAGGATGCAAATAGGTTTTCAAGAAAAAGACAGACATGGAAGGCAGCGTGCATACCTATAAAGCACAGCTGGTTTCCAAAGGTTTCAAGCAAAAGCATGGTATAGACTATGATGAAACCTTTTTGCCAATAGCAATGCTAAAGTCTATTTGGATGATGCTTGCAATAATTGTATAGCATGATTATGAAATTTTGCAAATGGATGTCAAAATTGCTTTTCTAAATGGAAACCTTGAAGAGGACGTCTATATGACACAACCCAATGGTTTCATTCTTGAAGGTCAAGCAGGGAAGGTATGCAAGTTGCAAAGGTCCATTTATGGACTCAAGAAAACATCAAGAAGCTGGAACATTCGTTTTGATGAAGTCGTTAACGAATTCGATTTAATAAAAAACAAAGATGAACCTTGTGTGTATAAGAAGTTCAGTGGGAGCGTAGTGGCATTCTTAGTATTGTATCTCGATTGCAAACAGTAAAGACTTGGTTATCCAAGTGCTTCTCCATGAAGGACTTAAGGGAAACAACTTACATCCTCGGTATCAAGATCTATCGTGATAGATCTTGTAGGTTGCTTGGCCTAAGTCAGAGTACATACATTGACAAGGTACTAAAGAGATTCAGTATGGAAGAATCTAAGAAGGGATTCCTTCCAGTGTCACATGGCATTCATATCTAAAAGGACATGTGTCTGAAATTGCTCGATGAGAGAGATAAGATGTATAGGATACCATATGCATCCGCTATTGGATCTATTATGTATGCCATGTTATGTACTCGGATTGATGTCCCATATGCTTTAAGAATTTGTAACAGATATCAATCGAATCTAGGTTAGCGTCACTGGATCATGGTCAAGAACATTTTTAAGTACCTAAAGAGGACTAAGGATATGTTCTTGGTTTATGGAGAAGAGGATGAACTCATTGTAAGAGGATATAGTAATGACAACTTTTAAACTGATAGGGATGATTTTCAATTGCAATCAGGTTTTGTCTTTTGTCTCAATGGAGATGTAGTGAGCTGGAAAAGCTCAAAGCAAAGTACTGTAGTTGACTTTATAACAGAGGCAGAGTACATTAAGATGTCGGAAGCTGCCAAAGAGGTGGTTTGGATAAAAAAGTTCATTATTGAACTTTGAATGGTTCCAAGCATTATTGATCCAGTACAAATATTATGTGATAACAATAGAGCCATTGCTTAGGCCAAGGAACCATGGTCTCATCAGAGATCCAAACACATTCTCAGACATTTTCACCTTATCAAGGAATTGTGGAGAGGGGAGATGTGCAAATAAGCAAAGTACTTACTGATGATAACATCTCAGATTTACTTACTAAAGCTCTATCCTAGTAGAAGCATGATAGACACTTGGCATCATTTGGTATTAAATACGTAAATGATTGGCTATAGGTGCAAGTGGGAGATTGTTAGAGTAGGTGCCCTTGAGCCAATCATATTGTTGTATGTAGTGGCAGACCCAGGATTTTTGCCAAGGGGTGGCCTCCGTGGTTCCACCATTGTTTGTCAAACAACTATTGAAAACTTTAAAAAAATCAGAAACATTGTTTTGACATCCATCTACCATATATTATAATCATAGTGTGCAACTATAGTTAGCATAATTCTGATGGATTTAATCATAGCAACTGGTGAAAAAGTTTCCTCATAGTTCAACCTTTGTTTCTAAGTGTAACCCTTTGTAACTAGTCCGACTTTTTAGGTCTCTATTTTTCCATCTTTGCCAATCTTTCTCTAAAGACACATTTACATCCATTAGGAACTATTCCTTCTAGAGGATCAACAAGTATCCATACTTGATTAGCATGTATGGATTCTATCTTAGAATCCATAGCTTTTGGCCATTTTCCAGAATCGATATCTAATATCACTTCTTCATAGGTTCTAGGATCATCTCCATGACCGCTTTCTCCAACCACAATAGATTCATAAATTTATGCATCAAACCTTAAGCAAAAGAAATAATACAATATCAATAATCTGAAAGAAAATAATGCAATAGCACAATACTCTACTAGAATAAATCTATGAGAAGCAAAACCTTGGGCAAATTATGTTGAAAATAACATCCAATTCACAAGGAAACACAAGAAAATTTTTATGTGCAAAAACCACTTCAATTAAAGAGAGCAAAAGATCACGGGAATCTAACAATCCACTTAAATCCAATATAATTAAAAGAGTTTACAACAATCACAATCTACCAAAAATGTTCTACACAAATTTCTTATTTCTGCTCTTTTATTTCATTTCATTTTTTTTAATTTTTTTTTGGCTTTCAAAGATTATAATATAAATTTTCATGACTTTGGTTAGACCTAGTCTAAACTAAAGTCAATCAAAACTTAAATTAAGTCAAAATTGCCTTGACTTTTAATATGAATTAATAAAAAAAGGGAAAATTTTCTTAGTATAAACATAGATAATAACTCAAACTTCTTTAATAATTTTGAGCAGCCAAACGGTGACGTTTGAAATGTAGGAAAGTAATGGGTGAAGGGTGAAAAATAACATTCAGTAAAATATAGTTAAGTTTAATTTGGGAAAGCAGGAACATTCTTAAACATAAAACACAAAACACAAAACAAACTCACAAGATCCATGTCTTTTTCTATCAAATTGAATAAAAAACCTTAAAAAAATAAGCATGATTCAACCCTAAAATAAACTAAAATGAAATGAGCAATACACATACCTAAAACTGATAAAACAGAAAATGAAGCTAATTGTGGCACCTTGATTATTGAAAGCTTCAACAATTTCAGTCTTCAAAAGTTTTAAGAACGAATAACATAGAGAAAGTGAAAGAGAGAATGAGAAAGTAAAAACATTTAAGGATAAAATCATAAAAACAGGTGGACATATAAAAGAGTGAAGAGAGTTTTAAACTTTTAATATGATGTACTGATGTAGGCCTGGAATATATATATATTAATAGCAAGTTTTTTATGAGTCTGGATATATGTATAATATTTCTCATTTTTTTTTTTTAAATCTGAAGGTAAGTCTGGATATATATATTAATATAATTTTTTTATGGGTTTATATAAACAATTTTTTTTTTTTTAAATTGTCAGGGTAGGCGGGTTGGGTCCGCCCTTGGTGTATGTTGACATAATGGATCATGATTATTCAATCTATGAAAGGCATTTTTTATTTTATGTAAAACATATTTTATATGTATGTATTAATATATGCACTTAGAGTGGTTGGACCGCGACGAGGGAATCAAGCAGTGATAAGTTTTATTGTGAGATCCTTATGATCACTTATGGTGGCCATTATAAAAATGTTCGTAGTCGTAGTATTATCTTGACCTAAGGTACAAATAATATGGTAAGGCTATCACAACATTGAACGACCCTACTAGAATGTAGTGGTTGGTAACACATGTCAATGTTTTTTGGTGACAACTTGGTGCGACGCATGGGTGCTTATTATTCATGAGTTCACTAGACTAATCCATAAGAGGATTCCATATAGGTGGTAACAACAATGTCCATGGAATACATCATCTAACAGATGGTGGTGCATGTGGTCCTTAGACTTGAGATCATTGGAGCGTCGTGTGTACCTATTGGTGTAGTTTGACACTAGCCAAACGTAATCCTGATAAGGTTATTAGTATGGTAGTGATTAGCTACATCGAGAAGTTTGTCATGGCTATGGTGGATTGACGATGGATTCATCACTCCTGTGTATAGGAGATATTATCTCGGTGAGATTTTGGTAAAGGACAACAACCTTAGAATTTGTGGCTACAGTGGAATCGAGTTAAAGCTTGATTGGTCAATTGGTTCAATAACTAAATTTGAACATTGTTAGAGTAGGTTCCCTAGAGCCAATCAATTTTGTAGCATCGACTCTTTGTAATAATGTTTATTTATCAATAAAAGGCACTCTTTTTCTATATCGTGTAAATCATAATTGCATGTATTGATATATGTCCTTAGGATGGTAGAACCGTGACTAGGGTATCAAGTGTTTCAAATCTTGATAGGGAGAACCCGATGGTCACATATGGTGGCCATTCTAAAAATGTTCATAGCCCTAGTATTATTCTGACCAAGGACACATATAATACGGTAAGTGATAATCGTAAATATTATATTGTTTTTCTTATGATTTTAGTAGGATTTTTAATACTTCTCATCGGATTCTAACTTGAATTGTTACTTAATTTAGTCTATTTTATTTTTTTAGGCCTAAATCTTATTTTGGAGAGAAACGGTGCAAAATTGAGCCTGTTGACCTAGTTTTAATCACTGGTCAGAAGATCGGAGAAGTTCTGAGGTTGATTGGAAGCACCCTTGAAGCTTGATCTAACCGGAAACCAAGAAGAGTGAAGATTCAAGTGAAAAGACAAGTGGAGGGCAATTTCATAAATTTAGGCCTCAAATGCAGAACTTTGCCGCAACAAGGTTTTTCTTCGCTACATCGAAGTCTCCCCTAGAATGCTTAAGTGTTCTGATTTTGTTTAACTGTAATACTTTCTCTCTCTAGGTAGTATACTCGTAAAATAATAGTAAAACTCACTAGATATATATAAGAAAATATACATGTAGATGAGTATAAAATAATGGGCCCATATCTAATTTTTCTTTATATACAAATCTTTACATAATATAATACAGTCACAAAACAACAACTCGATAGTGTTGCCAAACCTTTCTGCTTCTTGACGTTCTAAGCGACCACATCTCACCTACTACCTGCAAAAACATTGAAAACAATTGGGTGAGCACTAATTGCTTAGTAAGTAAACCCGCTATACTATTTTTCTCTCTCCGTTGCTTATATTCTGAATTTCTTTCCTTACATCACACTTCTATATTCTTCTCTGTTCTTTCTCTATTTCTAATTTCTCACTACTCATGATAGTAGGCATGGTATGATGCAAATGTACAAATGCATAGGATGTGCATTCTCTTTTGTGTTTTTCTATTTTCTTATTCTGTTTCTTTTCTTTGTATTTCTTTCTATGCTTCCTTTCTTTCTATTATTTCTTTCTTTCTATTCTTTTCTATTCTTTCTTTTATTTTATTTTCTATTCTTTCTATTCTTTCTATTCTTTCTTTTCTTTTGTTTTCTATTCTTTCTTTCTATTCTTTTGTTTCTTTCTTGCCGATCGGACTCGGTCGAGGTATGGATTTGGAACCCTGGCTGTGTGAGTGTATTCTCCAATTCTGGATACAGTCCTCATCTACATGCACTTCTAACGGACTGTACAATTCTTCTTTCTGATTCTGAGGCCGCTCACTAAAGGCAGTGTGCATGCAGGGCTATGACACTCACAAGTTCCCTATCGCAACAACCTTCTATTCTTTTATCTTTTTACACTTCTTTAAATAAAAATTCAGATTTGAACTTCTTTAACATTTCTCATTTCTTTCTATTTGTTCTTTAACTTTAATGTTCATTATTTCTCTTTAATGCTCTTATGAGTATGTATGCATGTAGATGGGCTCATACTTATTATTCTTTCTAAATTCACATGTTTGGATGCAATAATGCAATATGGAATGTTAACATGTTATTCTCTAACATCAACAAACTCATCTCAATATAACAAATAATTGGAATCATGTATGCATTTCTCTTTGACATTTTATCAAACAATTTATATGCACACATCAACTCTAATTTGGCTACATTTCTACCTCTCTTCTAAGCCACCAAAATTTGGAATAAAACACACCAAGATTAACGTCAAACCTGTCCAGGATTCACACTCCATAAATTCTACTCCAATTCTTCCATAATTCATCCAAACTCTCATCAAACATAAAGTACACAAACACTACTTCCCATAGATAAATTCTAACCATCACTCAACATCCATTCCATCAACAATTCATAGATAAGCGCATACATGCATAAAAGTAATTCTCTACACAATATTACTCCAATCATGACTAGGGTTGGATTTACTTACCTTAGATGTGAGCAATCCAATGCTTTAGTAGCCTTCCTTAATCTAACTCTCTTTCTCTTAAATCCTATGAACACAAATCATAAGAATTCAACACTTTAAAAATTAAATCTCATATCTTAGTGCAAGGATCTTACCTAAGGATGCTTAGGATTGAAATTCCACTAAAAATGAACCAAGAACTATGAATTTCCTTGAAAAAAGATGGAAGAAATTTGAGAGAGCTTGGGTGGAAGGTGGCGTGAATGGAGGAGAAGAAATGGCTAGGGTTTCATTCTTTAACTCTTAATATAACAAAATATTACTTATAGTTTCCCATTTTACCCTTGCACTTTCTATGAAATTTCATCCATGTCTCTTAGTCAATTACCATAATGTCCTCATTTTTATTGTATTCTCCATGTTATTCTACTTCTTTTCACTCCCCACTTTTTCAACTAATTATGAGTGAAAAGACCATTTTACCCCTAATGGAATTTTAGAGAATTTTCTTCACACTTGTTCAAGATAACTTTAACAAAATTCAACTAAGGGTATTAGGGCATAAATAAAGCTGCGTACCTCGATGTGGGCGTTACAATTCTCCCCCCTTTACAAGAATTTCGTCCTCGAAAGTCAAACGAACAACTCAGGATAGCGGTTCTACATTTCTTGCTTTACCTCCTATGTTGCTTCTTCTACTTTATGATTCCTCCATAGGACTTTTACGAGTGGAATACTTTTGTCTCGGAGCTCTTTAATCTTTCTGTCTAAGATCTGTACTGGTTGCTTCTTATAAACAAGATTCTCTTCTAAGTCCACTTATTCTACTTTTAGTATATGGGAGGGATCACTAACATATCTCCGAAGCATCGAAACATGGAACACATTATGCACCCTGTCCATATTAAGTGGTAGTACCAACTTATAAGCTACCTTTCCAACTCGTTGCAACACTTCAAATGGGCCAATGTATCTAGGTGCTAACTTTCCTTTACTGCCAAAACGTATGACCCGCTTGTAGGGGGAAACTTTAACAAACACTTTATCACCCACTGCAAATTCCACGTCTTTTTTCTTTAAATCTGCATAGCTTTTTTGTCTATCTTGAGCTTGCTTCATTCTACATCGGATCAACTGTATATCTTCTATCATTTTTTTGAGTTATCTCCAGCACAAGAGCTATATGTAACTTATTTTTCTCTCTTACCTCATCCTAATGCAAGGGAGATCTACATCGCCTATAGTACAAGGCTTCATAAGGAGCCATCTTAGTTGTAGACTGATAACTGTTATTATAGGCAAACTCCACCAAAGGTAACATCTCATGCCAAGTCGTTCTATAATCTATACAACATGCTCTCAACATATCCTCAAGTATCTGATTTGTTCTCTTAGTTTGGCCATCTGTCTGAGGATGGTATGCTGTACTAAATGCCAATCTGGTACCCAAGTTTCTCTATAGACTGGTCTAGAAAGCTAAAACAAATCTGGAATCTCTATCCGACACTATGGTCTCGGGCACACCATGGAGTCTGACTATCTCCCTAACATAGATCTGGGCCAACTGATCCGAGGTAGTGCTATCCTTTACTGGTAACAAATGGGCTAATTTCGTTAATCTATCTACTATCACCCATATTGCATTATACCTCTTTTGAACTCTTGGAAGGCCTGTGATAAAATCCATTGATATACTTTCCCATTTCCATCTAGGAATGCTGAGTGGCTGAAGCAAACCTGATGGTCTTTGGTGTTTTGCTTTCACCTATTGACAAACCAAACACTTAGTCGCATAATCTCCAATAGCTCTCTTCATACCTGGCCACCAATAACTTTTCTTTAAATCTTGATACATCTTGGTTCCTCCAAGATGAACAATATATGGTGTATCATCAGCCTCTGCAAGAATCTTTCTCTTCAAATCAGCATCTTGGGGAATGCATATACGATTCTGGAAATAGAGAACACCATCTAACAGGTGGAATTCTGATATCTTGCCCTCAATCACTTGTTGACTTATTTTTTGACACCACTCATCAACAACTTGTTTTTCTTTAATCTCTTCTTGCCAAGTAGGCTAAATGTCTAACCTGGCAAGCCTTCCCTGTATCACCTCTATTTGGTCCTTAATCAACTCTTCCAATATCTCCTTCTGTCTTGTGAGTTGAGACAAGTAGGCCTTTCTACTGAAGGCATTAGCTATTACATTGGCTTTTCCAGGTTGATACTTAATTTCATAATCATAATCCTTTACCAGCTCTAACCATCTCTAACCATCTCCTTTGCCTCATATTAAACTCTCTTTGGGCGAAGAAGTACTTCAAGCTCTTATGATCGGTATAAATGTCACTCTTTGCTCCATACAAATAATGCCTCCATATTTTTAGAACAAAAACTACAACAGGCAACTCTAAATCATGCGTAGGGTATCTCGTCTCATACTCTTTTAACTGTCAAGAAGCATAGGCTATTACTCTACCCAACTGCAACAATACTGCACCAAGTCCCTAAAATAAGACATCTATATAAATATCATAATCTACACCCTCCTGTGGTAACACAAGAATAAGAGCTGTGGTCAATCTTCTTTTTAACTCTTGAAAACTTTCTTCACAGGCATTCGACCATATGAAAGAAGTTCTCTGTTTGGTGAGAGCTGCAAGCGGCTTAGCTAACTGAGCAAACCCTGCTACAAACTGCCTATAATAGCTTGCTAGCCCCAAGAAACTTCTAACTTCCTTTACTGTCTTCGGCTGTTGCTATTCTAGAATTGCCTTTACCTTACTTGGATCCACTGATATACCCTCTTTTGAGATGGTATGACCCAGGAAGATAACTTGATCTAGCCAAAACTCACACTTAGAAAATTTGGCAAACATCGTCTTATCTCGCAATCGCTGTAGCACAAATCTTAGGTGTTTTTCATGCTCCTCTTCTGTCTTAGAATAAACTAGAATATCATTAATAAACACCACTATGAATTCATCAAGACAATCCTAAAACACCTGGTTCATTAAGTCCATAAAGACTGATGGGGCATTCGTTAACCCAAAAGGCATCAACACATACTCATAATGCCCATATATGGTTTGGAAAGCACTCTTGGCAATATCTTGCTCTACAACCCTTACTTGGTGATAACTCGGCCTCAAATCAATCTTTGAAAACATGGTTGCTCCTTTCAACTGATCAAACAAATCATCTATGTGAGGTAACGAGTACTTATTCTTCACTGTCACTTTATTTAACTCTCTGTAATCTATACACATCCGTAGAGATCCATCTTTCTTCTTCACAAATAAAATTGGAGCACCCCAAGGAGAATGGCTAGGTCAAATAAAACCCTTGTCTAAGAGTTCCTGAAGTTGCTTTTTCAATTCTTGAAGCTCAATTGGGGCCATCCGGTAAGGGGCTTTAGAAATTGGTGTTGTCCCTGGTGACAGTTCAATTCTGAATTCTACTTCTCTTTCCGAAGGTAAACCCAACAAATCTTTTGAAAATACATCTAAAAACTCCTGGACCACTGGCATATTCTAAATCTCTGGTTATGGGACATCACTACTGTGCACTACATAAGCAATATACCCCGAGCACCATTTTCTTAGCATCTTTCTAGCTTTTACATTGCTAATTAACGTAGTAAGCTGGTGACCCTCGCCAAAATTAAACTTATCACCATCATCAAGATTAAATCTTGCTTTCTTCTTCCGACAATCAATCTCTACTCCAAATCTCCCTAGGAAATCCATGCCCAAAATAACATCAAAATCGGGCATATCAAACACTATCAAATCCACTAGCAACTCCCTTCCATGGATCACTACGGACTCCCCTAGAAGCATCTCTTGAGTTACCACACTTACACCATCAGGTAACTCTATCTTAATGGGACAATCCATTATAATAGGTTTCAAACCTAATCTTTATAAAATCCCATGTGTAATAAATGAATGTGTGGCTCCAGAATCAATTAATGCATAAAGGGGAACTGAGTGAAATAATAACTGACTGGTAACTACAGATGGGCTAGCTTCAACTTCACTCTGAGCTACTGTAAACACTCAGGCATTGGTACCTTTAGGTGTTTGCGCTGTGAGTGTAGGAGGGGCTTTACAATCTCTCATCATATGCCCTGGCTGTCGGCATCTATAGCATACATTTCAGCCCAAATCTCTAGGACACTCCCCAGAATGATTTCTTCCACACTTCTGACACTGGGAAACTTCAACAGTTCTCAACCTTTAATTCTGCTAATCCCTCATGTTCTTCTTGGGTTGAAATCTTTTCTTATTTCTCACCTTTTTATTAGTGGGGGCATCAGCTCTATATCTCTGTGGAGCAGGAGGTGGAATACTAGGGGCTACTATTGATAGAGTTGCTGGGGTTAGCTTATTCACAAATATTTCAGCCTGTAAGGCTCCTTCCAAAGCTTCACTATATGTCTGAGGGGTCTGGGCACCAACCATCACATCTTGGGCTATTTCTGGTTTTAGCCCATGCACGAACTTATCCCTCCTCAATTATGGTGTACTCACTACACTTGGCGCAAACCTTGCCAGGGAATTAAATTTCATCGAATATTCTTTCATTGAGCTAGTTTCCTGTTGCAAATTGATAAACTCCTGAACCTTTTCATGAACTTGATCAACTATTCTATATTCTGCCTCAAACAATCTTTTGAAATCCCCCCAAGTCATCGAGGCTATATCATGAGTATCCTCCATCAATTCCCACCATATACGGGCATCACCTCTAAACAGAAAGCTTGCATACTGGATCATCTCCCGGTCTGTCATAGGGAAAAGTGTCGTCGTACACTCAATGGATCTAAACCACTCTTTTGCCACTATTGGGTCCGTCATACCCCTAAATTCTGACGACTGATATTGACTAGGCAACCTATATATCGCTCAATATGATTCTACACTATTGGGGGTACCAGCCTCTCTCTCTCTCCTCTTTGGGGGTCGATACAATAACTACGGTCTCAACTCTCTCTGGTATCGATCTCCCCTGATTTTCTTCCAAGACTTGCTGTATAATATTATGGATCCTCGCTTCATCGAGGACATGGGGAGTAGATTCTGACGGGTTGGAAGGTTCACCCGTACTCGTTGCCTTCTTACTGCCTGCTCGAGTTCTACGTCCCATCTACATAACACCAACACTTTTAGTCTACTCAATTAACTCATCTACTATAAGTAAGGAAAGAAATAACTTACAATAGTCGACTAAGGGACGTCAATGCGGCAGGATAGGCACATTGTCAAATCCCAAAACCTTTGCTCTGATACCAAAAATGTAATACTTTCTCTCTCTAGCTAGTATACTCGTAAAATAATAGTGAAACTCATTAGATATATATAAGAAAATATATATGTAGATGAGTGTAAAATAATGGGCCCATATCTAATTTTTCTTTATATACAAATCTTTACATAATATAATACAGTCACAAAACAACAACTCGACAGTGTTGCCAAACCCTTCCGCTTCTTGACGTTCCAAGTGATCCCATCTCACCTACCACCTGCAAAAACATTGAAAACAATAGGGTGAGCACTAATTGCTCAATAAGTAAACAAACTATACTACTATTCTCTCTCCGTTGCTTATATTCTGAATTTATTTCCTTACATCACACTTCTCTATTCTTCTTCGTTCTTTCTCTATTTCTAATTTCTCACTACTCATGATAGTAGGCATGGTATGATGCAAATGCACAAATGAATAGGATGTGCATTCTCTTTTATGTTTTTCTATTTTCTTATTTTGTTTTCTATTTGTTTTCTTTGTATTTCTTTCTATGCTTCCTTTCTTTCTATTCTTCATTTCTTTCTATTCTTTTCTTTCTTTTCTATTCTTTCTTTCTATTCCTTCTATTCTTTCTTTCTTTCTTTCTTTCCATTCTTTCTTTCTATTCTTTCTATTCTTTCTTTTCTTTTCTATTATTTCTTTTCTTTTCTTTCTTTCTTGCCGATCGGACTCGTCGAGGCATGGATTTGGGACCCTAGCCATGTGAGTGTATTCTCTAATTATGGGTACAGTCCTCATCCACATGCACTTCTAATGGACCGTACAATTTTTCTTTCTAATTCTGAGGCCGCTCACTAAAGGCGGTGTGCATGCGACGCTATGTCACTCACGGGTACAACCTTATCTTCTTTTATCTTTTTACATTTCTTTAAATAAAAATTCAGATTTGAACTTCTTTAAAATTTCTCATTTCTTTCTATTTGTTCTTTAACTTTAATGTTCATTATTGCTCTTTAATGCTCTTATGAGTATGTAAGCATGTAGATGGGCTCATGCTTATTATTCTTTCTAAATTCACATGTTTGGATGCAATAATGCAATATGGAATGTTAACATGTCATTCTCTACCATCTACAAACTCATCTCAATCTAACAAATAATCATAATCATGTATGCACTTCTCTTTGACATTTCATCAAACAATTTATATGCACACATAACTCTAATTTGGCTACACTTCTACCTCTCTTCTAAGCCAACATAATTTGGAATAAAACACACCAAGATTAACGTCAAACCTGTCCAGGATTCACACTCCATAATTCATCCAAACTCTCATCAAATATTAAGTACACAAACACTACTTCCCATGGATAAATTCTAACCATCATTCAACATCCATTCCATCAACAATTCTTCATATATAAGCACATACATGCATCAAAGTAATTCTCTACACAATATTACTCCAATCATGACTAGGGTTGGATTTACTTACCTTAGATGTGAGCAATCCAACTTTCTTTCTCTTAAATCCTATGAACACAAATCATAAGAATTCAACACTTTAAAAATTAAATCTCATATCTTAGTGCAAGGATCTTACCTAAGGATGCTTGGGATTGAAATTCCACTAAAAATGAACCAAGATCTATGAATTTCCTTGAAAAATGATGGAAGAAATTTGAGAGAGCTTGGGTGGAAGGTGGCATGAATGGAGGAGAAGAAATGGCTAGGGTTTCATTCTTTAATTCTTAATATAACAAAATATTACTTGTAGTTTCCCATTTTACCCTTGCACTTTCTATGAAATTTTATCTATGTCCCTTAGTCAATTACCATAATGCCCTCATTTTTATTGCATTCTCCATGTTATTCTACTTCTTTTAACTCCTCACTTTTTCAACTAATTATGAGTGAAAAGACCATTTTACCCCTAATGGAATTTTAGGGAATTTTCTTCACACTTGTTCAAGATAACTTTAACAAAATTCAACTAAGGGTATTAGGGCATAAGTAAAGTTGCGTACCTTGATGTGGGCGTTACATTAACTTCGCCGTAGCAACAAAAAAGCTTTACGACGATGATAATTGCAAATTTTAGTTTTGTAAAAACGGGGTGTTTTCCTTTTATAGCTTTTTATCCTAGGGTTTTAAGGTACTATATAAAGAAAAATTAGCCCATTTTGGGAGGGAGGTCGACATTTTAGGAAATTGGGAGAGGAGAAGAAGATTGGGAGGATTTAGGTCTCCAAATTAGAGAAGATTTCTTTTCCCTTTCTTCTATTATGATGTTGAACTTTGATTTCTTTAGGTATTTGCTGTTTATTTTCATTTTGAATATGAACTAGCTCGTTTTTAGGTTAGGGTTTTGATGGATCTTAGTTTACAATGACTTAATCTATAATATCTTTTTGTTTTTGGATTCTATTGCATGGATTAAGTGTTTATCTTTGTTTTTAATGCATTTGAAAATTGGGTTTTTGATTCAAATGAATGTTGAACATGATGAGACTGAGAAGCTATTCATGTATTAGCTTCTTGAGATAAACACCATAGACTGAGCGAAAACTAGAGATAGACAAACGCGATCTATGAAATCTTTATAGGATTCCACTTGCTTAAGGGACTTTGAACTAATGAACTTCATTTTGTTGGGTGTAGAAGTCTAATAGGGATAAGTAGGGAAATGTAGCATGAGAAGGTATATTTTACAACCTAGGGAGTCTGATTTCTAATCCTTGCATGTGAATTTGAGAATAATAGGAATTATAGGTTGAATTGGAGTAACTTGGTGAAATCAAAACCCTGACCTTTTTTCTTGAATTGGTAATCGTTTTTAGAATACTTTAGCTGTTTTAAATTTAGTAATATAATGATGAATAGAGTATCATTCCCACAAGGAATGATACTCTATTCATCATTATATTACTTTTTGTGACTAGTGCACTTGCTACATATGCATGTTTGTGAAATAAGGCATCAAGTTTTTGATAGCGTTGCTGGGGATTGATTTTGTGTTAATACTGAAGTTTTCTAGTTTTTGCTTAGTTGAAGTTTAATATTCAGTTTTACTTATTTTAGTTTAATTTTTGTTTGTTATGTGATCTCACGCTCTTTTTATTTCCTTTGTAGTTTATGCGAAAAGCAAGAAATATTCTTGTGCTTCCTATTGATCCAGAGATTGAAAGAACATCAAGAAGACTCATCATAGAGAGAAGAGAAAGAGAGGAGAGACTCATTGAGATTGCTAAAATTAGAACCTTGAGGGAGTTTTCACTTCCACAAGTTAATGGTTGTAGTCCGAGCATAGCTAGACAGCCTGTTGAGGCTAATAACTTTGAGTAAAAGTTAGCTATAATCCAAGTGATTCAACAATTAGTACAGTTTGGGAGAGATCCAAAATATTATCCTAATCTGCACATAGCCAACTTCTTGGAAATTTGTGATACATTCAAACACAACAAGGTGACAGATGATGCTATTAGGTTGCGACTGTTTCCATTCTCGTTGAGAGATAAGGCAAAAGGATGGCTAATGTCATTACCTATTGGAACTATCACGACATGGAATGATCTAGCACAGAAGTTCCTTTACAAGTATTATCCACCAACTCTTTCGACAAAGATGAGAAATGACATCACCTCATTTGTACAAGGTGACCATGAATCATTATATAAAGCATGGGAGAGACACAAGGAAATGTTGAGGAAGTGTCCACACCATTGTTTACCTGTTTGGATGCAAGTTGAAACATTCTATTCGGGTTTGCTACCAAATGTTCATTGTTGAAGAGAAGCCAACAAGTCCAAGAAAAGAAGATCCAAAGAAGGAGAAGATGCCAAAGACAAGGACGAAAAAATTGCCATTTCCTAAAATACAGCTAAAGTTGTCACACGACGCTCTTCCAATTCCTTTCCCTTAGAGATTAAGGAAGCAAAATCAGGATAAGCAGTTTATTAAATTTCTTGATGTATTAAAAAAACTACACATTAACATTCCCTTTGCAGATGCATTGTAGCATATGCCGAGTTATGCTAAGTTCCTGAAGGAAATTCTTTCAAGCAAGAGGAAGCTGGAAGAGTAAGAAACAGGTATGCTCACAGAGGAATGCAATACCATTTTATAGAAGAAGTTACCAACAAAACTCAAGGATCCAAGGAGTTTCACTATACCTTGTGTTATAGGAGATGTTACATTTGATAGAGTTTTGTCTGATTTAGGTGCTAGCATAAATCTAATGCCTTCTTCTATTTTTAGGAAACTAGGGATTGGTGAAGTGAAGCCTACAATGGTTTCCTTGCAGCTTGTAGATCGATCAATCAAGCATCCATGGGGTATTATTGAAGATGTGCTAGTCAAGGTGGATAAATTCATCTTTCTTGCAGATTTTGATGTAATGGATATGGAGGAAAACAAAGAGATACTGCTCATTTTGGGAAGACCATTCCCTGCTACAAGAAGAACTTTAATTGATGTATAGGAAGGAAAATTGATTTTGAGGGTCCAAGATGAAATGGTAACTTTTAATGTGTTTGATGTTAGGAAATGATCAGGTCATGACAGCAGAAATAAAATCATAAACAACATGGATCGTTTCTTAGAACCAAGATCAGGGCAAAAATTTAACAATTTATACATTAAATAAAATCTGCAAGAAATCAGTTTTAAAGTTAAGAAACCATACGCACGTTTGGAGGCTCCTCCAACTTATCTCTGAATGTGTTTCGTTACCGATCCAAGGGTAGGATCGAACCACCGTTAGTCCACGCGAAGATAACCTCAAGGAACTAAAGAGAGATTTGAGAGATCCTCTTTAGCCTTAAGAACCAAGAACAAAATCAAAAATAAAATTTTGATTCAAGCATATGTGAAGTGGCGTGGAAGAGAGAAAAGGGGGCTGGGGTTTTTATCAAAATGACTGAAATGAAATTACTTAATTAATTTCACTAAGTGTTGCACTTATATAGTGCACACTTTGCCCTATTCCATCATGGAATAGGTTTAGGCACCAACCCAAACAACCCCTATGTACAAACAGCCCCATTTAGATATTTTAATTATTATTATTATTATTATTTCACTTAAATTCAATTCATATATATTTATCATATATTAACATTTAACAATAATAATAATTCATTTAAATATATGCGAACACATATTTAAAAATAATTTCACTTATTTAATTTTATTAACAATTTGAATAAAGGCGATGACCTCAGCAAATTTAATTACACTGTGAAATTATCAAAATACCCTTTCACCTAAAAAGATGAAAACGCCCTTCTTATAAACTTGCTCTTAAATTATCTTCTATGTGTGTGACCTGTAGGCTCCTTATCATATCGGTAGTGTGTAGTATCGCGATTACCACCAATTAATCGTCTCACTACACACAGACCAAGATTGGCCCTTAACAAGGCATCATGGCCACCCGATAGATTTGGATTCAACGAAACAATTACCTGTCAACGATATGGTTACCGTACAATCCAATCCTTTCATCATCCGATATCTCAACGAGACCGGGGCATAGAAATAGTGTCAACCTTGGTTACTCTCGATATTATTTGTTCAGTTACTAGACCAATAGCCTAAATTATAAACTGGATAGAGCAACAACTCAACCCCACTGTGGCCACAGTTTTAGTGCCATTGCCATTTACTAAATTGCGCTATGAGATAACTTTCCCCATACCCGGGAGTGATAAATCCTCTATCGATCCACCATAGTTTCGATACACTCCTTGATGCAGCCAATCACTACCGTATTGACAGCTCTGAATAGAACTACGTTGGGCTAGTGTCAAACCACACCAATCGGTGCACAAGGCACTTTGATGATCTCAAGTCTAAGGATTACATGCACCACCATTCGTAAAGGATTTGTTCCATAGACATTGGGGTTACCATCCATATGGAATCCTCTGGTGGGTCAATCCAGTGAACTTGCCTACAGCAAGCACCCATGTGTTGCACCAGGTTTTCACCAAACAACCTTGACAAGTGAGACAGTCACTGCCTTTCAACAGGGTTGTTCAATACTATGATAGCCTTATCGTATTATATGTGCCCTTACTTGAGAATAATACTAGGGCTACAGACATTTCTAGAACGGCCACCATATGTGCTCATAGGGTTCTCACTATCAAGATTTAAAACAATTGATACCCTCGTCACGGTTCTACCATTCTAAGGACATATATCAATACATACAATGATGATTTACGCGATATAGAATAAAATGCCTTTTATTGATCAATGAACATTATTAAAAAGAGTCAATTCTACAATAATTGATTGGCTCTAGGGCACCTACTCTAACATTTGAGGCCATGAAATTTCCATCGCAAGTAGAGTCATGTTTTCGGGGTTGATGTGGTTGATAGATTATTAAAAGACACATTTCAAGAGATCAATCCTCAACTACCTCTTAAAGCATGCATTTCTCAATCCAAAACTACTGAGGAAAATAAGCCAAAGAAGAATGAATGTGCTAGGCATTTGGAAGCACTTCAACGGATGAATAAAATCCATGATCCAGAATTTGAAGACTTGGACATGAGTAAGGAGAAGGACAAGGCAAAGTTGGAAGAACCTCCCAACTTAAACTGAAGCCTTTACCGTCTCATCTCAAGTATGTGTATCTTGGTGAATTTGATTCTTTTCCAGTGATTATCAATGCGAACTTAAGTAAATTGGAGGAAGAGAAGTTGATTCGGATGTTAAAAGAGCACAAGTCAACAATTGGATATACCATTTTAGATATAAAGGGCATTTCTTCATCTCTTTGTATGCATAAGATCCTTATGGAGGATGATATAAAGCCAAGAGAACAACCACAATGATGATTGAACCCTCCTATGAAGAAAGTGGTAAAGCTTTTGGAAGCGGGAATCATCTATCCCATTTTAGATAGTCTTTTTATGAGTCCAGTACAGGTGGTTCCAAAGAAAGGCGGCATCACGGTGATGAAAAATGAGAGCAACAAATTGATCCCGACCAGGATAATCATGGGCTGGAAGGTGTGTATTGATTATAGGAAACTGAATGAAGCAACAAGGAAAGATCATTTTCCGCTACCATTCGTTGATTAGATGTTGGAAAGACTAGTGGGACATGCCTATTGTTTTTTCCTAGATGGCTACTCAGGGTATAACCAGATTCCTATTGTTATAGAAGACTGAGAAAAGATGACTTTTACTTGTCCATATGGTACATTTACGTATATGAGGATGCCTTTTGGGTTGTGTAATGCACTAGCCACCTTTTAGCGATACATGATGTCCATGTTTAATAATATGGTGGAATAGTTTCTCGAAGTGTTCATGGATGATTTCTCTATCTTTGGCTCTTCTTATGATGATTGTCTTTCTAACCTTTCTCTTGTTTCGCGACGCTGTCAAGACACTAACCTAGTGTTAAACTAGGAGAAGTGTCATTTTATGGTTCAAGAGGGCATAGTTCTTAGACATCGGATATCAAGGAAGGGAATTGAAGTGGATCGAGCCAAAACTAAAGTGATTGAAAAGTTGCCACCTCTAACAAATGTCAAATCTATCCGGAGTTTCTTGGGACATGCGAGGTTCTACAAAAGATTCATCAAGGATTTCTCTAAGATTTCTAAACCCCTTTGCAATTTATTAATTAAAGATGCACCTTTTGATTTTAATGATGATTGCACGCTTTTCAAACTCTTAAGAAATTATTAGTATATGCACCTATTATTACAGTTTTCGATTAGGAACATCCATTTGAGTTGATGTGTGATGCTAGTGATTATGCGATAGGGGTAGTCTTAGGGCAAAGAAAGAATAAAGTTTTGCATGTGATACAGTATGCCAGTAGAACATTGACTGATGCACAATTGAATTACACTACCACTAAAAAAGAGTTTTTGGCAGTTGTTTATGCATTTGACAAATTTCGCTCTTGTTTGCTAGGTTCAAAAGTCATTGTCTACATGGATCATTTGGTGCTTAAGCATCTTTTAGCAAAGCAAGAAGCAAAATTGAGACTTATCCGATGGATTCCACTCCTTCAAGAATTTGATTTGGAAATCTAGGATAAGAAAGGGTCGGAGAATATGGTGGCAGATTACTTGTCAAGATTTGAGCAACCGGGAAGAGAGGATGAGAAAGAAGTCCAAATTCAAGACACGTTTCCAGATGAACAACTGATGAAAATTGAAGAAGCACCATGGTATGCTGATATAACAAACTACTTGTCATCTCGAGTGCTCCCGATGGATATGACTTTCCAACAAAAGAAGAAGTTCTTTCCTTATTTAAAGTTCTACTTTTGGGAGGAACCTTTTCTGTATAAGCATTGTGCAGATCAGATTATACGTAAGTGTGTGCCAGAAGAAGAAATGGAAAGCATATTGCGGCATTGTCATGAAAAGGAAGTTGGTGGTCATTTTGGAGGGGCAAGAACTACAGCTAAAGTTCCTCAATCTGGCTTTTATTGGCCAAATCTATTCAATGATGCTTTTAGATTCGTTCAAAAGTGTGACCAACGTCAAAGGAGTGGGAATATCTCAAAGAGGAATGAAATGCTATTAAACAATATTTTGGCTTTGGAACTTTTTAATGTCTGGAGGATTGACTTCATGGGACCCTTCCCAAATTCATTCAAGAACACATACATTTTGGTTACGGTGGACTACGTGTCAAAGTGGGTAGAAGCAGTTGCCTTACCTTCCAATAATGCTAACGTAGTGGTAACTTTCTTAGGAAGAATATATTTTCTCGATTTGGAGTCCCACGAGCTATTATAAGTGATGGAGTAATGCACTTTTGCAACTGGCAATTTGAAGCTCTATTAGGTGTTAGAGTAGGTGCCCTAGAGCCAATCAATTATTGTAAAATTGACTCTGTAATACATGTTTATTTATCAATAAAAGGCATATTCTTCTATAACGTGTATGTAATGATATATGTCTTTAGGATGGTAGAACCATGATGAGGGTATCAAGTGTTTCAAATCTTGATAGTGAGAACCTTATGATCACATATGGTGGCCATTCTAGGAATGTCTGTAGCCCCAGTATTATTCTGACCAAGGACACAGATAATATGGTAAGGCTATCATAGTGTTGAATGACCTTGTCAAAAGGCAGTGACTGATCTCACTTGTCAAGGTTGTTTGCCAACAACCTGGTGCAACACATAGGTGCTTACTAGAGGCAAGTTCACTGGACAAATGCACCAGAGGATTCCATATGGATGGTAACCCTAGTGTCTATGGAATAAATCCTCTAACGGATGGTGGTGCATGTGATCCTTAGACTTGAGATCACCAGAGCACCTTGTGCACCAATTGGGGTAGTTTGACACTAGCCCAACGTAGTTCTATTCAGAGCTATCAATATGGTAGTGATTAGCTACATTGAGAAGTGTATCGAGACTATGGTGGATCGACAAAGGATTCACCACTCCTGGGAATGGGAGAAGTTATCTCAGTTCAGTAAATGACAATTACACTAAATCAGTGGCCACAGTGGGATTGAGTTGTTGCTCAATCAAATTTAATATTCCTATCATTGGTCTAGTAACTAAATACAAACATGTCGAGGATATCTGAGGTTTACACTATTTATGTACCTTAGTCTCGATGAGATAACAGTTGATGAAATGATTTGATTGCATGGTAACCATACCGTTGACAAGCTGTGGTTTCGCTGAATCCGAATCTATTGGGTGGCCATGAAGCCTAACTAGAGGCCAATCTTCGTCAGTGTATGTTGAGATGATTAATTGGTGTTAATCGCGATACTACACACTGCCGATATGATGACGAGCCTACGGGTCACACACTTAGAAGACAATTTAAGAAGCAATTTGTGAGAAGGGTATTTTTGTCTTTTAGGATGAAAGGGTATTTTGGTAATCTCGCAGTGCAATTAAATTTGTTGATGTTGTTGCCTTTATTTAATTTGATATTAAAATTAAATTAGTGAGATTATATTTAAATATATATGTGCGCATATATTTAAATGAATTATTATTATTAATTAAATGTTAATATATTATTATATATTAATTGATTTTAATTATAATAATAATTAATTTATTAATTTAAAATACCAATTACATGGTGTTTGGTTGCAAGGGTGAACTAGGGTTGGAGCCCATGGCTATTCCTAAGTGGAATAGGGTTTTAATTGTTGCACTATATAAGTGCAAATTAAAATTAAAACAATATAGAATTATTCATTCAATTAAAACCCTAGCCACATAAAATCTCTCTCCCTCTCACGTGTCACTCTCGAGTGAAAAATAATTTTTTTTTTCTTCTCCTTCTTTCTTGATTCTAGAAACCCTTGATTGTTATAGCAAAATAATCAAGGGTTCTGCGGATTGTCTTCGTGTGGATTCTGTGAGTACGATCCTATTTTGGATCGATTAGCAAAGAATCACGTGAATAGTGTTGATGAATAGTAGTCGGTGAACAGTGCTGTGAATAGTGATCGTAAGCGAAATCAGAGATACTTGGAGGAGCCTCCAAACATGTGTAAGCATTCTGAATCATTGTATGGATTTATTATATTGTTGTAATGCAAAATTTATAAACATTATAATCTGTACCCAGATTTAGGATTAAGCATATGATCGGTTTTTATTTGTTTTGAAATACCCGATCATATACTTACAGTGGTATCAGAACCTTGGGTACTAGATTATTTTGTGTAATCATTGATGTTTGATAACATGTTTTTGCATAATCTGTTTTCATGAATATGGTGAATTTTTGTATTTTGATTGGTTTAATTGATCAATTGACTAATGATGTGTTGATGAGTGACTTACTGGTTGGTTGATGTCCTGGTTGAATGCTTGTGCATTCGATTTGATTTGGATCCGTATCGTTACATGAAAAAACTGCAAAAAAGGTGACTGTGCGATTCACTGTGCTATGGAGTTAGCCATAGCAAAATAACACTTTGCCGTGGCGAGATGCAAAAAGTGAATCTGGCCACGGCAAAATAAACCTTCGCCGCTGTAACGCCCCACATGAGGTACGTTGTTATTGTTTCCTCTTTCGCCCTTAATCGAGTTGGTTTTTGTTATTATTGTTTGTTTGAGTGTGGTGTTGAATGTTTGCCCTGAAATTGGTTGAAAATAGAAGAATTTTAGTGTACCAAGCTTCGCCGGGGCGAAGAAGAATCGGCCGCGGCGAAGATGTGTTGAAACCACGGGAAACTCTTCGACAGCCTATTCGCGATGGCAGAGTTTCTTCGCCGCGCGCGACGGGCCTATTAAATTGTTTGTTGAGTTTTAGATATTTTCTTCCCTAAGGGCAATTTGACCTTTCTACCCCTAATTAGCGGGGAAAAGTGGGGAGTTAATTGTAAGGAATTTTCATGGAGAATATGTTGATTTAGGGGTGAGTTTGTAATGAATCAAAGGATATGGATGGAATTCCCAAAGAAGAATAAGGGCAAAATGGGAATGAGTGTGTTTATATTTCATTAAAAGGAATTAGAATCAAAGAAACCCCTCATTTCTTCTTCTCAAACGCAACTTCCCATCTTTACTCCTCTCAACTTCTCTCTTCTTTTGATCAAGGTATTCCAAGGGGTTTTGAAGTGATTTGGGGTGGAAAAGTAACCTAAGGCTTCCTAAGAGGAAAAGTCAAGCTAAACAAGTGAAAGGAAGAGTTGGTGAAGTCTCTCCATATCAAGGTAAGTAAAACCCAACCCAAGTTGAGATTTATGAAATTTCTTGATTAGGGTTTTGATAGACTTGATGTATGTATGTGATGTACATGTAATATGTCATGTATGAAGGATTAAATAGAGACTTCTATGCCTTGTGATTGTTTATTCATTGCAAATATGAGAAATGGGTTGTTGGATTGGCAAGGTAGTTGAGATGGATTTGAAGGGGTGTTATGGAACCCTTTTTGGAAGTGTTTTGTTTGACAGGTTATTATGGCTTTGTGAAGGGGTTTTTCGCCATTCTGGATGGTTAGGAAAAGTTTTAGAATCATGGCTATGATAGAGTTTTATAGTGCACATGAGTTGTTTGATGAAATGCCTAATAGAGGTTTGAGTGTGAGTAATGAACCTTAATTCTTGCAACATTGCATGTTGGCATCTCATAAGTGCATTGGTGAAGATGAACCATCCATAGGCACTAGTTGTACATAGAAAAGTGACCTAAGAAAGTGTAGGAAAATTGTATATGCAATTACTCTATGAGTAGAGAGCTTAGTGTGTACAATTACTCTAAGGGTAGAGAGCATTGAAAAATGCTACAATAGAATGAATTAGAAGAGTAGTATAGTTGGGATGATGCTTTGTGATCATCACCCGACCGTTATGAGAATCGGATTGATGCTTTGTGATCATCACCCGAATAGCCCTTAGAGATGGGTCGATGCTTTGTGATCGCACCCAATGAGTACTAGAAATGGGGTAGATGCTTTGTGATCACTATCCGATTAGTTATTAGATAAGTGGGTTGATGCTTTGTGATCATCATCCAACATTTAGTAGAAGCGGGTTGATGCTTTGTGATCATCACCCGCCAGTGACTAGAGACGGGTTAATGCTTGGTGATCGTTACCCAAAAGTCATGAGGAACGGGTAGGTGCTAAGTGGTCTCCACCCGATAGTTAGGAAAACCGAGTAGGAGCTTTGTGATCTCCACTCGGTAGTCACTAAGAACGGGTTGGTACTGTGTGAATTCCACCCGATAGTTATGGAGAGTGAGATGGTGCTGTGTGAACGCCATCCGGCCGTACCTCCGGTAAGATGAGGTCATTGTATTTAGTAGAAACAGAAATAGAAACAGAATTAGAAAAGGAAAGAATTAAGAGTCACACACGGGGACAGACAGTTAGAGGGTTTTATTTACTGAGCATTATTTGTGCTCACCCCGTTATTTTCCTTTGTGGATGCAGGTTCTAGGTGTTGATACGGTTGGAGGGGCGTCGCCGAGCGAGGAGCAATAGCTACACTGTTCCCTTGTTTTGTCTTTTAAAATACATTTTGTAAACAGTACTCTTTATGTATAAAAGACTTATTACATATAATAAAAAGAAAACTTTGGGCCCAATTTTCTATTGTTATTATGCATGCATTGTACTAGTTTTCAGTAGATGTTACAGCCGCGGCAACCTGCCAGAAAAGTAGATCTAGCTGCGGTGAAATAAAACTTTGCTGCAACATGAAACTCTCTGGAACATTTTGTGTTTTCTAGAAGTTTATGGCGTTTGCCACGACGAAATAAAACTTCACCGTAGCGACCATGTGTATGAACTTCGCCGCGGCAAGAAAGCTATTGTTCCGTTTTTGCTTTTCGTTTTTCACACAAGGGGCCAAATTGCAGTTTTTGAACATATAAAACCAATAATAATTCTGCACGTATAAGAAGGGTAATTTAATAATTTCACCCACCCAAATTCAAAATGTTAATTTTGGATGTATGCGATGTTCTTGTTTGAAATTGCATGGTGCCCGATACATGGGCGTTAGACCTTTGGTATGCTTTTTGTAATTTTGGGTTTGCTTGTAATTTTATAAAGAAATAGGACCTGTGGTCTGCCTCTCTCTTTTATCTCCATGTATTTCTTCTTTTCATCTCACTCCCCTCGTATGTAACGCAAGGTTTCTATTTTTATTGATGTAAATCAAAATAGGATTTTTTATTATAAAAATTCATTGTAATGATCGTGAAGAAGAAACGAAGGAGCTATGAAGAGGAATAACTTGAAAAGCCAAGATTTACTTTTAAACCCATTGGTTGACCCACCGATTCCTTTAGACTCGAGGAAATTGGTTTTAGTGGGCCATGTACTGGCACGTTTTATTTTGTTTAGAATGCATGCTAAGGTTGAATGTTTAATAACATGTCAAACAATGTCATTCTAACAAAGATAATAATCTAGTGAGACATTAAATAAAAACCGTCAACTTAAGTATATTAAGTCACGTATGCCTTCCATCACCATGGTTTTAATCAAACCATTGTTCATCAGAACCTCGTTCGCCAAAGCGAAGGGTACACTTCTACTAGTGGGAGGTTAAAATTCATTGGAGTTTTCCTTAATGGTGATGGGTCGACTTAAAATGACAGTTTTGTTTGTTCGCCAAAGCGAAGGTTGATAAAAAAGTCATAGGCATAGTAGAGAAGTACACTCATTATGTGTACGTGGCGACATGTAGTGTCCACTCTACTGATACTGAGAATCACACTTGAGACAATGGCTTTGGTCATCGTATTGTGTGATTGGCTTATTGGCTTACTCCACATTTGAGGTTGGTAGTGGGAGCTATCAACTGGTGTGGATTAAGTTGTTGGCCTACCTAATCAACCTATTTTGGCTTATTCGCCAAAGTGAAGGTTTGAAATGGGCTAGATGGAATCTCGGTCCACTAGGAAAGCCAACGGGCTTTCCCGAGTTAATAGTGAGGGCTATTGGCTTGAGGAAAATACTAGGAGCGATTATTTAATAAAAGGTCTTATTAAATAATGAAAATAAACATGATAATAACTTTACTTTTATGTATTGTAGATTCATTTAAAAATGAGCAATTTCAACCTATGATCGACAATTGAAAAAGAAAACAGGTTGGATGGATCTAATTTCTCAGACTGGTATCGAAATCTTCGGATTGTACTAAAGTCCGAAAAGAAATTATATATCCTTGACAAGCCTTATTTGGCTGAGCCTGATCCTAATACCACTCAGGAAGTAAAGGAAACTTACCAAAGGTTCCTTGATGATGCTGATACTGTTCAATGCTTTATGTTAGCATCGATGACACTTGAGTTGCAAAAACAGCATGAGAATATGGATGCTGCTGCCATAATTCTGCACCTCAAGGAGCTTTTCGAAGAAACGCTCGACATGAGAGGTGCAAGGTGTCAAGTACGTTGTTTAAAATTGCATGACTAAGGGAGCCCAAGTTGGTCCTCATGTGCTCAAGATGATTAGGTATATAGAGAGGCTTGAGACTTTGGGATTTGGGTTAGAGGCAGAATTACAAGTGGATTTAATTCTGCAATCCTTACCTAATTCTTTTTCATCATTCATAATAAATTGCAATATGAACACCATGATGAAACCTCTGTTAGAGCTTTTGAACATGTTGAGGATTGTAGGGCAGGACATGAAAAAATCCAAGCCTGTTTTACTAGTTGTTGCTAGTAAAGGAAAGGGTAAGGGTAAGGGCAAGGGCAAGGGCAAGGGAAAGGCCAAGGCCAAGGCCAATCCCAATCCCAAGCCCAAGCCCAAGCCCAAAGGACAGGATACTCTCAAACCTGAGGGTGGCGGTGGGAAATGTGGGAAGGTAGTCTGCTTCTATTATAGCAAGCCTAGTCACTGAAGGAAACACTACAAGGCTTTCCTCGCAAACAAGAAGAAGTCAAATGTTTCGACTTTAGGTATATTCATGATTGAGATTAATTTCTCTCCTTCAACATCTTAGGTCATTGACACAGGGTGTGGTACTCACATTTGTACTGATGTGCAGGGACTAAGGCAGAGTAGATTGCTTGCCAAGGGAGAAGTGGACCTACGAGTTGGAAATGGAGCATATGTGGCTGCATTAGCTATACGGACTTATTGTTTATCTTTGCCTATGGGCTTATTATTAGAACTCAAAGATTGTTATTTTGTACTTGCAATTTCTAGAAACATTATTTCAGTATCTGCTTTGGATAATATAGGATATCGTTTTGAAATTTCTAATGGATTGTTGTCCTTTTGTTTGAATGGTATTCTATTTGGAATTGCAAGGTTATATAACAGATTATATGTTCTTGATTTAAACAATAAGGATATTCTCAATATTGAAACTAAAAAGGCTAAACATAGTGATCAAAACCATACATATCTCTAGCATTGTAGATTGGGTCATGTTAATCAGACCCGCATTGCAAAACTTCAAAGGGATAAAGTTTTAGACCCTTTTGACTTCCAGTCATTTGAGGTATGCGAGTCATGCCTTTTAGGCAAGATGACCAAGTCACATTTCATAGGACAAAGTGAAAGGGCTACTGAACCATTAGGCATCATCCATAGCGATGTATGTGGTCCATTAACAATTGAAGCCAGAGGTGGATATTCATACTTCATCACATTTACTGATGATTTTAGTATATATGGTTATGTCTACCTTATGAGACATAAATCTGAAGCCTTTGACAAGTTCAAAGAATTTAGGAATGAAGTATAAAATATGTTGGGTAACAGTATTAAGGCTCTTTGGTCGGATCGAGGAGGTGAATACTTGAGCTCAGAGTTTTCTGAATACTTGAAGGAATGTGGGATAGTATCACAACTCACCCCTCTGTATACACCCCAGCACAATTGGAGTGTCTAAGAGGAGGAATAGGACCTTACTTGAGAAGGTTTGGTCCATGATGAGTTTTAGTGATCTACTTGCATCATTCTGGGGTTATGCCCTAGAGACTGCGACTCACGTGTTGAACCATGTGCCGTCAAAGTCTGTAGATAAAACTCCATATGAACTATGGAGTGGGCGAAAGGCCAACTTATCTTATCTAAGGATTTGGGGTTGTGAAGTTTATATCAAGAAATTGACTTCGAAAGCTGAGCCCAAAATCTGAGAGATGCCATTTTTGTAAGGTATCCTAGGGAAACCAAAGTGTACTATTTCGACCACCCAAAAGAGCGCAAAATTTTTGTTGCTCGTACTGGTGTCTTCCTAGAAAAGGAATTTTTCCTAAGAAGTACTAGTGGGAGAAAAGTAGAACTCGATGAAGTTCTAGAACCACAAGATACATTAGACCAAGGGCGGGAAGATGTGCCACAAGAGATGGTTGAACATCGTGAGGAGGTTACTCGACAATCCGTGGATCAAAGTTAACCACCTCAAGTAGCATGGAGCTATGTAGATCTGGGAAAGTATGCCATGAGCCAAAGAGATATGGTTATCTCGTGACTCAACATGGTGACGTACTAGTCTACCACGACAATGAACCCAAAAGCTATGAAGACGCTATATCGGATCCAGATTCCTTTAAATGGCTTGAAGCCATGAAATTTGAGATGGACTCCATGTACCAAAACCAAGTATGGTCTCTGGTGGAACCACCTGAAGGGGTAAAGCCCATAGGGTGCAAATGGGTCTTCAAGAAGAAGATTGACATGGATGGCAAGGTGCTCACTTATAAGGCACAACTTGTTGCCAAAGGTTTCAAACAAATTCATGGTATTGACTATGAAAAAACATTTTTGCCAGTTGCCATGATTAAGTCCATTTGGATTATGCTTGTGATTGCTACATATCTGATAATCCAAGGATTATACTATTTTATTTAGGCTTTTTGGTCAGATTTTAGATACTTCTTTGTTTGTTTTTGCCTGAATTGCTACTTAATTCTATATATTATATGTTTCAGGCTGAAACGTGCATTTTAAGCAAATAATGAGCGAATTGGAGTTTTGGACCCAGAAGCAAGCGAATCTCAGAATTTAGGAAAGTTCTGAAGCAGTGTTGAAGCACTATGAAGTTTGTTCCCATGGGAAAGCATCGAAGATTCAAGCAAGGAAGCAAGCGAAAGGCAATTCTATAAATTCAAAATTTTCCAAGAAGGTTCGATGTGGCGAAGTTTATTCTTCGCCACGGCAAAAGAACATAGGCACGAGATTTACTTTAGTTCATCGTTGATAATCCGTGGATTATACTGTTTTTATTAGACTTTTTAGTCGGATTTCAGATACTTCTTAGTTCATTTTGACCTGAATTGCTACTTAATTCTTTATATTTTGTGTTTCTGGCTAAAATGGACATTTTATACAAATAATGAGCAAATTGGAGTTTTTGGACTTAGAAGTGAGCGGATCTCAGAAGTTGGGAAAGTTCTGAAGTAGAGTGGAGCACTATGAAGCTTGTTTCCATGAGGGGAGTGTTGAAGATCGAAGATTCAAGCAAAGAAGCAAGCGGAGGGCAATTCTGTAAATTCAGAATTCAACATCAAGGTTCGCCGCGGCGAAGGCGAAGAGAGTTGTACACGAGAGTTTTATTTCATTTCGTCGCCACGGCGAGAATCCTTCTTCGCCGCGGCGAAGTTTGCGAATTCCAAAACACACCGCTTCATTTTTTATGCATTTTCCTAGGTTTTTGGGCGAGGTATAAAAGATAAACATAGTCATTTTTGTAGGGGTCGTTCGTTTTAGTGGAGAGCATTTATTTTCATTTCCTTAGGTTGATTTTGGGCTAACTTTGATTGAAAAGGGTGAAGATTCGAGATTAAAACCAGTGGATTCGTCATTTGGGGAGATCTCTTGTCCTTTCTCTAATTTTCATTATGTTGAACATTGGGTTTTTCATTTCTTTTGTTTATGTTATTGATTTAGCTATGAACTAACCCATTTTGGGTTAGGGTTTTGATGTAGTTCGGATTCTCATGGATTAAGCAATTGATTTTTATTATTTTCATATGCTATAGCAATGATTGTGGGGTTATTCTATTTTTAATGTTATTAATTGATGAACATGATGAGATTGAGAAATAATTCATGTTAGGCTTCTTGGGTAATCACCATTGCAGTATTAAATGCTAGAGATAGATTTAAGAATCAATGAAATCAATCTAGGATTCTAGGTGCTTAATGAGCTTAGAACTATTAATCTTCAATTTGTAGGGTGCGGAAGCTTAATAGGGAAAAGTAGGAAATCATAGCCTGAGAAGGTATGTTTACAATTTAGAGAATTCGATTTACAATCAATGCATGTGAATATGAAAATAGCATGATCTGTAGGTTTAATCCATAGAGTCCAAATGAAATCAAAACCCTACCCGTTGTTTTAAACTGATATTAACTTGTTTTTAATCTTGCTTTCATAATTTAGTTTGAATATTTAGAAATCTTGTTTTAGTTTTAAGTTTAATTTTCTCCCCCTAATCCAAACATCTCAATTGCTCCAACTTGAAATCAGTAGAAAACTTAGTGCTTAGCAACCAATCCTCGTGGGAACGATACTCACTCATCACTTTATTACTTTGTGCGATTAGTGCACTTGCTATTTATGCATGTTGTAGTTTCAACGCATCAAGTTTTTGGCGCCGCTGTCGGGGATTGAGTTTTGTGTTAACATTAAAATTTTCTTGTGTTAGCTAGATTGGAGTGTTATTTTTACTTAATTGTTGTTTGTTTAATTTTCGTTAATTTTTCTTGGTTATTGTGGTTTCGCTCTTTCTACTTTTCTATGTAGTTTATGCGAAGAGCAAGACGTCTGCTAATGGTTCCTATTGATCCTGAGATTGAAAGAACCACTCGAAGATTGAACAGAGAAAGAAGAGAAAGAGAAGCTACAATTGAACCAGAAGTAATATTTGTAGAGATGGCAGAGAATAGAACACTGAAGGAATTCTCTATTCCCACAGTTGAAGGCAATGGGTCAAGTATTACTAGACCAGCGGTACAAGCCAACAACTTCGAGATAAAGTCGGCAATCATCCGGATGATCCAGCAGTTAGTTTAGTTCATGGGTGTTTTGAAGAAAGATCCAAATCTACACATTGCCAATTTTTTGGAGATTTGTGATACTTTCAAGTCAAACGGGGTGTCAGATGATGCAATCAGATTGAGACTATTCCCATTTTCATTGAAGGATAAAGCTAAGGGATGGTTACTAGCACTACCAATAGGAACATTCACCACATGGAATGATTTAGCACAGAAATTCCTGACCAAATTCTTTCCTCCAGCAAAGTCGGCAAAGTTGAGAAATGACATAACGTCATTCATTCAAGAAGAGTCAAAATCATTGTATGAGGCTTGGGAGAGATACGAAGAATTACCGAGAAGGTGTCCACATCATGGGTTGCCAGTTTGGATGCAAGTCCAAACATTTTATAATGGATTAACAGTGAATGTGCAAACTATGGTGGATGCAGCCTCGGGAGGAGCATTATAGAATAAGACTCCGGAAGAAGCTCACGAGTTGCTTGAGGTTCTGGGGAGCAACAATTATCAAAGACCTAATGAGAGGGTGCAACCGAAGAAATCTATGGGTCTTCATGAAGTTGATGCATATACAGCCATTTCAGCCCAACTGACAGCACTTCAAAAACAGTTGGGAAGTATGCAGGTAAATTCCATTCAAGCTCCTCAACTAACTTGTGATTTCTATGTAGGTAATCACATGAGCAGTGAATGTCAAGTGGGGAACACGTTTGCCTCAGCATCGTCATCATCGTAGCATGTTAACTACTTGGCTGGAAATCAAAGGCAACCGAACAATCCATACTCTAACACATATAATCCTAGTTGGAGGAATCACTTGAACCTGTCTTGGGGCAATCAGAACCAACAGAATCAGCAAAACAATCAATGGAATCAAACGACATTGCCAAACAACCAAACAGGGGCGAACAACCAACAAGGAGATCCAAGAGTGACAAAATTGGAGGACATGTTTGGGAAGTTTATGCAAGATACCACGCGTTTTATGAATGAGACGAGAACTAATTTCAGACAAGGGGCATCCATTCGGAACTTGGAGGTACAGATGAGGCAGTTAGCTGAAAAGCTAAATGAGAGACTACGGGGGTCTTTACCAAGCAACACAGTTACTAACCCACGTGAGCAAGTGAATGCAATAACGTTGAGAAGTGGGACAGTTTTAGAAGAGGTGGAAAAATCAAAAGAAGAGGAAAGTCCATCAAAGAAAAAAGTAGAATCTGATGAGGAAGTTGATGAAGAAATCATTGCTGAAGAGAAACCACCCAGCCCTAGGAAAGATGAGCAGAAGTAGGAAGAGGGGAAAAAGAAAAGGAAAGAAAAATTGCCATTCCTCAAGATACCACCAGAGTTGGCACATCACACACCACCCGTGCCTTTTCCTCAAAGACTCAAAAAAGAAAATCAGGATAAGCAGTTCATTAAATTTCTTGATGTTTTTAAGAAACTGCATATTAACATTCCTTTTGCAGATGCATTGCAACAAATGTCGAGTTACGCGAAATTTCTCTAGGAGATCTTATCAAACAAGAGGAAGTTAGAAGATGAGGAAACGGTGATGCTCATAGAGGAGTGCAGTGCCATTCTCTAGAAGCAATTACCACCGAAACTCAAAGATCCAGGGAGTTTACTATTCCTTGCACTATAGGAGATATTACTTTTGATCGAGTTTTATGTGACCTAGGTGCCAGCATTAACCTTATGCCTTTTTCTGTTTTCAGGAAATTAGGAATTGGTGAAGTGAAGCCGACAACCATATGCTTGCAACTTGCAGATAGATCCATAAAGCATCCGAGGGGCATTGTAGACGATGTGTTGGTTAAGGTGGACAACTTTATCTTCCCTGCAGACTTCTTTGTATTGGATATGGAAGAGGACAAAGAGATTCCTTTTATCTTGGGACGACCATTTTTGGCTACCAGAAGAGCTTTAATCGACGTTCAAGAAAGGAAGCTGATCATGAGGATGCAAGATGAAGAAGTAACATTTAATGTCCTTAAGTCGATGAGATTTACACCTAAGCAAGAGTCATGTTTAAAAATCGATGTGGTGGACCAAGCAAAAATTGAAACCTTCCAACTGAACAGTCCTAAGGTGGAAATTAAGAGCTGCACTGCCAAACCGAGTCAGTTAGAGAGTGAGGACCATAACGGAAAGGGTTGTACAACATTCCGAGATGAGCCACAGTCGAGATTTTGCTTTCACAAGGAACAGGTCTCTCAGCTCAAAAAGGGTGAGTGAAAGTCAAGAAAATGGAAAAGGGTCGATGAGAAGAGTCGAGCCACCAAAGTTATGACCAAGGGATGGAAATAGGTGGCTAAGCTCTCAACAAAGACCTTGTGTGAAAAAGATCATCAACAATTGAAGCTCCAGGACAAAGGAGATTTCTGGGATGTGATGTACCTGGATAATCCGGACTGACGTGAAAAATCGAGAGAGTCGAGCTTTTGACTATAAACAAGCGCTCCTTGGGAGGCAACCGAAGTGTTTTCATTTATTTATCCTTGTTGATTGTTTTGTAGTTGTTTAGTTTTTGTTTGATTTTGTTTATGAAGTTTAATTGGTGTGTTTTTGGATGTTTTAGGTCAAATTGCGAATCAAGGTGGAAAACTGAATGTTCCAGGTTTTCGCCGCGTCGAAGCAATTTTTGAATATCTTGGAAGGCGAAAGGTTCCAGACCTCACCGCGGAGAAAATTGTTCTTAACTGCGTCGCCATTCTCTCGGTAATTTTTCGCCATGGTGAAGGAAATGTGGGAAAAATAGACAAGGGAACTTCGCCACGGTGAAGAGTTCTTCGCCGCAGCACTATACTCTCGGTTTTTTTTCGCCTCAGCGAAGTATTTGTCTTCCGCCGCATCGACTGGGTTTTAAAAAAAAAAACCCTAGATCAATGTGATGAACTTCTCCACGGCGAAGAACAAGCTTCACTGCGGCAAAGTCTGCTTTCTATAAATATCTACTTTCTTTCTTCATTTTTCACACAACTTTTCAAATCCATTTGAGAGAAAAATTTTCCAACTTTAATCCAGAGCCTTCCCAGTGATTTCCCAACCAAATTTCTCACTCCTTAACCCTCCTAAACACCAAAACAACTCATTTCAACAACAATTTTTGTGAAAAATTTCGAGTTTTGATTTGTAGATCTGAAAATTTTGGTTATTGGTTGAGTTGTGGAATTTTTTGTGCTTGTGAGTGTTGATTTTGTTGTTTGAGGAAGGGTGATAATCCGAGGATTATACTAGTTTATTTAAGCTTTTAGGCCCGACTTTAGATACTTCTTAGTCTATTTTTGCCTGAATTGATACTTAATTCCTTATATTTCGTGTTTCAGGTTAAAAATGGAAATTTTGAGCGAATAAAGGTAGATTTGGAGTTTTTGGACTCAAAAGCACGCGGAGGGCAATTCTGGAATTTCAGAATTCTTCAGGAAGCTTCACTACGGCGAAGGTTGTTCTTCGCCGTGGCGAAATGGGCCGTGACGCACCAGTTTCAGATTCTTTCTTCGCCTCGGCGAAGTCTGCTGTAACACCTCCACTTTACTACTATTCTTATATTACATACTATGCAAATTATAGATATACATAGCGTATGAAAGACAGTGGGCTCAAATTTTTCTTTACTCATAAAAACATAATTCTTTATAAACTCAAATTACTATGTATTAAAAACTTTCTACTTAATACAAAACATCATAGCTAGTGGACAGTGGTGCCAATACTCTCCGCTCCTCGACGTCCATCCGATCACTGCTCCTATTTCTTGCAAAAGCAAAACAGGAAAGAACAATGGAGTGAGCACAACAATGCTCAGTAAGTAAATCCTCTACTAATTATCCCCGCAACTCACTTTTTGGTTCTTTCCTTACTCTATCGTTCTAATATTTCTAATTCTCACTGTTTTTCTCTTTCTTTCTAATACATTTATTCTCCTTTAACTCTGTTCTGCTCTTTTTATTATTTCTTTCTCTCTGTTCTTATTCTCTTTTCTCCTTCTCTTATTCTTACTCACCATGAAGGAAAATTCATGGTTATCTCTTATTCTCATCACATTCCCAATGAAGAAAAATCATGGTTTTCTCTCTTATTCTCGTCATACTCACCATGAAGGAAAATCATGGTTCTCTCTCTTATTCTCGTCATACTCACCATGAAGGAAAATCATGGTGCATGCCTGTATGAGCTGTACATGCAATTATCAACTCTCTATTCTTACTAGCTCAAACTCTCTCATTCTTTCTCATACTCTCTCTTGCTATCTCATTCTTTCTCAAGCTTTCTCACTCTTTAATTCTCTCTATTATCTTATAATTCATTTCTACTAACTCGCTCTTTGATTGTCACGGCTCCATCTTACCGGAGGCATGACCGGGACTTCTCCCTGACTACTACTGATTCTCTTTTTGTCTCTCTTTCTCGTAACTCTTTTCTTTTAACTTTCTGTAGTTCACGGCCTCATCTTACAGGAGGCACGGTTGGGTACTCATCCCACTCTTCGTGATGGTCACGACCTCATCTGACCGGAGGCACGGCTGGGGATCATAAAGTACCCACTCTCGTGACTTTACTCATCACTCACGGGTTCCCCATCGCACAACTTACTCTATACTCTTCTTTTGCTCTTAGAGTAGTTTATTCATAAAGATCTCTACTCTTGCTCAAGCTAATACTCATCTTTTTCTCAAGCTAGTACTCATAGTATAGCTTAACTCTTAGAGTAGTCTATTCACAAAGTTCTCTACTCTTTCTCAAGCTACTTCTTAATGCACAATTAATGCATATGGATGGTTCATGCTCATTAATGCACTTAGGAAATGCCAATATGCAATGTTGCAAGAATTAAAGTTCATAATTCATTCTCATGCTTCTCTTAGGCATTTCATCAAACAACTCATGTGCATACAAAAACTCTTCTCTAACCACAACTCTATTTCTCTTTTTAACCATCCAAAATGGGAGTAAGCTCCCTTCCATGGGCATAACCCCTATCATACAAGAACACTCCCAAAATATTTACTCAATCTCATCCAATTTCATCTCAACTCATCACACATTAACACTTCTTATAAAGGAAATGTATCCAACAAACTCAACATGAATATTCATCTCAATTTAATTTCTCAACAAGTAGGCATATATCTCTACTCTATTTATCAATAACATGCATACATAATTTCTACTAAATCTCACTCAAGAGAATTCTCAAATCTCAACTTGAGTTGGGATTTACTTACCTCATACTTGAGTAGTCTCCACTAAAGCTCTCTACTCTTGCTGCACCTTAGCTTTCCCTTATTTCCTAAGCCTAAACTTAGTAAGAACTTAACCTTTATATAAATAAAACTCATACCTAGAGTAGGGATTCTTACCTCTTCTTGCTTAGGATCAATTCTTTGTCAACTTCCAACTCAAAACTTTTAAAAATCCCTTGGAAGATTGTGTGAGGAATTGAGAGAAAATGAGGGATTCAGAGGCGGTGGAAATGGGTAAAATGAAGGGGTTTAAAGAACTCAACCCTTATTAGCTCATATAATATACACTCTTTGGGTTTTGCCCTTATACATTCTTGAAATTTCCACCTTTATCCTTTAATTCTTTACAAACTCACCCCCTTTTATTTTACTATTCTTTTCCGCTGAAATTTCCTTGCATTTTACTCCCCACTTTTCTTGCTAATTAGGGGTAGAAAGGTCATTTTACCCCTATGGAGAATTCTCTAGAAACCTCGAAGAAACTTTTTTAGATACTGCGTCATGCGTTGAAAGTTTATGCATACAAACAAACCGGATTGAAGGCACACCGCCGAAACACAAAGCCAACGTTGCCACGTGAACTTCTTCCTCTCCCCGGGGAAGGCCTTTGAACTCCAAAATCTGCCAAGTCTTGATCAATTCCATGGTAAACACTCAACCAAACCCAAAACATAAACTCAACCAAGGGCCAACCAAACAACATGAACAATATACAAACTCATTTAGGAGCAATACAGTAACCCTTTAAGCCATACCATTAACAATGGCTACGTATCTCAAGTGGGGCATTACATCTGCGTACTCCACTTTTTGTAAAACACACAGTTTCGTTTTTAGGCTAAGTTGTAATATTTTGGGCGAGGTATAAAAGGGAGACTTCGTCTATTTGTCTGGGGAGTTCGTGGAGTAGGGTTAGAGCATTTTACACTTTTCTTATATTCATTTTGAGCGAATTTAGATCAAAAGAGTGTGAGGATTCGGGATTTAATCAGTGCATTCGTCATTTGGGGAGATTCCTTGTCTTTTCTTTTGTTCCATTATGTTGAACCTGGAGTTTTTCATTTCTTTTAATTGTTTTATTGATTTAGCCATGAACTAACCTATTTTGGGTTAGGGTTTTGATGTAGATCGGATTCGAATGGGTTAATGATTATTAATTTCATATGATTTTGCTTTGATTGTGTGATTATTCTGTATTTGTTGTTTGTATGTGATGAACATGATGAGATTGAGAGATAATTCATATTAAGCTTTTTGGGTAATCACCATTGTATTATTGGATGCTAGAGATAGATTCAAGAACCGATGAAATCAATCTAGGATTCTTGTGCTTAATGAACTTAGATTTATTAACTTTCATTTTGTTGGGTGCAGAAGGTTAATAGAGAAGAGTAGGACGACATAGCCTGAGAAGGTATGTTGGACACTTTAGAGAGTTCGATTTACAATCAATGCATGAGAATTTGAATTTAGTTTAATTCTTAAAGTTTAACCCATAGAGTCCGAATGAAGTCAAAACCCTACCCGTTTGTTTGAATTGATATTATCCCGTTTAATTCTTGCGTTCATAGTTTAATTTTCTTTTAGTAAAATTTTGTTTTAGTTATAGTTTAATTTGCTCCCTTAAATCCAAAAGAATTCGATTACTTCAACTAGAAAACGGTAGTAAACTTAGTGCTTAGCGACCAATCCTCGTGGGAACGATACTCACTCATCATTATATTACTTGTGCGACTAGTATACTTGCTACATATTGCATGTTGTAGGAAACACGCATCAAGTTTTTGGCACCATTGCCGGGGATTGAGTTTTAAGTTAACATTAAGTTTTTCTATAGTTAGCTAGATTGAAGTTTTAATTTTTGTTTTAAATTTTCAGTTGGTTTGTGATCTCACTTTCTTTCGTTAATTATGTGCAGTTTATGCAAAGAGCGAGACGTCAACCAGTGGTTCCTGTTGATCTTGAGATTGAGAGAACAGCTAGACGACTTAACAGAGAGAGAAGAGAAAGAGAGGATATCGTGATTGAAACAAGAAATAGTTGTTGAAATGGCGAATTTGAGAAAATAGGACAGGGAATTCTCGGTTCCCGTAGGTTAATAAGGCGGTGGAGGTGGGCGAGTATTACTAGGCCTACGGTGCAAGCCAACAACTTTGAGATTAAGTCGGTAATCATTCAGATGATCCAACAGTCGGTAAGGTTTAATGGTGATTTGAAGGAAGATCCGAATCAACATATTGCGAACTTCTTGGAAATTTGTGACACTTCAAGTCGAACGGAGTGTCAGATGACACCATTAGGTTGAGGTTATTCCCATTCTCATTGGGGGATAAAGCTAAGGGGTGGTTAATGGCACTACCAGCAAGGACTATCACAACTTGGAATGATCTAGCACAAAAGTTCCTAACTAAGTTCTTTCCTCCAGCAAAATCAGCAAAACTAAGAAATGATATCACATCATTTCTGTAAGATGGATCCGAGTCATTGTATGAGGCTTAGGAGAGGTACAAGGAATTGATGAGGAAATGTCCACACCATGGGTTGCCAGTTTGGCTTCAAGTCCACACCATGGGTTACCAGTTTGGCTTCAAGTCCAAACTTTCTACAATGGACTGATGGGTAACGTTCAAACCATGGTGGATGCATCATCAAGAGGAGCCTTGCAGAATAAGACACCAGAGGAGGCTTATGAGTTGCTTGAGGTTTTGGCAAGCAACAACTATCAAAGACCAAATGAGAGAGTGATATCAAGAAAATCTATGGGTCTTCATGAAGTTGATGCCTTGCGCCATCTCAGGTTGAACTCGGCACTTGACGGTTGGGAAGTATCTGTAAACACTATTCAAGCACCTCAACTAACTTGTGATTTTTGTGAAGGGAACCATGTGAGCAGCAAGTGTCAAGTGGGGAACACATTTGCTTCGTCATTTTCATCAACGGAGCAAGTGAACTATTTGGCAGGAAATCAGAGGCAACCAAACAACATGTATTCCAACACATACAATCCGGGGTGGAGAAATCATCCAAATCTGGGTTAGGGCAATCAGAACCAGCAAAATAATCAATGGAACCAAAGGACTTTGCCAAATAACCAACTAGGGGTAAATAATCAACTGGGAGATCCAAGAGTGACAAAGTTGGAAGACATGTTTGGGAAATTTATGTAGGAGACCACAGGATTTATGAATGAGACGAGGACGAATTTCAGAAATCAAAGGGCGTTCATTCAGAATCTTGAGGTACAGATGGGCCAATTGGCCGAGAAGTTAAATGAGAGACCGCAGGGTTCCTTACCAAGCAATACGGTCACTAACCCACATGAGCAAGCAAATGCCATAATTTTGAGGAGTGGGACAGTTTTGGAAGAGGTTGAACAAGCCAGAAGGAAAGAATCTGGCAAGGAAGAATCTGAAGAGGAAGTTAATGAAGATATTGTAGTTGATGAGAAACCAAGCGATTTGGAGGAAGAGAACAAGAAGAAGGATGAAAGGCAAAAGAAGAAGGAGAAATTTCCATTCCCTGAGATACCACCAGAGTTGGCACATCACACTCCACCTGTGCCTTTTCCTCAGAGACTGAAGAAGAGAAATTAGGATAAGCAGTTTTTAAAATTTATAGAAATTTTTAAAAAATTGCATATTAACATTCCTTTTGCAGATGCATTGCAGCAGATGCCGAGCTACGCAAAGTTCCTTAAGGAAATCCTATAGAACAAAAGGAAGTTAGAAGATGAGGAAACAGTAATGCTTATGGAGGAGTGCAATGCCATTCTCCAAAAGAAGTTACCCCCGAAGCTCAAAGACCCAAGGAGTTTTACTATTCCTTGCACTTTAGGAGATATTATGTTTGATCGTGTTTTATGTGATTTAGGTGCTAGCATTAATTTAATGCCCTTTTCTATTTTCAGGAGATTGGGAATTGGTGAAGTGAAGCCAATGACCATGTCATTGCAACTAGAGGATAGGTCCATAAAACATCCGAGGGGGATGGTGGAGGATGTGTTAGTAAAGGTGGATAAGATAATTTTTCCAGCTAATTTTGTGGTTCTAGATATGGAAGAGGATAAGGAAATTCCTCTCATTTTGGGTCGACCATTCTTGGCTACAGGGAGAGCACAAATAGATGTGCAAGAAGGAAAGTTACTGTTGAGAGTTCAAGATGAAACAATAACTTTCAATGTCTTTGAGGCGATGAAGCTTCCATCCGAATCGATTCTTGTTTTAGTGTCGATGTGGTGGATAAATTGGTGGTTGAAAATATTGAAGAAAACACCCCACAATTACCTTTAGAAGCATGTTTAGCCAAATCCAAAATAGTAGAGGTAGATGATTCGGCGAGTAATGAGTGTGCTAGGTTGTTAGAAGCACTTCAACCGATTGATGAGAGTCAAGATTTAGAATTTGAGGATTTTGATTTTGAAAAAGAGAAGGAAAAGGAGAAAAATGAAGAACCTCCAAAGCTTGAGTTGAAACATTTACCTTCCCACCTCAAATATGTATATCTTGGGGACTCAGAAACCTTCCAAGTGACCATTAGTTCAGGATTGAGTAAATTGGAGGAAGAGCGGTTGATTAGGGTGTTGAGGGAACATCGACTAGCAATTGGATGGATGATTTCGGACATTAGAGGCACCTCGCCATCATTTTTCATGCATAAGATACTCATGGAGGATGATATTAAGCCTAGGGTGCAACCACAACGAATATTGAATCCTTCAATGAAGGAAGTGGTGAGAAAGGAGGTGGTGAAACTCTTAGATGCGGGGATTATCTATCCTATTTTCGACAGTCCATGGGTGTGCCCGGTACAAGTGGTTCCAAAGAAGGGAGGTATCATGGTAGTAAGGAATGAGAGTAATGAATTGATACCAACTATGATGGTGACGGGCTAGAGAGTGTGCATTGATTACCGGAAATTGAATGAGGCAACAAGGAAGGATCATTTTCCACTACCTTTCATTGATCAGATGTTGGAGAGGTTGGTAGGACATGCCTATTATTGTTTCCTGGATGGGTATTCAGGATACAACCAGATTGCCATCGCTCCCGAGGAGCAAGAGAAAACGACCTTTACTTGCCCATATGGCACCTTTGCTTACCAAAGGATGCATTATGGGTTATGCAATGCACCAGAAACATTTCAGAGATGCATGATGTCAATCTTTGGAGACATGGTGGAACAGTTCATAGAAGTCTTCATGGATGACTTCTCAGTTTTTGGTTTGTCTTTTGATAAATGTCTAACTAATCTTTCTCTTGTTTTGTAGCGATGTAAGGAGACGAACCTGGTGCTCAATTGGGAGAAGTGTCATTTCATGGTCCAAGAGGGAATAGTGCTCGGCCATAGGATTTCAAAGGACGGAATAGAAGTTGTTTTCATTGCTGCCAAGGTCGTTTCCTAAGGCAGTCTACATCCCGCGATTTACCGCGGCGAAGGTTTTATCTTCCAGCCGCGAAACTATCGAGGCTGCTGCCGCAATAAGCTGTTAGGAAAGCGCCGTCTGTGAAAACTTTTTAAAAAATTTTAACCACGATCGTTCCTTGAGGCCCAAAATCGGAAGGCGAGATTTTCACGTTTATGCATAATAAGAATGAAAATATATAAATCCAAAGGTTTGATTCATACCCACGTTTGGAGGAGGCTCCTTAATGTTGTCCCCACTGAATGTGTTTGCTACCGATCCAAGTGTAGGATCGAACCGTAGAGGTCCACACGAAGACAATCAACAAGAACCAAGGAGGGATTTGCTAGATCCTCCTTGGCCTTAAGAAAATCAAGAAGAAAAAATCAGTATTTGATTTTTTTCAATCAAAAGATGAAAGTGGCGGAGTGAGTGTAAAAGGGGGCTCTTGTGTGTGTTTTGTTTTCAAAGGCAAAAATCAATTAAAAAAATCACACAAACACTATTCCTTTTATAGGCAAACCAAGTTGCCCTATTCCCACATGGAATGGGCTTGGGCTCCAACCCAAACACCCCATGTTGCCAAACACTCCCAATTTGATATTTTAATTTAATTCATCATTATCTTAATTAAAATCAATTAATATTTAATTAACATTTAACAATAATGATGATTTAATTAAATATGTGCGAACACACATTTAAGTAATTTCACTTATTTAATTTTTTTAACAAATTAAATAAAAGGCTACGACCTCAGCAAATTTAATTGCAGTGAAATTACCAAAATAAAATACCCTTTCGCCTAAAAAACTGTAGCAACGCCCTTCTTTCTTCTTAGCTCTTGGAAATTATCTTCTGTAGCATGAGCCCACAGGCTCCTCGTCTCTGGCGTGTACGTATCGCGTGCTTGGCAGGTTCCAATCGTCTAGCTAATACAGACCAATTGGCCCACTAGCGAAGGCATCATGGCCACCGATGATTCGGATTCAGAAAGTAGCTACCTGTCAACGATATGGTTACCGTACAATACGATCCTTTCATCATACGTTATCTCGCGTAGACGAAGGCATAGAAATAGTGTCAACCTTCGGTTACTCTCGATATTATATATTTAGTTTACGGACCAATGACCCGTATTATAATCTGGATAGAGCAACAACTCAATCCCACTGTGGCCCACGCTTTTAGTGTCATTGCCATATCTTGAATTCGCGTGAGATAACTTCTCCCACGCCCGAGTGATGAATCCTTTATCAATCCACCATAGTCTTGATACACTCCTTGATATAGCCAATCACCACCGTCTTGGACACGAATAGAAGCTTGCGTTAGGCTAGTGTCAAATCTGTACCAACCGGTGCACAAGGCACTCCGGTGATCTCAAGTCTAAGGATCACATGCACCACCATTCGTTAGAGGATTTGTTCCATAGACACGGGGTTACCATCCATATGGAATCCTCGGTGGGTCGATCCCAAGAACTTGCCGTGGTATATCCGCCACAACAAGCACCCATGTGTTGCACCGAGGTTGTCATTAAGAACAACCTTGTAAGTGTCGATCGCGCCTTTGCTTTCGCGGTCGTTCAACTATGATACCTTAGTATTATACACCCTTACGGAGAATAATCAAGGGGCTACGGGCGTTTCTAGAATGGCCACCGTATGTGCTCATAGGGTTCTCATATCAAGATTTGAAACACTTGATACCCTCGTCACGGTTCTACCATTCTAAGGACATATATCAATACATATTGCAATAATAATGATTTACGCGATATAGAATAAAAATGCCTTTTATTATTGATTAATGAACATTATTACAAAGAGTCAATTCTACAATAATTGATTGGCTCTAGGGCATCTACTCTAACAATCTCCCACTTGCACTATAGCCAATCATTCATGTATTTAATACCAAATGATTTCAAGTGCCTTTCATGCTTCGCGCTATGAGGCTTTGTTAGTGGATCGCAAGATTGTCGCGTATGCACTTTACTAATGCGCACGTCTTTCCTGCAACTATCTCTCGAGATGGAATCTGCAGTATGTGTCTCGGACTTGATGAGACCGTGGTTCCCTAGCTTGAGCAATTGCTCCATTGTTGTCACAATAGATGTCTATAGGATCAACAATCGTAGGAACCACACCAAGTTCAATGATGAACTTCTTAATCCGGTACCTCGCCTTGGCCGCATCGACAATGCAATATCTCGGCCTCCATTGTAGAGTCATCAGATGCTTTGCTTGGAGCTCTTCCATCATTGCACCGCCATTGAGACAAAATACAAACCCCTGATTGCGATCGATAATCGTCTTTGTCCGTTTGGAAACTAGCATCACCGTATCCTCTTACAAAGGTGAGCTCATCTTCCCTCCATAAACCAAGAACATATCCTTAGTCCTCTTCAAGTACTTAAGAATGTTCTTGGCGCCATCCGGGTGCGCTGCTGGATCCAGTATCTACAAGTGCTCAAAGCACATGAGACATCAATCCAGTACATAGCATGGCATGATGGATCCAATTGCTGATGCATATGGGATCCTCTTCATCCTATCTCTCTCATCTTGTGTTTTAGGACACAATTCCTTAGAGATAAACACCATGTGACATCGGAAGAAATCCTTTCTTGGATTCTTCCATCTTGAATCGTTTCAGTCTTTGTCAATATATGCACTCGACTTAGGCCAAGCAACCTACGCGATCTATCACGATAGATCTTTATACCAAGGATATAGGCGCTTCCCCAAAGTCTTTCATGGAGAAGCACTTGGATAACCAAGTCTTTACCATGCAAGTTCGGTATATCATTCTCGATCGAAGTATGTCATCGACATACAACACTAGGAATGCTCTGCGCTCCCACTCACTTTCTTGTAAACACAGGGGGCTCATCTTCGTTTTTGATAAAACCGAATTCTTTTACGGCCTCATCAAAACGAATGTTCCAACTCCTTGAAGCTTGCTTGAGTCCATAAATGGATCTCGCAACTTGCATACCTTATTAGCTTGACTATCAAGAACGAAACCATCGGGTTGTGTCATATACACATCCTCCTCAAGGTTTCGATAGAAAGCGATTTGACATCCATTTGCCAAATCTCATAGTCATGATATGCGGCAATTGCAAGCATAATCCGGATGGATTTAATCATGGCAACCGTGAAAAGGTTTCTTCATAGTCAATGCCATGAATTTGTTTGAAACCTTTGGCAACCAACCGTGCTTTATAAGTATGCACGTTGCCATCCATGTCGGATTCTTCTTGAAGACCCATTTACACCCTATAGGTTTTACCCCTTCAGGTGGTTCCAGACCACACTTGGTTCCGGTACATGGAGTCCATCTCGATTTCATGGCTTCAAGCCATTTAATGGAATCTGGATCCGATATAGTCCTTCGTAGGTTCCGGGTTCATCGTCTTGATAGACTAGTGTCACCATGTTGAGTCACGAGATAACCGTATCTCTCGGGCTCATGGCGTACTCCCTAGATCTACGTAGCTCCCTGTGCTACCCGAGGTGGTTCACTTTGATCCACATTTGTGGAGTAACCTCCTCATGATGCTCAACCACTCCTTGTGGCACATCATCCCGTCCCTTCGTCCTAGTATATCTTGTGGTTCTAGAACTTCATCGAGTTCTACTTTTCTCCCACTAGTACTTCTTAGAAAATGTTCCTTTTCTAGGAAGACACCAGATCGAGCAACAAAAATTTTGCTTTTCTTGGGTGGTAGAAATAGTATCCTTTGGTCTCCTTTGGATACCCCACAAATATACATTTACAGGATTTACCCAGGCCCTGACTTGTTGACGTTAATTTCTTAACATAAGCTTCGCAACCCCAAATCCTTAGATAAGACAAGTTGGGCTTTCGCCCATCCCATAGCTCATATGGAGTCTTATCTATGAGACTTTGACGGCACACGGTTTAAAAGCGAGTCGCAATCTCTAGGGCATAACCCCGAACGATGCGGGTAAATCACTAAAACTCATCATGGACCTAACCATGTCAAGTAAGGTCCTATTCCTCCTTTCGACACTCCATTGTGTTGGGGTGTATAAGGAGGAGGGGTGAGTTGTGATACTATCCCACATTCCTTGGCAGACTTAGAAAACCCCGAGCTTAAGTATTCACCTCCTCGATCCGCAGAAGAGCTTTAATGCCCAAACAAAATGGGAACATATTGCATACTTCATTCTTGAATTCCTTGAATTTATCAAAGGCTTCAGATTTATGTCTCATAAGGTAGACATAACCATATCTACCGAAATCATCAATAAATGTGATGAAGTATGAATATCCACCTCGGCCCGTGGACCATATGGACATCGTACTATGGTGTTCAACGATTCATATACTTTCATTGTCCTCTGAAAGGAGACTTGGTCATCTTGCCTAAAAGGCATGACTCGCATACCTCAAACGACCGGAAGTCAAAAGGGGCCAAAACTCCATCCCTTTGAAGTTTTGCAATGCGAGTCTTATTAACATGACACAATCTACAATGCCGAGATATGTTTGGTTTTGATCGCTATGCTTAGCTTTCTTGGTTTCTATATTGAGAATATCTTTATTGTTTAAATCAAGAACATATAATCCATTATATAACCTTGCAATTCCAAATAGAATACCATTCAAACTAAAAGACAACAATCCATTAGATATCTCAAAATGATACCCCCATATTATCCAAAACGGATCTTTGAAATAATATTTCTAGAAATAGAAGGTACGTGATACAGCTTATGTAGTTCCAACAATAAGCCCGTAGGCAAAGATAAACAATAAGTCCCTACGGCTAATGCAGCCACATGTGCTCCATTTCCAACTCGTAGGTCCACCTCTCCCTTGGCGAGCACTCTACTCTGCCTTAGTCCCCTGCACATCGGTACAAATGTGAGTACCACATCCCCTGTGTCCATGACCCAAGATGTTGAGGGAGAGAAGTTAATCTCAATCATGAAAGTACCTGAAGTCGTAGCCTCGACTTCTTGCTTGCGAGGAAAGCCTTGCAGTTGTTTCCTCCAAAGGGTGGCCGGGCTTGCCACAAAAGAAGCAAACTACCTTGCCCTTTCCTTTATACCATGCCACTCTGAGGGCCCAGCAACCTGTCCTTTGGGCTTGGGAAACTTGGGCTTGGGAGGGTTTGGCCTTGGCCTTACCCTTGCCGTTACCCTTTGCTTTCTTGGGCAACAACCAGTAAAACAGGCTTGGACTTTTTCAAGTCCCTGCTGCGATCCTCGGCATGTTGAAGTTACAGCGAGGGGTTTTCTCCATCGTGTTCATATTGAAATTCATTATGAACGGAGCATATGAGTCGGGCAAGGATTGCAGAATTAAATCCATTTGTAATTCTGCATCCAAGCCACATCCCAAAGTCTCAAGCCTCTCAATGTGCTCGATCATCTTGAGCACATGAGGACCAACTTGGGCACCCTCGGTGACGACTCCCCAAAGCAAGGTGCTTTGACACCTTGTACCTCTCATGTCGAGCATTTGTTTCATAAAGCTCCTTGAGGTGTAGAATTATGGAAGAAGCATCCATATTCTCATGTTGCTTTTGCAGATAGGTGTCATCGATGCTAACATCAAGCATTGTACGCTATCAAGATCATCAAGGAACTTTTGATAAGTTTCCTTAACTTCCCGAGTGGCATCGGGATCGCTCAGCCATGTATGGCTTTTCAAGGATATACAATTTCTTTTCGACTTAAGTATAATCCGAAGATTACGATACCGATCGAGAAATTGGATCCATCCAACTGTTTTCTTTTCGATTATCGGTCGCGAGTTCATAATGCTCATTTTTGGTGAATCTACAATTGCGTAAAAGATAAAGTTATTATAAAGTTCATTGTTATTTAATAAGGTCTTTTATTAAACGATGCTCCCACTTTATTTTACTCAAGCCAATAGCCCTCACTATTAACTCGGGAAAGCCCGTTGGCTTTCCTAATGGACCGAGATCCCATCCCCGCCCATTTCAAACCTTCGCTTTGGCGAACAAGCCAAAATGGGTTGATTAGGTAGGCCAACAAACTTAATCCACACCAATTGATAGCTCCCACTATCAACCTCAAATGTGAAAAAGCCAACAAGCCAATCACACAATTCAATGGCTCCAACCATTGTCCTCAAGTGTGATTCTCGGGTATCGATAGAGTGGACTACATGTCAGCGTCACATAATATATGTCTGCTACTTTGCCTATGACGTGTTTATCAACCTTCGCTTTGGCGAACAAGCAAAACCGTCATTTTAAGTCCGACCCATCACCATTAAGGAAAACTCCAATGAATTTTAACCTCCCACCTTTGGGTAGAAGTGTACCCTTCGCTTTGGCGAACAAGGTTTGACGAACAGGTGGTTTGATTAAAACCATGGTGATGGAAGGCATTCGTGACTTAATATACTTAGTTGAGGGGTTTGTTATTTAATGTCTCATCAGATTATTATCTTTGTTAGAATGACATTGTTTGGCATGTTATTCAACATTCAACCTTAGCATGCATTCTAAACAAAATATTAAACGTGCGGTACATGGCCTAACTAAAACCGATCTCCTCGAGCCTGAGGATCGGTGGGTCACCTAGGGATCTGTAATGTGGCAGCCCGGATTGGCTACGCCGCGACCCCACCATTCTGGTACATCTCCCCCCTTAAGGGATTTTTATTTCGCCTCCCCAGCTCAAACCCGAAGACCAAGGGGCTAAAGTCATTTGGGGAGCATGGTGAGTACCATCGGGCTGGTGGCACGATGGTACTCACCATGCTCCCAAATGACTTTAGCCTTGGGTCTGTTGGATGGGGAAGGCAAATAAAAAATCCCCATAAAGGGGGCAATATGATAGAATGGTGATCTGAGACTAATCCTGTCTCTATTAAAGCGCCTTTTAAATGTAACATCCGGATTGGCACACAGCCGTGATGAAACTTCTGTCATCACCCCACAAGGGATTTTCTCGCCTCCCCCACTCGCCCAAGACCAAGGGGGCTAAAGTCATTTGGGAAGCATGGTGAGTACCATCGAGGCTAGGCGGCGATGGTACTCACCATGCTTCCCAAATGACTTTAGCCCCTTGGTCTGGGTTCGTGGTGAGGAATGAAAATCCACAGGGGGTCGATGAGAAGTTTCATCGCAGTGTGCGAACTCCGGGAGGGATATTACATGTAACAAATATCTTGAGTCTTCAAGTATGGTTGCCTCGTCCTTCGCTCTCTAGGTACATTACAAAAGCATCATTCTAAATTTACAATAAAATTAATATTAAACTAATTTTACATCCACAAATTTAGAAACCTCGATTTACATTCGAGGGAATGAGATGAGAAAAGAATGTACATTAAGAAGAAGAGAGAAGGCGGGACACGCAGCCCTATTTAAAAAAAAAAATTACACCATACATACCCAAAATAATTTAAAACATTCACCCTTAGGTCTAAGGCTCATGTACCGCGCACCATGCAATATACAAACAAGTACAAAGCATACATTTCAAAAAACAATCAATTTTTTTTGAATTGGGTGGGTTAATTAATTAATTACCCTCTTAAATGTGTAGAATGTACATTGGCTTTATAGGTTATTAAAACTGCAGATTAGTCCCCTTGCAAAAATACGAATTGAAAAGATACATCCGGCGCGCGCCGGTTTTATCTTGTTGCAGCGGATTTAAAGGTTTGGCGGTCTAGCCGCCACATTTCGCCGGCGAAGGTTTTATCTTCGCCGTGGCGCTGTCCGAAGGCTCCGCCAGCGGCGAAACCGCTTAAATCCCCAATTCCCCTCTGATTCGCGTTTTTGCGGTTTTTGTGTATAAACATTAATCCAAATCAAATCAAACGCACATACGTTCAACCAGGATATTAACCAACCAATATAACATTCATCAACACATTATTAAACCAGTTTATCATTTGAATCACTCATTCAATCATGGATTTGCAGATTTTTAACAGAAAATGGGGCAAAAGGGTTTTTCTCTTCAGTTCATCAAGGCAAGCATGTTTTCAACAAATACATGTATCAGCCATTCAATAATAAATCTAGTACCCTGAAGACAGTACCCTGACTTGCAGGAAACCGAATTGCGACGGAAGAAAACAAAAAAATTTTACAACCACGATCGTTCCTTAGAACCCAAAATCAAGGCATAGATTTTACAGTTTATGCATAATAAGAATCTGCAGAAAATATATAAATCCAAAGGTTTAGATTCATACCCACGTTTGGAGGCTCCACCAATGTTGTCCCTGAATGTGTTTGCTACCGATCCAAGTGTAGGATCGAACCGTAGAGGTCCACACGAAGACAATCAACAAGAACCAAGGAGGGATTTGCTAGATCCTCCTTGGCCTTAAGAAAATCAAGAAGAAAAAATCAGTATTTGATTTTTTTCAATCAAAAGATGAAAGTGGGCGTGGGGAGTGTAAAGGGGCTTGGGCTGTGTGTGTGTTTGTTTTCAAAGGCAAAAAATCAATTAAAAAAATCACACAAACACTATTCCTTTTATAGGCAAACCAAGTTGCCCTATTCCCACATGGAATGGGAGGGCTTGGGCTCCAACCCAAACATCCCATGTTGCCAAACACTCCCAATTTGATATTTTAATTTAATTCATCATTATCTTAATTAAAAATCAATTAATATTTAATTAACATTTAACAATAATGATGATTTAATTAAATATGTGCGAACACACATTTAACAGTAATTTCACTTATTTAATTTTTTAACAAATTAAATAAAAGGAAAGCTGACCTCAAAGAAATTTAAATTTAATTGCCTTTGTGAAATTACCAAAATACCCTTTTCGCCTAAAAAAAGACGAAAACGCCCTTCTTTCTTCTTAGCTCTTAAATTATCTTCTATGTGTGTGACCCATAGGCTCCTCATCATACCAGGCGATGTACAGTATCGCGATTAACACCAATTAATCGTCTCACTAATACACAGACCAAGATTGGCCCCTAGCAAGGCATCGCTGGCCACCCGATAGATTCGGATTCACAAAGTAGCTACCATCAACGATATGGTTACCGTACAATACGATCCTTTCATCATCGTTATCTCGACGAGGCGAAGGCATAGAAATAGTGTCAACCTTCGGTTACTCTCGATATTATATATTTAGTTTACGGACCAATGACCCGTATTATAATCCATGGATAGCGAACAAGCTCAATCCCATTGTGGCCCACGATTTTAGTGTCATTGCCATATCTTGGGTTGCCGAGATAACTTCTCCCGCACCCGGGAGTGATGAATCCTTTATCAATCCACCATAGTCTTGATACACTCCTTGTACTTAATATCTGCATCTTGCTACGAATAGAAGCCCAAGGTTGGCTAGTGTCAAAGCGCCAATCGGTGCACAAGGCACTGGTGATCTCAAGTCTAAGGATCACATGCACCACCATTCGTTAGAGGATTTGTTCCATAGACACCGGGGTTACCATCCATATGGAATCCTACGGTGGGAGGGTCGATCCGATGAACTTCTTGTGGTATATCCAGCCTCTGAAGGCAAGCACCCATGTGTTGCACCGGTTGTCTAAGAACAAGGCCGACAAGTGATCAGTGTGCCTTTCGACGGGTCGTTCAAGCTATGATGCACCTTGCAGTATTATACGTGTCCTTGCGAGAATAATACTAGGGCTAGCGTTTCTAGAATGGCCACCATATGTGCTCATAGGGTTCTCACTATCAAGATTTGAAACACTTGATACCCTCGTCACGTTCTACCATTCTAAGGACATATATCAATACATATTGCAATAGTAATGATTTACGCGATATAGAATAAAATGCCTTTTATTATTGATTAATGAACATTATTACAAAGAGTCAATTCTACAATAATTGATTGGCTCTAGGGCATCTACTCTAACAGAAGTTGATCGAGCAAAGACAAAAGTGATTGAGAAGCTGCCGCCACCATCGAATGTCAAAGCGGTTCGAAGTTTCTTGGGGCATGCAGGGTTTTACAGACGGTTCGTCAAGGATTTTTCTAAGATTTCTAAACCCCTTTGCAATTTATTGAATAAAGATGTTGCGTTTGATTTTAAATGATGAATGCATGCATGCCTTTCTAACTTTTCTTAAAAAATTATTAGTATATGCACCTATTATTGCAGTTCCCAATTGGGGACTGCTATTTGAATTAATGTGTGATGCTAGTGATTTTGCTTTAGGGGTAGTGTTAGGACAGCGGAAGAACAAAATGTTGCATGTAATTCAATATGCTAGCAAAACACTCACTGATGCACAATTGAATTACACCACCACTGAAAAAGAATTGTTGGCTGTGGTTTTTTCTTTTGACAAGTTTCGTTCGTATTTGTTAGGTGCAAAGGTGATCATTTACACGGACCATTCAGCACTTAGGCACCTATTGGCAAAGCAAAAGAAGCGAAACCCCGGCTCATAAGATGGATCCTATTGCTTCAGGAGTTTGAGTTGGAAATTCGTGATAAGAAGGGGTCAGAAAATGTGGTGGCAGATCACTTATCGAGAATTGAGAGACCACTTCAAGGAAATGTGGAGGAAATCCCCATTAGAGAAACCTTTCCAGTTTAGAAGTTGATGAGAGTGGATGAAGCACCATGGTATGCAGATTTTGCAAATTATTTGTCATCAAGGGTGCTCCCAAGTGGTATAGCGTTCCTTGAAAACAAAGAAAATTCTTCTGTTTGAAGTACTCTAAAAGGGAAGAGCCGTTTCTATCTGAGACTTGTGCTTGACCAAGTGGTCACGGAAATGTGTCCCCGAGGAGGAGATGAAAAACATTCTACGGCATTGTCAGGAGAGGGAAATATGTGGCCATTTTGGAGGAACTAGGATAGCAGCCAAGGTTCTACAATTGGGGTTTTATTGGCCAACCCTCTTTAAGGATTCTTTCCAGATGATTCAGGAATGCGACCAATGTCAACGGAGTGGTAATATTTTAAAACGAGATGAGATGCCGTTGAACAACATCCTGGTGGTTGAGCTTCTTGATGTGTGGGGGATTGATTTCATGGGTCCCTTCCCAAACTCTTTTGGGAATTCATATATCTTGGTAGCGGTGGATTACATTTCGAAGTGGGTTGAAGCAGTTGCATTGCCAACTAATGATGCCAGGGTTGTGATTAAGTTTGTGAGAAAGCATATTTTCTCAAGGTTTGGGGTACCACGGGCAATTATTAGTGATGGAGGTTCCCACTTTTGCAATAGGCAGCTGGATGCACTGTTGAGTAAATATGGAGTGACACATAGAGTTGCAATGCCTTAGCATCCACAAATGAGCGGGCAAGTGGAACTGTCTAATAGAGAGCTGAAGGGCATTCTAGAAAAGACGGTTAATGCATCTAGGAAGGATTGATCACGGAAATTGGATGATGCACTATGGGCCTACCGAACTACATTTAAGAATCCAATTGGTATGTCCCCATTTAGAATGGTTTATGGGAAAGCATGTCACTTACCGGTGGAACTCGAGCATAAAGCATACTGGGCAATCAAGCAGCTAAATATGGATTTAAGAGCTGCTGGGGAGGAAAGGATGCTGACTTTGAACGAACTCGATGAGTTCCGTCTCGAAGCATATGAAAATGCTCGAATTTACAAGGAGAAGACAAAAAGGTGGCATGACAAGCATATCAGGAAGAAGGATTTTGAAGTGGGGAAAAAAGTGTTGTTGTTCAATTCTAGACTTAGGCTATTCCCGAAAACTTAAGTCTAGATGGTCCGGACCGTTCACGATTACAAGAATCCACTCATCCGGAGCAGTGGAAGTTACACATGAAGAAAATGGCACTTTTACAGTCAATGGATAGAGATTGAAGCCATACACTGATGGGGTGATGAGTTACAAATCCATCCCAATACAGCTTGACATTCTGGCTTGAAGATTGAGAGAGTCGAGCTATCGACTATAAACAAGCGCTTTTTGGGAGGCAACCCAAGTGTTTTTAACTTTTTATTTTTCATTTTGTTGTGTTGAATTTGTTTGAATCCCTTATGATTTTAAATGATTTTTGATTGATGTGTTTTTGGGTGTCTCAGGTAAGTTTTCAGAACAGGAAAGGACAGAAAATGCTCCAGACTTCGTCGGGGCAAAGAAGTTTTCTTCGCTGCCCGTCACCGTCCTTGTTGGTATCAACTCATTACTCTCATTCTTTACTACCGTGATCCCTCATTTCTTCGGAACCACTTGTACCGGGCTCACCCATGGGCTATTGGAAATAGGATAAATAATCCCCGCATCTAAGAGTTTCACCACCTCCTTTCTCACCACTTCCTTCATCGAAGGATTCAATCTCCGATTGTGGTTGCACCCTAGGCTTAAAATCATCCTCCATGAGTATCTTATGCATGGAAAATGATGGCGAAATACCTCTAATATCCGAGATGGTCCATCCAATTGTTAGTCTATGTTCCCTCAACACCCTAATCAACCTCTCTTCCTCTAATGCACTCAAATCTAAACTAATAATCACCGGAAAAGTTTCTGAGTCTCCAAGATAGACATATTTGAGGTGGGGCGGTAAAGGTTTCAGTTCAAGCCTTGGAGCTTCTTCATTTTTTCCTTTTGACTTCTCTTTGTCAAAATCAAACTCCTCAAATTCTATATCTTGACCCTCCTCAATCGGTTGAAGTGCTTCTAACATCCTAGCACAATCATTACTTGTCGATTCTTCTACCTCTACTTTTTTGATTTAGCTATACAAGCTTCTAGAGGTAATTTTGGGGTTTTTTCTTCCATGGATTCCACAACCAGTTTATCCACCACATCGACACTAAAGCATGAATCCGATTCAGATGGAAACTTCATTGCATCAAAAACATTGAAAGTTACTGTTTCATCCTGAACCCTCAACAGTAACTTTCCTTCCTGCACATCAATCAGTGCTCTCCCCGTGGCCAAGAATGGTCGGCCCAAAATGAGAGGAATTTCCTTATCCTCTTCCATGTCCAACACCACAAAGTCTGCTGGAAAAATTATCTTCCCCACCTTCACCAATACATCTTCCACTATCCCCCTTGGGTGCTTTATTGACCTATCCGCTAGTTGCAACAACATGGTCGTTGGCTTTACTTCACCAATTCCCAATCTCCTGAAAACAGAAAAGGGCATCAAATTAATACTAGCTCCTAGATCACATAACACACGATCAAACGTAATATCCCCTATAATACAAGGAATAGTAAAACTCCCTAGATCATTGAGTTTTGAGGGTAATTTTTTCTGGAGGATGGCACTGCACTCTTCCGTGAGCATCATCGTTTCCTCATCTTCTAACTTCCTTTTGTTCGAAAGGATTTCCTTCAGGAACTTCGCATAACTCGGCATTTGCTGCAATGCATCTGCAAAAGGAATGTTAATATGCAATTTTTTAAAAATTTCAATGAACTTTGAAAATTGCTTATCCTGATTCTTTTTCTTCAATCTCTGAGGAAAAGGCACGGGTGGGGTGTGATGTGCCAATTCTGGTGGTATCTCGGGGAATGGCAATTTCTCCTTCTTCTTTTGCCTTTCGTCATTTTTCTTTTTCTCTTCCCCCAGACCACTTGATTTCTCTTCACAAATGATCTCTTCATCAACTTTTTCTTCAGAATCTTCCTTTCCGGGTTGCTCAACCTCTTTGGTAGTTTGTTCTACCTCTTCCAAAACTGTCCCACTTCTCAAAATTATGGCATTTGCTTGTTCACGTGGGTTAGTCACTGTATTGCTTGGTAGAGAACCCTGCGGTCTATCATTAAGCTTCTCGGCCAATTGGCCCATCTGTACCTCCAGATTCCGAATGGATGCCACTTGGTTTCTAAAATTTGTCCTCGTCTCATTCATGAAACCTGTGGTCTCTTGCATGAATTTACCAAACATATCCTCCAACTTCGTCACTCTTTGATCTCCCGGTTGATTGGTCACCCCTGGTTGGTTATTTGGAACTTGCCTTTGGTTCCATTGGTTATTTTGCTAGTTCTGATTTTCCCAAGCCTAGATTTGGATGATTTCTCCACCGTGGGTTGTATGTATTGGAGTACGGGTTGTTCGGTTGTCTCTGATTTCCTGCCAAGTAATCCACTTCCTCCGTTGATGAAGATGACGAAGCAAATGTGTTCCCAACTTGACACTCGCTACTCAAATGGTTTCCTGCACATAATTCACATGTTAGTTGAGGTGCTTGTATAGAGTTTACCTGTATAGTTCCCAACTGTTTTTGAAGTGCAGTGAGTTGGGCTGAGATGGCTGTGAAGGCATCAACTTCATGAAGACCCGAAGATTTCCTTGTTGTCACTCTCTCATTTGGTCTTTGATAGTTGTTGCTTGCCAAAACCTCAAGCAACTCATACGCTTCCTCTGGTGTCTTATTCTACAAGGCCCCCCCTGAAGCTGCATCCACCATGGTTTGCACATTACCCATCAAACTATTGTAAAATGTTTGGACTTGAAGCCAAACTAGCAAACCATGGTGTGGACACTTCCTCGTTAACTCCTTGTATCTCTCCCAAGCTTCGTACAATGACTTAGCATCATCTTGTAGAAATGATGTGATATCATTTCTCAATTTCGCTGATTTAGCTGGAGGAAAGAACTTGGTCAGGAATTTCTATGCTAGATCATTCCACGTTGTTATTGTTCCCGGTGGTAATGCCATTAACCACCCCTTTGCTTTATCTCCCAATGAGAATGGGAATAACCGCAGCCTAATAGCATCATCGACACCCCATTTGACTTGAAGGTGTCACAAATTTCCAAGAAATTTGCAATATGTTGATTTGGATCTTCTTTCAAATCACCATTGAATCTAACCAATTGCTGGATCATCTGGATGATTGCCGACTTGATCTCGAAGTTGTTTGCTTGTACTGTAGGTCTAGTGATACTCGACCCACTGCCATTCACCGTGGGAACTGAAAATTCCCTCAGTGTTGTATTTTCTGGTTCAGCCATTTCAACAACTACTTCTTCAGATTCTACAGCAAGATTTTCTCTTTCTCTTCTCTCTCTGTTACGTCTTCTCACGGTTCTCTCAAGCTCAAGGTCAACAGGAACCATTGGTTGACGTCTTGCTCTTCGCATAAACTGAACGAACAAAAGTGAAGGAAAGTGAGATCACAATCCTAATGAAAATTAAAAACAAAAATTAAAACTTCAATCTAGCTAACTAAAGAAAAACTCAATGTTAACTTAAAACAGTCCCCGGCAACGGCGCTAAAAACTTGATGCGTGTTTACTACAACATGCAATGAATAGCAAGTGCACTAGTCACATAAAGTAATAAAATGATGAGTAGAGTATCATTCCCACGAGGATTGTTAGCAAAGCAATGAGTTTCCTAATGTTATCAAGTTGAAGCAATCGATTTCTTTGGATTGAATGGGAGCTAAGTCTAATTAAAACTAACAATGAATTTTAAACTAAAAACTTAATTAAGAAAGCAATATGAAAACACAGATAATCAATTCAAGTAAAGCGGGTAGGGGTTTTGACTTCATTTGGATTTTATGGGTTAAACCTAAAAATTACACTACATTCATATTCATACGCAATGGTTGTAAATCGAACTCACTAAGGTGTTAAACATACCCTCTCGGGCTATGTTTTCCTATTTCTCCTTATTAACCTTCCGCACCCAACAAATTGAAGATTAAAAATTCCAAACTCATTAAGCAAAAGAATCCTACAATGATTTCATTAATTCTTGAATCTATCTCTAGCATCCAATACTATAATGGTGATTACCCAAGAAGCCTAACATGATTCATTTCTCAATCTCATCATGTTCATCACATACAACATTAAAACTCAGAGTAAACACACAACCACAGCATATTCATATGAAAATAAACAATCAAACACTTAACCCATTAAAAATCCAAACTACAATCAAAACCCTAACCCAAAATAGATTAGTTCATGGCTAAATCAATAATACAAAAACGAAAAAGGGAAATAATCAAGTTCAACATAATGAAACTGAGATAAAAGATAAGAAATCTCCCCAAAAGATGTCCTTTAGTTAGAATTGAATCTTCTCCCTTTTACAATCCAAATCGCTCAAAGTTCATCCAAGAACAATGTAAAAGTAGCTAACCCTCAACAGACGAAGACTCATGGGCAAAAGGCTAAGTTTTTCTTTTATACCTCATCCAAATTACCCAGCTAAAACACGCACAAAGCAAAACTGTGTGTTTAACAAAACTGAAATTAATGACCGTCGCCACGGCGAAGTAAGAAGCAGACATGCTCGTTCCTGGCCTTCTTCGCCGCGGCGAAGACATTTCCTTCGTCGGGGCGAAGCTTCTTGAAAAGTTTTGAAATTACAGAATTGCCACTCTGCTTGCTTCTTCGTTTGATTCTTCGATTCTCAGTGCTCTCCCTTGGGAACAAGCTTCACCGTGCTTTATCCTGTTTCAGAACTCTCCTAAATTCTGAGATCCGCTAACTTTTGAGTCAAAAATATCCAATTTTGTCTTTATTTGCTCAAAATGTCCATTTTAACCTGAAAGACAAAAAGGTAAAGAATTAAGCAACAATTTAGGTCAAAATGTACTAGAAAGTACCTGAAATCCGACAAAAATGCCTAATGAAAACTGTATAATCCACAGATTATCAGCTGCGGTAAAGCATCTTGTAGGAAAATGAATTTTGAAAAGTCCCAGACTTCGTCGGGGCGAAGAAGTTTTCTTCACTGCAGCGAAGCAACCGAAAAAAGTGTGCGGCTACTGTAAGTTTTTGCCCCGGCGAAGAAATTGTCTTCGCCGCGGTGAAGCAGGTGGGACGAAATTTTTCAAAGGCATTTTCACCGCGGCGAAGATTTTAATTTGCCGAGGCGAGTTACCACTGCTGTTTTTGCCCTAGCAAAGAATTTTTCTTAGCCTCGGCGAAACCTGGGTTTCAATTAGGGTTCTTGAATGAAGAACTTTGCCGCGGCGAAGCTTGTTCTTCACCGTGGCGACGACCGTTTTTTATAAATACCCAGCTTTCTTCTTTCATTCTTCACGCAACTTTTCACATCCACTTGAGAGAAAATTTTTCCAACTTCAATCCAATATCCTCCCAGTGTTTTCCCAACCAAATTTCTTACTCCTTAACCCTCCTCAACACCAAAAAAACCCATTTCAACAACAAATTTTGCGAAACTTTCACAAAATTTTTAGGTCAAGAAATTTGGGGCTTTCCAATCTGGGCTGATTCTGGCTAAATTGGTGTTGAATATTCCTTCATATTGGTAAGATCTCAAGTTCCCTAAGCTTTTTATCGCACAATTTCGAGTTTTAATTTGTAGATTTGAAAAAAATTGGTCGTGGTTGAATTATGAAATTTATGGTGATTGTGAGTTTCGATTTTGTTTGAGGAAGGGTTGATTGTGCGTTTGGTGATATGTAGGTTGTGGGTTTTGAATATGTGAAGTGATTGGTTGAATTTGAAAAAATTGTAGTTTGGGGGTTGAAGTGCAAATTTTTGGAAGTGTTGTTTTTTTTGATTGAATTGGTTGTGTAGAACACTTAGGCTTGAATTATTGGGGTGCATTTTGAGTTGAACTAAAATTTTAGAGAAAATGCCGGTCAAAGCCAAGCATCAATATAAGGGCAAGGGAAAAGGAAAGAAAGTGGATGACCGCTTCGTGAGTGAGGAGGCCCGAAAAAGATATGAAGGGGCTATAAAAAGTAAGGATAAGGGCTTTGTTCCTGAGTGCGGATTAACTGCGAGTCAGGCCTTGGACTGGAGTCGAGAGAGAAAGTGGGAAGTGTTTATGAGTGCTCATGCACAACCAACTGTAGAGTCGCTAGTGAGGGAGTTTTATGCCAATCTCCCAGATTGTGAAGAGGGTACGACATTTGTGAGAGGGGTTGATGTGCCGTTTTCGGAAAAGGTGATCAATGAGTTTTATAAACTGCCTAGGATTTTCCAGGATGATTACGCAAGGTTTAGGATGTCAAGTTATGAGGATAATATCATTCTTCCGGTCATTGCAAAACCGGGTGCAACTTGGGCAGTGTCGAAGAAACAAAAGAAAACCCTCAAGGGAACTGATTTGACACCGATGGCTCGACTGTGGCAGTATTTTGTTAGTGTGAAGATAATGCCGAAAACGCACTATAGCACAATAACTAAAAAGAATGCAGTATTGCTTTTCTATTGCCATAGGAAAGAGTATTGATGTGGGAGATATTATCTAGAACAGTGTTCAGCATGCCTCAAAACCAGGGCGAACAAGTTACGCTTTCCCACATCTCATTACAGCTTTGTGCATTCAAGCTAGAGTCAAGGTGTATGATGATAAGCAACGTTTACATGCTGCCCCAACTCTCAACTCAGATTATTATCAAAAGCATCTTGAACATCCAGCAGTTGAGCAACGAAGAGCAGGGACAAAATGACAGAGAACCACACAAGGCCCTGTCACATCCTCCAACTCCACAGCTACACAGAAGGAGATGATGGAGCAGATGATGGGTATGATGAAACGGATAACAAAACGTCAGGATTGGGTGGTTGAGCAGACCCAGATAATGTATGAGATGCAAAAGAGTAGCTTTAACAAGCTCAACGTTGACACTTTAGGATTCCAATGGGTCGACTGGGATTTAGATGAGTGGATGGGCTCCGAATCTAAGGAGGAAGAAGAGGAAGACGAGGGAAGCGAAGAATGAGCACCGGAACACTTGTTTTGTTTTTCTGTATTTTTATTTGTTTTTCATTTCAAACATTAAACTCAGTTTATATTTTTGTTTTGGATTGTTGTAGTTGTTTCGTTGTTTCATTTTTCTTGTAATTTGTAGTTTGTGTAAGGACGAGATTAGGATGTAATATTTTCAATTTAGTTTTGTGAATTTTTGCTAACACAATGGGCACCATAGCTTTAATTGTTTTGACAGATGTTGGGTGATGAAAAAGTCAAGGACCGATTGTGCAATGTGGAGCGACACTTCACGGATTAACCAGGGAACTTTCTCGTACCTTTGTTATTTTTTATTTTCCATTCCTAATTGATGCATAAGGGAACATTGGGGACAATGTCATTTTTTGTTTGGGGGTAGGAAAACTAGGAATTTTTGAACTTTCGTTATTTTTCTTTAGTTTGATTGTTTTTACCGATGATGAATTGTAGAAATCAATGATGAGAATTGGATTGTTGCATTTTTATTGTTGAGAAATGTTAAGCATTGCTTCAAGTTTAGGTTTATTGACTGAATTTTGATTGAGGTTTGTTGAGTGGTTCAACCACCATTTTCATTTTTTCGGCATGCTTAGATTCATTTTATGTACTTAGGTAAAGTTTGATAATGTTGGTGGACTCTAGAACCTAGTAGAGAAGTGCTTGAGGCAAAATTCTAGGATTAGACATGGTTGAGGAGATGATTTAGGCATTCTTTTTGGAACGTTTGAGCCTTTCTAGCCGACCCAGGAATGAAATTGTCCCTAGTCACCCGTTTAAGCCGTATGAATCATTATTGCTTCATTTTTCTTGGCTAACCAAAAATTGTTCGATCCTTGTACTCTAAACACTCTGTCGTACCCTTAGGAGAATTCGATCCTAATGCAAACACAAAGAAAGGGAAGAGCTGTACGAATTGACTAAAAGAATAGTTTGGGGGTTGTGAGAAAGGCAATAAAAACAAAAGAGGTAGTTCACCTCAATTCAATTGATTTGTTATTAGTTTGCTTTAAAATTAAAAAAAAAAAAAAAACGAAAAACATTTGCCAAGTTTAAGGGTATATCGGCTGGAAACCAGTAACCGCCTTAAAAACTGCCTGGCAATACTTGGCGACCTCTAGTTTAACAATGCCACGTACACCTTAGACACACTTCTCGCATTTAGGGTATCAGAAATAAGAAAGATACAGGTTTGAGGGTTGTAAATAAGTGGACACGTTGATTGGTGGTTGAGAAGAAGTGGAGTTCGATTTGACTTTAGTGTTTGCATGAGGAAAACTGAGTTCTCTTACTTTGTATTTCCTATCCTTTTTCTTGGAACCCACTTCCCGAGCCTAACGTTACAAGCTTATAAAGACCTATTGATTCTTATCTTTGTCTAGTCCTTATTAGTGGAGAGCAGTTCGATATTTAGGCTTATGGAGTCTGCCACCATTTGATAAACTTTGCATTCCTACATAAAATAATCCGAGAAGTCGGAAGGTGGATTGAAGTGGGGATTACCTACTCGGGGACCAATTGAGAAAGAAAGTTGATGCAGCTTATAAGTTCTTGGAGTGTTAAACATTTTTCTTTTAATAATTTTGCAACAACTTTTGAGATTGGTAAAAGTTCTAGGCAGTTGTTTTGTAAGTCGAGTCTTTTGTTTCTCTTATTTAATTTGTGTCATTTGTTGTTTTGTATTTTTGTACGTTTGTGTTTTTTCTTTTATCTTGTTGTGTACCTGATGCTCGGGGACGAGCATCACCTTAGTTTGGGGGTATTTGATAATCCGAGGATTATACTAGTTTATTTAAGCTTTTAGGCCGGATTTTAGATACTTCTTAGTCTATTTTTGCCTGAATTGATACTTAATTCCTTACATTTCATGTTTCAGGTTAAAAATGGAAATTTTGAGCGAATAAAGGTAGATTTGGAGTTTTTGGACTCAGAAGCACGCGAGGGCAATTCTGGAATTTCAGAATTCTTCAGGAAGCTTTGCCACGGCAAAATGGGCCAGTGACGCACCAGATTCAGATTCTTTCTTTGCCGCGGCAAAGTCTGCGTACTCCATTTTTTTGTAAAACACACTGTTTCGTTTTTAGGCTAAGTTGTAATATTTTAGGCGAGGTATAAAAGGGAGACTTAGTCTATTTGTCTAGGGAGTTCATGGAGTAGGGTTAGAGCATTTTACACTTTCTTAGATTCATTTTGAGCAAATTTAGATCAAAAGAGAGTGAAGATTCGGGATTTAATCAGTGGATTCGTCATTTGGGGAGATTCCTTGTCTTTTCTTTTGTTCCATTATGTTGAACCTGGAGTTTTTCATTTCTTTTAATTGTTTTATTGATTTAGCCATGAACTAACCTATTTTGGGTTAGGGTTTTGATGTAGATCGGATTCGAATGGGTTAGAAAGTTGATGATTATTAATTTCATATGATTTTGCTTTGATTGTGTGATTATTCTGTATTTGTTGTTTGTATGTGATGAACATGATGAGATTGAGAGATAATTCATGTTAAGCTTCTTGGGTAATCACCGTTGTATTATTGGATGCTAGAGATAGATTCAAGAACCGATGAAATCAATCTAGGATTCTTGTGCTTAATGAACTTAGATTTATTAACTTTCATTTTGTTGGGTGCGGAAGGTTAATAGAGAAGAGTAGGACAACATAGCCTAAGAAGGTATGTTGGACACTTTAGAGAGTTCGATTTACAATCAATGCATGAGAATTTGAATTTAGTTTAATTCTTAAAGTTTAACCCATAGAGTCCGAATGAAGTCAAAACCCTACCCGTTTGTTTGAATTGATTTTATCCCATTTAATTCTTGCGTTCATAGTTTAATTTTCTTTAAGTAAAATTTTGTTTTAGTTATAGTTTAATTTGCTCCCTTAAATCCAAAAGAATTCGATTACTTCAACTAGAAAACGGTATAAACTTAGTGCTTAGCGACCAATCCTCGTGGGAACTATACTCACTCATCATTATATTACTTGTGCAACTAGTATACTTGCTACATATTGCATGTTGTAGGAAACACGCATCAAGTTTTTCGGGTTGATCGTGCGTTGTGTGGGATATTGAGGAGTGTGGGTTTTTAATTTTGGAGTGTTTGGTTGAATTTGGAAAAATCGTAGTTTGGGGGTTGAGGTGAAAATTTTTTGAAAGTGTTGTCAATTTTTGCAGGATTGAATTGGTTGTTGTAAGACACTTAAGTTTGAATTTTGAGTTGCATTGTTGAGTTGAAGTGTAGTTTTGGAGAAAATGCCGCTAAAAGTCAAGGTACCATCCAAGGGCAAGGGAAAAGGAAAGAAAATAGACGACCGGTTTGTAAGTGAAAAGGCTCAGAAAAACTATGAGGCAGCAGCCAAAAGGAAAGACAAGGGATTTATCCCTAAGCATGGGACTACTGACTGCAACCCAGGCTGATGAGTGAGTCTAGGGAGAAATTGGTAGGACTTTATGAGTGAACCCGCACATGCGGTTGTGGAACCACTGGTGAGAGAGTTTTATGCCAACCTCCTTGAATGTGATGAGGGGGTTGTTTTTGTGAGGGGTACTGATGTGGTATTTACGGCAAAGGTCATCAATGATTTCTATGGCTTGCCTCAGATTGACCGTGATGGATATGAGGAGTTTAGGAAGACATAGAAAAAGGATGAGGTGATTCTTAGGACCATAGTGAAACCAGATGCCTATTGGGATATTTCAAAGAAGGCCAAGAAAACCATTAAGGGGACTAGTTTAACACCAGTGGCTCGATTGTGACAATATTTTATTTGTGCTAGGATGATGTCGGAGACATACTACAGTACAGTGACGTATAAGAAGGCACTGTTGTTGTATTCTATTACCACAGGAAAGAGAATGGACGTGGGGAACATCATCTTGACGAGTATCCAACTTCCAGTCAAACCAGGGCGCAGCAGTTTTCCGTTCCCACATCTCATTACAGAGTTATGCACTAAAGCAGGAATCGAGGTATAGGATGATGAGCCACTGATCCATGTTGCCCCAATCCTTGACATAGCCTACTTCCGCAAACATCTTGAACCTTAACTAAAAGAAAGGCCCAGACTAGGCACCAAGAGAAAGAGAACAACAGCAGCTGCCATCGCATCCGGTTCAATAGTCACAATGAGAGAAATGATGCAGAAGATGATGGGTAAGATGAAACGAATGGAACGACATCATGGGTGGCTGACAGAGCAGATCAGGAAGACACACAAGCTGCACTGAGCTACTGCAACAAGCTGGGATTGATACTTCAGAAAACCAGTGGTAAGACTGGGATTCAGATGAATGGTTAGGCTCCGATTCAAAAGAGGATGACGCTGAGGAAGAGGAGGAGGCCGAAGAATGAACACCTGAGCACCTGTTTTAGTTTTCTTTGTTTTTATTTGTTTTATTTGTTTATGTTTTTCTTTTATTTTGAACATTGAACTTAGTTGATATTTTTGTTTGGGATTGTGTTAGTTGTTTTAGTTGTTTCATTCTTGTTTTAATTTCTAGTTGATGTAAAGACGAGATTAGGGTTGTAATACTTTCATATTAGTCAGTGGATTTTTCTAACATAGTGGACACCATAGTTTTCAATTGTTTTTACAGAATTTGGGTGATGAAAAAGCTGAGGACCAGGTGTGCACACTGTTGAGCGAAACTTCAACTTCACGGATTAATCAGGGAACTATCTCGCCTTTTTCTATTTTGTTTTCTATTCCTAAGTTATGCATAATGTGACATTGGGGACAATGTCATCTTTAGTTTGGGGGTAGGAAAAAATTTGAAATTTTTTTATTTTTGTTTCAGTTATGTTTGTGTTTTTGTTGTGGTTGCCAATGATGAATTGCATAAGTCCATGATGAGACTAGGATTGTTGGGATTTTATTGTTAAAAAATGTTAAGCATTGCTTCAAGTTTATGTTTATTGACTGAATTTTGATTGAGGTTTGTTGAGTGGTTCAACCACCATTTTCATTTATTTCGGCATGCTTAGATTCATTTTATGTGGTTAGGTAAAGTTTGATAATGTTGGTGGATTCTAGAACCTAGTAGAGAAGTGCTTAAGGCAAAATTTTAGGAATAGGCATTGTTGAGGAAATGATTTAGGCATTTTTCGGAATGTTTGAGCCTTTCCAGCCAACCCACGAATGAATTTTCCCTAGTTACCCACTTGAGCCTTATGAGATTATCATTGCGTTTTATTTTCTTGCAAACTGAAAATTTCCCAATCCTAACTACCCTAAACACTTTATGATACCCTTTTAGTAGAATTTTGGACCCAATGCAAACACAAAGAAAAGAGTTGTGTGAATGAACTAAAAGAATAGTTTGGGGGTTGTGAGAAGGGCAGGAAGAATAAGAGAGGTAATTAACCTCAATTGAGTTTAAAAATAAAAAAATAAAAATTATTTCAATTCAAAATCAGAAACAAGAAATATATAAGTTTGAGGGTTGTGAAATGGTTGACACTTTGATTGGTGGTTGAGAAGAAGTGGAGATTGATGTGACTTGTAGTGTTTGCATGAGGAAAACCGAGTTCTCTTACTTTGTTTACCCTGTCCTTTTTCTTGGAACCCACTACCCGAGCCTAACGTTACAAGCTTGTAAAGACCTATTGATTCTTAGCGATGTCTAGTCTACATTAGTGGAGAGTAATTCGATATTTAGGCTTATGGAGTCTGCCACCATTTGCTAAACTTTTCAATTCTGCATAAAATAATCCGGGAAGTTGGAATGTGGATTGAAGTGGGGATCACCTACTCGGTGGACCGATTGAGGAAGACAGTCAATGTAGATTATAACTTCTTGGAGTGTTGAACATTTTCTGATAATAATTTTTCAACAACCTTTGAGACTTATGTAATTTCTAGGCAATCCTTGTTAAGTTGAGTCTAATTTTTTGTTTGTTCACTTTTTTAAGTTTTGTTGTGTTATGTTTTGTGTTTTTGGTTGTTTGTTTTTTTCTTTCGTTGAGTTTTGTACCTTATGCTTGGGGACGAGCATGTCTTTAGTTTGGGGGTATTTGATAATCCGTGGATTATACTGTTTTTATTATACTTTTTAGTCGGATTTCAGATACTTCTTAGTTCATTTTGACCTGAATTGCTACTTAATTCTTTATATTTTGTGTTTTAGGCTAAAATGGACATTTTATGCAAATAATGAGCAAATTGGAGTTTTTGGACTCATAAGTGAGCGGATCTTAGAAGTTAGGAAAGTTCTGAAGCAGAGTGGAGCACTATGAAGCTTGTTTCCATGAGGAGAGCGTCGAAGATTGAAGATTCAAGCAAAGAAGCAAGCAGAGGGCAATTATATAAATTCAGAATTCCACATGAAGGTTCGCCACGGCGAAGAAAGTTGCACACGAGAGTTTTATTTCACTTCGTCACCGCGGCGAGAATCCTTCTTCGCCGCGGCGAAGTCTGCGAATTCCAAAATGCATAGTTTCATTTTTTATGCATTTTCCTAGGTTTTAGGGTGAGGTATAAAAGAGAAACTTAGTCATTTTTGTATGGGTCATTCGTTTTAGTAGAGAGCAGCTATTTTCATTTCCTTAGGTTGATTTTGGGCATACTTTGATTGAAAAGGGTGAAGATTCGAGATTAAAACCAGTGGATTAGTCATTTGGGGAGATCTCTTGTCCTTTCTCTTATTTTCATTATGTTGAACATTGGGTTTTTCGTTTCTTTTGTTTATGTTGTTGATTTAACTATGAACTAATCCATTTTGGGTTAGGGTTTTGATGTAGTTCGGATTCTCATGGATTAAGCAATTGATTTTTATTATTTTCATATGCTATTGCAATGATTGTGGGGTTATTCTGTTTTTAATGTTATTAATTGATGAATATGATGAGATTGAGAAATAATTCATGTTAGGCTTCTTAGGTAATCACCATTGTAGTATTAAATGCTAAAGATAGATTTAAGAATCAATGAAATCAATCTAGGATTCTAGGTGCTTAATGAGCTTAGAACTATTAATCTTCAATTTGTTGGGTGTGGAAGCTTAATAGGGAAAAGTAGGAAAACATAGCCTGAGAAGGTATGTTTACAATTTAGAGAATTCGATTTACAATAAATGCATGTGAATATGGAAATAGCATGATCTGTAGGTTTAATCCATAAAGTCCGAATGAAATCAAAACCTTACCCGTTGTTTTAAACTGATATTACCTTGTTTTTAATCTTGCTTTCATAATTTAGTTTTGAATATTTAGAAATCTTGTTTTAGTTTTAAGTTTAATTTTCTCCCTTTAATCCAAACATCTCGATTGCTTCAACTTGAAAACAGTAGAAAACTTAGTGCTTACAACCAATCCTCGTGGGAACGATACTCACTCATCACTTTATTACTTTGTGCGATTAGTGCACTTGCTATTTATGCATGTTGTAGTTTCAACGCATCAAGTTTTTGGCGCCGCTGTCAGGGATTGAGTTTTGTGTTAACATTAAAATTTTCTTGTGTTAGCTAGATTGGAGTGTTAATTTTACTTAATTGTTATTTGTTTAATTTTCGTTAATTTTTCTTGGTTGTTGTGATTTCGCTCTTTCTACTTTTCTATGTAATTTATGGGAAGAGCAAGACGTCAGCCAGTGGTTCCTGTTGATCCTGAGATTGAAAGAACCACTCGAAGACTAAACAAAGAAAGAAGAGAAAGAGAAGCTACAATTGAACCAGAAGTAATAGTTGTAGAGATGGCAGAGAATAGAACACTAAGGGAATTCTCTGTTCCCACAGTTGAAGGTAGTGGGTCAAGTATTACTAGACCAGCGGTACAAGCCAAAAACTTCGAGATAAAGTCAGCAATCATCCAGATGATCCAACAGTCGGTTCAGTTCAAGGGTGATTTGAAGGAAGGTCCGAATCTACACGTTGCCAATTTTTTGGAGATTTGTGATACTTTTAAGTCAAACAGAGTGTTAGATGATGCAATCAGATTGAGACTATTCCCATTTTCATTGAAGGATAAAGCTAAGGGATGGTTACTGGCACTACTAACAAGAACAATCACCACATGGAATGATTTAGCACAGAAGTTCCTGACCAAATTCTTTCCTCCAGCAAAGTCGGCAAAGTTGAGAAATGACATCACATTATTCATTCAAGAAGAGTCAGAGTCATTGTATAAGGCTTGGGAGAGATACAAAGAATTACTGAGAAGGTGTCCACATCTGATAATCCGAGGATTATACTATTTTATTTAGGCTTTTTGGTCGGATTTTAGATACTTCTTTGTTTGTTTTTGCCTGAATTGCTACTTAATTCTATATATTTTATGTTTCAGGCTGAAACATGCATTTTTAGCAAATAATGAGCGAATTGGAGTTTCTGGACCCAAAAGCAAGCAAATCTCAGAATTTGGGAAAGTTCTGAAGCAGAGTTAAAGCACTATGAAGTTTGTTCCCATGGGAAAGCATCGAAGATTCAAGCAAGGAAGCAAGCAGAGGGCAATTCTGTAAATTCAGAATTTTCCAGGAAGGTTTACCGTGGCAAAGTTTATTCTTCACCGCGGCGAAAGAAGATAGGCACGAGATTTACTTTAGTTTGTCGTCGCGGCGAAACTGTTTCTTCGCTACGGTGAAGTCTACGAAATTTTGTTTTCTCCAAAACGCATAGTTTTATTTTAGGAAGGGTTTTAGGTTTTTGAGGGAACTATATAAGAAAAACCTTGCCATTTTGGTGGAGGTTCGTTTGGTTTTCATCTGGGCTAGAGTAGTTTTTACATTTGGAGAGAAGATTTGAGCTTGAATCTTGTGGATTCTTCAACTGGGGAGATCTCTACTCTTTTCTCTGTATTTCATTATGTTGATTACTGGGTTTATTGTTTTTCTTGTTGTTTGTGTTAATTTAGTTATGAACTAACCCATTTTGGGATAGGGTTTTGAAGTTATTCTTTTTTATATGGATTAATCAATTTATGATTGTTGCGTTTATATTCTATTGCGTAGATTGTGTGATTATTCTGATTTTTATTGTTGAACATGATGAGATTGAGAAATGAATCATGTTAAGCTTCTTGGATAATCACCATTGTTAATTTGAATGCTAGAGATAGATTTGAGAAACAATGAAATCAATCTAGGATTCCATTAGGTTAATGAACTTGGATTTGTTAATCTTCAATTTGTTGGGTGCGAAAGATTAATAGGGAAAAGTAGGAATTCATAGCCTGAGAATGTATGTTTGACAACTTAGGGAATTCGGTTTACAATCCGAATATGTGAGTGTAAAAGTAGCATAATCCATAGAGTCCGAATGAAGTCAAACCCTAACTGTTTGTTTTAATTGATATTATTCTTGTGTTAAACCTTGCTTTCATATTTTAGTTGTTTTTACACTTAGTAAATTTTGCTTTCAGTTTAGTTTTATATTCTCCCATAAATCCAAACAATATTCGGTTTCTCCAACTTGAAAACTAATAGGAAATTCAGTGCTTAGCAACCAATCCTCGTGGGAACGATACTCACTCATCACTTTATTACTTTGTGCGACTAGTGCACTTGCTATATTTGCATGTTGTAGTAACAACGCATCAATATCATGACTATGAAATTTGGAAAATGGATGTCAAAATAGCTTTCCTAAACGGAAACCTTGAAGAGGATGTGTATATGACACAACCCAATGGTTTCGTTCTTGATGGTCAAGCTGATAAAGTATGCAAGTTGCAGAGGTTCCATTAATGGACTCAAGCAAGCTTCAAGGAGCTGGAACATTCATTTCGATGAAGATGTAAAAGAATTCGGTTTTATCAAGAACGAAGATGAGCCATGTGTTTACAAGAAAGTGAGTGGGAGCGTAGTGGCATTCCTAGTGTTGTATGTCGATGACATACTTCTGATCGGGAATGATATACCGAACTTGCAATTGGTAAACACTTGGTTATCCAAGGGCTTCTCCATGAAGGACTTAGGAGAAGCAGCCTACATCCTTGGAATTAAGATCTACCGAGATAGATCACATAGGTTGCTTGGCCTAAGTCAGAGTACATACATTGACAAGGTACTAAAGAGATTCAGTATGGAAGAATCCAAGAAGGGATTTCTTCCAATGTCACATGGTGTCTATCTCTCTAAGGATATGTGTCCTAAAACACACGATGAGAGAGATAGAACGAAGAGGATCCCATATGCGTCAGTAATTGGATCTATCATGTATTCCATGTTGTGTAGTCGGATTGATGTCTCATGTGCATTAAGCACTTGTAATAGATATCAATCGGATCCAGGTGAGCATCAATGGATAGCTGTCAAGAACATCCTTAAGCACTTGAAGAGGACTAAGGACATGTTCTTGGTATATGGAGGGGAATATGAGCTCACTATAAGAGGATACAATGATGCTAGTTACCAAATAGATAAAGACGATTATTGATCACAATCACGGTTTGTATTTTGTCTCAATGGGCATGCAGTGAGCTGGAAGAGCTCCAAGCAAAGCACTATAGCGACCTCTACAATGGAGGCTGAGTATATTGCATTATCCGTTGCAGCCAAGGAGGCAGTATGGATTAAGAAGTTTGTCACTGAACTTGGTGTGGTCTTTACGATTGTTGATCCAATAGATGTCTATTGCGACAATAGTGGAGGAATAGCCTAAGCAAAGGAACCACAGTCTCACCAGAAGTCCAGACACATACTCAGACGTTTTCATCTCATCAAAGAAATGGTTGAGAGGAAAGATGTACAGATCAGTAAAGTGCATACCGATGACAATCTCGCCTATCCATTGACGAAGCCTCTGTCATAATAGAAGCATAAAAAACACTTAAGGTCATTCGGTATTAAATACATGAATGATTGGCTATAGTGCAAGTGGGAAATTGTTAGAGTAGGTGCCCCAAAGCCAATCAATTATTGTAAAATTGACTCTATAATAAATGTTTATTTATCAATAAAGGGCATATTCTTCTATATCGTGTATGTAATGATATATGTCCTCAGGATGGTAGAACCGTGACGAGGGTATCAAGTTTTTCAAATCTTGATAGTGAGAACCCTATGATCACATATGGTGGCCATTCTAGAAACGTCCGTAGCCCTAGTATTATTGTGACCAAGGATACAGATAATACGGTAAGGCTATCATAGTGCTGACCCTATCAAAAGGTAGTGCCTGATCTCACTTGTCAAGGTTGTTTGCCGATAACCTGGTGCAACGCATGGGTGCTTACTAGAGGAAAGTTCACTGGACAGAACCACCAGAGGATTCCATATGGATGGTAACCCTAGTGTCTATGGAATAAATCCTTTAACGGATAGTGGTGCATGTGATCCTTAGACTTGAGATCACCGAAGCGCCTTGTGCACCAATTGGTGTAGTTTGACACTAGCCCAACGTGGTTCTATTCAAAGCTATCAATACGGTAGTGATTGGCTACATTGAGAAGTGTATCGAGACTATGGTGGATTGACAAAGGATTCATCACTCTTGGGTACGAGAGAAGTTGTCTCACTAGTTAATTCAGTAAATGGCAATGACACTAAATCTGCGGCCACAATGAGACTGAGTTGTTGCTAAATCCAATTTAATATTCCTGTCATTAGTCCAATAACTGAATACAAACATGTCGAGGATATCTGAGGTTGACACTATTTTTGTACCTCAGTCTCGATGAGATAACAGTTGATGAAAGGATTTGATTGCTCGGTAACCATACCATTGACAGGCTGCAGTTTTATTGAATTCGAATCTACCGAGTGGCCATGATGCCTTACTAGGGGCCAATCTTGGTCTATGTGTAATGTAACACTTGCTCTCTACTACTATTCTTATAATACATACTATGTAAATTATAGATATACGTAGCGTATGAAAGATAGTGGGCTCAAATTTTTCTTTACTCATAAAATATAATTCTTTACAAATACAAAAGACTGTGTATTAAAAACTTTCTAATTAATACAAAATATCATAGCTGGTGGACAGTGGTGCCAATACTCTCCGCTCCTCGATGTCCATCCGATCGCTACTCCTATTTCTTACAAAACAGAGAAGAACAACGGGGTGAGCACAACAATGCTTAGTAAGTCAATCCTCTACTACCTGTCCCCGCAACTCACTCTTTGGTTCTTTCCTTACTCTACCGTTCTTCTATTTCTATTCACATTTAACTCTGTTCTGCTCTTTTTATTCTTTCTTTCTCTCTGTTCTTATTCTCTTTTCTTCTTCTCTTATTCTTACTCACCATGAAGGAAAATCATGGTTCTCTCTTGTTCTCGTCATACTCTCACTAACCAAGGAAGAAATCATTGTGCATGCATGTATAAGTTGTACATGCAACTAATGCAAAAGAACCATATGTTTCTTTATTCTACTCTCTATTCTTACTAGCTCACACTCTCTCATTCTTTCTCATACTCTCTCTCTTTCGATCTCATTCTATCTCAAGCTTTCTCAAGCTTTCTCATTCTTTAATTCTCTCTATTATCTCATTCTCATTCTTTAATTCTCTCTATTATCTCATTCTCATTTCTCATAATTCATTTTTACTAACTCGCTCTTTGAATGTCACGGCCCCATCTTACCGGAGGCACGGCCAGGACTTCTCCCGCTCTACGTGACTTCTACTGATTCTCTTTTTGTCTCTCTTTCTCATAACTCTTTTCTGTTAACTTTCTATTGTAGGTCACGGCCTCATCTTACTAGAGGCACGGCTGGGTACTCATCCCACTCTTCATAACTCTACTTATTGTCTCTCTTTATTCTTTCTCATGTTTGCTCATTCTTCCTCACTTGCATGTCACGGCCTCATCTTACCGGAGGCACGGCTGGGTGGAGATCACAAAGCACCAACCCACTCTTCGTGACTTCTACTCATTCTCTATTGATCGGATTCGGTCATGCATGGATTCGAACCCTTGGCCACGTGAGTGTATTCTCTCTCTCTCTCTCTCTGAATGTCACCGCCCCATCTTATCGGAGGTATGGCTGGAACCTCATGTTCCACTCTTTGTGATGGTCATGGCCCCATCTAACCGGAGGCATGGCTGGGGATCACAAAGCACCCACTCTCGTGACTTTACTCATCACTCACGGGTTCCCCATCGCACAACCTACTCTATTCTCTTCTTTTCCTCTTAGATTCACAAAGATCTCTACTCTTGCTCGAGCTAATACTCATCTCTTTCTCAAGCTAGTACTCATAGTATAACTTAACTCTTAGAGTAGTCCATTCACAAGGTTCTCTACTCTTTCTCAAGCCTATTACTCATAGTGTAGCTTATACTCAAAATTCTCTACTCTTTCTCAAGCTACTTCTCAAATGCACCACTAATGCATATGGATGGTTTATGCTCATTATTGCTCTTATGAAAAGCACAAATACAATGTTGCATCAAAGACAGTCATTCTGCACAGTTTACACTCAAGAAGGCATAACTTGAGTTATACACATCTGGATTGCTACAATTTTTGTCTCGTTTTAAAGATTAGAGACAGGGCTATAACTTTTATGTTTTGGTCTAAACCCACTTCAAACTTTAAGATGCCCAAACATCACTTAGAAAGTCACGGCTGTGACAGGGCAGTTTGGTAACATGTTTTCACTTAGGCATTTCATCAAAAAACTCATGTGCATACAAGAACTCTTCTCTAATTAAAACTCTACTTCTCTTTTTAACCATCCAAAATGGGAGGAAACTCCCTTCTATGGACATGGTTCCTATCATAGAAGAACACTCCAAAAATATCTACTTAATCTCCTCCAACTTCATCTCAAACTCGTCACACATCAACACTTCCCATAAAGGAAATATATCCAACAAACATAACATGAATACTCTTCTCAACTCAATTTCTCAACAAACAAACACATATCTCTACTCAATTTCTCAACGAGCATCATTTATACATGCATAAAGAAATCTCTACTTAAGAATTTCTTAAACTTTAGCTTGAGTTGGATTTACTTACCTCATACTAAAGCTCTCTACTCTTGTTGGACCTTAGCTTTCCCTTATTTCCTAAGCATAAACGTAGTAAGAACTTAACCCTTACATAAATAAAACTCATATTTCTTGCTTAGGATCAATTCTTTGTCAAATCCCAACTCAAAACTCTCAAAAATCCCTTGGAAGATTGAGTGAGGAATTGAGAGAAAATGAGAGATGAAGAGGCGGTGGAAATGGGTGAAATGAAGGAGTTTAGAGAACTAAACTCTTATTAGCTCATATAATATACACTCTTTCCCATTTTGCCCTTACTCTTACTTGAAAATTCCACCTTTATCTTTTAATTCATTACACTCACACCCCCACACTAACCTATTCTCCATGAAATTTCCCTGCATTTTACTCCCCACTTTTCCTGCTAATTAGGGGTAGAATGGTCATTTTGCCCTTATGAAAGAATTCTCTAGAAACTCAAACAAAAAACTCAGCCTGCCCTTCGCCACGGCGAAGGATTCTCTGTCGCCTCGGCAAAGAATTACAGAACCGACACCGCCATACACAAAGCCAACGTCGCCGCAGCGAAGACTATTATTCACCCCGGCAAAGACTGCAACTCCAAAATCCGCCAAGTCTTGATCAATTCTAGGGTAAACACTCAACCAAACCCAAAACATAAACTCAACCAAGGGCCAACCAAACAACATGAACAATATACAAACTCATTTAGGAGCAATTCAGTAACCCTTTAGGCCATACCATAAACAATGGCTACGTATCTCAAGTGGGGCGTTACATGTAGTGAGACAATTAGTTAGTGTTAATCGCGATACTACACACTACTGATATGATGAGAAGCCTACGGGTAACACACTTAGAAGATAATTTAATAATCAATTTGTGAGAAGGGTATTTTTGTCTTTCAGGATGAAAGGATATTTTGGTAATCTTGTAGTGCAATTAAATTTGCTGAGGTTATTTCCTTTATTTAATTTGATATTAAAATTAAATTAGTGAGATTATATTTAAATATATATATGTGCGCATATATTTAATTGAATTATTATTATTAATTAAATGTTAATATATTATTATATTTTAATATATTTTAATAATAATAATAATAATTAATTAATTAATTAATTTAAAATACCAATTACATGGTGTTCGGTTGCAAGGATGAACTAGGGTTGGAGCCCATGGCTATTCCTAAGTGGAAAAAGGTTTTAATTTTTGCACTATATAAGTGCAACTTAAAATTAAAACAATATAGAATTATTCATTCAATTAAAACCCTAACCACACAAAATGTAACGCCCACATCAGGGTATGTAGCTTTATTTATGCCCTAATACCCTTAGTTGAATCTTGATAGAGTTATCTTGGACAAGTGTTAAGGAAATTCTTTAAAATGTTATTAGGGGTAAAATGGTCATTCCACTCATAATTAGATGAAAGAGTGGGGAATGAAAAGAAGTAGAATAACATGGAGAAGTTAATAAAAGTGAGGGCATTATTGTAATTGACTAAGGGGACATAGATGGAATTTTTAGAAAGTGCAAGGGTAAAATGGGAAACTATATATATTATTTAGTAATAAGAGTTCAAGAGTTGAAACCCTAACCGCTCCACCCATTATTCACGCCACCTTCACCCCAAATTCTCTCAAATTTCTTCACTAAATTTCTAAGGAAATTCATAGGATTTTGGCTAGATTTTGATAGATTTTCAATTTTAAAGTCTTAAATTCTTATGGTTTTATATGCTTAAGGTTTAAGAGGAAGGGGAATTCTACCAAAGAGAGATTATAGTGTTGGAATTGCTCAAATTTAAGGTAAGTAAATCCAACTTTAGCTTTGATTGAATAAATACTTGTGTAGAGGAATTTCGTATATGTTGTATGTGTATTTGGATGATGAGAATTATGGATTGAAATTGAGGTTGTTTGATTTGTGAATCTTATGGCCATGAGAAGTGATGTATTTGTATGTGTTGAGTTGATGACTTATGAAAGAATGGATGTGGAAGGGTGTAAGGTGAAATTCGGCTAGGGTTGGTTGTTGGCCTTAGGGAGTTTTTGCTCCAATTTTAGTGGCTTGAGAAATATATGGAAGTGTAACCAATTTAGGGTTTGTATGTGCATGTAAGGTGTTTGATGAAATTTCAAAGAAAGTGCATATATATGAGTATGTTAGATTAGTACTTTGTTATGGAAATGTTGTTGGTAGAGAATACTAGTTCCATAATGATATCTTTATATGCCATAATGCATTCTTACCATTTGAGCATTTGCATTTAGAAAGAATAGCAAAGAATGAGCATATTTACATGCACATATACATGTATGAGAACATTAAAGAATAAAGAGAAAGAAAGAAAAGATATTAATTCTATGATAAGTGCTTGAAAATACACTTATAGTTAGTGGTTTTAGGTATCATTTGTGGGAAATTAGGATTAATTTGCGTGAATTAACTTAATTGTTTCATAAACGCGCTTTTCGGGATCACGGGTATTTTTGTTGTGTTTTCAGGGAATAAGGCTCAAAAATAATATTCGGATGAGAGATGATGGTTGGCGAGAGAATTTTGACGATTGGAAACAAACGGATCGAGAATCGAAGTTGAATTGAAGAAGTTATGGAAGTTGAAGTAAAGAGAAGATCCTAGATTACATTCCAGCTTGAGCATGCCTTCGGTATTTTGAGAATATCTTTAGATTTAGAATTCGTATTAAGACGATTCTTGGACTTTTGGAAAGCTGATTCAAAGGGCTACATTTCATATGTTTACCACTTTTCCAAATTTCATCGTTATCAAGTTAAAAAATCACCATCTCTGAAAAACAGTGGAATGATGCGGGAAGAAGACCAGTAGCTATTGTGCCGCGGCACACCTGTTCCAGTAGCTACTGTGCTGCAGCATAGTGCTGTGGCACAGTCACGACACCTGGGAACTTTTCTTCCGTTTTTTACTAGGAAAATAGGGTTTAAGAGTCCTAAACTAACTAGAATTAAGGAAAACAAAACCCTAACCCTTGTGGGATATAAATAGAAGTCTTTTAGCATTATTTTGGGGGAATTCTTTTAGGGATAAAAAAAAAAAAAAAAAAGAGAGAGAGAACAAAGATATTCAAGAACTGAAGAAAAAAGGAGATTAAAGAAGGCTTGGAGAAGAAGAATTGGAGGAGATCATCATCAACTTCAATAATCCAACCAAGTTTCACTAAGTTTTTCTTCTTCTTTGTTATTATTATTTGTTATGAATAATACAATGATGTTCTCATATTTATTCATGAAGAACTAATTCTTTTGTGATTGAGGGTGATTTCAAAACCCTAGACATGTCTTGTGATTAATAAAATCTACATCTTTTTATCTTTTGATCCCTCTTGGTTATGTGATTATTTCACTGAAAATAGGGTTTAACTAGATTTTTCTAATTGTTTAAGTGGTCAATTAAATCGTTAGGATTAATCTATTAATGCCAATTTAGGTTGTCTAGTATGGAATTGCTTTATTAACCTAAATAACTAGTGGTAAAGTGTATGCCTGCATACATGGGGGGTAATCACTCAAGATAACTAAACCGACCATATGAGTTTGGCCTTGATTCAGTAGGTCTCTTGCAACTTAATGCTTTTATTACTTTGAATCTAGAGATCGTATCCTAGGTTATCTAATAAATAGGGAATTGTGTTATGACCGTGTCTAATCCAACGACTCAGTAAGGAGAGATAGAACTTATCATCGTTTGATATTTTCTAAGCTGATGTGATTAAGAGGGTAGAAAGTTAAAGAGTGCTTTTATTTTATATAATTCATGTCTAGTGGTGGCGAATAAACCTTCAATCCAGTTTCTCTTATTTATCTCTTTCGTGATTGTCTGCTTGTTTTATTTTGTTTTATTTTAGTTTGATAGTTGTTGTTGAGTTTTTATAATTCGTGACAAACCCTGTTTGAACTAGATAATTAATTGAGTTCACAAATCCTCTGCGGGAAAGACCCTTACTTGCTTTTTGCTACTACACGACTTTGCATTAGAATTTAGTGAGGTAAAATTAGGTGTTGCATTTGTCTGCATCATTGTAGAATCATTATCTAAAGAACATAAATAAAGAATACCTCAAATCTGAAATTTTATTTACAGAAATACAAAAAGATAAGAGAAGAGAAGGTTGCTGCGATGGAGAACCCGTGAGTGACAGAGAAAAAGAATATCCCCACATGCACCCCGCCTTTAGTGAGCGGCCTAAGAATAAGAAAGAAGAATTTGTACAGTCCGTAAGAAGTGCATATGGATGAGGACTGTACCCAAGAAAGAATTTGAGAATACACTCACACGGCCAGGCTTCCGAATCCTTGCCTCAACCGAGTTCGATCGGCAAAGAAAGAATGGAAAAGAAAATAAAGAAAGAAAGAATAGAAAATAAGAGAGACTAAAAAGAAAGAAGAAAAAGAAAGAAAACAGAAAACAAAATGAGGAATAGAAAACAGAATAAGAAAACAGAAAAACAAAAAAGAAAATGCATTGCATAGAAAAAGTTTATGCATTTGTGCATATGCATCATGCCATTTCTACTATCTTGAGTTAGTTTCCCTATTTGTGCTTACATATCAGTAAGTGAGAAACTAGAATCTTAGAAAGAGAAGAGAAGAATTGAGAAGTTTGGTGTAAGGAAAGGAAATCCAGGATCTGAGTAACGGAGAAAGAATAGAAGTATTATGGGTTTACTTATTGAGCAATTAGTGCTCACTCCATTGATTTCACCGTTTTTGGAGGTAATAGATGAGATGTAGTCGGGAGGAACATCAAATAGCGGAGGAGAATGGCACCACTGTCCAAGATTACTTTGTACTTATTTTTGTGACTTTATTACTTGATGTAGAGATTTGTATATAAAGTCAAATTTATTTTGGGCCCACTATTACATTCTTATATACATATATATTTTCGATAACATGTTAGTGAGTTTTACTTATATTTTTCCAAAGATTTACTAGCTAGACAGAATATTACACAAAATCTCTCTCTCTCTCTCTCACGTTTCACTCTTGAGTGAAAAAGAAATTTTTTTCTTGTTCTTCTTTCTTGATTCTTGAAACCCTTGATTATTCTAGCAAAATAATCAACGGTTATATGGATTGTTTGTTAGAGTAGATGCCCTAGAGCCAATCAATTATTGTAGAATTGACTCTTTGTAATAATGTTCATTAATCAATAAAAGTCATTTTATACTATATCGCGTAAATCATTATTATTGCAATATGTATTGATATATGTCCTTAGAATGGTAGAACCGTGACGAGGGTATCAAGTGGTTCAAATCTTGATAGTGAGAACCCTATGAGCACATATGGTGGCCATTCTAGAAACGTCCGTAGCCCCAGTATTATTCTAAAGTAAGGGCACAAATAATACAGTAAGGCTATCATAGTGTTGAACGACCCCGTCGAAAAGTAGTGACTGATCTCACTTGTCAATGTTGTTTGGTGACAACCTAGTGCAACACATGGGTGCTTGTTGTAGGCGAATACACCGTAGCAAGTTCACTAGACTGATCCACCAAAGGATTCCATATGGATGGTAACCCTAGTGTCTATGGAACAAATCCTCTAACGAATGGTGGTGCATGTGATCCTTAGACTTGAGATCACCGGAGAGCCTTGTGCATCGATTGATGTAGTTTGACACTAGCCTAACATAATTCTATTTAGAACTGTCAATACGATGGTGATTGGCTACATCAAGGAGTGTATAAAGACTATGGTGGATAGACAGAGGATTCATCACTCTCGGGTACGGAGATGTTATCTCACGGAGCAATTCAGTAAATGACAATGACATTAAAATCGTGGCCACAGTGGGATTGAGTTGTTGCTCTATCCAGTTTATAATACAGGTCATTGGTCCAGTAACTGAATACACAATATCGAGAGTAACGGTAGGTTGACATATTTCTATGCCTCGGTCTCATCGAGATAACAAATGATGAAAGGATCGAATTGTACGGTAACCATATCGTTGACAAGTAGCTACTTTGTTGAATCTGAATCTATCGGGTAGCCATGATGCCTTGCTAGGGGCCAATCTTGGTCTGTGTATAGTGAGACGATTAATTGGTGTTAATCGCGATACTACACACTACCGATATGATGAGGAGCCTATGGGTCACACACATAGAAGATAATTTAAGACTCAGAAAGAAAGAAGGGCATTTTCGTCTTTTAGGCAAAAGGGTATTTTGGTAATTTCACAGTGCAATTAAATTTGCTAAGGTCGTAGCCTTTATTTAATTTGTTAGAAAAATTAAATAAGTGAGATTACATTTAAATATGTGTTCACATATATTTACACAAATTATTCATTATTGTTAAATGTTAATATATGTTAAATATGTATTAATTGATTTTAAATTGAGATAATGATAAACAATATTAAAATGGGAGTGTTTGGTAACAAGGGGTGTTTGGGTTGGAGCCCAAGCCTATTCCATAAGGGAATAGGGCAACTAAACTTATGCTATATAAGTAAAAGTTTAATTGAGAGAAAAGTGAAGTCATTCATTATTTCATTTCATTGAAAAAGGAAAAGCTACAACACCCAAAAACACTCTCTCACGCCAGATTTGAGTTTTGGTTTTAAATCAAACACTCTTCATTTCTTCTTTGTTCTTAAGGCTAAAGAGGATCTAGCAAATCCCTCTTTAGTTTCTTGCGATGATCTTCGTGTGGACTACGTCGATTCGATCCTACACTTGGGTCGGTAGCAAAATACGTTCAAAGACAAAGTTGGAGGAGCCTCCAAACGTGCGTATGATTTCTTAAACTCTAAACTAATTTTCTACAGATTCTTATTTTGATATAAACTGTAAATTTGTGCTCTGATCTTGGTTCTATGGAACGATCTGTGTTGTTATTAATTTTTGTTTTCCGCTGCCTCAATGGATCGTTTCCTAACAGTGGTATCAGAGCCTAGGGTACCAGATTTTGCAGTTTTATATGGATGGTTGATTACATGTATTTGATTGATAATATGTTGCCTTAAAGAATCTGCATAAAATCTTCCTTAAAAGCATGTTTTAAGAAATCAATTAATCGATTAATTTTAATTTGTTGATGATCTACAAGTTTGGTAATTTGTTGATGATCTACAAGTTTGGTAATTTGTTGATGATCTACAAGTTTGGTATATTGGGTGATGGATTTTTGTTGAAATTAGTGTGTATGATTGATTGCAAAATCCGTTTGGTGTGTTTTTGGTTACTGTTTGAACTGATCTAGAGCTACATCAGTGCACGCTCACTGCGGCGTGCGTATTTGGCATTCACACTGATTACGAAATCAGCGCTCACCACGGCGATCGTCCTTAGGATGAGCACTGTACGAAATTAGTGCTCGCCGCGGCGATATAACCCATCGCCGTGGCGATCGCACGTAGAGCGTGAACGTCAAGTTAACTAGCACATGCTGCAGCGATCTAACTCATTACCACAGCGAGGGCACTTTCGAGTGTACAAGGGCCAGATTGTAAAGTTTTAAAACTTTTAGACCAAATTGTAGATCTACAAATTGTCAAGGGGTAATTAATAATTAACCCACCAATTTCAAAAATTGATTGTTTTTGAAATGTATGCTATGTACTTGTTTGTATATTGCATGGTGTCCGGTACATGAGCCTTAGACCTATGGTGAATGTTTTAAAATTATTTAGGTATGTACGGTTGTAATTTATTAAATAGGGCCTGCGTGTCCTGCCTTTCTCCTCTTCTCAATGTACATTCTCTTCTCATCTCATTCCCCTCGAATGTAAATCAAGGTTTCTAAATTTATTGATGTAAAGAATTTTTATAATTATTCTTATTATAAATTTAGAATGATGTTTTTGCAATGTACTTAAAGAGGGAGCAAAGGACGAGGCAACCATACTTGAAGACTCAAGATATTTATTACAGGATGTTAGAGTAGATGCCCTAGAGCCAATGAATTATTGTAGAATTGACTCTTTGTAATAATGTTCATTAATCAATAATAAAAGTCATTTTATTCTATATCGCGTAAATCATTATTATTGCAATATGTATTGATATATGTCCTTAGAATGGTAGAACCGTGACAAGGGTATCAAGTGTTTCAAATCTTGATAGTGAGAACCCTATGAGCACATATGGTGGCCATTCTAGAAACGTCCGTAGCCCCTAGTATTATTCTGAAGTAAGGGCACATATAATATGGTAAGGCTATCATAGTGTTGAACGACCCTGTCGAAAGGCAGTGACTGATCTCACTTGCCAAGGTAGTTTTGTGACAACTTGGTGCAACACATGGGTGTTTGCTGTAGGCGATTACACCGCAGCAAGTTCACTGGACTGACCCCCCAGAGGATTTCATATGAATGGTAACCCTAGTGTCTATGGAACAAATCCTCTAACGAATGGTGGTGCATGTGATCCTTAGACTTGAGATCACCGGAGCTCCTTGTGCACCGGTGGATGTAGTTTGACACTAGCCCAACGCAGTTCTTTTCAGAGCTGTCAATACGGTGGTGATTGGTCGCATCAAGGAGTGTATCAAGACTCTGGTGGATTAACAGAGGATTCATCACTCCCGGGTATGGGAGAAGTTATCTCACGGCGCAATTCAGTATATGGCAATGACACTAAAACTGTGGCCACAATGGGATTGAGTTGTTGCTTTATCCAGTTTATAATACGGGTCATTGGTCCAGACACTGAATACATAATATCGAGAGTAACCAAAGGTTGAAACTATTTCTATGTCTTCGTCTCATCGAGATAACGTATGATGAAAGGATTGAATTGCACGGTAACCATATCGTGGATAGGTAGCTACTTTGCTGAATCCGAATCTATCGGGTGGACATGATGCCTTGCTAGGGGCCAATCTTGGTCTGTGTATTAGTGAGACAATTAATTGGTGTTAATCACGATACTATACACTCCGATATGATGAGGAGCCTATGGGTCACACACATGGAAGATAATTTAAGATCCAAGAAGAAACAAGGGCGTTTTCATCTTTTTAGACGAAAGGGTATTTTGGTAATTTCACAGTGCAATTAAATTTGCTGAGGTCGTAGCCTTTATTTAATTTATTAGAAAAATTAAATAAGTGAAATTACGCTTAAATATGTGTTTGCATATATTTAATTAAATCATCATTATTGTTAAATGTTAATATATATATATATATATATTAATTGAGTTTAATTGAGATAATGATGAAATTAATAAAATACCTAATTAGGGGGTGTTTGGGTTGGAGCCCAAACCTATTCCATATGGGAATAGGGCATTAAGGTTTTACTATAAAAGAAAAGTTAAATGTAAAAATTATAAGTTTTTCATTTAGTTGAATTTTCTTTGTGAAACCAAAACACATAGCAGCCTCACCTTCACTCTCCCACAATAGATTCATTTTGCCTAGAAATCAATTTCATTAATTTTTTTTTTTTCTTCTCAATCTTGAAGCCAAATAGGATCTAGCAAATCCCTCTTTGGTTCTTTTGAGATTGTCTTCGTGTAGACTACGTGGGTTCAATCCTATACTTGGATCGGTAGCAAAACATTCAAAGACAATCGTGGTGGAGCCTCCAAACGTGCGTATGGTTTCTAAACACAAATTATTAATTTCTGCGATTCTTGCTTTAATATAAATTGTATAATTATACCCTTGATCTTGGCTCATGTAAACGACCCTTGTATTATATATATATATATATATATATATATATATTTTTTTTTTTTTTTTTTTTTTTGTTTCCACTGCGTATACGGGACCGTTTACTAACAATGGTATCAGAGCCTAGGGTATTGAATTTTACAATTTTTATGTGTATGGTTGATAACATGTATTTGATGATAATATGTTGTCATACTAAATCTGCATAAATCTGTCTTAAAACATGTTTTTAAGAAATTGATTAAGCAATTAATTTTTAATTTGTTGATGATCTACTGGTATGGTATAATGGTTGATGGATTTTTGTTGAGATCAATGTGTTTGGATTGATTGCAAAATCCGTTTAGAGTGTTTTTGGTTGCTGTATGAATAGATTCGGAGCTACAGATCTGTGTACGCTCACCGTGGCGATATAACCCGTCGCTGCAGCAAGCGTTGTTCACGTTGGCGCTGGTGACGAAACCAGCGCTCGCCGCGGCGATATAACCCATCGTTGCGCGTCGTCCTCTGACGAGCGCATGCAGGGGCAGCTCCACCACGCGTCGTCCTGCGGGCGCGTGTATAGCCCCTGCTCGCCATCCGCGATCTCCCTTAGGGATGGCGACATACCAAATCATCGCGACGAACGTACATGGATCGTGGACGTCAAGTAACCAACGCACGCCGCGGCGATCTAACTAATCGCCGTAGCGAGCACACTTCTGAGTACATAGGGCTAAAATGTAAAGTTTCAAAACTTTTGGACCAAACGTAGATTTGCAAATTGTCAGGGGGTAAATTGTAATTAACCCATTAATTTAAAAAATTGATTGTTTTTGAAATGTATGCTTTGTACTTGTTTGTATATTGCATGGTGCCCAGTACATGAGCCTTAGACCTAAGGGTGAATGTTTTAAAATATTTTTGGGTATGTATGGTTGTATAATTTATTAAATAGGCCCTACGTGTCCTGCCTTTCTCCTTTTTCTCGATGAACATTCTCTTCTCATCTAATTCCCCTCGAATGTAAATCGAGGTTTCTAAATTTATTGATGTAAAGAATTTGTATAATTATTTATTGCAAATTTAGAACGATATTTTTGTAATGTACTTGAAGACGGAGTAAAGGACGAGGCAACCATACTTGAAGACTCAAGATGTTTATTACAGGAACCCTAGGTGACCCACCGATTCCTCTAGGCTCGAGGAAATCGGTTTTAGTTGGGCCATGTACCAGCACGTTTTGTATTATGTTTAGAATGCATGCTAAGGTTGAATGTTAAATAACATGCCAAACAATGTCATTCTAACAAATATAATAATCTGATGAGACATTAAATAACAAACCCCTCAACTAAAGTATATTAAGTCACGTGTGCCTTCCATCACCATGGTTTTAATCAAACCATTGTTCATTGAAACCTTGTTCACCAAAGCGAAGGGTACACTTCTACCAGTGGGAGGTTAAAATTCATTGGAGTTTTCCTTAATGGTGATGGGTCGACTTAAAATGACGGTTTTGCTTGTTTGCCCGTAACGCCCCACCTGAGGTACGTTGTTATTGTTTCCTCTTTCGCTCTCTTTTGAGTTGGTTTTAGTAATATTGTTTGAATGAATGTTATGTTGAATGTTTGCCCTGAAATTGGTTGAAAATAGAAGAATTTGAGTGTACCAAGCTTCGCCGGGGCGAAGAATCTTCCGCGCGGAAGATGTGTTGAAACCAAGGGTGAAACTCTCTGGACAGTTTCGCCGCGGCGACAAAGGTTTCTTCGCCGCGGCGACAGGCCGAATAAAATGTTTATTGAGTTTTGATATTTTCTTCCCCAAGGGCTATTTGACCATTCTACCCCCTAATTAGCAGGAAAAGTGGGGAGTAAATTGTAAGGATTTTTCATGGAGAATATGTTGATATGGGGGTGAGTTTGTAATGAATCAAAGGATATGGATGGAATTTCCATAGAAGAATAAGGGCAAAATGGGATTGAGTGTGTTAATATTTCATTAAAAGGAATTAGAATCAAAGAAACCCCTCATTTCTTCTTCTCAAACGTGACTCTTCCTTCTTCTCCTCTCAATTTCTCTTTTCTTTTGATCAAGGTTTTTCAAGGGATTTTTGAAGGGATTTGAGGTAGAAAAGCAACCTAAGGCTTCCTAAGGTAAGGATTTCTCCTTAAGTTGTGTGATTTGTGGATTTTAGTTCATTTTGGTTTTTGAGGGTTTTCATTCTTTTGGTTAAGAGTAGAGAATAGTCAAGCAAACCAAGTGAAAGGAAGATTTGGTGAAGTATCTCCATAGCAAGTAAGTAAAACCCAACCCAAGTTGAGATTTATGAAATTTCTTGATTAGGGTTTTGATAGAAATGATGTATGTATGTGATATACATGTGATATGGCATGTATGAAAGATTAAATAGAGATTTCTATGCTTTGTGAATGTTACTACTTTGCAAATATGAGAAATGGGTTGTTGGATTGACAAGGTAGTTGAGATGGATTTGAAGGGGTGTTATGGAACCCTTTTTGGAAGTGTTTTCTATGGCAGGTTATTATGACTTTGTGAAGGGGTTTTTCCCCATTTTGGATGGTTAGGAAAAGTTTTAGATTCATGGCTATGATAGAGTTTTAAAGTGCATATGAGTTGTTTGATGAAATGCCTAATAGAGGTTTGAGTGTGAGTAATGAACCTTAATTCTTGCAACATTGCATGTTGGCATTTCACAAGTGCATTAGTAGAGATGAATCATCCATGTGCATTGTTATATGCAGTGACAAGTGACCTAAGAAAGAGTAGGAAACTTTGTGTATAGAAATACCCTATGAGTAGAGAGAGCTTAGTGGGTAAAATGACTCTAAGGGTAGAGAGCATTGAAAAATGCTACCATAGAATGAGTTAAGAAGTAGTATAGTTGGGATGATGCTTTGTGATCATCACCCGACCGTTATGGGAATCGGATTGATGCTTTGTGATCATCATCCGAATAGCCTTAGAGAGATGGGTCGATGCTTAGTGAACGTCACCCAATGAGCAATAGGAATGGGTAGATGCTTTGTGACCACTACCCGATTAGTTAAGAGACATGTAGGTTGATGCTTTGTGATCATCATCCAACGGCTAGTAGAAGCGGGTTGGTGCTTTGTGATCATCACCCGATAGTGACTAGAAACGGGTAAATGCTTGGTGATCGTTACCCAAAATTCATGAGGAACGGGTAGGTCTAGGTGATCTCCACCCGATAGTTAGAAAGAACCGAGTTGGTGCTTTGTGATCCTCACTCGGTAGTCACTAAGAACGGGTTGGTGCTGTGTGAATTCCACCCGATAGCCATAGAGAGTGAGATGGTGCTGTGTGAACGCCATCCGGCCGTACCTCCGGTAAGATGAGGCCATGATGTTATTAGAAACAGAAATAGAAACAGAATTAGAAAAGGAAAGAATTAAGAGTCACACACGGGGAGACGACGGTTAGAGTTTTACTTCTGGGCATTAATTGTGCTCACCCCGTTATTTTCCTTTGTTGGATGCGGGTTGTAGGTGTTGATGCGGATCGGAGGGCGTCGACAAGCAATGAGGAATAGCTACTGTTTCCCCTGTTTTGTCTTTTAAAATACATTTTGTAAATAGTACTCTTTATGTATAAAAAGACACATGAATTGTAATGAAAAGAAACATTTTGGGCCCAATTTTCTATTGTTAAATTGCATGCATTGTACTAGTTTTTAGTAGGTGTTACATTTTTGGTATCAGAGCAAAGATTTTGGGATTGAACAGTGTACTATTCTCATACGACGTCCCTTTAACCAACCGTGTGTAATTCTTTCCTTACGGTAATTGTTTCTTGAGTTCATTAGTGTGATCATTTTGTAGATGAGGCGTAGTTATCGAAATCGCGGTAAAGGTGTGGTGAATGAAGGAGAACCTTCTAACCCACAGAGTCTACGCCCCTCCCTTGGATGAAGCTAGAATCCAGGGAATAATACAGCAAGTTATGATTGAAACTCGGGGGAGAGTTGTACCCCGTCAGAGCGCCGCCGTCGCACCCGTCGAAAGAAAGAGGGCAAACGGTACCTCCCCCAGTACCGATCAGAGTGGAACCGATTTACGGTCTTTCCAGTCAGCATCAACCCTCAGAGTTTAAGGGTACTACGGATCCAGTAGTAGCAGAAGAGTGGCTTGGGTCGATGAGCGAGCCACGGGTTTATTTCCCATGTCGACCGGGAGAAGATCCGGTATGCGAGTTTCTTGTTTCGGGTGATGCCCGAATTTGGTGGGAATTAATGGAAGAAACTCATGACGTGTGCTGATGACGTGGGGAGAGTTTAGGCAAGAGTTTGAGGCGAGTATAGATCGAGGACCAAGTTCATGAGAAGGTCCAAGAATTTATCAGTTTACAGCAAGGGACTAGCGCTGTGAAAGAGTACTCAGTGAAGTTCAACGCCCTTGCAAGGTTTGCACCGGGAATAGTTAGCACTCCGGCCTTGAGAAGGGATAAGTTTGTACATGGCTTGAAGCCGGAGATAGCCCGGGATATTATGACAAGCTCCAACCCTCCTCGAAATTACAGTGAGGCCTTGAGGCGGGCAATGAAGGCGGAGATTTTTGAGAATAAAATCTTCCCCGTAGGATCCTCGACATGAGGACCGAAGGAGCTACCCTCCGCTCCTCAGAGAGAGAAGCATGAGGGTGTAAGAGGCAAAGAAATGAAGAATCAGAAGAAGAAGTTTCCGTATAAACAGAATAGAAAAGAGTGGAAGAATAAACGACCTCGGACAGAGGGGTTTCCTTCTTGCCCTAAGTGTGGGAAGAATCACCCGGGAGAGTGTCTGAGGGATCAGAGAGTGTGCTATAGGTGCCGACAGCCAGGGCACATGATGAGAGATTGTAAAGCTCCTCTTCCACCAAGCTCGACGACCGATCTGCGAATGCCAGAGTTTTTCTTGTGGCACAAGGGGAAGCGTGAGTCCATGCCATTCTAGTCGGATTCTTAGTATTTCATGGAATCCACCCTTTATATGCTTTAATTGATTGGGTGCTACCCATTCGTTTATATCTTATGGGATGCTTGAGAGATTAGGTTTGAAACCTATTAGAACGGCACAACCCATTAAGATAGAGCTACCCGATGGGGTTAGTGTCGTGACTCAAGAGATTTTGTTGAGAGAGTCCTTAGTGATCCAGGGTAGAGAGTTAACCGTTGACTTAATAGTTTTTGATATGCCCGACTTTGATGTGATTCGGGCATGGATTTCCTAGGGAGGTATGGAGTAGAGATTGTTGTCGGAAAAAGAAGGCGAGGTTTAACCTCGATTGTGGAGATAAGTTTAGTTTTGGAGAAGGCCATCAGTTGAGCATCTTTGATTAATAATGTAAAAGCCGGGGAAGATGTTGAGAAAGGGGTGTTCGGGGTATATTGCCCATGTAGTGCAGAGTGGTGATGTTCCACAGTTAGAGATTCAGAGGGTGCCAGTAGTTCGAGACTTCCTAGATGTGTTCCCGGAAGAGTTACCGGGTTTGCCTCCAGAAAGGGAGGTAGAATTTAGTATCGAACTAGCACCAGGGACAGCACCAATATCTAAAGCCCCTTATCGAATGGCCCCAGCTGAGCTCCAAGAATTAAAGAAGCAACTCCAAGAGCTTTTAGATAAAGGCTTTATCCGACCGAGTCATTCCCTTGGGGAGCTCCAATCTGTTTGTGAAAAAAGAAGGATGGATCACTAAGGATGTGTATCGATTATAGGGAGTTGAATAAAGTTACTTGAAGAATAAGTACCATACCCGGATAGATGATCTTTTTGATCGGTTGAAAGGAGCGGGGTGTTCTCCAAAAATTGATTTGAGGTCCGGGTACCATCAGGTAAGAGTGGTGAGCAAGATGTGGCTAAAAGCGCCTTTCGTACAGTGCGGGCATTATGAATTTGTAGTGATGCCTTTTGGCTTGACTAATGCCCCGACAATTTTTATGGACTTGATGAACAGGGGTATTCCATGAGTATTTGGATCAGTTCATCGTTGTCTTCATCGGCGACATTTTGATTTACTCAAAGTCAAGAGAAGAACATGAGAAACACTTGGGATTAGTATTGTAACGGCTGAGAGAAAAGAAGTTGTGTGCTAAATTTTCCAAGTGTGAGTTTTGGCTGAACCAAGTGATATTCCTGGGCCATACCGTGTCAAGGGAAGGGATTTGGTAGATCCGAGTAAAGTGCACGGGCAATCCCTGGAATGGCGAAGCCGACGTGAAAGAAATCGGGAGTTTCTTAGGCTTAGAGTTACTACCGGCGATTTGTAGCGGGATTCGCCTTGATTGGCTAAACCGTTGAGACTCTTACTAAGCGAAAACAAAACTCCTTTTGTCGGGTCGGCAGCATGTGAAGAAAGCTTTCAAGAGTTGAAGAAGAGGTTAACATCAGCTCTGTACTAGTGTTACCGCAGAGGGAGGGTGTAGATTATGACATTTTTACCGCGCCTCTGCGAGGGACTTGGCGCCGTGATGCGATCGGATGGGTAGGGTTATAGCTTATGCTTCTCGTCAATTGAAAGAGTACGAGACCGGAGATACCCTACGCATGACCTAGAGTTAGCGATGGTCTTTGCCTTAAAGATTTGGAGGCATTACCTTTATGGGAGTAATATCTACACCGATCATAAGAGTCTAAAGTACTTCTTCACCCAAAAGGAGTTGAATATGAGGCAGAGAAGGTGGTTAGAGCTGGTCAAGGATTATGATTGTGAGATCAAATATCAACCGGGGAAAGCCAATGTTGTAGCCGATGCTTTGAGTAGAAAAGCCCATGTTTTTTGGCTTACCAGGCAGAAAGAGTTAATAGAAGAATTGTTTAAGGAGCAGATTGAGGTGGTTCCGGGAAGAATTGCCAGCCTAGTGGTACAGTCCTCTTTACTAGAGGAAATTAGAGAAAAGCAAATGGCTGATGAGTGGTGTCAGAAAATAGTTCAGCAAGTGCGTGAGGGCAAGACATCAGAATTCTTTGTGAAAGATGGTGTCCTCTATTTCAGAAATCGGTTGTGCATTCCTCCAAATGAGGAGTTGAAACAGAAAGTCCTTATAGAGGCTCATGACACACCGTACACCGCTCATCCGGGAGCAACCAAGATGTATCAGGATATCAAGAAAGGCTATTGGTGGTCGGTATGAAGAAAGACATCGCAGAATTTGTGGCTAAGTGTCTAACTTGTACGGCGGTGAAACGAGAACATCAACGGCCGTCCGGGTTGCTTCAACCATTGAGTGTTCCAGAGTGGAAATGGGAGAGCATTTCAATGGATTTTATCACGGGTCTTCCCAGAGTGCAGAAAGGATATAATGCCTTATGGGTGATTGTGGATAGGTTAACCAAGTCAGCCCATTTCCTCCCAGTAAAGGAAAGTACCACTGTCGGCCTTGGCTCTGTTTACCTCAAGGAGATAGTCAGATTGCATGGTGTGCCCAAGACTATAGTATCAGATAGAGATTCCAGATTTGTTTCAGCCTTCTGGACAAGTTTACAGAAGAGTTTGGGTACCCGTTTAGCATTCAGTACTGCCTATCATCCTCAGACAGATGGCCAAAGGAGAGAACGAATCGATGCTCGAGGATATGTTGAGAGCCTGTTGCATGGATTATAGAGTATCCTGGCATGAGATGTTACCATTAGTGGAATTTGCCTACAACAACAGTTATCAGTCTACAATTAGAATGGCGCCTTACGAGGCTTTGTATGGTAGACGGTGTAGGTCTCCGCTTCATTGGGATGAAGTAGGAGAGAGATGAGTTGAGTACCACTCTTGGGCCAGAGATGACTCAGAAACTAGTAGAAGATGTGAAGGTAATCAGAAGTAGAATGAAGCAAGCCCAAGATCGATAGAAGAGTTATGCCGATTTGAAGAGGAAAGAGGTAGAATTCCAAGTGGGCGACAAGGTGTTTCTGAAGGTTTCCCCTACAAGCGTAATGCGCTTTGGAACCAAAGGGAAGTTAGCACCGAGGTATGTAGGTCCTTTTGAGGTCTTGCATCGAGTGGGAAAGGTGGCCTCAGATTGGCTCTACCACCTAGTATGGATAGGGTGCATGATGTCTTCCATGTCTCGATGCTACGGAAGTATGTAAGTGATCCCCTCCACATCTTGCGTAGAGGGACGTTGAAGTAGAGAACCTAGTATATGAAGAACGTCCAGTTCAAATTCTAGATCGAAGGGTTAAAGAGCTTGAACAAGAGTGTTCCGCTAGTGAAGGTCCTTTGGAGGAATCATAAAGTGGAAGAAGCCACTTGGGAAGTAGAGCGGGACATGCAAACTCGTTTCCCAGAGTTATTTGTTTGAATTTCGGGGACGAAATTCTTTTAAGGGGGGAAGAATTGTAACGCCCCACCTGAGGTACGTTGTTATTGTTTCCTCTTTCGCTCTCTTTTGAGTTGGTTTTAGTAATATTGTTTGAATGAATATTATGTTGAATGTTTGCCCCTGAAATTGGTTGAAAATAGAAGAATTTGAGTGTACCAAGCTTCGCCGGGCGAAGAAGAATCTTAAATCGCGAGGCGAAGATGTGTTGCCCAAACCAAGGGTGAAACTCTGAGGGCAGTTTATCGCGGCGACAAAGGTTTCTTCGCCGCGAGGCGCGAGGCCGAATAAAATGTTTATTGAGTTTTTGATATTTTCTTCCCCAAGGGCTATTTGACCATTCTACCCCTAATTAGCGGGGAAAAGTGGGGGAGTAAATTGTAAGGATTTTTCATGGAGAATATGTTGATATGGGGGTGAGTTTGTAATGAATCAAAGGATATGGATGGAATTTCCATAGAAGAATAAGGGCAAAAATGGGATTGAGTGTGTTAATATTTCATTAAAAGGAATTAGAATCAAAGAAACCCCTCATTTCTTCTTCTCAAACGTGACTCTTCCTTCTTCTCCTCTCAATTTCTCTTTTCTTTTGATCAAGGTTTTTCAAGGGATTTTTGAAGGGATTTGAGGTAGAAAAGCAACCTAAGGCTTCCTAAGGTAAGGATTTCTCCTTAAGTTGTGTGATTTGTGGATTTTAGTTCATTTTGGTTTTTGAGGGTTTTCATTCTTTTGGTTAAGAGTAGAGAATAGTCAAGCAAACCAAGTGAAAGGAAGATTTGGTGAAGTATCTCCATAGCAAGTAAGTAAAACCCAACCCAAGTTGAGATTTATGAAATTTCTTGATTAGGGTTTTGATAGAAATGATGTATGTATGTGATATACATGTGATATGGCATGTATGAAAGATTAAATAGAGATTTCTATGCTTTGTGAATGTTACTACTTTGCAAATATGAGAAATGGGTTGTTGGATTGACAAGGTAGTTGAGATGGATTTGAAGGGGTGTTATGGAACCCTTTTTGGAAGTGTTTTCTATGGCAGGTTATTATGACTTTGTGAAGGGGTTTTTCCCCATTTTGGATGGTTAGGAAAAGTTTTAGATTCATGGCTATGATAGAGTTTTAAAGTGCATATGAGTTGTTTGATGAAATGCCTAATAGAGGTTTGAGTGTGAGTAATGAACCTTAATTCTTGCAACATTGCATGTTGGCATTTCACAAGTGCATTAGTAGAGATGAATCATCCATGTGCATTGTTATATGCAGTGACAAGTGACCTAAGAAAGAGTAGGAAACTTTGTGTATAGAAATACCCTATGAGTAGAGAGCTTAGTGGGTAAAATGACTCTGGGGTAGAGAGCATTGAAAAAATGCTACCATAGAATGAGTTAGAAGAGTAGTATAGTTGGGATGATGCTTTGTGATCATCACCCGATCCATAGGGAATCGGATTGATGCTTTGTGATCATCATCCGAATAGCCTTAGAGATGGGTCGATGCTTAGTGAACGTCACCCAATGAGCAATAGGAATGGGTAGATGCTTTGTGACCACTACCCGATTAGTTAAGAGACATGTAGGTTGATGCTTTGTGATCATCATCCAACGGCTAGTAGAAGCGGGTTGGTGCTTTGTGATCATCACCCGATAGTGACTAGAAACGGGTAAATGCTTGGTGATCGTTACCCAAAATTCATGAGGAACGGGTAGGTGCTAGGTGATCTCCACCCGATAGTTAGAAAGAACCGAGTTGGTGCTTTGTGATCCTCACTCGGTAGTCACTAAGAACGGGTTAGTGCGTGTGAATTCCACCCGATAGCCATAGAGAGTGAGATGGTCTTTGTGTGAACGCCATCCGGCCGCATACCTCCTCGGTAAGATGAGGCCATGATGTTATTAGAAAAGTAAAGAAAAGAATTAGAAAAGGAAAGAATTAAGAGTCACACGAGGGGACAGACAGTTAGAGTTTTACTTCTGGGCATTAATTGTGCTCACCCCGTTATTTTCCTTTGTGGATGCAGGTTCTAGGTGATGAGCGGTCGGAGGGGCGTCGACAAGCAATGAGGAATAGCTACACTTGTTTCCCTGTTTTGTCTTTTAAAATACATTTTGTAAATAGTACTCTTTATGTATAAAAGACACATGAATTGTAATGAAAAGAAACATTTTGGGCCCAATTTTCTATTGTTAAATTGCATGCATTGTACTAGTTTTTAGTAGGTGTTACATTGCCAAAGCGAAGGTTGATAAACACGTCATAGGCATAGCAGAGCAGTACACATATTATGTGTACGTGGTGACATGTAGTGTCTACTCTACTGATACTAAGAATCACACTTGAGGACAATGGTTGGAGCCATTGGATTGTGTGATTGGCTTGTTGGTTTTTTCACATTTGAGGTTGATAGTAGGAGCTATCAACTGGTGTGGATTAAGTTTGTTGGCCTACCTAATCAGCTCATTTTGGCTTGTTCGCCAAAGCGAAGGTTTGAAATGGGTAAGATGGGATCTCGGTCCACTAGGAAAGTCAACGGGCTTTCCCGAGTTAATAGTGAGGGCTATTGGCTTGAGTAAAATAGTGGAAGCATCGTTTAATAAAAGACCATATTAAATAATAATGAACTTTATAATGACTTTATCTTTTCTGCAATTGTAGATTCACCAAAATGAGTATTATGAACCTGCGACCGATAATCGAAAAAGAAAACAGGTTGGATGGATCCAATTTCTCTTACTGGTATCATAATCTTCGGATTATACTCAAGTCAGAAAAGAAATTGCATATCCTTGAAAAGTCATACATGGCTGAGCCTGATCCTGATACCACACAGGAAGTAAAGGATACTTATTAAAAGTTCCTTGATGATGCTGATGGCGTTCAATGCTTGATCTTAGCATCGATGACACCTATGTTGCAGAAGCAGCATGAGAATATGGATGTTGATTCCATTATTCTACACCTCAAGGAGCTTTTCAAAACAAATGCTCGACATGAGAGGTAAAACAAGGTGTCGAAAGCGCTGTTTGGGAGTCGTCTGACTAAGGGTGCCCAAGTTGGTCCTCATGTGCTCAAGATGATCGAGTACATAGAGAGGCTTAAGACTTTGGGATGTGGCTTGGATGCAGAATTACAAGTGGATTTAATTCTGCAATCCTTGCCTGACTCTTATGCTCCGTTCATAATGAATTTCAATATGAACATGATGGAGAAAACCCCGTCAGAACTTTTGAACATGTTGAGGATTGCAGAGCATGACATGAAGAAGTCCAAGCCTGTTTTACTGGTTGATGCAAGTAAAAGTTATGGTAAGGGTGGGTAAAGGGTAAAGGGTAAGGGTAAGGGTAAGGGTAAGGCCAAGGCTAAACCCAAACCCAAACCCAAACCCAAGAACAAAGGACAGGTTGCTCTTAGTCCTGAGAGTGGCATAGGAAAGGGCAAGGTAGTCTGCTTCTTTTGTGGCAAGCCTGGCCACTGGAGGAAACACTACAAGGCTTTACTCGCAGGCAAGAAGAAGTCAGAGGCTACGACTTCAAGTATCTTTATGATTGAGATTAATTTCTCTCCCTCGACATCTTGGGTCATTGACATAGGATGTGGTACTCACATTTGTACTGATGTGTAGGGACTAAGGCAGAGTAGAGTGCTTGCCAAGGGAGAGGTGGACCTACGAGTTGGAAATATAGCACATGTGGCTGCATTGGCTGTAAGGATTTATTGTTTATCTTTGCCTACAGGCTTATTGTTGGAACTGCATAACTGTTATTACATACCTTCTATTTCTAGAAATATTATTTCAGTATCCATTTTGGATAATATGGGGTATCATTTTGAGATATCTAATGGATTGTTGTCCTTTAGTTTGAATGGTATTCTATTTGGAATTGCAAGGTTATATAATGGGTTGTATGTTCTTGATTTAAACAATAAAGACATTCTCAATGTTGAAACCAAGAAAGCTAAATATAGCGATCAAAACCAGACATATCTTTGGCACTATAGATTGTGTCATGTTAATAAGACTCGCATTGTAAAACTTCAAAGGGATAGAGTTTTGGCCCCTTTTGACTTTCAGTCATTTGAGGTATGCGACTCATGCCTGTTAGGCAAGATGACCAAGTCTCCTTTCACAGGACAAGGTGAAAGACTACTGGCTGTTAGGCATCATCCATAGTGATGTATGTGGTCCATACGATTGAAGCAGGTGGATATTCATACTTCATCACATTTACCGATGACTTCAGTAGATATGGTTATGTCTACCTTATGAGACATAAATCTGAAGCCTTTGATAAATTCAAGGAATTCAGGAATGAAGTACAGAATATGTTGGGCAAAAGTATTAAAGCTCTTCGGTCAATTGAGGAGGTGAATACTTAGGCTTGGGGTTTTTAGAGTACCTGAAGGAATGTGGGATAGTATCACAACTCACCCCTCCTTATACACCCTAACACAATGGAGTGTCAGAAAGGAGGAATAGGAACTTACTTGACATGGTTAGGTCCATGATGAGTTTTAGTGATTTACCTACATCATTCTGGGGTTATGCCCTAGAGACTGCGACTCATGTTTTGAACTGTGTGCCATCAAAGTCTGTAGATAAGACTCCACAGGAGCTATGGAGTGGGCGAAAGCCTAACTTGTCTTATCTAAGGATTTGGGGTTGCGAAGCTTATGTTAAGAAATTGACTTCGAATAAGCTGGGCCCAAAATCCTATAAATGTATATTTGTGGGGTATCCAAAGGATACTATTTCTACCACCTAGAAGAGCACAAAATTTTTGCTGCTCGATCTGGTGTCTTCTTAGAAAAGGAATATTTTCTAAGAAGTACTAGTGGGAGAAAAGTAGAAATCAATGAAGTTCTAGAACCATAAGATATACTAGACGAAGGACGGGATGATGTGCCACAAGAAGTGGTTAAGCATCATGAGGAGGTTACTCTACAACTTATGGATCAAAGTGAACCACCTCAAGTAGCATAGGAGCTGCGTAGGTCTGGGAGAGTATGCCATGAGCCTGAGAGATATGGTTATCTTGTGACTCAACATGGTGACGTAATGGTCTACCAAGACGATGAACCCAGAACCTACGAAGCTGCTCGATCCAGTTACGTTAAATGGCTTGAAGCCATGAAATGCAGATGGACTCCATGTACGAGAACCAAGTGTGGTCTCTGGTGGAGCCACTTGAAGGGGTAAAACCCATAGGGTGTAAATGGGTCTTCAAGAAGAAGACTGACATGAATGGCAACGTGCATACTTATAAAGCACGACTGGTTGCCAAAGGTTTCAAACAAATTCATGGCATTGACTATGAAGAAACCTTTTCGCCGGTTGCCATGATTAAGTCCATCCGGATTATGCTTGCAATTGTTGTATATCATGACTATGAGATTTGGCAAATGGATGTCAAAACAGCTTTCCTGAACGGAAACCTTGAGGAGGATGTGTATATGACACAACCTGATGGTTTCGTTCCTGATAGTCAAGCTAATAAGGTATGCAAGTTACAAAGATCCATTTATGGACTCAAGCAAGCTTCAAGGAGCTGGAACATTCATTTTGATGAAGCTGTAAAAGAATTCGGTTTTATCAAGAACGAAGATGAGCCCTGTGTTTACAAGAAAGTGAGTGGGAGCGCAGTAGCATTCCTAGTGTTGTATGTCGATGACATACTTCTGATCGGGAATGATGTACCAAACTTGCAGTCGATAAAGACTTGGTTATCCAAGTGCTTCTCCATGAAGGACTTAGGGGAAGTAGCCTCCATCCTTGGTATAAAGATCTATCGTGATAGATCGCGTAGGTTGCTTGGCCTAAGTTAGAGCGTATATATTGACAAAGTACTGAAGAGATTCAGTATGGAAGAATCCAAGAAGGGATTTCTTCCAATGTCATATAGTGTTTATCTCTCTAAGGAATTGTGTCCTAAAACACAAGATGAGAGAGATAGGATGAAGAGGATCCCATATGCATCAGCAATTGGATCCATCATGTATGCCATGCTATGTACTCGGATTGATGTCTCATGTGGTTTGAGCACTTGTAGTAGATATCAATTGGATCTAGGTGAGCATCACTGGATGGATGTCAAGAACATTCTTAAGTACCTGAAGAGGACTAAGGATATGTTCTTGGTTTATGGAGGGGAAGATGAGCTCACTGTAAGAGGATATAGTGATGCTAATTTCCAAACGGACAAAGATGATTATCGATCGCAATCAGGGTTTGTATTTTGTCTCAATGGGGGTGCAGTGAGTTGGAAGAGCTCCAAGCAAAGCACTGTAGTGGACTCTACAATGGAGGCTGAGTATATTGCATTATCAGATGCGGCCAAGGAGGAGGCGGAGTCGGATTAAGAAGTTCATTGCGAAGGCTTAGTCACAGTTCCCACGATTGTTGATCCCATAGACATCTATTGTGACAACAATGGAGCAATTGCTCAAGCCAAGGAACCACGGTCTCATCCAAAATCCAAACACATACTCAGACGATTCCATCTCATCAGAGAGATAGTTGAGAGGAAAGACATGCAAATTAGTAAAGTGCATACGGACGACAATCTCGTAGATCCACTAACAAAGCCTCTATCGCAGCAGAAGCATGAAAGGCACTTGAGATCATTTGGTATTAAATACATGAATGGTTGGCTATAGTGCAAGTGGGAGATTGTTAGAGTAGATGCCCTAGAGCCAATCAATTATTGTAGAATTGACTTTTTGTAATAATGTTCATTAATCAATAATAAAAGGCATTTTATTCTATATCGCGTAAATCATTATTATTGCAATATGTATTGATATATGTCCTTAGAATGGTAGAACCGTGATGAGGGTATCAAGTGTTTCAAATCTTGATAGTGAGAACCCTATAGCACATATGGTGGCCATTCTAGAAACGTCTGTAGCCCTAGTATTTTTTTGAAGTAATGGGTACATATAATACGGTAAGGCTATCATAGTGTTGAACGACCCTGTCAAAAGGCAGTGACTGATCTCACTTGTCAATGTTGTTTGGTGACAACCTAGGTACAACACATGGGTGTTTCTTGTGGCATTACACATGACAAAGAAGTTCACCAGCGACCCACCAGAGGATTCCATATTGATGGTAACCTAGTGTCTATGGAACAAATCCTCTAACGAATGGTGGTGCATGTGATCCTTAGATTTGAGATCACCGGAGCACCTTGTGCATCGATTGGTACAGTTTGACACTAGCCTAACGCAGTTCTTTTCAGAGCTGTCAATACGGTGGTGATTGGCTACATCAAGGAGTGTATCAAGACTATGGTGGATTGACAGAGGATTCATCACTCCCGGGTATGGGAGAAGTTATCTCAGGAGCAATTGATGCTGCGCACTCCCGCGGCCACGGTGTAGTTGCTCTATCCGATTTATGGTCTGGGTCATTAGTGGAGCAGAATACATAAGCTCGAGAGTAATCGAAGGTTGACACTATTTCTAAGCCTTCATCTCATCGAGATAACGTATGATGAAAGGATCGAATTGCACGGTAACCATATCGTTGATAGGTAGCTACTTTGCAGAATCCGAATCTATTAGGTGGCCATGATGCCGTGCTAGGGGCCAATCTTGGTCTATGTATTAGTGAGACGATTAATTGGTGTTAATCGCGATAGTATACATTGCCGATATGATGAGGAGCCTATGGGTCACACACATGGAAAATAATTTAAGATCCAAGAAGAAAGAGGGGCGTTTTCATCTTTTTAGACGAAAGGGTATTTTGGTCATTTCACAGTGTAATTAAATTTGCTGAGGTCATAGCCTTTATTTAATTTATTAGAAAAATTAAATAAGTGAAATTACGCTTAAATATGTGTTTGCATATATTTAATTAAATCATCATTATTGTTAAATGTTAATATATATATATATTAATTGAGTTTAATTGAGATAATTATGAAATTAATAAAATACATAATTAGGGGGTGTTTGGGTTGGAGCCCAAACCTATTCCATATGGGAATAGGGCATTAAGGTTTTACTATAAAAGAAAAGTTAAGTGTAAAAATTATAAGTTTTTCATTTAGTTGAATTTTCTTTGTGAAACCAAAACACACAGCAGCCCCACCTTCACTCTCCCACGGCATATTCATTTTGCCTAGATATCAATTTCATTGATTTTTCTTTTCTTCTTAATCTTGAAGCCAAAGAGGATCTAGCAAATCCCTCTTTGGTTCTTTTGAGATTGTCTTCGTGTGGACTACGTGGGTTCGATCCTACCCTTGGATCGGTAGCAAAACATTCAAAGACAATCGTGGTAGAGCCTCCAAACGTATGTATGGTTTCTAAACACAAATTATTAATTTCTGCAGATTCTTGCTTTAATATCAATTGTATAATTATACCCTTGATCTTGGCTCATGTAAAAGACCCTTGTATTATATATTTTTTTTGTTTTGTTTCCGCTGCGTATACGGGACCGTTTACTAACACAGAACCCCTAGGTGACCCACCGATTCCTCTAGGCTCGAGGAAATCAGTTTTAGTTGGGCCATGTACCGGCACGTATTAATATTGTTTTTAGAATGCACAAAAAGGTTGAATGTTGAATCACATGCCAAACAATATCATTCTAACAAAGATAATAATTTGGTGAGACATTAAATAACAAACCGTTAATTAAAGTATATTAAGTAATCAAAACACTGTTCGTCGAAACCTTGTTCGCCAAAGTGAAAGGTACACTTCTACCAGTGGGAGGTTAAAATGCATTGGAGTTTTCCTTAATGGTGATGGGTCGACTTAAAATGACGGTTTTGCTTGTTCGTCCAAGCGAAGGTTGATAAACGCAGTGACCATTGGATTGTGTGATTGGCTTGTTGGTTTTTTCACATTTGAGGTTGATAGTAGGAGCTATCAACTGGTGTGGATTAAGTTTGTTGGCTAACCTAATTAACTCATTTTGGATTGTTTGCCAAAGCGAAGGTTTGAAATGGGAAGGATGGGATCTCGGTCCACTAGGAAAGTCAACGGGCTTTCCCGAATTAATAGTGAGGGCTATTGACTTAAGTAAAATAGTGGGAGCATCGTTTAATAAAAGACCATATTAAATAATAATAAACTTTATAATGACTTTATCTTTTCTGCAATTGTAGATTCACAAAATTGAGCATTATGAACCTGCGACCGATAATCGAGAAAGAAAACAAGTTGGATGGATCCAATTTCTCATATTGGTATCGTAATCTTCGGATTATACTCAAGTCAGAAAAGAAATTTATATCCTTGAAAAGCCATACATGGCTGAGCCTGATCCTGATACCACTCAGGAAGTAAAGGATACTTATCAAAAGTTCCTTGATGATGCTGATGGCGTTCAATGCTTGATCTTAGCATCGATGACACCTGTGCTACAAAAGTAGCATGAGAATATGGACACTGCTTCCATTATTCTACACCTCAAGGAGCTTTTCGAAGAGGTACAAGGTGTCGAAAGCACTGGTTGGGAGTCGTCTGACTGAGGGAGCCCAAGTTGGTCCTCATGTGCAAGATGATCGAGCACATAGAGAGACTTGAGAATTTGGGATTTGAGTTGGATGCAGAATTACAAATGGATTTGATTCTACAATCCTTGCTTGACTCTTATGCTCCGTTCATAATGAATCTCAATATGAACACAATGGAGAAAACCCTGTTAGAACTTTTGAACATGCTAAGGACTGCAGAGCAGGACTTGAAAAAGTCCAAGCCTGTTTTACTGGTTGCTGCCAGTTGATGCGTTGCAACTACAACATGCATAAATAGTAAGTGCACTAGTTGCACAAAGTAATAAAGTGATGAGTGAGTATCGTTCCCACGAGGATTGGTTGTTAAGCACTAAGTTTTCTACTATTTTCACGTTGGAGCAATTGAATTTGTTTGGATTAATGGGAGAAAATTAAACTTAAAACTAAAACAAAAATTGCTAAATGCTCAAAGTTAAATTATGAAAGCAAGATTAAAAACAAGGTAAAATCAATTTAAACAAACGGGTAGGGTTTTGACTTCATTCGGACTCTATGGATTAAACCTTCGGATTATGCTATTTTCATATTCATATGCAGTGACTGTAAATCGAATTCTCTAAATTGTAAACATACCTTCTCAGTCTATGTTTTCCTTCTTTTCCCTATTAAACTTCCGCACCCAACAATTTGAAGATTAATAGTTCTAAGCTCATTAAGCACATGGAATCCTAGACTGATTTCATTGATTCTTAAATCTATCTCTAGCATTCAATACTACAAGCAATAAATTCAGAATAACCACACAATCCATGCAATATCATATGAAAATAGTAAAAATCAATTGCTCAATCCATGGAAATCCGAATTTCATCAAAACCCTTACCCAAAATGGGTTAGTTCATAGCTAAATCAACACAACAAGTAAGAAAAACAATAAACACAAGGTTCAACATATTGAAATGAGAGAAAAGACAAGAGATCTCCCCTAGTTGAAGAATCCACCAGATTCAATCCCAAATCTCCTCACTTTTCAACCCAAAAATTCGTCAAATCTAAACTAAGGAAGATGAAAAAGCAGCTCTAGACTAAGAAAAACGTGACCCTTCTCAAAATGGCAAAGTTTTGCTTTTATACCTCACCCAAAAACCTAAGACTTTGCCTAAAAATGAAACTGTGCATCTTAACGAAACTGAAAATTACAGACTACGCCGCGAAGAAATCTGGTTGCGGCGATGAAGTAAAAGTAACGCTTGTGCGTGACTCATTTCACTGTGGCGAAGAACAAACTTCACCGTGGCGAATCTTCATGAAGAATTATGAATTTACAGAAATGCCCTCTGCTTGCTTCCTTGCTTGAATCTTCGATCTTCGATGCTCTCCCATGGGAACAAACTTCATAGTGCTTTACTCTGCTTCAGAACTCTCCCAACTTCTGAGATCCGCTTACTTCTGAGTCCAGAAACTCCAATTCGCTCATTATTTGCTCAAAATGTCAATTTTAGCCTGAAACACAAAATGTAAAGAATTAAGTAACAATTCAGGAATGAATGAACTAAGAAGTATCTAAAATCTGGCCTAAAAGCCTAAATAAAACAGTATAATCCTCGGATTATCAAATACCCCCAAACTAAAGGACATGCTCATCCTCGAGCATCAGGTACAAAACAAAATGAAAGAAAAACAACAAACGCCCAAACAAACGCAAAACAGCAAAATTAACAAAATATTAAAAAGACAAACATAAGAATCAACTCAACACAATGAATTGCCAAGAATATATACTAGTCTCAAAGGTTGTTGCAAAATTATTACTAGAAAAATGTTCAACACTCCAAGAAGTTATAAGTTGCATCGACTATCTTTCTCTATTTGTCCCTCGAGTAGGTGATCCCCACTTCAATCTACCTTCCAACTTCCTGGATTATTTTATGCAGAAATGCAAAGTTTATCAAATGGCGGCAGACTCCATAAGCCTAAATATCGAACTACTCTCCACTAATGAGGATTAGACATCGCTAAGGATCAAAAGGTCTTTGCACTCTTGCAACGTTATGCTCGAGTAGTGGGCTCCAACGGAAAAGAAAGGATAAACAAACAAGAGAACTTGGTTTCCTTAAAGCAAACACTAAGACTTAATCCAACTGCCACTTCCTTTCTCAAACCATCACTCAAAATGTCAACCATTTAACAACCTTCAACCATGAACAATTCTTATTGTTGCTATTGTAATGCAATTCTCAAACTAAGAAATTTTTTATTTTTTGCAATAACAAAATTGAGGTTAATTACCTATCTTATTCTTCTTTCCCTTCTCACAACCCCCAAACTATTCTTTTAGTTCATTCACACAACTCTTCAAGTTCCTTGTGTTTGCATTAGGTCCAAAATTCTCCTAAAGGGTATGATTATGTGTTTAGGGTAATTGGATCAGACAATTTTTGGTTTACAAGAAAATAAAAAGCAATGATAATCTCATAAGGTTCAAATGGGTGACTAGGGGAAAATTCATTCGTAGGGTTGGCTGGAAAGGCTCAAACGATCCAAAAAATGCCTAAATCATTTCCTCAACAGTGTCTATTCCTAGAATTCCGCCTCAAGCACTTCTCTACTAGGTTCTAGAGTCCACCAACATTATCAAAACTTTACCTAATCACATAAAATGAATCTAAGTATGCCAAAATAAATGAAAATGAATGGTTGAACCACTCAATAAACCTCAATCAAAATTCAATCAATAAACATAAACTTGAAGCAATGCTTAACATTTTTCAACAATAAAATCCCAACAACCCTATTCTCATCATTGATTTATACAATTCAACATTGGCATACACAACAAAACTAAATAAAATAAACAAAAGTCCAAAAATTCTCAAATTTTTCCTACCCCCAAATTAAAGATGACATTGTCCCCAATGTCACATTATGCACAAATTAGGAATAGAAAAACAAAATTTGTAAAGGTATGAGATAGTTCCCTAATTAATCCATGAAGTTGAAGTTTCGCTCAACAGTGTGCTCACCCGGTCCTTGACTTTTTCATCACCAAAATTTGTAAAAACAATTAAAAACTGTGATGTCCAATGTGTTAGAAAAATTCACTGACTAATATGAAAATATTACAACCCTAATCTCGTCTTTACATCAACTACGAAATTAAAACAAAAATGAAACGACTAAAATAACTAAAACAATCCAAAACAAAAAGTATCAACTAAGTTCAATGTTCGAAATGAAATACAGAAACAACTAAAACAAACAAAAATAGGTGCTCAGGTTCTCATTCTTCGACCTCCTCATCTCCCTCGACATCGTCCTCTTCCGATTTGGAGCCCATCCACTCATCTGAATCCCAGTCAGCCCATTGGAATTCCGCAATATCAACGTTGAGCTTGTTGAAGCTACTCTTCTACATGTCATACATCATCTGGGTCTGCTCAGCCAGCCAATCTTGACGTTTTTCCATACGTTTCATCTGACCCATTATCTGCTGCATCATTTCCCTCATAGTGGTTGTGGAACTGGATGATGTGGCAGTGCCTTGGGTGGTTCTCTGTCGTTTTGTCCTGACTCTAGGTTGCTTATCGTCTGGACGTTCAAGGTGCTTGTGATAATAGTCTTGAGTCGAGGATTGGGGTAGTATGGATAAATGGCTTATCATCATGTACCTCGATTCCTGCTCGAGTGCACAAAGCTGTAATGGGATGTGGGAAAGGGTAACTCCCGCGCCTTGGTTTGGCTGCATGTTGAATGTTGCTCAGGATAATTTGTCCCACATCCATACTCTTTTCTGTGGCAATAGAATAGAGCAATAATGCCTTCTCATAAGTCACCATACTATAGTGCGTTTTCGGCATCATCCTCGTACTAATAAAGTACAGCCACAACCGAGCCATCGGTGTCAAATTAGTTCCCTTGATGCTCATCTTGCCCTTTCTTGAAACCTCCCAAGTGGTGTTCAGTTTTGTGATGACCGAAAAAATAATATCATCCTCAAACTGTGTCTTCCTGAAATCCGCATAATCATTCCGGTCAATCCTAGGCAGGTTATAAAATTCATTGATCACCTTTGCAGTAAATGCCACATCAGTACCCCTCACAAACATAGTACTAGATTGACACTCCGGGAGGTTGGAATAAAACTCTCTCACTAGCGGCACGACCGCCGTTTGTGCAGGTGCACTCATAAACAGTTCCCAACATCTCCCTCTACTCCACTCCATAGCCTGGCTCGCGGTCAATCCATGCTTAGGAATAAATCCTTTAGCTTTCCTTTGGGCTGCCCCTTCATAGTGTGTCCAAGCGTTGTCACTTACAAACCGGTTGTCCACTTTCTTTCCTTTACCTTTACCTTTGGACAACACTTTGAGCGGCATTTTTCCAAAACTAGCAATCAACTCAAATATTCAACTTAAAAATTCAACCCTAAACACCCTGTGAACAACCACAATCAATCCTGCAGTACAACAACACTTCCAAACTTTGCACTTAGACCCCCAAACTACTAATTTTCCAAACTCAACCAAACACCCCAAAATTCAAAACCCACATTCCTCAATATCACACAATCTAAAATCAACACTTCCTCCAACACAATCAACACACAAAACCACAAAAAAATTTCACAACTCAACCACAATCAAAATTTTCAGATCCACAAATGTAAACTCAAAAATTTGTGATTAAAAGCTTAGGGAACTTGAAATCTTACCAAAACTATGGAATATTCGCCACCAATTTAGCCAAAAATCATCCTTGATTGCAAAATCCCCAATTTCTTGAACCCACAATTTTCTTCAATTTTTCGCAAAGATATTGGTTAGATCGAGTTGTTTTGGTGTTTAGGAGGGTTAAGGAGTGAGAAACTTTAATGGGAAATCACTGGGAAGGCTTTGGATTGAAGTTGGAAAAATTTTCTCTCAAATGGATTTGAAAAGTTTAATGAAAAATGAAAGGTCGCGCAAAGTATTTATAAAAACCAGGTTTCGCCGCGGCGAAGTTTTTCATTTTAAAACCCTAAAACCAAACCCAGTCGATGTTGCAAATTACAGTAGCGCATCACCCCGACGAAGAACAATCTTTGCCGCAACGAATTTTCCTTAGTGCACTTTTGCCCACTTTGCTTCACCGCGGCGGAAAAATACAGAGACGCATCGCCTCGGCAGAAAAATACAGAGACGCATCACCTTGGCGAAAAAGATACTTCGCCGCAGCGAAGTCTGGGACTTTTCGAATTCTGAATTTTTCAAAAATGTGCTTCACTGCAGTGAAAACTGGAAAATTCCAATTTCCTCCTTGATTCGATAATTCACCTGAAACACCCAAAAACACACAAATTATACTTTATCTAAAATTAATAAGAGACTAAACAATTTCGAAATAATAAATAAACACAACAATTGAAAACACTTGGGTTGCCTTCCAAGGAGCGCTTGTTTATAGTTGAAAAGCTCGACTCTCTCAAGTTCTCATGTCGGAATGTCAAGCCGGAGGGGAATTGACTTGCAACTCATCACTCCGTCGATCTATGGCTTCAACCTCTGGCCATTAACCTTAAATGTGCATTTTTCTTCATGTGACACCTCCACCGCTCCGAATGGGTAAACTTTTGTAACTATGAAGGGTCCAGACCATCTAGATCTAAGTTTTCCTGGGAAAATCCTAAGTCTAGAGTTAAACAACAACACTTTCTGACCCACTTCAAAGATCTTCTTCCAGATATGTTTGTCATGCCACCTCTTGGTCTTTTCCTTGTACATTTTAGCATTCTCATAAGCTTCTTGATGGAACTCATCGAGTTCATTTAAAGTCAACATCCTTTTCTTCCCCAACACTCGTAAATCCATGTTGAGCTGCTTGATTGCCCAATAGGCCTTATGCTCGAGTTCTACCGGCAAATGACATGCCTTCCCATAAACCATCCTAAATGGAGACATACCAATTGGAGTCTTAAATGCATTTCAGTTGGCCCATAATGCATCATCCAATTTCCGTGACCAATCTTTCCCTAGATGTATTAACTGTCTTTTCTAAAATTCCCTTATCTCTGTTCGACAGTTCCACTTGCCCGCTCGTCTGTGGATGGTAAGGTATTGTAACTCTATGTTTCACATCATACTTTCCCAACAGGGCATCAAATTGCCTATTGAAAAAGTGCGATCCTCCATCACTAATGATTGCCCGTGGTACTCCAAATCTTGAGAAAATATTCTTTCTCACAAAATTAATCACTACCCTGGCATCATTAGACGGCAATGCAACTGCTTCCACCTGCTTTGATACGTAATCCACTGATACCAAAATTTATGTGTTCCCAAAAGAATTTGGGAAGGGACCCATGAAGTCAACTCCCCACATATCAAACAGCTCAACTACAAGGATGTTGTTCAATGGCATCTCATCTTTCTTTGAAATATTACCACTCCGTTGACATTGGTTGCATTCCTGAACCATCCGAAAAGAATCCTTAAAAAGGGATGGCCAATAAAACCCAGATTGAAGAACCTTGGCTGTTGTCTTAGCTCCTCCAAAATGGCCATCTATTTCCCTCTCATGACAATGCCTTAGAATACTCTCCATTTCCTCTTCCAAAACATACCTACGTATCATCTTATCAGCACAATGTTTATAAAGAAATGGCTCTTCGCAAAAGTAGTATTTCAAATCTAAAAAAAACTTCCTCTTTTGTTAAAAGGTCATGCCAATGGGGAGCACTCTCGCTGACAAGTAGTTTGCAAAATCTACATACCACGGTGCTTCCTCCACTCTCATCAATTTCTCATCTAGGAAAGTTTCTCTGATTTGGGTTTCTTCTTCATTCCCCTCATTTGGTCGTTCAATCCTTGAGAAATGGTCCGCCACCACATTTTTCAACCCTTTCTTATCTCGTATCTCCAACTCCAACTCTTGTAGCAATAGGATCCATCTTATCAGCCGAGGTTTCACTTCTTGCTTTGCCAATAGGTGCTTGAGTGCCGAATAGTCCATGTAGGCAATCACCTTAGCACCTAACAAATATGAACGAAATTTATCAAAAGTAAAAACCATAGCCAACAATTCTTTTTCAGTGGTGGTGTAATTCAATTGTGCATCATTGAGTGTTTTACTAGCATACTGAATTACATGCAACACTTTGTTTTTCCTTTGTCCTAACACTACTCCTAAGGCAAAGTCACTAGCATCAAACATCAATTCAAATGGTAGCCCCCAATCGGGAACTGCAATAATAGGTGCAGACACCAATAACTTTTTTAGAGTTTGAAAGGCATGCATGCATTCATCATTAAAATCAAAAGCAACATCTTTAATCAATAAATTGCAAAGAGGTTTAGAGATCTTAGAAAAATCCTGATGAACCGTCTATAAAGCCCCACATGCCCCAAGAAACTTCAAACTACTTTAACATTAGAGGGTGGTAGCAACTTCTCAATCATGTTCGTCTTTGCTAGATCCACTTCCATTTCGTCTTTTGAAATTCTATGACCAAGCACTATCCCTTCTTAGACCATGAAGTGGCACTTCTCCCTAATTGAGCACCAAGTTCGTCTCCTAACATCGCCGCAAAACAAAAGAGAGATTAGATAAGCAATTATCAGAGGACGAACCAAAAACAGAGAAGTCATCCATGAACACTTCTATAAACTGCTCCACCATATCTCCAAAGATCGTTATCATGCATCTCTGAAATGTGGCTGGTGCATTACACAACCCAAAGGGCATCCTTCGGTAAGCAAAGGTGCCATAGGGACAAGTGAAGTTCATCTTCTCTTAATCCTCAGGAGCGATGGCAATCTGATTGTATCCTGAATAACCATCCAAGAAATAGTAGTACGCATGCCCTGCCAATCTCTCCAATATCTGATCAATGAAAGGAAGTGGAAAATAATCCTTCCTTGTCGCTTCATTTAATTTCTGGTAGTCAATGTACACTCTCCAGCTTGTGATCGTCCTAGTTGGTATCAATTCATTGCTCTCATTTTTTATCACTGTGATACCTCCCTTCTTTGGAACCACTTGCACCAGACTCACCCATGGACTATCAAAAATGGGATAAATTATTCCTGCATCTAGAAGTTTCACCACCTCCTTTCTCACAACTTCCTTCATCAAAGGATTCAATCTTCGTTGTGGTTGAACTCTAGGCTTAATATCATCCTCCATGAGTATCTTATGCATGGCAAAAAGATGGATAGATGCCTCTAATATCCGAAATAGTCCATCCAATTGCTGATCGATGTTCTCTCAAAACCCGAATCAATCGCTCTTCTTCCAAATTGCTCAACCTTGAACTGATTATTACTAGGAATGTTTATGATTCCCCAAGGTACACGTATTTGAGGTGGAAAGGTAAAGGTTTCAATTCAAGCTTTGGAGGTTCTTCCTTTCTTTCCTTTGCCTTCTCTTTCTCAAAATCAAATTCCTTAAATTCAAGATCTTGGTTCTTATCAATCATCTGAAGTGCTTCCAACAATCTAGCACATTCATTCTTTGCCAACTCATCTACCTCTGTTGTTCTTGATTGGGCAATACAATCTCCTAGAGATAGTTGTGGAGTGTTCTCTTGAATGGTATCCGCTACTAGTTTATCCACCACATCAACACTAAAGCACGAATCCGACTCGGATGGAAACTTCATAGCTTCAAACACATTGAACGTTACTGTTTCATCTTGAACTCTTAACAGCAACTTTCCTTCTTGCACATCAATGAGTGCTCTTCCTGTGGCCAAAAATGGTCGGCCCAAAATAAGAGGCATTTCCTTATCCTCTTCCATGTCCAATACAACAAAATCTGCTGGAAAGATAATCTTGTCCACCTTCACCAACACATCTTCAACTATACCAGGTGGATGTTTTATAGACCTATCTGCAAGTTGCAACGACATGGTCGTTGGCTTCACTTCACCAATTCCCAATCTCTTGAAAATAGAAAAAGGCATTAAATTGATGCTAGCACCTAGATCACATAAAACTCGATCAAAAGTAATATCTCCTATAATGTAAGGAATAGTAAAACTCCCTGGATCTTTGAGTTTCGGGGGTACCTTCTTCTGGAGAATGGCGCTACACTCCTCTATGAGCATCACTCTTTCCTCATCCTCTAACTTCCTTTTGTTGGATAAAATCCCATTGAGAAATTTCACGTAGCTTGGCATCTGTTGCAATGCATCTACAAAAGAAATGTTAATATGCAATTTTCTAAATATTTCAATGAATTTGGAAAACTGCTTATCCTGATTCTTTTTCTTTAGTCTTTGAGGAAATGGCACAGGAGGAGTGTGATGTGCCAATTCTGGTGGTATCTCGGGAAATGGCAATTTCTCTTTCCTTTGTTTTTGCCTCACTTCCCATTTATGTTCTTCTTCCCTAGAACTAGATGGTTTCTCTTCAATAACTATCTCTTCATCTACTTCCTCATTAGATTCTTCCTTTTCATTTGGTGGCTTTTCTTCTTTCACTGCTTGCTCCACCTTTTCCAAACCTGTCCCGCTCCTCAAAATTATTGCATTTGCTTGCTCACGTGGGTTAGTCACTGTGTTGCTTGGTAAAAGACCCCTGTGGTCTCTCATTTAACTTTTCAGCCAATTGCCCCATCTATACCTCCAGATTCTGAATGGACGCCCCTTGATTTCTGAAATTCATTCTCATCTCATTCATAAAACCTATGGTCTCTTGCATAAACTTCCCAAACATGTCCTCCAATTTTGTCACTCTTAGGTCTCCTGGTTGATTATTCACCCCTGTTTGGTTACTTGGTAATGCCCTTTGGTTCCATTGATTGTTTTGCTGGTTTTGATTGCCCCAAGACAGATTTGGATGATTCCTCCAACCCCGGATTGCATGTGTTGGAATAGGGATTGTTTGGTTGCCTCTGATTTCCTGCCAAGTAGTTAACCTGCTCCGATGATGACGATGATGAAGCAAATGTATTCCCCACTTGACACTCACTGCTCACGTGATTACCTGCACAAAATTCACAAGTTAGTTGAGGTGCTTGAATGGAATTTACCTGGATACTTCCCTAATCAAGCTCAAGTGTTGTCAATTAATGAAATGGTTGTATATGCATCAACTTCATGAAGACCCATAGATTTCTTCGGTTGCACCCTCTCATTAGGTCTTTGATAATTGTTGCTTGCCAGAACCTCAAGCAACTCGTGAGCTTCTTCCAGAGTCTTATTTTGTAGTGCTCTTCCCGATGCTGCATCCACCATAGTTTGCACATTCACCATCAATCCATTATAAAATGTTTGGACTTGCAGCCAAACTGGCAACCTATGATGTGGACACCTTCTCAGTAATTCTTTGTATCTCTCCCAAGCCTCATACAATGATTCCGACTCTTCTTGTAGAAATGATGTGATGTCATTTCTCAGCTTTGTCAGGAACTTGTGCTAAATCGTTCCATGTTGTAATCGTTCTTGTCGGTAATGCCATTAACCATCCCTTAGCTTTATCCTTCAATGAAAATGGGAATAGTCTCAATCTGATGGCATCATCTGACACTCCGTTTGACTTGAAAGTATCACAAATCTCCAGAAAATTAGCAATGTGCAAATTTGGAACTTCCTTCAAATCTCCCCTGAACTGTACCGACTACTGGATAATCTGGATGATTGCCTGCTTTATCTCAAAGTTGTTGGCTTGTACTGCTGGTCTAGTAATACTTGACCCACTGCCATCAACTGAAGGAACTGAAAACACCCTTAGTGTCTTTGCCATCTCTACAACTATGACTTCTGGATCAACTATAGCCTTCTCTTTCTCTTCTTTCTCTGTTAAGTCTTCGAGTAGTTCTTTCAATCTCAGGAACCACTGGCTGACCTCTTGCTTTTCGCATAAACTACACAGAAAAATAGAGAGAGTGAGATCACAAACTAACCTAAAAGAATAACAAAAATTAAACAAACAATAATTAAGCAAAAATGAAACTCCAATCTACCTAACACAAGAAAATTTTAATGTTAACACAAAACTCAATCCCCTGGCAACGACACCAAAAACTTGATACGTTGCAACTACAACATGCATAAATAGTAAGTGCACTAGTCGTACAAAGTAATAAAGTGATGAGTGAGTATCGTTCCCGCGAGGATTGGTTGTTAAGCACTAAGTTTTCTACTATTTTCAAGTTGGAGCAATCGAATTTGTTTGGATTAATGGAAGAAAATTAAACTTAAAACTAAAACAAAAATTGCTAAATGCTCAAAGCTAAATTATGAAAGCAAGATTAAAAACAAGGTAAAATCAATTTAAACAAACAGGTAGGGTTTTGACTTCATTTGGACTCTATGGATTAAACCTTCGGATTATGCTATTTCCATATTCACATGCATTGACTGTAAATCGAATTCTCTAAATTGTAAACATACCTTCTCAGGCTATGTTTTCCTACTTTTTCCTACTTTTCCCTATTAAACTTCCGCACCCAACAATTTGAAGATTAATAGTTCTAAACTCATTAAGCACATGGAATCCTAGACTGATTTCATTGATTCTTAAATCTATATCTAGCATTCAATACTACAATGGTGATTACCCAAGAAGCTTAACATGGCTCATTTCTCAATCTCATCATGTTCATCAATTAAAAGCAATAAATTCAGAATAACCACACAATCCTTGCAATATCATATGAAAATACTAAAAATCAATTGATCAATCCATGGAAATCCATATTTCATTAAAACCCTAACCCAAAATGGGTTAGTTCATAGCTAAATCAACACAACAAGTAAGAAAAACAATAAACCCAATGTTCAACATATTGAAATGAGAGAAAAGACAAGAGATCTCCCCTAGTTGAAGAATCCACCAGATTCAATCCTAAATCTTCTCACTTTTCAACCCAAAAATTCGTCAAATCTAAACTAAGGAAGATGAAAAAGCTGCTCTAGACTAAGAAAAACGTGACCCTTCTCAAAATGGCAAAGTTTTGCTTTTATACCTTGCCCAAAAACCTAAGACTTTGCCTAAAAATGAAACTGTGTGTTTTAACGAAACTAAAAATTGCAGACTTCACCACGGCGAAGAAGAAATCTCGCCGCGATGACGAATTAAAAGTAACTCTTGTGCGTGACTCATTTCGCCGCGGCGAATCTTCATGAAGAATTCTAAATTTACAGAATTGCCCTCCGCTTGCTTCTTTACTTAAATCTTCGATCTTCGATGCTCTCCCATAGGAACAAACTTCATAGTGCTTTACTCTACTTCAGAACTCTCCCAACTTCTGAGATCCGCTACTTCTGAGTCCATAAACTCCAATTCGCTCATTATTTGCTCAAAATGTCCATTTTAGCCTGAAACACAAAATGTAACGAATTAAGTAACAATTCAGGCATAAATGAACTAAGAAGTATCTAAAATCTGGCCTAAAAGCCTAAATAAAACAGTAGAATCCTTGGATTATCACCAGTAAAGCAAAAGGTAACGGCAAGGGTAAGGCCAAGGCCAACCAAACCCAAGCCCAAAGGACAAGTTGCTCTTGGGCTTGAGAGTGGCATATGGAAGGGCAAAGTAGTCTGCTTCTTTTATGGAAAGCTTGGCCACTAGAGGAAACACTACAAGGCTTTCCTCGCAAGTAAGAAGAAGTCATATACTACGACTTCAGGTATGTTTATGATTGAGATTAACTTCTCTCCTTCAACATCTTGGTTCATTGCCACATGATGTGGTACTCACATTTGTACTGATGTGCAGGGACTAAGGTAGAGTAGAGTGCTCGCCAAGGGAGAGGTGGACCTACGAGTTGGAAATGGAGCACATGTGGCTGCATTGGCTATAGGGACTTACTGTTTATGTTTGCCTAGGGCTTGTTGTTGGAACTACATAAATGTTGTCACGTACCTTCTATTTCTAGAAATATTATTTCAGTATCCGCTTAGGATAAAATGGGGTATCATTTTGAGATATCTAATGGATTGTTGTCCTTTAGTTTGAATGGTATTCTATTTGGAATTGCAAGGTTATATAATGGATTATATGTTCTTGATTTAAACAATAAAGATATTCTCAATATTGAAACCAAGAAAGCTAAACATAGCGATCAAAACCAGACATATCTCTGGCACTATAGATTGTGTCATGTTAATAAGACTTGCATTGCAAAACTTCAAAGGGATGGAGTTTTGGACCCTTTTGACTTTCAGTCATTTGAGGTATGCGAGTCATGCCTATTAGGCAAGATGACCAAGTCTCCTTTCACAGGAAAAGGTAAAAGGGCTACTAAGCGTTAGGCATCATCCATAGTGATGTATGTGGTCCACTAACAGTTAATGTCATAGGTGGACATTCATACTTCATCACATTTACTGATGATTTCAGTAGATATGGTTATGTCTACCTTATGAGACCTAAATTTGAAGCCTTTGACAAATTCAAGGAATTTAGGAATGAAGTACAGAATATGTTAGGTAAAAGTATCAAAGCTCTTCGGTTGGATCGAGGAGGTGAATACTTAAGCTCAGGGTTTTCAGAGTACCTAAAGGCATGTGGGATAGTATCACAACTCACCCCTCCTTATACACCCCAACACAATGGAGTGTCAGAAAAAAGGAACAGGACCTTACTTGACTTGTTTAGGTCCATGATGAGTTTTAGTGATTTACCTGCATCGTTTTGGGGTTATTCCCTAGAGACTGCGACCCAATTTTTGAACCGTGTGTCGTCAAAGTCTATAGATAAGGCTCCATATGAGCGATGGAGTGGCCGAAAGCCCAGCTTGTCTTATCTAAGGATTTGGGGTTACGAAGCTTATATTAAGAAATTGACTTCGAACAAGCTGGGCCCAAAATCATGTAAATGTATATTTGTGGGGTATCCAAAGGAGACCAAAGGATACTACTTCTACCACCCAGAAGAGCGCAAAATTTTTGTTGCTTGATCTGGTGTCTTCCTAGAAAATGAATATTTTCTAAGAAGTACTAGTGGGAGAAAAGTAGAACTTGATGAAGTTCTAGAACCACAAGATATACTAGACGAAGGACGAGATGATGTGCCACTGAAAGTGGTTGAACATCAAGAAGAGGTTACTCCACAACTTGTGGATCAAAGTGAACCACCTTAGGTAGCACAAGAGCTACATAGATTTGGGAGAGTACGCCACGAGCCCGAGAGATACAGTTATCTCGTGACTCAACATGGTGTCGTACTAGTCTACCAAGACGATAAACCCAGAACCTACGAAGACGCTATATCGGATCCAGATTCAGTTAAATAAATGGCTTGAAGCCATGAAATCTGAGATGGACTCCATGTACCAGAACCAAGTATGGTCTCTAGTGGAACCACCTGAAGGGGTAAAACCCATAAGGTGTAGATGGGTCTTCAAGAAGAAGACTGACATGGATGGCAAGGTGCATACTCATAAAGCACGACTGGTTGCCAAAGGTTTCAAACAAATTTATGGCATTGACTATGAAGAAACCTTTTCACCGGTTGCCATGATTAAGTCCATCCGGATTATGCTTGTAATTGTTGCATATCATTACTATGAGATTTGGCAAATGGATGTCAAAACTGCTTTCCTGAACGGAAACCTTGAGGAGGATGTGTATATGACACAACCTGATGGTTTCGTTCCTGATAGTCAAGCTAATAAGGTATGCAAGTTATAGAGATCCATTTATGGACTCAAGCAAGCTTCAAGGAGCTGGAACATTTGTTTTGATGAAGCCGTAAACAAATTCAGTTTTATCAAGAACAAAGATGAGCCCTGTGTTTACAAGAAAGTGAGTGGGAGCGCAGTAGTATTCCTAGTGTTGTATGTCAATGACATACTTCTGATCGGGAATGAGATACCGAATTTGCAGTCGGTAAAGACTTGGTTATCCAAGTGCTTCTCCATGAAGGACTTAGGGGAAGCAGCCTACATCCTTGGAATAAAGATCTACCGTGATAGATCGCATAGATTGTTTGGCCTAAGTCAGAGTGCATATATTAACAAGGTACTGAAAAGATTCAGTATGGAAGAATCCAAGAAAGGATTTCTTCTGATGTCACATGGTGTTTATCTCTCTAAGGAATTGTGTCCTAGAACACAAGATGAGAGAGATAGGATGAAGAGGATCCCATATGCATCAGCACTTGGATCCATCATGTATGCCATGCTATGTACTCGAATTGATGTCTCATCTACTTTAAGCACTTGTACTAGATATCAATCGGATCTAGGTGAGCGTCACTGGATGGTTGTCAAGAATATTCTTAAGTACATGAAGAGGACTAAAGACATGTTCTTGGTTTATGGAGGGGAAAATGAGCTCACTGTAAAAGGATACAGTGATGCTAGTTTCCAAACGGACAAAGATGACTATCGATCACAATCAGGGTTTGTATTTTGTCTTAATGGTGGTACAGTGAGCTGGAAGAGCTCCAAGCAAAGCACTGTAGTGGACTCTACAATGGAGGTTGAGTATATTGCATTGTCAGATGCGGCCAAGGACGCAATCTAGATTAAGAAGTTCGTTACTGAACTTGGTGTGATTCCCACAATTATTGAACCAATAGACATTTATTGGGATAACAATGGAGCAATTACTCAAGCTAGGGAACCACGGTCTCATCAGAAATCTAGACACATACTCAGACGATTCCATCTCATCAGAAAGATAGTTGAGAGGAAAGATGTGCAGATCAGTAAAGTGTATACTGACGACAATCTCGTAGATCCACTAACAAAGCCTTTGTCACAACAGAAGCATGAAAGGCACTTAAGAACATTTGGTATTAAATACATCAATGATTGGCTATAGTGCAAGTGGGAGATTGTTAGAGTAAATGCCCTAGAGCCAATCAATTATTGTAGAATTGACTCTTTGTAATAATGTTCATTAATCAATAAAAGGCATTTTATACTATATCGCGTAAATTATTATTATTGCAATATGTATTGATATATGTCCTTAGAATGGTAGAACTATGACTAGGGTATCAAGTGTTTCAAATCTTGATAGTGAGAACCCTATGAGCACATATGGTGGCCATTCTAGAAACATCCGTAGCCCTAGTATTATTCTGAAGTAAGGGCGCAGATAATACGGTAAGGCTACCATAGTGTTGAACGACCTGTCGAAAGGCAGTGACTGATCTCACTTGTCAAGGTTGTTTGGTGACAACCTGGTGCAACATATGGGTGCTTGCTGTAGGCGAATACACTGCAGCAAGTTCACCGAACTGACCCACCAGAGGATTCCATATGGATGGTAACCCTTGTGTCTATGGAAACAATCCTTTAAGGAATGGTGGTGCATGTGATCCTTTGACTTGAGATCACCAGAGCGCCTTGTGCACCGATTGGTGTAGTTTGACACTAGCCTAACGCAGTTCTATTCGAGCTGTCAATACGGTGGTGATTGGCTACAGCAATGAGTGTATCAAGACTATGGTGGATAGACAAAGGATTCATCACTCCTGGGTACAGGAGATGTTATCTCACGGCGCAATTCAATAAATGGCAATGACACTAAAATTGTGGCCACGGTGGGATTGAGTTGTTGCTCTATCCAGTTTATAATACGGGTCATTGGTCCAGAGACTGAATACAAAATATCGAGAGTAACCGTAGGTTGACACTATTTCTATGCCTCAATCTCATCGAGATAACGAATGATGAAAGGATCGAATTGTACGGTAACAATATCGTTGATAGGTAGCTACTTTTTGAATCTAAATCTACTGGGTGGCCTATGATGTCCTTCGTAGGGGTGGGGCCAATCTTGGTTTCTGTATAGTGAGACGATTAATTGGTGTTAATCGCGATACTACACACTACCGGTATGATGAGGAGCCTATGGGTCACACACATAGAAGATAATTTAAGACTCAGAAAGAAAGAAGGGCATTTTCGTCTTTTTAGGTGAAAGGGTATTTTGGTAATTTCACAGTGCAATTAAATTTGCTGAGGTTGTAGCCTTTATTTAATTTGTTAGAAAAATTAAATAAGTGAGATTACATTTAAATATGTGTTCATATATATTTAAACAAATTATCATTATTGTTAAATGTTAATATATGTTAAATATATATTAATTGATTTTTAATTGAGATAATGATAAACAATATTAAAATGGGAGTGTTTGGTAACAAGGGGTGTTTGGGTTGGAGCCCAAGCCTATTCGATAAGGGAATAGGGAAATTAAACTTATACTATATTAGTATAAGTTTAATTGAGAGAAAAGTGAAGTCATTCATTATTTCATTTCATTGAAAAGGGAAAAGCTACAGCACCCAAAAACACTCCCTCACGCTAGATTTGAGTTTTGGTTTTAAATCAAATACTCTTCATTTCTTCTTTGTTATTAAGGCTAAAGAGGATCTAGCAAATCCCTCTTTAGTTCCTTGCGATTATCTTCATGTGGACTATGTCGGTTCGATCCTACACTTGGGTCGGTAGAAAAATACGTTCAAAGACAAAGTTGGAGGAGCCTCCAACCATGCGTATGATTTCTCAAACTCTAAACTAATTTTCTACAGATTCTTATTTTGATATAAACTGTAAATTTGTGCCCTGATCTTGGTTCTATGGAACGATCCGTGTTGTTATTAATTTTTTGTTTTCCGCTGCCTCAATGGATCGTTTCCTAACATTGTCTTCGTGTGGATTTCCTTGCGTGTGATCCTACTTTGGATCGATTAGCGAAGAATCACGTGAACAGTATCGATAAATAGTATTCGTATAGTGTTGATGAATAGTAGCTGGTGAACAGTGCTGTGAACAGTGATCATGGGCAAAAATCAGAGATACTTGGAGGAGCCTCCAAACGTGTGTAAGCATTCTGAATCCTTGAATGGATTTATTATATTATTGTAATGCAAAATTTATAAACACTATAATCTGTACCTAGATTTGGGATTAAGCATATGATCGGTTTTTATTTGTTTTGAAACTGTGTTTTTCCGCTACGTATACTCGCTCATATGGTTACATTGGGAAAATATAGGGTGACACATCGGGTGGCTACACCTTAGCATCCTTAAACGTGTGGACAAGTTGAATTATCAAACAGGGAATTGAAGAAAATTCTAGAGAAGACGGTAAATGCATCAAGGAAAGATTGGTCACAAAAGTTAGATGATGCATTTTGGGCATACTGGACAGCATTTAAAACACCAATTGGAATATCCTCATATCGTCTTGTGTATGGTAAAGCGTGCCACTTGCCTGTGGCATTGGAGCATAGGGTTTATTGGGCAGTCAAAATGTTGAATATGGATTTACAAGGCGCTGGAGAAGAAAGGATGCCTTAACTCAATGAAATGGATGAGTTTCGCAAGCAAGCATATGAAAATGCAAGAATTTCTAAGGAGAAAACCAAAATGTGGCATGACAGCATATAGTGAAGAAGAACTTTGAAGTGGGTCAAAAGTTTTGCTCTACAACTCAAGACTTAGACTTTTGCCCGAAAAACTTAAGTCAAGATGGTCTAGACCCTTCATAGTTACTCAAGTTCATCCATATAGGGCAGTTGGGATTTTTCATGAGCAAAAGGACACTTTTAAAGTCAATGGTCAAAGATTGAAGCCATACATTAATAGAGCATTAAGTTGCAAGACATTGCCCATCAAGCTTGACATTTTAGAATGAGATCCAAAGAGAGAGTCGAGCTTTCGACTATAAACAAGCGCTTCTTGGGAGGCCAACCCAAGCACTTTAAATTTTGTGTTATTTTGTGTTTTTGAGTTGTTCTTTTTTATTAAGTTAGTTTAGAATTAGCTAATGTGTGTTAATTTTGTGTTTCAGGTGAATACAAGTGAAGTTTGGAAGAAAATGTAGAATTCCAAGATTTTGCCTCAGCGAAGATTTTTCTTTGCCTCGGCGAATTATCCCCTAGAGAATTAAGGGTCTTGCATTTCCAGAACTTCACTGCGACAAAGAAAATATCTCACCCTGGCAAATGCATTAGACCTAGGCGAAAAAGAAAAATCATTTTCCAGAACTTCGCCGCGGCAAGAAATTTTCTTTGCCACAGCGAGTTACCACTTGAATGTTAGTGCATTATTCCTTATCAACTTCGCCGCAGCAAATAAATTTTCTTCACTGTGGCAACACGAGAACCAAGCGAGAATTAAAATTTTCCAAAACTTCACCATGCCAAGAAATTTTCTTCGCCGTGGGAAAGTGTGTTTTTGGTAGCGTGCCGAATGCACCAAATTAATTAACCTTACTAACCTAACTACTAAATTGTATATAGGGTGAGCAAGGGTCGATCCCACAGGGAATGCTTCGCTTAAATTCTACATTCTAAACAATGAAAGCAAAACAAAATAAAACCCTAAACATTAAACATGACAACAGTAATGAAAGGGGTTGTAATCAATGCAAACTAAAGTGAAACAAATAAATCTCCAATGGTAGAAAATATCAAGTTAAAGACACCTAGTTCTCAGTTCAAGATCCACCTAAATATGCATTGGACACGAACTAATTGTAACATTATTCTATCTCGTTATTGTGGAACTACGCTAGGAAACAACAAGCTCTGTTACCCAAATTTTCCCTTAATTGTCACTACTAAAATAAGCTCTTCAGTTAGATCCTAACCCTTGAACAACCTAGAATAAGCTCTCTAAGTTTAATTCAATGGCAACCTTAAGAATTAGGAAAACAAATCAATCCAAGCAACAATCACGAAAGATCGGATTATTTAACTTAGGTTATGTTATTCAAGATGACAGATTGAAAACTTGTCCAATAATCACCTATCATCATGTGTTACTTACTAAATAGGAAGAGGACAATTACGTATCACAATCCCTAATTCTAACAGATGAAATTTCGATTAAACAATTCAGCGGGCCATTACTAAATCACTCAAACACAATTCATAAACAATTGAAACAGAATAACATAAAAAATTCCAATAAAAACGAGATTGAGAACAATATTATTGAAGTTAAGTTACACCAATGACATGAATTTAGGCTTCAAAATCCCCTTGAACTGAAGAAGAAAGATCAGTTGCACATCTTGACGTAAAAAGTAAAAACTAAGAAAAACCTAAAAATCTCCTGCCATCTCCCTCTCTCCCCTTTAACCTAGCAACTCATAAATAAATAACATGTGATTTTCTTAATTCTACCCTAGGAATCACGGAAATTACTTTCCTAGATCTTTCCTAAAAGATAGACTTCCAAAATTGTCAAAATCTTATCAGATATGGAAAACAGAATTTGTCTCCAGCTTGCACCAGGATTCTCGCAAAGTAAAAAACTTTTTTGGGCTTGGTCACTTAATAAAAATTGTATTCCCGGATGTGTAAATGAATCTGGGCTTTTGAATCACCTGCTTTCAATAACTGAAACTCCAATTAGGCCCATTTGAAGACTCAACACTCAGCCAGGAATCCTTCTGCGAGTAGGATTCCAGGTCCAGTTTTGCAACAACTAATGAGGACCCAAACGGACTCAGATTCTCGTCCATAATACCTTCCTGGAAAGCTTGATTCATCTACTTTACTTTTCCTGAAGAACACTTTTGTAATCAAGAAATATGACTCCATGAAAAACCTGAAAAACGTAGCACTGGTCAGAATAACAAAAATCTGGAATTTCCTTATCTTTTCTCACTTATTTCAAAACGTCTATCCAAATATGCCAAACTTACAAAATAAACTCTAATCAACTCAACTAGGCATAAAACGTAGCAAAAAAAACATAATATGGAAGGAATAAAAATATATAAATTACACTCTTATCAGTTTTCTATATAAACTCGCTTCCTTTCTTCATTTTTTGCAAAACACAAACCCTAGCCTGCAAGAATAAAAAATTTTCTCCGAAATTTTTGACCTTTCCCAAACATTTTTCATGCAAATCTCTTCTCTATGACTCCCATAAACACCATTTCACTGCACTTTAGCTAGGATTTTGAAGCAAATTGAGAGATTTTTGGAAAACCCTAAGTTTTTCAAGAATTGGGAATCTGGCGATTTGGGCTCCAATTGGTGAAATTAAAAGCTCAATCCTTGTGGGTTTGGTAAGATTTCATTTGTCTTGAGCTTTGAATTAGATTAATTTCAATTATTGATGCTTGATTTTTGGGAAATTGATTGAATCTATTGAGTTGTGGGATTATTTGCGTTTTGGAGAATAATTGTGTAATTTGTGTTGAGTTGATTGTGATCTGGAGTGTAATTGTTGTAGATTTAATTGAATTGATAAGGAGGAGATTGGGTTTTTTGTTTTGAAGTGTTGTGGATTGTTTTTGAATTATTGAAATTTTGGAGTGAGTTGTTGTTGATTTGGTGAATTTTAAAATCTAATTATCTACAGATAAACCTAGGGCTTTAACTTCATCATAATTATCCGGCCATGTGTTCATCATCAAACTGTCGTTCTCTCCACTCTTTTCTAAGGTTCGTACTCTTGTCTTTTCAGGATATTAATACATAACAATAAGCTTAGGGTATTTCCGTGGGCGTTCAAATTTAACCTAGTATTTTCATTAATCAAATTAGCTAGTGGCATATAGTCTAGTCCAACTATGAAAACTTATTAAGCACAAGACGATCTTAATGACAATAACCAACCTATACCCGGGCAGGGCTACAAATCAGTGATTCCATACACAATTCTTGTCTCATACAATCAATTAACTAACATCAAGGTTGGTCAGGCCCTAATATCAACTAAAGATTGAATTAAACGCAATGAATGAATCTAGAACATGGTCAAATGGATCAAACAAACAGAATAATAATAAAACACAAGCCTTTAATTAGATTACATCGAATCCCTAGAAAAACAAACTAAAAACATAAAGGAAAAGAAACAACAACACCTAGAAGCCATAAAGATCCATGAAGAACAAAGGAGAGGAAGAGGAGGAGAACCCCCTCTCCTCTCTAAGCCACTCTTTCCCAAGTAGCCCCAAATGCATTCCTATCCCAAATGTGTATGTATAACCCTGAATATTGCTAAGGACCTTTATTTATAGTAGTAAGGCCGTGAGGGTGTTATGCTAACAAGTAACTTCAATTAAAAACCATAAAACACATCTGCTTGTCTTTCATGCACTGATGTAACTTTCAGATCCATTTTTAATCATTTTCCAAGTCAAACTAGGCTATGACCAAAACATGAAAGTTGTGGCTCTATCTCTTATTTTTAAAAACGCTTAAGTATCAAGTCAATCGGAGTTGTGTAGCTCAAGTTATGCTCATTTTAGTGCAGCATGTTCTGGTAGAAAAATTCCCAAACCTAAAATTCACGCATTGGAGTCAGGTAGTGATTGCATAATTAAATCCACTAGCAAGTCTACATCCACACCAAACCCCAAAGTCTCAAGCCTCTTTATGTACCCAATCATCTTAAGCACATGAGGACCAACTTGGGCTCCCTCAGTCATTCAGCTCCTAAACAGTGCCTTCGACACCTCATACCTTGTAATGCCCACATCAAGGTACGTAGCTTTATTTATGCCCTAATACCCTTAGTTGAATTTTGTTAGAGTTATCTTGGACAAGTGTTAAGGAAATTCTTTAAAATGTTATTAGGGGTAAAATGGTCATTCCACTCATAATTAGATGAAAGAGTGGGGAATGAAAAGAAGTAGAATAACATGGAGAAGTTAATAAAAATGAGGGCATTCTTGTAATTGACTAAGGGACATAGATGGAACTTTTAGAAAGTGCAAGGGTAAAATGGGAAACTATATATATTATTGTGTAGTAATAAGAGTTCAAGAGTTGAAACCCTAGCCACTCCACCCATTATTCACGCCACCTTCACCCCAAATTCTCTCAAATTTCGTCACTAAATTTCCAAGGAAATTCATAGGATTTTGGCTAGATTTTGATAGATTTTCAATTCTAAGCATTCAAAGGTAAGATTCTTGCACCAAGATGTGCGATTAAATTTTAAAGTTTTGACTTCTTATGGTTTTATATGCTTAGGGTTTAAGAGGAAGGGGAATTCTACCAAAGAAAGATTATAGTGTTGGAATTGCCCGAATTCAAGGTAAGTAAATCCAACTTTAGCTTTGATTGAATAAATACTTGTGTAGAGAAATTCTTATCTGTTGTACATGTGTTTGAATGATGAGAATTATGGATTGAAATTGAGGTTGTTTGATTTGTGAATCTTATGGCCTTGAGAAGTTATGTATTTGTATGTGTTGAGTTGATGAAATACGAAAGAATGGATGTGGAAGGGTGGAAGGTGAAATTTAGCTAGGGTGGCTGTTGGCCTTAGGGAGTTTTTGCTCCAATTTTGGTGGCTTGAGAAATATGTGGAAGTGTAACCAATTTAGGGTTTGTATGTACATGTAAGGTGTTTGATGAAATTTCAAAGAAAGTGCATATATATGAGTATGGTTAGATTATTACTTTGTTATGGAAATGTTGTTGGTAGAGAATACTAGTTCCATAATGATATCTTTATATGTCATAATACATTCTTACATTTGAGCATTTGCATTTAGAAAGAATAGCAAAGAATGAGCATATTTACATGCACATATACATGTATGAGAACATTAAAGAATAAAGAGAAAGAAAGAAAAGAAATTAATTGTAGAATCATTATCTAAAGAACATAATTAAAGAATACCTCAAATCTAAAATTTTATTTAAAGAAATATAAAAAGAGAAGAGAAGAGAAGGTTGTTGCGATGGGGAACCCATGTGTGACAGAGAAGAAGAATATCCCCACATGCACGCCGCCTTTAGTGAGCGACCTAAAAATAAGAAAGAAGAATTTGTATTGTTCGTAAGAAGTGCATGTGGATAAGGACTGTACCCAAGAAAAAATTTGAGAATACACTCACACGACCAGGGTTCCGAATCCATGCCTCAATTGAGTCCGATCAGCAAAGAAAGAGTAGAAAATAAAAGAATAGAAAATAAGAGAAACAGAAAAGAGAGAATTGAAATAGAAGAAAAAAAACAAAAAACAGAAAAGAAATTGTATTGCATAGAAAAAGTTAATGCATTTTTGCATATGCATCATCCCATTTCTACTACCCTGAGTTAGTTTCCCTATTTGTGCTTACATATTGGTAAGTGAGAAACTAGAATCTCAAAAAGAGCAGAGAAGAATTGAGAAGTTTGGGTGTAAGGAAAGAAAATCCAGGATCTGAGTAACGAAGAAAGAATAGAAGTATTGTGGGTTTACTTACTGAGTAATTAGTGCTCACTCCGTTGATTTCACTGTTTTTGAAGGTAATAGATGAGATGCAGTCGGGAGGAACGTCAAGTAGCGGAGGAGAATGGCACCACTGTCCGAGATTACTTTGTACTTATTTTTTGTGACTTTTATTACTTGATGTAGAGATTTGTATATAAAGTTAAATTTATTTTGGGCCTACTATTACATTCTTATATACATATATATTTTCTATAACATGTTAGTGAGTTTTACTTATATTTTTCCAAAGAACTACTAGCTAGACAAAATATTACATACCTCTCATGACGAGCATTACCTTGAAAAAGCTCCTTGAGGTGCAGAATTACAGCACTTGCATCCATATTCTCATGCTACTTTTGCAACTCTCGTGTCATTGATGCTAGCATAATGCATTGAATATTATCATCATCATCAAGGAACTTTTGGTAATTATCCTTTGTTTCCTGAGTGGCATCTGGTTCAAGGTCAGCTAGATAAAGCTTATCAAGGATATACAATTTCTTTTCAGACTTTAGTACAATCCGAAGATTGTGATACTAGTCAAAGAAATTGGATCCATCTAGCTTGTTTTCTTTCTCAATTATCGATCGCATGTTGGTATTGCTCATTTTAATGGATCTACAAATGCGGAAAAGTAAAAGTTATTATAATGTTTATTATTATTTAACAAGGTCTTTTAATAAATAATTGCTGCCACTGTTTTCCTCAAGCCAATAGCCCTCACTATTAACTCAGGAAAGCCCGTGGGTTTTCCTAGTGGACTAAGATCCCATCTAGCCCATTTCGAACTTTCGCTTTGGAGAACAAGCCAAAATGGGTTGATTAGGTAGGCCAACAAACTTAATTCACACCAATTGATAGCTCCAACTACCAACCTCAGATGCAAGCCAACAAACCAATCACAAAATACCATAACCGAAGCCATTGTCCTTAGGTGTGATTCTCAATATCAATAGAGTGGACACTACATGTCGCCATGTACACACAACAAGTGTACTTCTCTATTATGCATATGAAGTGTTTATCAACCTTCGCTTTAGCAAACAAGCAAAACACACCATTTAAGTCGACTTATCACCATGAGAGAAAACTCCAATGAGCTTTAACCTCCCACTAGTCGAAGTGTACCCTTCACTTTGGTAAACGAGGTTCCAACAAACAATGGTTTGATTAAAGTCATGGTGATGGAAGGCGTTTTAATTACTAACTTAATATCCTTTTTTGAGGGGTTTTACTTTGTGGTCTCACCAATTTATTATCTGTGTTAGAATGACATTGATCGACATGTTATTAAACATTCAACCTTAGCATGCATTCTAAACGTGAAAAAAAACATGCCGGTCCATGGCCCACTAAAACCAATTTTCTCGAGCCTAGAGGAATCGGTAGGTCAACCTAGGGTTAAAATTATAAAACTTGGATCTTGAAGTTCACCTCTTCATCGCTCCTTCATTTCTTCATCACGGTCATTACAAAAGAATTTATAATAAATAAAATCCTATTTTAATTTACATCATTAAAATAGAAACCTCGCATTACATACAAGGGGAGTGAGATGAGAAGAAGAAATACATAGAGAATTTAAGGGAAGCAGGACATGCAGGTCCTATTTATTTAGAAACTTATAAACAAACCCAAAAAAAAAATTAAACAATAGGTGTAAGGCTCGTGTACCTGGCACCATGCAATTATCAAACAAGAACATTGCATACATTCAAAAACAAATATTTTTGAATTGGGTGGGTGAAATTATTAAATTATCTTATTCGATATGCAAAATAATTATTGGCTTCAAAGGTTTTGAAATCTGTAGTTTGGTCCCTATGCTTAAAACACAAAACGGCTCCAGTAGCTTTCTCGCCGCAGCTACGAAATCCCATCATAGCGGCACCGAAGGTCGCGACAAAGGTTTATTTCGCCATAGCGAGCGTAAACCTATAGAAAGCTCTGGGAATTCTAGAATGCATCTTGCCGCAGACAAGTTTTATTTTTCCACGGCGAGATTCACTTTCTCGTAGTTCGCCGCAGTGAAGTAGCCAGAGGCCACAATCTCGTGGTCGTGGTGAACGTCGTAGATCTAAGAACATACAATTCACATTTTTTTGTAATTTTTTGCATAACGTCACAGATCCAAATTGAATCGAATGCAATAACATTCGACCAAGACAACAACCAACCAACAAATATTCATCAACACATCAGTTAATCAATTGATCATTTAAATAATGCAATTAACACATAATTTTATAGATTTAAAAAAAACAGTTTACACTATAACATGTTATCAATCAAAATACAGGTTATCAAGCATAGATTAAACAATATAATCTGGTACTTGAGGCTCTGATACCATTGTAAGTAATTGATCAACCCAATGCAACGGAAAAACAAAAATTAAAAAGGATAGATCAATTACCTTTTTGCCAAGATCTAGGTATATATTATATTGTTTACATGTTAAATTAAAATCTGTGTAAAAAAAATTCCATACAAGGATTTAGAATGCAATACCAACGTTTGGAGGCTCTTTCAATATCTCTGATTTGATCTCACTTCTGATTTAAAGTAAAATCGCACTCACGTTGTCTACACGAAGACAATCCGTAGAACCTTTGTACTGTTTTTGCTAGAACAATAAAAGGCTTCAAGAATCAAGAATCAAGAACCAAAGAAGAGAAAAAATTATTCTCTTCAATCAATGAAAACTTGAAAGGGAGAGAATGGGTGGCTATGGTTTTTAATTAATGAATAATTGTTCTTGTGTTTTAATTTAGGTTGTACTTATATAGTGCAACTAATTAAAACCCTATTCCACTTTTGAACAGCCATGGGCTCCAACCCTAATCCACCCTTGCAACCAAACACCCCATAATGGTATTTTAATTTTAATTAATTATTATTATTAAAATCCATAAATATTAATATATTAAAATATATTAATATTAAATAATAATAATTCGTTTATATATATATGTACACATATATGTACACATATATTTAAATATAATCTCACCAATTTTAATTTCAATATTAAAATTGAATACAGGCAACAACCTCAACAAATTTAATTGCACTGTGAGATTACCAAAATACCCTTTCATCCTAAAATACGAAAATACCCCTTTCACAAACTAATTCTTAAATTATATTCTAAGTGCGTGACCCGTAGGCTCCTTATCATATCGGCAGTGAGTAGTCTCGCGATTGACACCAATAAATCATCTCACAACACATAGACCAAGATTGACTCCTAGCAAGGCATCATGGCCACCCGATAGATTCAGATTCAGCGAGATAACTACATATCAACAATATGGTTACCGTGCAATCAAATCTTTTCATCATATGTTATCTCATCAAGGCTGAGGTACAGAAATAGTGTCATCCTCAGATGTCCTCAAAATCTTTGTATTCAATTACTGGACCAATGACCGAAATAATAAATTGGATTGAGCAACTACTCAATCCCACTGTGGCCATAGATTTAGTGTCATTGTCATTTACTAAATTGCGCAGTGAGATAACTTCTCTCACTTGTCAAGGTTGTTTGCTGACAACCTAGTGCAACGCATGGGTGCTTGCCATAGGCAAGTTCACTAGACAGACCCACCAGAGGATTGCATATGGATGGTAACCCTAGTGTCTATGGAATAAATCCTTTAACGGATGGCGGTGCATGTGATCCTTAGACTTGAGATCACCAGAGCGCCTTGTGCACCAATTAGTGTAGTTTGACACCAGCCCAATGTAGCAAGTACACTAGTCGTAAAAAGTAATATAATGATGAATAGAGTATCATTCCCAAGAGGATTAAGTACTAAGTGCTGATTTTCCTAATTTTATAACTAATTGAAGGACACAAAAATATTTGGATTTGCGGGAGAAGAATTAAAACTAAACTAAAGCAACATATAAAAGAACTAAATTTAAAACAACTAAAGTATTCTAAAAACAATTGCCAATTCAAGAAAAGAGGTTAGGGTTTCGATTTTACCAAGTTACTCCAATACAATCTATAATTCCTATTATTCTCAAATTCACATGCAAGGATTACAAATCGGACTCCCTAGGTTGTAAAATATACCTTCTCAGGCTATAATTCCCTACTTATCCCTATTAAACTTATGCACCCAACAAAATGAAGTTCAATAGTTTAAAGTCAATTAAGCAAGTGGAATCCTATCAAGATTTCATAGATCCCATTTGTCTATCTCTAGTTTTCGCTCAATCTATGGTGTTTATCTCAAGAAGCTAATACATGAATAGCTTCTCAGTCTCATCATGTTCAACACTCATTTGAATCAAAAACCCAACATTCAAATGCATTAAGAACAAAGATAAACACTTAATCCATGCAATAGAATCCAAAAACAACAAGATATTATAGATTAAATCATTGTAAACTAAGATCCATCAAAACCCTAACCCAAAAATGAGCGAGTTCATGTGCAAAATGAAAATAAATAGCAAATACATAAAGAAATCAGAGTTCAACATCATAATTGAAGAAAGGGAAAAGAAATCTTCCCTAATTTGGAGACCCAAATCCTTCCAATCTTCTTGTCCTCTCCCTATTTCCTAAAATGTCAACCTCCCTTCCAAAATGGGCTAACTTTCTTTATATAGTACCCTAAAACCCGAAGACAAAAAGCTATAAAAGGAAAACGCCCTGTTTTTACAAAACTAAAATTCCCAATTTTCGCCGTGGTGAAGCTTTTTCTTCACCACAGCAAAGTTAAACAAAATCGCAACACTTAAGCATTCCAGGGGAGACTTTGCCACGATGAAGAAAAACCTTGCTGCGGCAAAGTTATGCATTTGAGGCCTGAATTTATGAAACTACCCTCCGCTTTTCTTTTCACTTGAATCTTCACTCTTCTAGATCAAGCTTCAAGTGTGCTTCCAATCAACCTCAAAACTTCTCTGATCCTTTGAACAACAATCAAAACTAGGTCAATGAGCTCAATTTTGTGTTGTTTCTCTCCAAAACAGGATTTAGGCCTGAAACAATAAAATAGACTAAATTAAGTAACAATTCAGGCCAGAATCCGATGAGAAGTATTAAAAATCCAACTAAAATCATAAGAAAAACAATATAATCTTTATGATTATCAAATACCCCCAAACTTATTGCTTGCTCGTCCTCGAGAAACAAAAACAAAATGCAACACAAGAAAATAACAAAAACACTAAAATGTTTTTAATGTTTTTGTTATTTTCTAGAGTCCAAACATTATCAAGACTTCACATAACCACATAAAATGTTTCTAAGTATGCCAAAGAATGAAAATGGTGGTTGAACCACTGAATGAACCTCTAGCTAAATCAAGTCAACCATCATTAACTTGAAGCAAGGGTTTACATTTTCCATAAATAAAAATCCAACAATCAAACAAAGTCATCATCAACTCATGCTAATCATTTGGGAAAAACGCAAATAAAAACTGCACACAAAAACTTAAAACAAAAACACACAAAAGCTAAAATAATCTCACATGAAACAAAAATTTCAAGTTTTTCTCTACCCCCAAATAGAAAATGACATTGTCCTCAATGTCAAGCAATAATCACACAAGGAATAGAAAAAAACATTAAAGGGTATGAGATACTCCCCTGATTAACCTGCGAAGATTGAAATCGGTGCAAATCCTGGACATCCCTTCATCGTTTTCCTCATCATCAGAATCTATCAAAACACATAAAAACTCAAGGATCCAAAATGGGTTAGAAAACCTCTCATAATATAGAAAAATTACATCTCAATCTCAAACCTTAACAAACTAAACCTAAAGCCTAAAAAGAAATAAAAGAACTAAAAAAAAAAAAACAAGAAAATAACATAAGGTTCAAAGTACAAAATAAACACAAAAACATGAAACAAAAACAAAATGTGTTTCAAGCTTCAATCTTCCTCATTAGCTTCATCATCTTCCTCGTCTTCATCTTCCTCCATGGCATCATCAGGAATTTGATCTTCATCGTCTTGCCAATCCTACCATTGGTAGTTGGACACATCTATGCCCAGACTGGTGCAACACTGACGCGACATCTCGTACAACATTTGTATTTGATTTCCCTCCCAAACTTGGCATTACTCTATTTTGTTCATGCTGGCTTGAAGTTGTTGCAATTGCTCTTTTGTGGTAGCAAGGGCTATAGTTGATGTCGATTTTCTTAAGCTTGAGCTTGCTCCTTTTTTAGTCTTCTTTTTGCTTTGGAGCTTGTCCAAAAATTTGTCGTTCAAAGATGGAGCTAGATGAAGTTTTATTTCATCATCTGTACTCTCAACCCCTACTATTTTGCACAAAGCAGTGATGAGATGGGGAAATGGGTAGCTTGATCGAGCGGGTTTTGCTGCATGCCTAGTATTTTCCATTATGATATGCCCCGCATTCATCTTCTTTTTAGTGTGAATGGCATAAATCAGGACTACCCATGCAACGTCAACAATGCTATAGTGGGTTGCAAGGATCAATCTGGCACATACAAAGTATTGCCATATTCTTGTTTCACTCCACAAGGAGCTTCCAGGAATTTTCCTTATTCCTTTTTTTGTGAGTTGCTGATAAACCAATATTTTTCCTAGTATTTTGTTATGTTTTTTTTGTCGTTATTTGTATTTTACCTTAACAATATGTTACTTTGAGGTGGTTTTTACTATTTTGAAGGTACATGAGCTTTTGGAATGCATTTGGAAGAAATCGTACAAAATGGGTCAAGAATCGAAGTTGAAAAGAGGAAGAAAAATGCAAAGCAACTAGATGGTGCCGTGGCATACTTTTTCTGTGCCGCAGCATGGCTTTTCTATGCCGCAGCACAAGAAGCTGAATTGGGACAGAAAGTTCATGCCACGGCGTGAAGAAGTTAGTGCCACAGTGTGACAATGTTTTATGTTTGTGAAAGAATTTGGAGCTGCGGCGTGGATCGCGAGAAAAATAAAACTCTTAACTTCTCTAACTCCGACTTGAATTTGTACTTTCCCCAAAACAACCCTTGCAAAGAAAAACTATAAACAGGACATGTAATTTATTTTAGAGAGAATTCTCTTTGACCTAATTTGAGAGTTTTATGCTTTTGAGAGTGTTGTTTTATTGAGAGAAATTGTGAGATCTCAACAAGGGAGAGAAGGAAGAGGATCAATCTACTTCAATTCCTAGGTGATTTCTTTTTAGTTATATCTTATTTTACAATATGATTAGTTTTTCATTCATTGAGTTCATTGGTTTGAGTTTGATTATGAACAACTAGATCTATTGTAGGAGTTTAGTTCAACTATCATGATTGTATTTGGTATTTGGTGATTTGTTTTATGAAGATTTTAGATTCCTTCTTGTTTAATTGTTCTTCATGATACTAATTATAATTTGTTGACTAGCCAACTACTTTTTAATTGAACTTGAGAATTAGGGTTCTAGTGATCATCTTGCCTTAATTAAGCTTTATTAAACAAGAGTTCAAATTGAATACATGATCGATTTCCTAGTGCAGATTACGGTTAATTAGTTAACAACTTGATCATAGAAGTTAATTAGTTAATTATAAATGGAGAATAAACATGATTCATTGGAATTCCTCTATGGTTTAGAAGGAAAAAATCAACAATATGGGAATTTAGGGTTTAATTGTTTTATTTGCCAAATATCCCAATACATGATTGAGAAGTTAGCTAAATCCCCACTATCACTCGTATTGGTTTACTTAACAATCAACAGATTGTGTTTGTTAGTTTTTTTTTAATTTACAGTTTTATTTTAGATTAATTTCATCCAACTTTTGGTTAGAGTGTTTAGGATTTTATTAATTGTTTAGTTTAGTTGTTAAAGAAAATAAATTAAGAATTTAGACCACTGCAATTCCACGAGAGATCGACCTTGGGAGTAAACTTATCACTAGCTATTAGTGATTCGTGCACTTGCGAGTATTAAATTTGCACATCAATTTTTTGGTGCTGCTGCCGAGGAATTGGCATTTAAATTCTATATTTTTTCTTAGTTTGGTTTGAATTTTGTTCTTTGTTCTTTGTTTTTTTTCTTATTTGCATTTTTCTTGGTTTTTGTTTCAGGTATATGCAAGGTCAAAGATCTTTAGGAAGAAACCTCGCACCACCAATTGATAATATTCATAGGATAAGGGAGAAGTTGCAGAAGTTAGTTGAAGAACATCAGCTACATCCCGAGGACATCTTTGAAGAAGAGCCATTATATTCCGAGGATGAAAAGGAAAGCTTTGAAGAAATAGAAAATATGGAGTCGGCAGGAAACCAAAGGATGATGAAAGAATATGCAAGACCAATCATTAGGACTGCCACATCTTGCATACAATTAGGGGAAGCAGCAAGGAATTATGAGCTGAAGAATATCCATTATAGCATGTTGCCTTCCTTCTACAGAGTTCCTAATGAAGAACCTTTCACGTTCATAAGAGATTTTTATGCCACTATTCAGAGCTTTCCATTGCAAGGACTCAATGAGGATCAATTGAGGATGAGGTGTTTTCCCTACACCTTGAAGGATAGAGCTAAAGCTTGGTTTATGACTCTCTAACCTGGCTCATTGACTACATGAGAGGCGGTTTACAATAAGTTCATGGGAAAATTTTACTCTCATCAAAAGACCGCTGACTTGAGGACCAAGATTGCGATGTTTTCTCATATAGAAGGAGAGCCTTTTCATAAGGCATTGGATAGATTTAAGTTGCTTCTCATCCAATGTCCTCACCATCATTACTCGCTTCAACTACAAAATCAGTTTTTTTATGATAGATTGACACAACAATGTCAATATATGTGGACAACGCTGCTGGTGGAGCAATGGGCGAGAAAACTACTACTGAAATATTTGAGCTATATGAGATGTTGGGTGCTAATTCCCAACAAAAGAGCGTGAGAGGAAAAAGAGTTGGAGTACATGAATTAAGCTCCAACAATGAGATGGCTATGCAACTTGCTGAATTGACTAAGCAAGTCAAACTCCTGACTACGAGAAATAATACGAATAATGAGGTATGTGGAGTTTGTGGTGTTTTAGGGCATGGTGCTAATACTTGTTCTTTGTATTATGATTCTTATGCAAGGAATGAACAAGAACAAGCCAATTTGATGGAGTCTTACCAACCTAAGCCTAGGAATGATCCTTATTCAAACACTTATAATCTTGGGTGGAGAAATCATCCTAATTTCTCCTGGAAGACTAATAATAATCTTGCCTTTACCCAAAACCCAAGGCCTAGTCAATTTCCAAACCAAGCCATACCACCTAACCAACCTAGAAATCCAACCTTGGAAGAAAGCTTGAATGCCTTTATTCAAGTTAGTAGAGAAAATCAGGAGAGAAATAATCAAAGGCTGGATTCTCTAGAAGCATCTATGAAGAGGGTAGAAGTACAAGTTGGGCAACTTGCGAGTCAATTGCAAGGACATCAACAAGGAAAGTTGTCGAGTCAACTTGAGTAAGTGAAGGCTATTACAGTCCTTCAAAGTGGTAAGATTTTAAATAAAGATTTTGATAATAAAAATTATGATGACTTACCACATGATATAGGAAATTGGGATGAGGAGCATGATAGACAAGAAAATCCTAAGGAAGTGCACAAGAAGGATGTTTGATCATCCAAGCCAAACAACAAGGGTGAAGGAACAAAAGATTTCCCCTCACCAACACTCCGTAAGGCGGTGAGCCTTATAGGTCTCCAATTCTTTATCCAAATCGACTAAAAGACATTAACAGGATAAGCAATTTTCTGAAATTTTTGATATGCTTTCTAAAGTTAACATTAACTTGCCTCTTTTGGATGTTATCAGGAATATGCCTTCCCACGCAAAGTTTTTCAAGGAACTCAACACCAAAAAGAGGAGATATGACAAGAACAAGAAAGTCATGGTTTCAGAAGTTGCTAGTGCGGTGCTCCAACAAAACTTGGCTCCTAGATTGAAAGATCCTAGAAGTTTCAACATAAACATCACCATGGGAGACAAGAAAATCATGAAAGCTATGCTAAACTTAGGAGCAAGTATCAATCTGTAAACCCCGTGTTATTATTCTGATGCCCTAAGGTATGAAATTTACCTTTTCAAGTAATTTTCTTTTTTTGAATGGAAGGGTAAAATGGTCAATTTACATGTATTTCAAGATGTGGCCATTATAAAGTGTAAGGGCTGATTTCATTGAAGAGAAATGAGGGTAGAATGGTCATAAAGTTGATTGATATGGTTAAATGGCATAAACAGTAACCAAAGGGTATAATGGTCTTTTTATAAAAATCCATATGATTTAACTATCCATAAAAGTGCACCAAGGGTAAATTAGTCATTTACCTAATGGGATTGCTTAATTTTTAAGTGTTTTGAAGAAGTCAAATGGCATTAAATGAGTGCTAATCATTATGTTGTGGTAGAAATGACCAAAACGCCCTTATATGAAAAATTTATGCCAAATGACCCTTATATCTAACTTTTATTGACCAATCAAAATAGAGTAACAATGGAATAAATATTTACAATGTTTTAAGAGAGAGTGGTCGACCTTGTACACACCAAGTGCATCATCTTCTTCTTCATTTCTCAAATCCACCATAAAAGCCACTAATCCAAGCATTTTATTCTCAAATTTTCATAGGATTTCATGTTGATTTTCAAAGGAGATCACCATCCACACTTAAAGAACTTCAATTTCAGGGTTTAAGGTGAGTTTCAAAACCCTGGTTGTTCTGATCTTTTAGTTAAAAGAGAAATTCATAAGTGGTTATGTGTATAAGGTAGAAAGGGTGAACCTTTGGAGCTAAGGAGGAGTGTCCTTGTGCTTTGAATACTAAGGTAAGGAAAAAAAATCTCCCTTATGACTACAATTGATAACACCTAGGGTTTATGAAACTTACATTTATTTATGTTAATATGAGTGTGATGCTATGTTTTGGTTATGGATTGTTTAAATGGGTGTGTTGATTGGTGTATGTGTGCATATGGAGAATGATTACGCCAATTAAGAGATTTGTAGTTGGACAATGTTTTGGCACTTTTTGGTTCTGTAAAAAGGGAGGTTTTTATGGACTTTTATACTTAGAATGATATGGCAAATGATATGAATGTGCAAATGAAGGTGACATAGTTAAAATGAATAGAATTCGGATTTGGCTTTTTAAGACTTATATTGTACATGCTTCACTGAATCAGTCATAACTGAAGTTGTAGAAGTCAGATTGAGTTGATTCTTAAAGTATTAAAAATTTTAGAAATAGACCTAAAACTTTTATGTTTTAGAAAAAAATCAATTCGAATTGGAAGATAAGGAAACAATTGCTTGAAAAGTGATGAACTATATGGCATCCACCTTCTTAATGGAAATTCCCATTTGTTTTTAATTCTAATAAACCCTTGAATAATCTTACTATTGAAATTCCTTGTATTGTATGATAAATCAAATGAATTAAGTTAAGAAGTTTAGTAGGAGAATATAGTATGATTGAGCACGGGAGATGTTATTCCATATGTTTGCATTCATAATGGTAATGCATATAGCTTATTTAGTTGACTTAAGAAAAAATTTATGAAATGTTAAAGAATGAATTCCATGAGTCTCTTGAGGTATAAACCAAGATCAGAGGAATGGAAGTCTTATGGAAACCATGAGTCCTTTGAGGTGACGGCCAAGAACAAGGTAATGGTTCAAATGAATCTGATCGGATAACAAAGACTAATGAAAACATTAAGTATAAAGACAAAAGAAATAAGCATGCCATGTACATGAACATTTCATAAGTCATATATGTTCTATGTTATATTATGTATTGTTATGTTATGACTTATGTTTATGAGAAAATTCCAAAGTATATGATATGTTTTATGAACTTGTTATGTCAAAGAATGAAGGTCATGTTTTGTAGATAGGTAAGGTCCTAAGTAATATACTTGTATAATGAACCTTAATAGTTTATAAATGGCCATTTTCCCTTACTGAGCGATTAGCGCTCACCCCATGAAATGTTTTAAAATGTTTTGCAGGTAAGGATTAAGGCATGAAGCTGGGAGAGGATTTTGAGGGACGCTATGAGCATGAAGGGATGTTTTAATTATGACTATTGAATGGTTTTGCTAGTATTTAGTGTAGTGATTATGTTTATATCTCATAATGCAGTAAATATGTCCATGTTATAATGGAATATATATATGTTTGTGTTAATAAAGGAAATCAAATTGCTAGTAAATTCTGTAAAAATGTGTATGTTCTAGTAAGTATTACTGTGGATTTCATAATTTACTCCAAGAAAGGAAACTATATTTTTTGACTTTTACAATGAACTTATTATAGTTTAGAAATTAAATTAAATTAAAAATATATATATTTTTTAAACTACAGGTTTATTCTTTAAATAGGATTTTAAAATAAACTTCTTTCCTAGGCGTGCGTTTTCTAGGTTCTCAATGGCCAAGGGATACTTAGGAATTACCCGGCTAGGGAGGGGTTTTACACAATCTCATGCCTTACTCAATGTACTTGCAACTAGGTTTGGGGGAGCTTAAGCCAACAACTATGACCCTTCAACTTGCGGATAGATCGGTCAAATACCCAAAGGGGATAGTTGAGGATTTGTTGGTGCAAGTCAACAATCTGATTGTTCCCATCGATTTTGTGGTTTTGGAGATGGAAGAAGTACCTTCAAAGGACAAGGAGCATAAAATCTTGCTTGGTAGACCATTCATGGCGATAACCAAGACAATCATAAATGTCTATAAAGGGAAGTTAACCATGGCAGTCTTGGGAGAGATTGTTGAATTTAAAATGTTTGGTTCTCTACCTATTCCTTCTACTTCTACTTATGATGAGTGTTCTTTTATCGATTGCATGGACTCACTTGTTTATGACACTTATTTGCAGGAGAAGATAGAAGATAAGCTTGAAGTTGCCCTAACACTTGATGGGGTAGAGGAAACTTAATGAGGAAACTAAGGGACTCCATGAGATACTAGATAGAGCAATTCCTGTTTTACCAAAAGAAAAGTCTAGTAAATCCTTAGAGTTACCAACATCCCCACATAGAGACGAGCCTCCTTGAACACGCAAGGAGAAATGTCTTGCCAAGACATTAAAGAAAGCGCTTGATGGGAGGCAACCTACCTATATTTGGTAGTTTCTTTCTTTCTTTCCTTTTTTCCTTTTATTTGTGTTTCTTTTTTTAGGTTTTGTTTTTCTTATTATTATTTATCTGTTCCCTTTAAATTCTTTTCTAAACACATGCTTTCTTTGCAAAAATTGAGGACAATGTTTAGTTTAGGTTTGGGGGTGCACAGAAAAAAAAATTGTTTTTGAACATTTTGATTTTTGGTTAGTAACTAGTTCTTTTGTGCAATTTGTATTTATCTTGTTAGCATTTTCAAAAGTTTGATGTGTAAATTGATGTATACCCATGTTCCATAAACCATGCTCTTGATATTGAAGCTGAGATGAACTTAGAATGAACGATTAAGAAATGAATAGTGGAGACTACCTTGAGAGTTCTTTGAGCCATAAGCATTTTGATTGAGAGAGTTAGTTTTCTTGAACCTCTTAAACACTTTTTTCAAACTTGTACTTACATTAGGATGGTCTCATTAGGCATTTATACTGGGTAGCTTCAAGTCAGAAGGACCTTGAGAGATGATGTTAGGCTATGCATGTTTTTCCCCTATTAAAAGCCTTAATCCACACCCTTTTGTGTGCACCAATTACCACTTTTGAGCCAAACACTTAGCCTTTTCTTTCATCACCTACTTCAAGCCTTACCCATTCAACCCAATTTTTTGCCATACCCTATAGCTTGAGAATGCTAAAGTGATGAAACAAGTTAAGAAGGCTGAACTCTATATCAAAAATATGGTGAGTACCAAGGAAATGCTTGTTGAAATGTTTGTTGTTTCTTCAGTTGAAAATCAGGGGGTGTGTTATAGCATCCTGGTCACCAAAATGAATTCAAAGAAGAGAGCTTGCCTTTCAAGTACAAATAAAAGGAAGCTTTGGTATGTTTCAAGCTCTAGTTTTTCCATACCTTTCTTTCTTAACCCCAATTGAGCCTTACGTTGCAACCATAATAAAGACCTGGCTGATTTTTTAGGAAATCTTGCTTGGAGATAAGGAATGTATGTGTATTCCTTGTGAACATATGAGCGTTTATTGATTATACCCATATTCGTGTGCGAGAATATATTTGGTATTCTTTGTCTATATAATTTCTACTCACACATGGTTGATGAGTGCATAAGTCTAGGATCAGTGCGATATAATGAGTGAATCTTGTGAGATCTAGAGTTGAAACGAATTCCTATTCTTGACGTTAAGTTTGGGGGAGATCAAGATGGATATGTTTTGAGCATTGGAATATGTAGTGTGGTGTGTACGATATTTGCATAAAATGCTTTGTTGTGCTAAGATTTTGAATACAATTGCGTGAATGTATTTAGTTGCTAATTATAGTGTATTTTAAGATTTGAGGTTTTAGTTGAGTTTTTCTTTCTTTCTTTCATTGTTGTTTTGCTCGAGGACTAGCAAAATCTAGGTTTGGGGGAATTTGATAAACCAATATTTGTCCTAGTATTTTGTTATGTTTTTTTTGTTGTTATTTGCATTTTACCTTAACAATATGTTACTTTGAGGTGGTTTTTACTATTTTGAAGGTACATGATCTTTTGGAATGCATTTGGAAGAAATCGTGCAAAATGGGTCGAGAATCGGAGTTGAAAAAAGGAAGAAAAATGCAAAGCAACTAGATAGTGTCGCGGCATACTTTTTCTGGGCCGCGGCATGGCTTTTCTACGCTACGGCGTGAGATGCTGAATTTGGACAGAAAGTTCATGCCGCGACATGTCAATGTTTTACGTTTACAGAAGAATTTGGAGTCGCAACACCACAAATCCATGTCGCGGTGTGGATCGTGAGAAAAATAAAATTCTCAACTTTTCCAACTCTGACTTGAATTTGTACTTCCCCCAAAACAACCCTTGCAAAGAAAAACTATAAACAGGACATGTAATTTATTTTAGAGAGAATTCTCTTTGACCTAATTTGAGAGTTTTATGCTTTTGAGAATGTGGTTTTATTGAGAGAAATTGTGAGATCTCAACAAGGGAGAGAAGGAAGAGGATCAATCTACTTCAATTCCTAGGTGATTTCTTTTCAGTTATATTTTATTTTACAATATGATTAGTTTTTCATTCATTGAGTTCATTGGTTTGAGTTTGATTATGAACAACTAGATCTATTGTAGGAGTTTAGTTTAACTATCATGATTGTATTTGGTATTTGGTGATTTGTTTTATGAAGATTTTAGATTCCTTCTTGTTTAATTGTTCTTCATGATACTAATTATAATTTGTTGACTGGGCAACTACTTTTTATAATTAAACTTGAGAATTAGGGTTCTAGTGATCATCTTGCCTTAATTAAGCTTTATTAAACAAGAGTTCAAATTGAATACATGATCATCATTTTGATTTGGATGGTTGTGTGATTTCCTAGTGCAGATTACGATTAATTAGTTAACAACTTGATCATAGAAGTTAATTAGTTAATTATAAATGGAGAATAAACATGATCATTGGAATTCCTCTATGGTTTAGAAGAAAAATCAACAATATGAATTTAGGGTTTAATTGTTTTATTTTCCGAATATCCCAATACATGATTGAGAAGTTAGCTAAATCCCCACTATCACTCTCATTGGTTTAATTAACATTCAACAGATTGTCTTCGTTAGTTTTTATTAATTTATAGTTTTATTTTAGATTAATTTCATCCAACTTCTGGTTAGAGTGTTTAGGATTTTATTAATTGTTTAGTTTGGTTGTTAAAGAAAATAAATTAAGAATTTAGACCACTGTAATTTCGCGAGAGATCGACCTTAGGAGCAAACTTATCACTAGCTATTAGTGATTCGTGCACTTGCGAGTATTAAATTTGCACATCAACTGCCAAGAAGTTCCTGTTAAGCTATCTTTCAGAGAATTTCATCCTAATCCGGATTCTTCAAAATCTCCTTATACTCATCATGTTCCACTGCTCTTAAACCATAAAACCCATTAATAACAACAGTGATGCAAGGAACTTCAACACCCCTAACATAGACTTTTCCATTTTTGTTGTCAGGAAAGTTGGCATAAAATTCCTGAACAATAGGCTCTCCAGCTAAATGCTCTGGTTCATTTTTGAAATTCCCCCAACCTAAGCCTACAAGCCAATCATGTATGTCTATGACATCTAGACCTCTCTCGTGTATAAACCCTTTATCCCTCTCAGGTGCAACTTCATATCTTTCCCTTGCCTTAGCAGTGGCAAACCTGTTATCGATAGTTTTTCCTTTGGTAGGTCTTTTCAAAGGCATGTTTTCTTTCAGCACAATTCTATTGCAAATTCAACCACAACACAAATCAACACTTCAAAATAATCCCAATACACAACTCCAATCCACAAACTACAATTCCAGTTTACCAAAAACACAACAACACAACTACCCAAACATTTTAATATTGTTTACGTGTTTTCTTTATTTCAATTCTTGTTGTTTTCACAAGACATGGTTTCTAGGATCACAAGAGCACTTCTAGTCTCTGTGGGATCGACCCTTGCTCGTGCACTATGCTACGATTGTGACTCATGCACTTGTGAAGGATTAAACTTTGTATCTGTCAAGTTTTTGATTGTGTCTCTATAGAGTTTTACTCTTATTTCATTTTGATTGGGATCAATTTTAGTATATTATGGATGTTGCATATGTAATTATTCCTGGTGTTAGAATTGACGGATTGTGGACTATTGAAAGATAGAGAGTTGATAATGAAAGTGAGATTGACGTTAGGATTTTCTTAGAATTAAAGTAACGTTTGGTTGTTTTTGTTGCTTAATGTGTATGAAATTTTGGAGACTTTTTAATGTATTGGTCCGAAATTGTTGGTTTACTAGTTAGGAGTCTTAGTAGAACTTGTAGGATGTTTGTGGCTAACATCGCTGTAAACCCTCACGAGACTATAACTCGCCACTAGGGGAACCTAGTGGTTTAAAGACTTATTGCATACGCTAAATGAAATTGTGTCAACCTACAAAAAGAGTTTAGTTTAAAGTTGTTATGATAGGGTTAGGTTATTCTCGATTGCTTTGATTTATAGAGACTAGCAAGACGCTGGTTGGGGGTTGTGATGAGTGGTGAAATAATATATATATATTTCAAGATTTAATGGGTAGATTGTATGGAATTCATGACTTTAAAGGATTATTTTTATGCAAGCTTCTTTATATATTTCTATTTTTAAGAAACACGGGTATGTATATGAGTTTCAGGTTTTTAGGTGGAAAGGTGATGATTTTATGCTCGCACAATGGTTGGAGGCCTTGGACGTGCTAAGAGAGAGAAACCAAATTATTAAGAGGAAGAAAAATGTGAAATAACTAGATGGCATCGCAGTAAGGTTTTATTGCACCGTGGTGCAAAAGAGTGATCTGGGTATAAGGTTTATGACGTGGCACCGAGGCGTGAAGAAGTCGGCGCTGCAGCATGGCAAGGTTTTTAGGATTGTGGGAGAATTCGACGTTACAACGCCATAAAAGCATGTCGCAGCATGGATCGCGAAGAAAGGAAAAATCTCACATTTTCTAACTCTGACTTGAATTTGTACTTTTCCAAAAACACCCCTAGCAAAGGAAAAGTATAAATAGGACATTGTAATTTATTTTCGGGATTCCTTTTAACCTAAATTAAGAGTTACTTTTTAGTAAGAAAGAGAAAAAGATTCTTCCTAGGGTTTGGATCATTCATACTTATGAGGGGATTGAGGTTTTCTTTCTTTAATGTCAGTGTGTAACTAAATTCTTCTCTAGGGATCCAATTAGCCTAATTGGAAGGCTCTATGTGTAAACATATATTTATGGTTATCAATTAAATGGAATTTTAGATTCATTCATGTATTTATTCTATCTTTAATTTCCATTATTGTGTGACGACACTTAGTGTGAATTATTAGGTTGTGTGTGTAATAGCTGCCTCATACTAGGATACTCATAGAAATACATCAAGTAAAATACATTTATATTAGCAAAAGTAAATAGGGCCCAAAATTTTCTTTTAATACATATAATCATTCTTTATACAAAGTAAGGTATCATTTGTAAAAGTTATCAAAAACAGTGGACAGTGTAGCTATTGCTCCTCGCTTGCCAACACCCATCCGACCACGTCCTCACCTAGATCCTGCAAACACAAAGAGAAACAACGGGTTGAGCACAAAATAATGCTCAGTAAGTAAATCCTCTACTCGTCTGTCCCCGTAACTCTTTCTCTTAATTCTTTCCTTACACTCTTCTCTTCTCATTTCTATTTCTGTTTCTCATACTCCTTTCTATTCACCCTCTGGTGTATGTCATGGCCTCATCTTACCGGAGGCACGGCTAGGGAACTCATCCCACTCTTCATGATTCTAATCATCTTCTCTTTCTGTTCTTTCTCTTTCTCTGTTTTCTCATTCTTGCTCATTTGAATGTCACGACCCCATCTTACCAGAGGCACGGCCAGGGAACTCTCCCACTCTATGTGACTTCTACTTATTCTCTACCTCTATTCTTTCTCATATTTTCTCATTCTTTCTCACTTGAATGTCACGGCCTCATCTTACCGGAGGCACGGCCGGGAACTCTCCCGCTCTACGTGACTTCTACTCATTCTCTACCAATCAGATTCGGTTATGCATGGATTCGGAACCCTTGGCCATGTGAGTGTACATTCTTTCTTTCTATCTCTTGAATGTCACGACTCCTTCTCACCGGAGGCACGGCTGGGGATCACAAAGCACCCACTCTTGTGACTTTACTCATTACTCATGGGTTCCCCATCGCACAACCTACTCTATTCTCTTCTTTTGTTTTTCTCTTTACTCTTAGAGTAGTTCATTCACAAAGTTCCCTACTCTTTCTCAAGCTATACTCTTAGAGTATTTTATTCACAAAGTTCTCCACTCTATCTCAAGCTAGTACTCATAATGTAGCTCATACTCAACATTCTCTACTCTTTCTCAAGCTACTTCTCAATGCACAATTAATGCATATGGATGGTTCATGCTCATTAATGCACTTATGAAATGCCAATATACAATGTTGCATCAAACTAGTCATTCTGCATAGGTCACACTAAAGAAGGCATACCTTGAGTTATACACATCGGATTGCTACGATTTTGGTCTAATTTTAAAGCTTAGAGATGGGATATAACTTTGATGTTTTGGTCTCAACCCAGTTCAATCCGTAAGATGCCCAAAAATCACTCAGAATGTCATGGATGTGACAGGGCAGTTACAAGGTTTTCACTTAGGCATTTTATCAAACAACTAATGTGCATACAAGAACTCTACTTTAACTATAACTTTTCTTCTCTTCTTAACCATCCAAATTGGGAGGAAAAATCCCTCATATAGTCATAATTCCTGCCAAGGAAAACACTCCCAAAAATATTCATACAAAACTCCTCCAAATTCAACTCAATTTCAATCTCTCTTCACACATCAAACACTTCTCATAATTAAAGTATATCCAACAACATTAGAATAAATATTCATCTCAATTTCTCAGTAAGTATAACATATATATACATAATTAAAATAAATCTCTACTCGTTTACTTTTCTTGAATCTTAACTTGGTTGGATTTACTTACCTTGATGGAGAGATTTCACTAACACTTTTCCTTTCCTTTGATCAAACTCTCTTCCTCTTAAATCCTATGAGAATAAACCATCAAAATCAACGCTTTAAAAACTAAAAATCACTTCTTAGTGCAAGGATCTTACCTATAGAAGCTTGAGATTGAAAATCCACTCAAAAAACACCCAAAACCTATGAATTTCCTTTGAAGTTTAGTGAAGAAAATTGAGGGAAAAATGGGGTAGAGTGGCATGAACAAGGGCTGGATATGGGTGAGGGTTTCTTCAAATAAAGCCTTATATCAATTAATATAAGCATGTGTTCCCATTTTGCCCTTACACTTTCGCTAAAATTTCATCTATGTCCCTTAGTCAATTACCATAATGCCTTCATTTTTATTGCATTCTCCATGAAATTCTATCTCTTTTCACTCCCCACAATTTCAACTAATTTTGAGTGAAAAGACAATTTTACCCCTAATGAAAGTTTAAGGGATTTTCTTCACGTTTTTCTCAAAATAACTTTTAACAAAAATTCAACTAAGGGCTAACCAACCAATATTAACAATATATCAACCCAAATGAGGGCAAAACAATAAACATTCAAGCAATACACCATAACTTAGCTACGTACCCCAAGTGGGGCGTTACAGTGTGTGCAGAGATTATTGAATAACTGATTAGTATTATGTGCATACGCCCTAACAGAGTATTAGTAGGTTCATGATTTCTTGAATGATTAGTGTTTGTGCATACACCCTGACAGATGGGCCTTTATTCCTGATTCCAAGTGCTCTTGTGTTTAATGAGTTTTTAATTCATAGGTTATATGTCCTAGCTAGGCTTGTGTTAAAGATACTAGGTTAATCCCGAAAGCCTTACGATAATACCTTGCTTTAGTGAGTATGAACCCTAGAGAGTGAATTGATAAACAATAGATAGATGGTTGACATAGAGTTGGATAGTTATGGTGAAATTAGAGCCCTAGGTTTTGGTCAATTGGATTTTAGATAATTTTATAGTTGTTTAATTTTAGTTTTAATCAGTTGTTACTTTCAAGTGATTTTCCATAATTCTTTATTATTAATTCTAGTTATTAGTTTTAATTGAAGCACAGTTATTCGAATTAGTAAATTGCTTACAAATCTCTGTAGGATCTACCCTTGCTTTTGCACACTAGACTATGATAGCAATTTGTGCACTTGCGAGGTTATAAAATTGTTCATCAGTGAATAATGCAAAATTTTCTCCTTTCAAATCACTAAAATCAACATTTTCAAAAACATTAGAATCAACCTCATGCTTATGTGTAAGACCTTTACCAGAAGTTTGCTTGTCCCACCTTTTTAGATTGAGCTCAAAAGTCTGAAGTGATCCGATTAGCTCATCAAAATCCATAGCATCCACATCTCAACATTCTTCAATGGAAGTCACTTTGGATAAAAACCTTTTGGGTAGTGAGCACAAAACCTTCCTAACGGGTTCAGCATTAGAATACAACTTTCCCCAAGGCATAACATTCATTTGAAGATATCACATATCCTACCGTGAAAATCAATTATGATTTCATCATCAAGCATAGTTAAATTCTCAAAATCAGTGATCAATCTCCTAAGTCTTCTCTTCTTAACCACATCAATTCCCTCATTTTTAACTTGAAGCTTGTCCAATGCATCTTTAACTATCTCACAGTTTGCAATAGTTTTCATTTGATTAATAGACACTACATTAAAGATAGCATGTATAGCTTTGGAATTAAAATTTGCTAGCTCGAGTTCATTTTTGGTCCAATCATCTATGAGTTTTGGTTTAGACACATCATCCTCAACAACTACAGGAGCTTTCCAACCATGAACAACAGAGATCCAGATCCTTTCATCAATGGATTTAAAAAACACACGCCTTCTGGGTTTCCAATAAAGGTAGTTAGGACCTTCTAACATGGGTGGTCTGTTAGTGGAACCTCCTTCCCTAAAGAAATTCATTTCTAAAATAGAGCAGATGCAAAACAACCAAAAAGCAAACCACCAAAAGGCAAAACACGATCAGATGCAACCAAAAGCAATAAACAAAGTAGACCAAAACAAGGCACAAACACAATCGAACCAGACTAGATCTACTAAAATAGCTCTTCAAAACATGCTTAGTTACCAATTGAAAGTGTGTTTAACGAGTTCATTAATTAAACACTATGGAATGGGTTTGATCGTGTTCGTTCATGCTTGAAAGGAATCATCAATTAACATCAACATAATATCAAGTATTCAAAACGAAATGTAAACCACACCAAGGATTTTACATGATTCGGCTACAAACCATTTAGCCTACATCCATGGGACCAAGTCCAGCTCAATCAAATCCACTAGCATCAAGCAAAATGTCAATACAAGGTAAAAATTAAATACATCAAAAAGTAAACACTCCTTGTTTACTATAAGTAATTGAAGAACCATTGCAACTGATAAAACAAAAGTTTTGGCTCATCAATTACTCAAATCCCATGATTAGGCTCTGATATATATATGTTTTACATACAAAAATTTAAGATGAATTAATCCAAACAAGGATTCAGTTCATACCAACGTTGAAGGCTCCTTCAATGTCTCTGAACTCTTCGCAAATCAATCCAAGAAAAGGATTGCACTTATGATATCCACACAAAGGTAGGAACAACCACAAATGAATTAATTGACTAGATTAATTCAAATGCTTCTTTGGATTTTTCTTAAGAATTGAAGAACAATTCTTTCACAAAGAAAGAGGGGGGCGGGGCATGGAGACGGGACGTCGAAGACTAAGAGAGCAGCAACCTTTTTGTTTTTGTGTTTTTCTCTTATATTTAATTTTGCTAAAGTTTTGCTTTTAATAGCAAAACCCCAACCCTATTCCACATTGGAATATGTTTAAACCTATTCCCAAGTAGGAATAGCATTAAAGGTATTTTATTTAATTAAAATTATTAGTATATACATAATTATAAATATGTAATTTGCTAAGTTTCATTCCAATATAAAAATGGATACAGGCAACAACCTTAGCAAATTTAATTGCATAGCAAACTACCAAAATACCCTTAAATTAAAATACGTAATTTTGCTAATTAAATTCCAATATAAAATTGGATACAGGCAACAACCTTAGCAAATCTAATTGCACAATAAAATTACCAAACTACCCTTACACCTGGAAAGATGAAAGAAAATGCTCCTTAAACCAAAATCCTCAAACTACCTTCTATGTATGTGACCCATAGGCTTCCTAATATATTGGCAGTGAGTAGTATCGCGATTAACCTCCAATTAATCGTCTCACTACACACATACCAAGATTGGCCTCTAGCTAGGCATCATAGCCATCCAACATATAGGGATCAGCAAAGTACTGATACCTATAGGGGCGGACGTCTAAGACTAAGAAAGCAACAACCTTTTTCATTTTTGTGTTTTTCTCTTATATTTAATTTTGCTAAAGTTTTGCTTTAATGGCAAAACCCTAACCCTATTCCACATTGGAATATGTTTAAACCTATTCCCAAATGGAATAGCATTAAAGGTATTTTAGTTAATTAGAATTATTAATATTAATATTAATATTAATATATAAATAATTATAAATCTTTAATTTGCGAAATTTAATTCCAATGTAAAAATGGATACAGACAACAACCTTAGCAAATTTAATTGCATAGCAAATTACAAAAATACCCTTAAATTAAATTACATAATTTTGCTAATTAAATTCCAATATAGAATTGGACACAAATAACAACGTCAGCAAATCTAATTGCACACTGTCCTTACATCTAGAAAGACGAAAGAAAATGCCCCTTAAACCAAAATCCTCAAACTACCTTCTATGTATGTGACCCATAGGCTCCCTAATATATTGACAGTGAGTAGTATCGCGATTAACCACCAATTAATCATCTCACTACACACATATCAAGATTGGCCTCTAGCCAGGCATCATGGCTATCCAACATATAGGGATCAGCGAAGTACTTATACTTGTCAATGATATGGTTACCATGCAATCGAATCCTTTCATCATCTATTATCTCATCAAGTGTAACAGCTGCTGTAAACTAGTAAAATGCTTGCTTAATCATAATAGGAAATGGGCCCAAAAATCTTTTCTTTTTATTATATGTAATAAGTCTTTCATACACACAAAGAGTATTATTTTACAAAATGCCATTTAAAAGACAAAAACAGGGGAAACAGTTAGCTATTGCTCCTCGCTTGCTGACACCCCTCCGACTACATCATCACCTAGATCCTGCATTCACAAAGGAAAATGACGGGGTGAGCACAAAATAATGCTCAGTAAGTAAACTCTATATCTGTCTATCCCCATAACTATTTTTCTTAATTCCTTCCTCACACTTTCTTTCTATTGTTTTCTATTAACGTTATGGCCTCATCTTACCGGAGGTACTGCCGGATGGTGTCCACACAACACCATCTCACTCTTCATGACTGTCGGGTGGAGTTCACACAGCACCAACCCGCTCTTAGTGACTACCGAGTGGGGATCACAAAGCATCTACCCGGTTTTCATAACTATCGAGTGGAGACCACAAAGCACTTACCCGCTTCTCATGACTTTTAGGTGACGATCACAAAGCATTAACCCATTTCTAATGACTATCGGGTGACGATCACAAAGCATCAACCTGTTGCTACTAAATATCGGGTGACGATCACACAGCATCAACCCGTTTCCACTAAATATCAGGTGACGATCACAAAGCATCAACCCGTCTCTAATGACTTTCTACTCTAGCACTTCTCATTCTCTCTACCCGTAGAGTAGTTGCATTCACAAAGTTCTCTACTCATAAAGCAAGTGCATACACAAAGTTTTCTACTCTTCTTAAGTCACTTCTCAATGCACAAATAATGCATATGGATGGTTCATCTCCACTAATGCACTTATGAAATGCCAACATGCAATGTTGCAAGAATTAAGGTTCACTACTCATACTTAAACCTCTATTAGGCATTTCATCAAACAACTCAAGTGCATAACAAGACTCTACTATAACAATAATTCTATGTCTTTCTCTAACCATCCAAAATGGGAGAAAACTCCCTCACATAGCCATAAATCCTGTCATAGAATAACACTTCTAAAAAGGATTTCTCAATATCCTTCAATTCCATCTCAAACTACATTCCCAACCCACATCTCACTTCTCATAATCAAAGTGTATGAACAACCATAAAGCAATAGTTATCTCCATTTGAATCTTAATAACATAGCATATCACATGTATATACATACACACATAATTGCAATTAACTCCCTATTCAAGAAAGTTCTCAAATCTCTACTTAGGTTGAGGTTTACTTACCTTGTGATGGAGAGATCTCACTAGCTCTTCCTTTCTCTTGGTTTGCTTGATTTCCTCTACCTTTTAAACAATTACACAATTCAACCAAAAGACCTCAATATTTCAAATATACATAAAATCTCACAAAACTTCATATCCAAAGCAAGAATCATTACCTTAGGATGTCTTAGATTGATCTTCTACCCCAAATCACTCCAAAAGCCATCTAAAATTCCTTGAACAATTTGAAGAGAAGTTGAGAGAAAGTAAAAAGAAGAATGGCGGTGGAGAAGAAGAATGAAGGGTTTTGCAATGACTTAATTCCTTTTAATACAATTTATGCACAAGCATTCCCATTTTGCCCTTACTCTTCCTTGGGAATTCCATCTATACCCTTTGATTCATTACAAACACAACCCCATATGAACATATTCTCCAAGCAAAATCCTTACATTTTACTCCCCACTTTTCCTACTAATTAGGGGTAGAATGGTCAAATTGCCCTTAGGGAAGAAAATATCTAAAACTAAACCAACATTTTGATCGGCTCGTCGCCGTGGCGAAAAAGCTTCGGTCGCCAGCGGCGAAACTATCCAGCAGCTTCCCCGGCTTCAACACCTCTTCGCCACGGCGAAGATTCTTCTTCGGCCCAACGAAGCCTGGAACACTAAACTTCTTCTATTTTCAACCAATTTCAAGGCAAGTATTCTACATACCACTCAATCAAAGGCCAATCAAACAAATAGTACTAATAAACCGACTCAAATAAGAACAAAAAGGAGAAACATTAGCTACATACCTGTAACACCTACTGAAAACTAGTACAATGCATGCAATTAACAATGGAAAATTGGGCCCAAAATGTTTCTTTTCATTACAAATCACATGTCTTTTATACACAAAGTTACTGTTTACAAAAGTGCATTTCAAAAGACAAAATAGGGGAACAAGTGTAGCTATTGCTCCTCGCGCCGACGCCCTCCAACCGCAACATCACCTAGAACCTGCATCCACAAAGGAAAATAACGGGGTGAGCACAAATAATGCTCAGTAAGTAAAACTCTCTAACTGTCTGTCCCCGCGTGTGACTCTCAATTCTTTCCTTTTCTAATCTATTTCTATTTCTGTTTCTAATAACATCATGGCCTCATCTTACCGGAGGTACGGCCGAATGGCGTTCACACAGCACCATTTCACTCTCTATGGCTATCGGGTGGAATTCACACAAGACCAACCCTTTCTTAGTGACTACCGAGTGAGGATCACAAAGCACCAACTCGGTTCCTCCTAACTATCGGGTGGAGATCACCTAGCACCTACCCGTTCCTCTTGAATTTTGGGTAATGATCACCAAGCATTTACCCATCTCTAGTCACTATCGGGTGATGATCACAAAGCATCACCCCGCTTCTACTAGCCATTGGATGATGATCACAAAGCATCAACCTACATATCTCTTAACTAATCGGGTAGTGGTCACAAAGCATCTACCCATTTCTATTACTCATTGGGTGACGATCACTAAGCATCGACCCATCTCTCTAAGGCTATTCGGATGATGATCACAAAGCATCAATCCGATTCCCATAACGGTCGGGTGATGATCACAAAGCATCATCCCAACTACACTACTCTTCTAACTCATTCTATTGTAGCATTTTTCAATGCTCTCTACCCTTAGAGTAATTTTACCCACTAAGCTCTCTACTCATAGGGTATTTCTATACACAAAGTTTCCTACTCTTTCTTAGGTCACTTTTCAATGCATATAACAATGCACATGGATGATTCATCTCTACTAATGCACTTGTGAAATGCCAACATGCAATGTTGCAAGAATTAAGGTTCATTACTAACACTCAACCTCTATTAGGCATTTCATCAAACAACTCATGTGCACTATAAAACTATATCATAGCCATGAATCTAAAACTTTTCCTAACCATCCAAAATGGGGAAAAACCCCTTCACAAAGCCATAATAACCTGCCATAGAAAACACTTCCAAAAAGGGTTCCATAAAACCCCTTAAATTCCATCTCTACTACCTTGCCAAACCAACACCCATTTCTCAAATTTGCAAGGTAAGAACATTCACAAAGCATAGAAATTTCCATTCAATACTCCATACATGGCATATTACATGCACATCACATACATACATCCTTTCTATCAAAACCCTAATCAAGAAATTTCATGAATCTCAACTTGGGTTGGGTTTTACTTACTTGCTATGGAGAGACTTCACCAATCTTCTTTCCACTTGGTTTTTCTTGGCTAATCTCTCTACTCTTAACCAAAAGAATGAAAACTCTCAAAAACCAAAATGAACTAAAATCTTCAAATCACACAACTTAAGGAGAAATCCTTACCTTAGGAAGCCTTAGGTTGTTTTCTCTACCTCAAATCACTTCAAAATCCCTTGAAATCCTTGATCAAAAGAAAAGAGAAGTTGGGAGGAGAAGAATGAGAGGTTGCGTTTGAGAAGAAGAGAAATGAAGGGTTTCTTTGATTCTAATTCCTTTTAATGAAATATAACACACTCATTCCCATTTTGCCCTTATTCTTCTTTGAAAATTCCATCCATATCCTTTGATTCATTACAGACTCACCCCCATCTCAACATACTCTCCATGAAAAATCCTTACAATTCACTCCCCACTTTTCCTACTAATTAGGGGTAGAAAGGTCAAATTGCCCTTGGGGAAGAAAATATCTAAAACTCAACCAACATAAAAATCGGCCCGTCGCCGCGCGAAATCGGCCCTGCAGAGTTTCGCCCTTGGTCAACACATCGCCGCGGCGAAGACTCTTCTTGCCCGTGCTTGGTTCACTAAGATTCTTCTATTTTCAACCAATTTCAGGGCAACATTCAACATAACGCTCAAACAAACAAATATAACAAAAACCCAACTCGATTAAGGGCGAAAGAGGAAACAATAACAACGTACCTCAAGTGGGGCGTTACAATACCTCAAGTGGGGCATTACATCAAGGTTGAGGTACAAAAATAGTGTCAACCTCAAATATCCTTGATATCTTGATATTTAGTTATTGGACCAACGACCGGAATAATAAATTAGGTTAAGCAACAACTCAATCCCATTGTGGCCACAGGTTTAGTGTTGTTGCCATTTACTGAATTGTGTAGTGAGATAATTTTTCCCGTACATAGGAGTGATGAATTTTCTGTTAATCTTCCATAGTCTTGATACACTTCTCAATGCAGCCAACCACTACCATTATGATAATCATGAATAGAACTACGTTGGGCTAGTGCCAAACTACGCCAATTGGTGTATAAGGCACTCCGGTGATCTCAAGTCTTAAAGATCACATGCACCACCATCCGTTAAAGAATTTATTCCACAGACATTGGGGTTACCATCTACGTGGAATCCTCTAGTGGGTCTATCTGGTGAACTTGCCTATAACAAGCACTCATGTGTTACACTATAGGTTGTTACCAAGCAACCTTGACAAGTGAGATCAGTCACTACCTTTCAATAAGGTCATTCAACACTATGATAGGCTTACCCTATTATCTATGCCCTTAGTAAAAATAATACTGACATATATCAAGACATACAATTATGAATTACATGATATAGAAGAAAATTTCTTTTATTGATAAATAAGCATGATTTACAAAGAGTCAATATAACAATAATTGATTGGCTCTAGGGCTCCTACTCTAACAATTACAAAATCTAACTTCACCCTCTTGATTGAACAAACACCTACCTATGATTTGATTGTATCCAAGCTACCTCTTGGATGGCACAAGATCCACTTGAACTTGGACAACTGGTATCACTTTTCAGCTCATGAGCTTGAACTTTCTTCAAGCTTCAACGATGGAACCATGTTCCACAAAAATCATCAAGAAGATAATAGATTGTCAAATAAATGATCAATAAACGATTAAAAGGAACCTGATTGAATGAATATGCTTTGTAAAATTTCAGAGAACAAAACGATGGAAATATTTAGGTTCAAAGAGCAAGGAAGAAGAGGATGAGTCTACATATTCCTTGCTCAACAAATCTCAATAGTACACATAGCCTTCACTTTTTAACAACCTCAAACACTTTTTAGCAAACCCATCATGTAGAGAATGACACCTAGAAAGTGACTTTTCATGCAAGTTTCATGAATGAGAAATAAAATATCTTAACAGGTAAAGTGAGAAAGACACACCTGTACTATGAAACATGACTAATAAAATGTTTACACACCAGAAGCAATGTCCACACATATTTGTTCAATATGATCATATGAATAACAAAATGTCCACACATTTAGCAATGTATCAAAGCATGTGCAAACAACAAACATGATTGTGCTTAATCCACTAAAAGTGCCAACATCAAAATAGATATGCACACAATCTTCATAAGTTGACAAAAACATTTACAAACCTCTTAACTGTAGTACCAATGAACGAAAAATCAAACCCTCGAAATTGAGTAGCATCATTTCAAATTAGTTGAGGTAAGCATCATTTCGTATCTCTGAATTGTGCTTCATGCATTTTTTATAAACCAATATTTGTCCTAGTATTTTATTATGTTTTTAGCTGTTATTTGTGTGTTTTACCTTAAGAATATGTTACTTTGAGGTGGTTTTTACCATTTTGAAGGTACATGAGCTTTTGGAATGCATTTGGAAGAAATCGAGCAAAATGGGTCAAGAATCGGAGTTGAAACGAGGAAATTATGGTGCTTTGAATAGGGGTGAGCGGTTCCGGGTACCTTGCATTTTCTGGGGGAACCGGAACCGCACAGTGCAGGTTCCCAAAAAAGGAACCGGAACCGCACAGTGCAGGTTCTTCAATTCAAGGAACCGGAACCTAAAATGCAGGTTCCGGTTCCTTTCCAGGTTACCCTGTAAAAAATCAATTACCCCCTATTAGTTTAAAAAATAACAAAAACACCTTATAAGTTTATAAATACACCCCTAACAAATTTTCATTATTCATTCATTTGTGTCCAATGTAACTCATAACCTATAATCTCTAAGCAACACTTGAATTCAATCAATTCATCACAATTCACATAAAATTCGTCAATCAAAACCAAAACACAAACAATTATTCATCATACTACAATGTTATAATTAATTAAGTAATATACTATTTAATTATAATGTAATATTATAATTAATTAAATTGTTAATCATTTAATTAAGTATTGTAATATTGTTTATAATAGGATGTTATAATTAATTAAATAATCATACCATAAATTTATAATATAATGTTACAATTAATAAAATTATAATAATTTGATTAAGTATTGTGTAAATTAGTAAATTACTAATGTTTATAATATAATGTCATAATCAATTAAGTAATCATTTAATTATGTAATGTTATATTAATTATATGATCATACTATAATAGTATAATGTAATGTTATAATGAATTAAGTAATCATACTATAAATCTATAATTTAATATTATAATTAATTAAATTTCAAATCATTTAATTAATATACTAATGTTTATAATGGAATGTTATAATTGATTAAGTAATCATATTACAAATATATAAAGTAATGTTATATTAATTAAATTTTTAATCGTTTAATTAAGTAATGTAATAATATAGTAAATTACTAATGTTTATAATGTAATGTTATAAATTCATAACTAATTAAGTAATTATATAATCATTTAACTATATAATGTTATAATTAAGTAAGTGATCATAATATAATGTAATATAATAATATTATAATTTAATTGAGTAATTATTTAACTATAATGTAATGTTTAATTAATGTTTATAATGAAATGTTTATAAGGTAATGTTATAATTAATTAAATTTCTTATCATTTAATTAAGTATTGTGCTAATGTTTATGTAGTAAATTAGTAATTACTAATGTTTAAAACATAATATCATAACTCATAATCAATTAAGTAATCATTTAATTATGTAATGTTATATTAATTATATGATCATACTATAATAGTATAATGTAATGTTATAATGAATTAAGTAATCATACTATAAATCTATAATTTAATATTATAATTAATTAAATTTCAAATCATTTGATTAATATATTAATGTTTATAATGGAATTTTATAATTGATTAAGTAATTATATTATAAATATAAAAAGTAATGTTATAATTAATTAAATTTTTAATCGTTTAATTAAGTAATGTAATAATATAGTAAATTACTAATGTTTATAATGTAATGTTATAAATTCATAACTAATTAAGTAATTATATAATCATTTAACTATGTAATGCTATAAAATTAAGTAAGTGATCATAATATATAATGTAATATAATAATATTATAATTTAATTGAGTAATTATTTAACTATAATGTAATGTTTAATTAATGTTTATAATGCAATGTTTATAAGGTAATGTTATAATTAATTAAATTTCTTATCATTTAATTAAGTATTGTGCTAATGTTTATGTAGTAAATTAGTAATTACTAATGTTTAAAACATAATATCATAACTCATAATCAATTAAGTAATCATTTAATTATGTAATGTTATATTAATTATATGATCATACTATAATAGTATAATGTAATGTTATAATGAATTAAGTAATCATACTATAAATCTATAATTTAATATTATAATTAATTAAATTTCAAATCATTTGATTAATATATTAATGTTTATAATATAATGTTATAAATTCATAACTAATTATGTAATTATGTAATCATTTAACTATATAATGCTATAATTAAGTAAGTGATCATAATATATAATGTAATATAATAATATTATAATTTAATTGAGTAATTATTTAACTATAATGTAATGCTTAATTAATGTTTATAATGAAATGTTTATAAGGTAATGTTATAATTAATGAAATTTCTTATCATTTAATTAAGTATTATGCTAATGTTTATGTAGTAAATTAGTAATTACTAATATTTATAATATAATGACATAATCAATTAAGTAATTATTTAATTATGTAATGTTATAATTAATTATATAATCATACTATAATGTAATGTTATAGTGAATTAACTATTAAGTAATCATACTATAAATTTTTTAATGTAATATTATAATTAATTAAATTTTTAATCATTTAATTAAGTTTGTACTAATGTTTATAATAAAATGTTATAATTGATTAAGTAATTATACTATAAATCTATAACGTAATGCTATAATTAATTAAATTTCTAATTATAAGTCAATTAATTAACTATTTAATTATGTTATAACTTATAAGTCAATTAATTAAGTAATAATCAATTAATGTAATGCTATAATTAATTATACTATAAATCAATTAAGTAATGTTATAAAATTATAATTAATTAAGTAATCATTTAACTATAATGTAATGTTATAATTGATTAAGTATGATATTTAACTAGTAATTAAATTTATTAATGTTTATCAATTTATCATATATAATTAATTAATTACTAATTTATTATAGATATACTTAGAACTTGATAATTGAAGTAAATAACTAAATATATTATTACTCAATCAAATATACTATTTTATTCAAAAAATAATTCTTTTAATAACATTAAAAATGTAAAACACTTTTAATTGGATCATAATTCCAATTATTCACTTAATTGATCAAAACTTTAATATTAATGTATTATAATATATTAAAGCTTTTAATATGGTGTAATTTATATGTAATAAGTATAATTGTATTCGTATATTAATTTAATTAGGTTATTCTAAAAATTTAACTTTTTCTATTTTAAATTTTTTTATATGTAAAATAATAGAAACTCCCCCATTATTTACATTTCACAAATATTTTATTATAGTCCAGGTTCCAAAATAGGTTCTAAACAGGTTCCAAAAACAGGTTCCAAAGCAGGTTCTAAATAGGTTCCAAAACAGGTTCTATACAAGTTCCAAAACAGGTTCCAAACAGGTTCCAAAAGAAAATAGGTTCCAAAGCGGGTACCCCTACAGTTCCAAACAGGTACCCTTTTTACAGTTGGTTCCTGCCTCTACATGCAAGAACCGGAACCGGAACCGGAACCGCACAGTAGCGGTTCCAAAAAATTGGAACCAAAACCTACCCGCACTGTGTAGGTTCTGGGTAGGTTTCGGTTCCGGTTTCAGTTCTTACCCCGCTTCTGGTTCTACCCGCTACCCGTGCTCACCCCGCCTTTGAAGATGAAATTCGAATCCTGAAATTTTTTTGAATTGTGAACGTGCTTCAGTATTTTGATCATAACTTGAACTTTAGAACTCGGAATTGGATGATTCTTGTGGTGTTGGAAAGATTATTCAGAGAGCTACAATTCTTGTGTTGACTTTGTCTAATTCTGAAGATATCAGGTGCGTTGGAAGATGATCGCCGCAGCGACAATTTTGGTCACCGCGGTGAGCGTGTTTTGGGAATTCAAACGTGAAGCCAATTGATGATCACTGTAGCAACCATTTTTGTCACTGCAGCGAGCATCCAGGACCCTTAAGTGCATGATTTTTTGTTAGTTTTACTCAATTTATTATTTTGTTTTATTCCTAATCATACCCTTAAAAACCCTAGGCTATAAATACATACTTTTAACACAAGAGACCGGACTTGTGTGGATTTTTTGGATGCTCTTTTATCTTTTTGAGAGTGTGTCTTTAGTGTGAGAAAATTGTGAGTTTTCAACAAGGGAGAGAAGGAATTAAGAGGATCAATCTACTTCAATTCCTTTGGTGATTTCTTTTCAGTTACATCTTATTTGCAATATGATTAGTTTTTCATTCATTGGATTGAGTTTGATTATGAGCAACTAAATATATTGTGGGAGTTTAGTTTAACAATCATGATTGTATTGGGTATGTGGTGATTTGCTTTATGAAAGTTCTAGATTGTTTCTTGTTTAATTATTCTTCATGATCTTGATTATAATTTGTCGACTTGCCAACTACATTTTATAATTAAAATTGAGAATTAGGGTTCTAGTGATCATCTTGCCTTAATTAAACTCTATTAAACAAGAGTTCAAATTGAATACATGATCATTGTTTTGCTTTGGATGGTTGTGTGATTTCCTTGTGCAGATTACGATTAATTAGTTAACATCTTAGTCATAGAAGTTAAATAGTTAGTTATAAATGGAGAATGAACATGATCATTGGAATTCTGTATGGCTTAGTGGAAAAATCAACAATCTAAACTTAGGATTTAATTGTTTTATTTGCAAAATATTCTAATACATGATTGAGAAGTTAGCTAAATCCCCACTATCACTCTCATTGATTTAGATCACATTCAACAAATTGCATTAGTTAGAATAATCAAATTTCGAAAATGCAAAATATTTAAAAAATAGACAGTGTCTTTGTTTGACATAGATCCTCTTAGACAACTTACAAGAAATCTGTACGGTTTGCAGGATTTTGTCTTCTGACTTCAATTTCCTACATAAAAGACGTATTATGTGTTACGGTATGTGTCCCGAAGCTAATCAAATTGTAGTATTTGACTACTTGTAAAAACATATTGATATTAATAAAATGTAATTTGACTATATTTTGTCTAACTATATTATGTAAATCGTATTTCAGATATGTTATAATATACCTCCTTAGAATGGTAGAATCATGACGAGGGTATCAAGTGCTTTAAATCTGGATTGTAAGAACCCTATGGTCACATTAAATGGCCATTCTAGAAATCGTTCGGAGTCTTAGTATTATCGTGAAGTAAGGGCATAGATAATATGGTAAGGCTATCATAGTGTTGAACGACCCTATCAAAAGATAGTGACAGATCTTGCATGTTAAAGTTGTCTGGTAATAACTTAGTGCAACGCATGGGTGCTTACAATTAGCAAGTTCATTGGACATAACCGACCAGATGATTCCATATAGATGGTAACCCCAATATCTATTGAATATATCTTCAACTGATGGTGGTGCAAGTGATCCTTAGATTTGAGATCACTAGAGCGCCATGTGTAAATATCGATGTAGTTTGAGGTTGCCTAACGTAGTCCTATTTAGGGTTATCAGTACGAGAGTGATTGGCTACATTGAGAAGTACACTATGGCTATAGTGGATCAACACAAGATTCATCATTCTTAGGTACAAGAGAATTTATCTCGCTAAGTATTTTGATAAATGACAACTACCGCAAAAATTGTGGCCACAGTTAAATTGAGTTAGTGTTCTTCGATTAAGTTGTTAGTTTGAATGACCAAATACGAACTATCAAGGTAGCATATTTGAAGTTGACATTATTTCTGTACTTCAAACCTTGATAAGATAAGAGATAATGAAATGATTTGATTACACAATAACCATACCGTGGACAGGTAGCTAATACACTAAATCCAAATCTATCGGATGGCCTTGATGTCTAGCTAGAGGCCAATCTAAGTTGGTGTGTAATGAGACAATTGATTGAGTGTCAATTGCGATATTACCCACTGCCGATACAATAAGGAGTCTACGGGTCACACACTTAAAAGACTAAATCAAAGAAGATCTGGAGTAGGTATTTTCGTCATTTTAGGGCGAAGGGTATTTTGGTAATTCTTATGGTGCAATTAAATTTTCCGAAGGTTGTTGCCTAGAAGGTTGTTGCCCATATACGATTAATATTGGATTTTAATTTGTAAGATTACATATTTATTCAAATATATATATTAGTGTATATATATTAAAAGAATAAATAATAATTATTTAAATTAATACATTGGTGTATATTCTTTTTACATAGTGAATTATTATTGTATGATTAAAGTAATAATAATAAAATACCAAAAAGACATTTTCTTGGGTACTAAGTAGACCTGGCAAACGGGCGGGTCGAGCGGGTTTGGACTGGGTAATAACGGGTTATAGGTGAAACAGATACGGGTTCACGGGTCATTTTTTCAAACGGGTCACAATATATATAATCCGTACCTGTCCGTACGGGTGCGGGTCACCCGCAGGTCACCCGTGGAAGATTGCTTTTCTGTACCCTAATTTATAAAATGATTTAATGGTTCCAGATCCAGATCTTGATTCTTGAATAATATAAGTTTTTAAATAAGGATGTGCTTTCGCTGCTAACTCTAAGACAAGGATCACATTACAGCACACATTTTGTACGTTGTTCATAATGACTAATGAGTGTGTATTTTTTCGTTGCGTGAGAGAAGAGATCTACTGCTGCCGTGCTGCATCGCCTGCATGAGAGAAAGGTGTTGACTGAGATGAGTGTGCTCTACTGCCGTGCGGTGTCACCTGCGTAAGAGAAGAGTGCTGCCGCTGCCGTGTGGGAGAAGAGTGTTGAATGAGATGAGTGTGCTCTACTGCCATGCTACGTCGCCTGTGTGAGAGAAGAGTGCTACCGCTGCCGTGTTGAGCTGCCGCGTGAGAGAAGACTGAAGAGAGTTGCAGAGTGATGAGATTGAGTACCGTGTGTGACGGTGTGAGTCTGAGACACTGAGAGAGGTGACAGGTGAGCGCTGCATTTTTTTTACTTTTCCACTGACAACTTTTCACTTAGATAACTTTTCATCTTTTATTTGAATTCAAACATTTTTATTTTTTTAAATTCAAATTGCGGGTGCCCGCGGGTATTACCCGGTCCGCCCGTAAATGTGACGGGCGGTCCGGGTACGGGTCAAGTTTTACGGATCAATTTATGGATTATCCATACCCGCTCGTGGGATACGGGTACCCGTTGACCTGCGGGTACGAGTAGGGGATTGCCAGAGCAAAGTCTAATTATTTATTATTAAAAGGGAGAACGACTTATACATACCCAAGATTTATCGTAACGACAAGTTGGTACCCAAAAGGTTTTGAAATGACAAATAGGTACTTTCAGTACATATGTTAGTGATTTGTTTATTAATAGTGAAAAGACTAAAATACCCTTCAAAGTTTGAATTTTAGATTTTTATAAATTTAAAAATTTCAAAAACCCCTAAGTTTACAAATTTCACTAAATACCCCAATATATAAAAGTTTTATAAAATAACAAAAACACCCCCACCCCCATCAGTAGTGCCGATTCCGCCACCACCGCCGGAATCGTCGGAAAGAGTTACGCACGCACTCCGGATCTGACTGTCGCAACGCTGCCGATTCGCCTTTTCCGGCCAGATCCGTGTCACGCTAAAAGGCCGCCGATCTACGGCGACTGCCGCCGACGCCGCAAAACCATCGTGCGGCCGACGGCCGACGCAGAGATCGCCTTTTCCGGCCGATCAGCCACGACGTCCGGCCAAAAGCCGATCTGCCGCGCCGACGGCTAGACTGTTTTCCGGCCAGATCCGTGGCGGATCCGGCCCTGAAAAGGCCACATCGGCATGCATACGCAGATCCGGCGGGGATCTCGTGTCGTAATCCAGCGCCACGATTCCGCAATGGTGGCCTTAATCGCATTGGGGTGGTGGGGGTGTTTTTGTCATTTAACAAACTTTTTATATATGGGGGTGTTTAATTAAATTAGCAAACCTAGGGGGCTTTTTAGAAATTTTTAAATTTATAAAAAACAAAAATTGAAACTTTGAAGGGCATTTTAGTCTTTTCACTATTAATAAACAAAAATCACTAATGTAATATGACTAAGGTACTTATTTGTCGCTTCAAAACCTTTGGGTATCAACTTGTCATTACAGTAAACTTTGGGTATGTACAAGTCGTTCGCCCTTATTAAAACATCTGCTATGTTCTATTTACCAACAGGCAGCGAATTAAAGCGCACCAACGTTTACTGTTTGTAAATAAAATGAAAATGCTACACAAGTCCAAAACTTATGTAACCAACCAGCGCGATCCTCATACATGCAGCGATGTGGAATTTTAAATCACTCAAAAATATGCACCGTAGTGAAAATGGGGGCGATTTCCCTGGGGAGAATAGCAAGCTGCCCAAAAAGAACTGTTGTGCGTAAAAACACACAACAAGTCAAACACTTGTGTGAATATGTAACGTGCAGGCCAAGTCTATATGTAAAAGCACATAGCCAGCAAAACTGAGCCTTTTGCGACAACGTTCAGCCCAAGGCAGCCTCTGTACGCAGCAACATTAAATGTGGAAGTAACAGCAGTCCTGCATGGCGACGCGAAGCTACTGGAGCGGTGGTCTTGTGCCTTTGCACATGGCTACTAAATGCCCGGATGGGCGTTGGCCAAGGCCGCGTGTTAAAACATACGATCAACACTTCCTACTACGCATGGCAGCTTGCAGCTGCTGCATGCGCCAACACACAGCAACTGCCTGCGGCTGCGCGCGGTGTTGGCTGCACTAACAGCGTGCAAGAGCGCTGTTGTTGCCTTTGTCATGCCTTCCGTGTGTAACCACGCACGGCAGCCAACACCCCCACACACAGTGGTCCATCCAGGGTTTCCAACAATTTCAATTTCAACAAAAATTAAAATAATCTATAACAGATGCAATTTTTCAATTAACACAACAAAATCAATTTTAATCCAATTAATCAAATTAAAACCCAAATCGTGTAATCAACAAATCACACAATTAAAAGCAGAAATTAAATAACGTAATATGATAAAATAGGCTTTGATACCACTATTAGGAAATTAATCATAGTAATACGCAGTGGAAAACAAAAATTTACCGATTAAAACTTAAAGCCCAAAATCCTTATAAGAGATTAAACGCTATTTACATCCCATAAAGATAATAATGAACCATTCAAGGTTTCAATTTCATACCAAACGTTGGTGGCTCCTTCAATTGATTGTAGAAAATGCTACCACTTCAAGAGTAGAAGTGAACGAACGAAAATCCACACAAAGACAAGAATCTACACAAGATCAATTTGCTAGAGTGATGAAGGTGGTTCAAGGAATGTTATGAGAGATTAGGGAAAGTTGTCCTTTTTATAAGGCAACCCTAATCTCCCATTTGGGATATATTCCAAAAATATCCCCCATCTAATATTTAATCCTAAATAATTAGATATAATTAAGTCCCCAAGAAAGAATTCTAGGGGTTTAATTGAAGTTAGACTGGATTTAAGAATTATTATTTTATTCATTCAATAATAATAATTCAATATTTAAAACATATATATTTAAATAATGATTCTCTATTTATTTAAAGTATACATCCACCAATATATATATTTAAATAAATATTCAATCTAACAATTTAAATCCAATATGAAATTGGATACAGGCAACAACCTTTCTAGCAAACTCAATTGCTCCATAAGATTTACCAAAATACCCTTTCCTCTTGAAAAGACAAAATTGCCCCTTATTCATTGTCTTCCTTAAATTGTCTTTTAAGTGTGTGACCCGTAGACTCCTTATCATATTGGCAGTGAGTAATATTGCGATTAACACCCTATTAATCGTCTCATCAACATAGACCAAGATTTGTCTTTAGCAAGGCATCATGGCCACCCACATATTTGAATTCAGCAATTCTGTTACCTGTCAACGGTATGTTTACCAGGCAATCCAATCATTTCATCATCTATTATCTCATCAAGATTTGAAGCACAAAAATAATGTCAGCATCAAGTATGAACCACTTTAACATATTCATATTCGGTTATCGGACCAATCGATCAAACGAGCAACAACTCGATTTCACTGTGGCCATAGATTTATGTCGTTGCCTTTTATTGAATATTTCACCGAGATAATTTCTCCTGTACCTAAGAGTGATGAATCATTTGTCGACCCACCATAGCCACAATGTATCTCTTAATGTAGCCAATCATTGTCATACTGATAACCTTAGATAGGATTACATTTAGATAGTGTCAAACTACACCAATGTTTACACATGGCGCTTTGGTGATCTCAAGTCTAAGGATCAAATGCACCACCATCCGTTAGAGGATGTATTCCATAGACATTAGGGGTTACCATCTATATGAAATCCTCTATATGGGCCAATCTAGTGAACTTGTGAATAACAAGCACTCATGCATTGCACCAAATTGTCACCAAACAATTTTAACATGCGAGATATGTCACTACCTTCCGGCAAAGTCGTTTAACGCTACGATAGTCTTACCGTATTATTTGTTCCCTAAGTTAGAATAATACTAGGGTTATGAACATTTCTAGAATGGCCACCAAATGTGTTCATAAGGATCTCACAATCAAGACTTATCATTGATTGATTCCCTTGTCACGTTTCTACCACTCTAGGGACATATATTATCACATACATATGGAATATGATTTACATAATATAAACAATACCTTTTATTAATAAAATAACATGATGCATAGAGTCAATATACAATATCTTATTGGCTCTAGGGCACGAACTCTAACAAGAATAATAGTGGGGCTATAGACATTTCTAGAATGGTTACCATATGTGCTCATAGGGATCTCACAATCAAGACTTATAACTGCTTGATTCCCTCATCACAATTCCACCACTCTAAGGACATATAATATTACATATAGAATATGATTTACATAATATAAATAATGTCTTTTATTAATAGAATAACACAATACATAGAGTCAATTTACAATATACGATTAGCTCTAAGGCATCTACTCTAACAGAAATAGTCATGGATCTAGCCTGAAACGACTAAATTGGCGCATGACCGGCCATATCTGACTTGTCGTGTGCCATTCCGACGACTGCAGGCAATGGTCTTGGGTGGCTAGGGGTATTTTGTTAAATTTTCAAATTTTTATTGTGACAAAGGTGTTTTAGCTAAATTCTCAAATGTGGGGGGTTAAAAATAATCCAAATAATAATAATATTAAAAAAGAAGGGCAATTTAGTAAAAGGCTTCTCCCATAATTCTATTCCTCCCAACAAAACATATCAATATGATATACCCATCAGTTTATTCTAGTCTGACTAAACATATTTAATATAGCATTCTCAGTAATCTTCAAGGTAATCTATTTTCCCATTAATATAACATTTCCAGTAATACAATATTCCTTGAACCAAACGCCCCTAAAGTGTTTATAAAGTAATAAAATATAACTTGTATCTTGTTTCTCTTTTTAGGTTTTAAAATAAGTGTCTCTAAATGATAATACAAATCAAAGAGGAATTTTTTCATGATAGTGTAATTATCTTTAAGTACATACTATCAAAAAATAAAAATATCTTGCTAATGTCAAATATTGAAAAGGGGTTTTTTTCGACCTTTTCAAGGTTTAATCAAATAACAAAAATTCCTTTGAGATTTCAAAAACAACAAAAATTCACCTACCATTAGTTAGTCATTAGTGGACTCTTAGAATTTATAACATGATAAATGAATAGATATTTACTTAATTACCTCTATGTCATTTATTTTAACACTAAAAATTTAACGATAAGTGGATTTTGTTATTTGATTACACATGAGAGAAATTATGTTATTAAGCCTATTTAAAATTATAAACATTATTAAAATAGTAATATTAGGTATACAAACTAATTATACCAAGTTAATATTAATTTAGACTAAAAGAAATCTCTATTAACCAGGGAAATACAATGATAGTTTTGGTGCTTGAACATCATGATAATTTGTATGATTTTCGACAATTGGAAAAATAATGGAGGAAATTGAGATAAAAATTAATAAGAAAATTAGGAAATCACCATCTTCATTAAGAATTAATCTAACCTTGATTAGATAAATAACCATACAACATTAAAATGCATCTTGTTTATAAATTTTGACCATACTTGTGGAAAGATAAATATATTATCCCAAAATTCTGGTCATAAATGATTTATCTAATATTAAGGAATTGTTGGAGTACGTATATACATATAATGTTTCATGGTGAAAGACCTCGAAAAGACAAAATTGAACTTTCTAGTATGTTCTACCAAAGAAAGGGTTTATTTTATTTTCCATTAACTCATCATTTCATTTAAAAGTATTAAAAACGCCCAAAAATATATCAAAGATCACCTTACAAAATTATCTAAAACCCCTGATAGAGGCATTTTTAATATTTTGTGAAGGAAGTGGATAAGTTGAACACTAATTTTTCACAGAGGGAAAAATAAAATAAACCACTAAAGAAACCAAAGGAAGAATTTTGTACCCCATTCACTTAACAGATCAAAGATTGAAAGACAAATTCCTTTATTGAGCGCATATGTGCGTGTATTTGTAAATGGTGTATTGCAATTATACATTTAGCATATAAACCACACCAAGCCAAAGGTAAATGAAAAACAAGCTCATGTGAAGGAAGAACATTTATGAGGTGAATACAAAGCTACAGATACAATAGGGCAAGCCAGATATCATTTGCCGAATAACTGATATTTTGAGTTTTAAATAAAAAGGACCGCCTGTAATGAATATAGCCAACGGAAACCTGTTACTGAGAAGACGCAGAGCCAGCATCTGTAGAAATGCAACCATAAAAAATAATGTATCAGTCAAGACCTTGATGCCTTAAAATTCAATTTTAAGGTTGGAAAAACATTATATGCATAAATCCAGGTTGAGCCATAATCTCATTTCTGAAAACCCGATTAGTTCTTACTAACAAACAAAAGTTCCCTGATCCACATAAACCCTGTGACTTTTTCATTCAGCACAATTTCATTTTTGTTTTCTTATATTTTCATTTTCATTTTTCCTCAAAAGCATTGCTACATTTAAATCCATTTATTCTCTGGTTACTACCTGCTCATGAGTTCAAAATAAATGACATTATAAATAACTGGGCCATCAGTCCAATGATTCCCAAACTCTTTAAAAGAATAAAAATTTAGTTTTAGTCATAATGTTTGGCCCTGGTGAGGAGCATAAACAAATGCTGCAGTAACTGACTGATAATTATCAATAGCGGAATGGTAACATCTTCAAACAAATATGTTTAATACCACAACAGTATACTAACCAGCGGATCCTTCCTCAATTGTTTCATCTCCTGACTTCCAGACAATATCTTTCAGCCCAGTGGAGAGATTCTTATAGAACTGTTCGTAAGACAAATCAAAGCTAATTAGTAATAAAGAAAATTATTCTGCAACTTGCAACAAAATGTTTCATGTGTATGTTGTAAAATGCCTGAAAGAATTTCATATTACAATAACCATACCTTGTGAAATTCTAGAGTATCGCCTCCAGACTTTCGAAGCTCAACCATATAGAGTGAAGGGGCAACCTGAAAGACCTGGAAAAGTAGAATCATCCCGAAAATCATACAACCGATTTAGATTGATGTAGTTGCGCATTTTTAAAGGACAGATTCCCTTCATAAAAAGGAAATAAAAAGTATACCTCTGTTGCAACAGATAAATGACCCTTTCGTCCAGTTTTTTCCCCGTGAAGCTTCATCTGAGATGAATACAAAAAGAAGATTTCACCAGAAGTGGTAGAACAATGCTTACTTAATTCTTATTATATAAATTTAAAAGTTTTCAAACCAAATGACATTATATTTTAGCAAACAAGCCTCACAAAACTATAAGTTTTCCCCTGTATGGTTATAATTGCCCACTTATACTGGAGAGAACTACCACGTCATCCACTACTAACAAGATACATTACAAGGACACAAAGGAAGCCTAACTCAAGTGCAAACAAGGTCCAATAAGTCCACTAAAATATTTCTTCCAATGAAGAAAATCAAAAGTAACAGTCTGCATTGAGAAGAACAAGTAGATTCTTTAGTTTGATTTCCATTATTGGGCTAAATTGCATTAATTAATACTTGACAATAAATTATCCATTCTGAATATTGCTAGAAACATTGTGCATCAAGGCAGGGAAGACAGAAAGGACCTTGAAGTTATTTTTCTTCACATCGAAACCCAAGGGTGTTGCAGTTTCCTCAATTTTTGCTAGAATTTCATTAGCAGAACATTTGGACGTAAATCTTGTTTCCCGTTTAACAAGTCCCTGTCACCAAAGAAAATGTCAGCTGTTGCAGTTTCATGTATATGAACACTGATAGATACTCATCTAACAACTCAAACAATTGGGCTGGGCAGTAGGCCTTTTGTGGGCTTGAGTAGAACTCTCCTTGGAAAACCGGCTTGCCAAGAGAGGGTGCCTAAGCCTTTTATAACCCACATGCCCACTATTTTCTCTTCTAATGTGAGATCTTAACATTCCATCACGCTTCGCAACCGACGTCCATGTTGGCCTCTTTACCCCTTGGTTGACTATATGGATCCCCTTTCCCTCAGGCCTCCATGCCCTTTCTCGGGGTAACAGTCCGGACCCAAGGTCAACCTAATAGGAACCCAACCCAACAACTCAAACAATTGGGTTGGGCCATGGGTCTTTCAAGGGCTTGATCACCCTCCCTTGACAAGGCGGTTTTCCAAGGAGAGTTCTACCCAAGCCCACAAAAGGCTTAATGTCCAGCCCAATTGTTTGAGTTGTTAGATGGGTATCTATCAAACACACTCCAATATCAAATCATATCCTAAGAAGCAGTTATAGTGTATCTACATATCAAAATAGCAAGGTTAGCATCATCTTCTCAGTAATGTAATTGAGAGGCTTTACACACAAATGCTTCCAAATATCAGATTTTGATGTTTCTTGCACATCTGCTAACTTAATCAACAAGCTCAAGTTTTAAACATACCATTTGCTTTTCAAAAAGGGTACTGAGGTTGAGACCCTGAGATGTGGAGATGAGCTCAAACGCATTCATTGTCACAGGGGCAACAGGTCCTTCTTCTCGTCTCTCCACAACAAAGTTTTGAGAATCCTTTTTACAAAAATAAAAATGAACCACTAAGAAACCCATTAAACATTAATATAACACCAGCATGATATATATGATATATATGCAAAACACAAGTCTTACCACCGATTCATTAAAGATAGCATCCACATCAGCAAGACTAACAGCAGGTTGTTCAAAAGTAGGTGGCTTATACCCCTTCTTAAACCACTCATTCTCAATAACCTCGGCTATTGTTATCCGCTGTTTCAAACCATCAGCATTTTCAGTCAATTCATAAGTAGACAAACAAACTAACAAAAGATGCAAATTAGAACATCAAGGTCTCCAACCTTTTCAATAGAAAAAAGAAAAAAAATATATATATATATATATCATCAGAAAAAAATAAACATTTAATGTTAAGTACAAGAAAGAAGTACCGTCATGGGATTAGGGTCCAAGATTCTAGTGATTAGTTTCTTTGCACTTGTCGAGAACCAAGGAGGACACTTGAAGTCAGCCTTGAATATCTGTTGTCACATCACAAACACATTAAACCGGCTGTGAGCTTTTCAGCTATATGACATACAAATAAGACAACCATTCAGGTTACGCATAAAAAGCTTATTCATTTAGACAAGACCAAGTACACCAATTCATTCCTTTTAGGAATAGCATAACCGACTCCATCACAACTAATTCAAAATCAAGCTCCTGTATGTCTCAATTTATCTTTAGGCATATCCAATGGCATAAGTATTTTCCTGAAGAGTTCTTAAAGAAGCATAATCTACCATTGATGGGCATCATGGACACACAAAAGTTGTATTTTTTATATTTCCACGAAAAATCACATATCTAACATCTTCTTAGGAAACATAATGATCAACGGACACACAAAGATATCGGTTTGAATTTCCATTCATCATCTTTTGGGTAGAAATCTTTGAACCACTTAATCCAATAACTTGACTAGTTGAGTTTAGATTGACCTATCTAAATCAAATAGATCAATTATAGAAAAGATAACTATTTGTCATAACAGCCTTTCAATAATCCAACCTCTATAACCAATTTTAACCATATATATTTTATTTCAATAAAAGGCTTTTTAATAATTAATTAAAATGATCTATGGAACTAAAATTACAAAAATTGATATAAAATATATGTAAATATATTGATTGGATCAATTTCATGTCAACTAATCACATAAAATTGATGCAACATTTTTATCCATCGGGTTAGGTAGGTCTTGTCATATTTACTTGTTTAATAAACAGATTGTGCTCATTTTTGAGGCTTCAATCCAATTAACATTTGAAAGATCGGTTCACCAGATATACTGAATTCACCAAGTGCAAACACCATATTAGGACCTGAACATAGCAGCCAATACAATTATCATCTTCACAACTACAACTAATAAGTCTTGCATTTGAACTCAGAAAGAGCAATGAATGCATAAGAGGACCCACTACAGCCTCTATTTCTAGGCATTCAGTTGACTTGACATAGAACTGAAGAAATAGCCTTTCCCATGAGTTAGGCTGAGACAATCATGCAATATGAACCAGTCACAAACTAGAACCAAAACCTTTAGTCACAGCGTTGGGTACAAGAAGCAAGGCAGCATAAAGACATGAGTTCTGGTGATTGTGGACAAACTCTTTTTAATTTTGCTAAGATGATGACACAATCATGAAAAGTTATTCAATGGTAATAAAAGAATAATTTTTCCACCCAATGATAATTCATCTGCTTGTTTACTTAAAAAATAAAAATAAATAATAAGACAAACCCCAACCAGAAAATGATTCTGTAGCCCATATATCTTCCACGTTTACAAGCTCAATTTCCCAAAGAGCCCCAAGTAACTTTTACTTGAACATCAGCTGCACAACTAACGTACAAAAGAGGAGGAGCTGATCACTTATCATGCAATTTTTGAAATGTTCTATTAGTATTCTCCATCTCGGAGATACAACCACTTTCGGACCAAACAATTTAAAGTTCCCCCTCTACCCCTTTAACATTGAGTTACTGTGCCATTATGTAGATTACCTACCGAAACTACACAAAACATTGTATACTGGAAGAAATACGATAGGATTGCTCACAAGCTATCATCCAGATTTCTTAAGACAAATTGATGGTTAAGGGTGGATTTAATTTCCAAACAAGTCAACAATCTTTCTACTCGATTTAAACTAATGGACAGACTAGATTCATTTCAGACCAAATTCTGTCAAATGCTTATTCAATGCCAGCAAAGCAAATGATTAATACTAAAATATCAGAATGGTACTTGTTACAAGAAACAGATTAGTTTTTGATAGGAACCTGCTCAATATCGATTTATCCAACAAACAACCAACTCATAAGGACACAATTTAGTAAAAGAAATGGAGTCTATATTGATCAGCAAAGGAAAATTACAGTAGCAATGCAGTATGAAAACTTAGAAAGCAAACAGAAAAGCAAAACAAGCAGAAAGGAAAAATGGTTCTAGCAATTCGAGAAGCTAGAGATCTCCCAAATCAATCCCAAAAAACAACTTAGCACTAACCACCTATTCTTCCCAGCTAAATGCACCCTTCTGGCCCCACTCTAATGATTCTCTAAAACCTGCCATGTGGACCAAGTTGTTCTTAACTAAATCTCATAGCCAGAATGGCCTCTCTGGCCCCTTCTCTTCTTCTTCAAATAGATATGAGCAATGGGAGGATTATCATTATTACAAATTAATTGTCAGGGTGCAAAGCTTGTAAATCAACATCATGTAGAGGCACAAATGCAGAATTATCTACATATTTTGGTACAATGCTTTCTTTGGTATGGAATCTACAAAGCAAATGAATTCATGTTTGGCAAATTAACCCAATGGAACTCTTACAAAGATAAAGTTTATAACAATCATATGAGAACAGCACTCTTAATAACTAAAATAAATAATTTCAAGTCCTCACAGTATCATCATGTAAGTTGGGTGTCCTTACCAATGCTCTTATTTCACTGGATTCAAAATAATTAATTGCTTCAATATCTGATAGATCACCAAGACCCACCCCACAAGTTTACAGGAGGAGGAAGGGAATAATTAGTTATTAGACCCTTTTGGTGAATAGGAGGTTGTTAGTAGAGTAGCCACATGGCAGCACCAAAGAAAGAATAGTGTAGGGACAGCTGGTATAAGATTGGGCAAAGTCTTATGTAATGAGAGAGAATGTTTAGTGGGTGATTCCTAGCACCTCGAATGGCTAGTGTTATCCTTTTATTTTAGCTTTTCTTTTCGCGTTCATGAAGAGTATGTTATTTCATTTATCAATACAAATCAATAAAGAATTACAGAAGTTTATTCATTGTGTCTTGCATTTGGGTTGGTTTTCTCTGTTAAACTCTAGTAATTTGGTATCAGAGCCGGTGTGGGTTATAGTGAATACAAGAAAGGAGGGTAGAGTCGATGGCTTGGAAAAAGATATGGGTAGTGTTAAGGAAGACATTGGAAGCATTAAAGAGTACCTCATGAAGCCCGAGAATGGATGCGATTAAAGGATAAGAGGGAAGAAAATAGAAATCGTGAAAAGAGAAGAATCAATACATCTAAGAATTGACCCAATGACGAAAATAGTAGCCAAGGACAGTCGAGGACAAGTGAGACCAGTAAAGAGGATCGAAAGCTAAAGAAACTGGAGTTACCAATTTTTAATGGCGACGATCCTTATGGGTGGGCTTTTCGAGCTAATTGGTATTTCAACGTCAATCGGTTTGAGTGGGAAGAGAAGGTGGAGGCTATTGTTGTTTGTTTGGAGCGACGCGCCCTTAACTGGTGTCAATGGGTTGACTCATGAGCTCCTTTCCAGAGTTGGGGGGCCTTCAAAGCAGCGTGTGATAAATCCAGGCCATCGTACAAAGGATAGGTGTACGAATCTCTGGTTGCGTTGAAGCAGACGGGGACGGTAATAGAGTTTCGTGAACAATTTGAAATGCATGCTGGTCCTCTGTGAGATGTTGGATAAGACTTGTTAATGGGAACTTTTACCAATGGATTGAAGGAAGAGATTCGGGCAGATTTACGCATGACCTAGCCCAACATTGTTTTTGAACTTATGGACCATGCACACCGAATTGAAGAGAGGAATTGGATTCTTGAAAAGTCCAAATTTAAGGGAATTGGAGCCCAAACAGAAAGAATCAATAATTACACTAGAGTTACTCCAAGCCTAAAAACCTTTCATCCAGGATGGGGGCCAAAATCAAGTTAGAAGCCCTGAACAAGGAACGGGAGTTCAAAATCGATTATTCGAGAAAAAGGAGAAATCGGCCAAAGCTTCTACGACGAATTTCAAGGGAGATAATTTTAGACGATTGATTGAGGTAGAACTGCAATTCAAGAGAGAAAGGGGACTCTATTTCAAATGTGATGAGAAATTCGGCTCCAGCCACAAGTGTCAAAGTAAATCACTCCAAATATTGCTGGTGATAGCAAAGGATGAACCTGAAGGAGAAGAAGCTACGGCCAACAACGACGAAGAACAGAACCCAGAAGGTAACCCGATAGTTGTTTCCATGAATTCAATTGTAGGGATTACTTCCAACAAAATTTTGAAGCATAAGGGAAAAATTGGTGAGGAAGATGCTATAGTTTTGGTGGATAGTGGGGCATCACAATTTTATTTCCCATGAACTAGTGAATAAATTAAGGGTAGAGGTGGAAAAGACTACATCTTTTGGAGTGATGGTGGGTAATGGGATTACAGTGAGGGGTGAAGGGATTTGTAGGGGAATAAGGCTGGAGATGTAAGGGATTAAGGTAAAACAGGATTTTTTTCCCCTTTGATTTAGGAGGGGCCAATGTCGTCTTGGGAATAGCTTGGTTGAGCTCTCTAAGGGATGTTTGCTCTAATTGGAAAAGTCTGATCATGAAGTTTTAAGTTGATGGGAGACGAGTGACATTGCAGGGTGATCCATTTTCTTATTAAAACTGTGGTCTCTTTAAAAGCTATGCTGAAATCGTTGCAGCAAGAAGGGATTGGGTATTTAATTGAATTCTGTTCCATAGTTCACAAGGAGGAACACCAAAGTGAACAGCTTGATCCAAGGGTAGAAGTAGTGCTAAGAGAATTCGTCACCCTGCTTGATCAGCCTACTGGACTCCCACCCCATAGGAGACAAGATCATGCAATAATTTTAAAGGAAGGAGCTCAACCAACCTAATATTAGGCCATATAGATAACTCTATTTTCAAAAGAACGAAACGGAAAAGTTGCTAGGTGAGGTGTTGGTAGCTGGAATCATACAACCCAGTACCAGTCCTTTTTCTAGTCTAGTATTGTTAGTCAAAAAGAAAGATGGCATGGCTGGAGGTTTTGTGTGGACTATAGGGCTTTAAACAACATCACTATACTAGACAAATTTCCTATTCCTTCTATTGCTAAGTTGTTGGATAAGCTAGGGGGAGCTACTATTTTTTCCAAGTTGGACTTAAAATTTGGGTATCACTAGATTAGGATAAGAGATGAAGATGTGGCCAAAACAACATTCCGGACCCATGAGGGACATTATGAATTTTTAGTCCGAAAATGCCCCTTCTACCTTCCAATCTCTCATGAATGAGATTTTTAGGCCTGTCCAATGGATGTTTATCCTGGTCTTCTTCGATGACATCTTGATTTACAGCCCTGATATGGTCACTCATCTGTTGAATTTGAGACAAACATTACAGATTCTGAAGAACCATGACCTGGTGGTTAATCGAAAGAAGTGCCTATTTGCCCAAAAAAAATTAGAATACTTGGACATCTTATTTCAGTCGAGGGAGTGGAAGAAGATCCAAAGAAGACATAGTGCATGTTATCTTGGCCAGTGCCTAGAAGTGTAAAAAGCTTGAGAGGGTTCTTAGGGTTGATAGGTTATTATCGAAGATTTGTTAAAGGGTATGGCCCAATTGCATATCCTCTAACACAACTACTCAAGAAAGATTCTTTTTCTTGGAATGAAGAAGTGCAACAAGCTTTTGAGAAACTCAAGGAAGCAATGATCTCTGTACCTATTTTGGTGATTTCCAATTTTGATCAATCTTTTGAGGTGCAAACAGATGCTTCAAGGCACGGAATGGGAGCTGTATTTGTGCAAAATGCAAGGCCAATTGCATTTTTTAGTAGGGCGTTTTCCCCACAATCAAGGCAATAATTAGTACATGAACGAGAGATAATGGTCATTGTGTTTGCGATTCATAAATGGAGCCACTATCTTCTAGGCAGAAAATTTGTTATTAAGACTGACTAGAAGAGTCTTAAGTTTCTAATGGATCAGCGAGCCAAGACCCCGAAACAATAGAAGTGGATTTTGACATTAAAGGGTTATTCCTATAAAATCCATTAACATCCTGATAACTCTAATAAGGTAGCTGATGCTTTGTCCAAAAGAGGAGACGGAGTGGAGATGAATGCCATTTCAATTGCTCAGTTCAATGAATATGAAGACCTAGCTGCTAAGGCTCAACAGGATCCTAAGTTGAAGATCATTATCCAAGATTTATTATTTAACACCAATAATAGGCCACATTATCTCCTTTGAAATGGTTGTCTACTTTACAAAGGCAGGTTAGTGATTCCTAAATCCTCCAAATTCATTCCTAGATTGCTTAAAGAATTTCATTATAGTCCAAGTGGAGGGCATTTTGGATACTTTAGAACTTATAAAAGGTCAGTTGGGTAGTATTTTGGGAGGGAATTAAAAAAGATGTGCAAGATTTTGTGAGAGCCTATGCCACATGCCAATTGAACAAACACTTAACACTGAAACCTGCAGGACTCCTGCAAACCTTACCAATTCCTACTCAGGTGTTTGATGACGTCACTATGGACTACATGCCAATTGAACAAACACTTAACACTAGAACCTGCAAGACTCCTGCAACCCTTACCAATTCCTACTTAGGTGTTTGATGACCTCACTATGGACTTCAATGGAGGTTTACCTAAAGCCCAAGGTCATGATAATATATTGGTGGTGGTCAGTAGGTTAACGAAATATAGTCATTTCATATTACTTTGTCATCCTTATAATGCCAATGAGGTTGTTGCGGTTTTTATAAAGGAGATTGTAAGGCTTCATGGGTTTCCTCAATCGATTGTGTCTGATCGAGATAGGATATTTATGAGTCAGTTTTGGCAGGAGCTCTTAAAATCAACGGCACTACTCTTAAATTCAGTTCTGCTTACCATCCACAAACAGATGGGTAGACAAAAGTGGTCAATAGATGTCTTGAGGCATATTTACATTGTTTCAACATCAATCAGCCCTGGCAGTTTATGGGAGGGAACCACCTGTCCTATTGAAGTTTACAGAAGGACCTTCTATGGTTGAGGATATTAATCAACAGATATTGGCGAGGAATGCTCTCTTGAAAGAGCTCAAACATAATCTCACTGTAGCGCAAGGACACATGGAGTATGCTGATCACCACAAAAGAGACATGAGTTTCCAACCAGGGGATTTCATTTATTTGAAGCTCCAACCATACAAGTTCAAATCCCTTGTCAAGAAACTCAACGAAAAATTAAGACCCGTATGTTATGGCCCCTTTGAGGTGTTGGAGAAAATTGGGGAGGTTGCCTATAGACTTGCTTTGCCTACAACAGCTCGCATCCACCCAATTTTTCATGCATCCTAACTCAAACGCAGTTTGCACAACTCAGTGTCTATTCAGCCTTTTCCTAAATTCCTAATTGAAGACCTGGAGCTCATTGTTCAACCTAAATCAATTTTGTCAATTCGCACTCTCTTAGATGGATCTACGGATGTTTTAATTCAATGGAAGGATCAAACTTCCTTCAAGGTGACATGGGAACTCTATGATGTTATTACTAATCAGTATCCTCAATTTCACCTCAAGGACAAGGTGACTCTCCTAGGGGGTATTTATAGATCACCGAGACCCATCACACAAGTTTACAGGAAGAGAAAGAAAGGGAATAATTAGTTATTAGACCCTTTTGGTGAATTGGAGGTTGTTAGTAAAGTAGCCACGTGGCAGCACCAAAGAAAGAATAGTGTAGGGACGGCTAGGTATAAGATTGGGCAAAGTCTATGTAATGAGAAAATGTTTTAATGGGAATTTAGTGGGAGGTTCCTAGCACCTTGAATGGCTAGTGTTATCCTTTTATTTTAGCTTTTCTTTTCTTGTTCCTGAAGAGAGTGTTATTTCATTTATCAGTACAAATTAATACAGAATTATAGAAGTTTATTCATTGTGTCTTGCATTTGGGTTGGTTTTCTTTGTTAAACTCTCATAAATTTCTGGGTTCCTAACAATATCCAAAAGATTTAAAGTAAATGGGTAAAATATAAATTAATTCAATAAACAAATCTTGCATTCAGAGAAAAGAGAACGAAAGAATTACCTTTTTATACAGAGCCATGAGATTGGATTCTTCAAAAGGCAAGTAACCAGCCATTAAGACAAAAAGTATCACACCACACGACCATAGATCTGCCTTAGCTCCATCATAGCCTTTATTATTGATCACCTAGAAAGTGCAGCACCAAAACGGTAAAGATAAACAACAGGTCCAACGAAAAAAGAAATAGTAGTTTGCACTAGAAGCTAATATACCTCGGGAGCAACATAATTAGGTGTCCCACATGTTGTGTGAAGTAAACCATCTTCCTACATGATAAGAGCAAGCTAATATAAGATGCTCAGTTATCTGTTCTTGAAATAATATGGAAAACTGTCTGATGAATCTCTAAATAACCATTTAGACTAAAACAAAGTGTGTGTGTGTGTGTGTGTGTACAGGCAAAACAAAAATGGTGATTCTGATGTCTGCCATACGTAGATATTGAATAAACTTTGGTTGAAACAAGGGCCATCCCACTTACTCTAACTTGCTGCGGTAGAGCACTCAGTCCAAAATCTGAAACTTTAAGAACTCCATTAGCATCTAGCAGTAAATTTTCTGGCTGTCACACACAAACCACAATATCACTTCAATCACGTATAAAAATTATTTCATCATCTCTGATGCATTATATTTGAGAATATTATGAACTTCAACAGCATTAAAACATTTTATGGAAATTCACACCTTTAGGTCTCTATGATAAACACTTCTACTATGACAGTAATCCACAGCATTAATTAACTGCTGAAAATACTTCCTAGCTTCATCTTCTTTCAATCTCCCTTTACTTGCCTGCTCATACAAAACCAAAAGGAATACAGTTACCAAAAGATCATCCGAAACAATTTAGACCATTCTCTCTAATTGCATGATGTTCACCATAAGAGGCAACAGGCAACCATTAACTTACAATTTTGTCAAAAAGTTCACCACCAGTCACGAATTCTATAACAATGTATATTTTTGTCTTGCTTGCCATCACCTACGCCACAAATACAGCTAGAAATGACTAAAGGAACATCATTGACGGAGACCAAAAAACAAAAAACAAAAGAGCAAATATTTGATTATTAGAAATGCAGAGACTATCAAGTCTAATAAACATATCCAAAACAAAAAAACAGATACGACGTTATTAAACAAAAAACATAAAGAAGTGCCTTCTAACCTCATACATCCGGATGACATTTGGGTGTTTAATTAGCTTCATAGTTGATATTTCACGTTTAATCTGCAAAAAGGCGAGAATGAAAAATATATAAAGCTAAACAAATTGCATTTCATAATTCAAAGAATAAGATACTAAGGCACGGAAAAAACTTGATAATTTTATTCACTTACATCAACTTAAATACAATTTTTTATGTTTGAAAGAAAGGGATGCAAGAAATTTTACAAAAACACCTTCGGATGAAATGGGTAGAATTGTTTCAAGTAGTTATCAAATACAATCTTAAAAATCTATTGCAAAATTGAAAACAATCTTTAACATTATATCAAACACATAACACAGGTTATTAAGTACTATATCTTAGTTAATCACAAACCAAACCGGCCTTGAAATTTCTGTCTCAACTTCCTGCACAAACAAAAAGCACCTATAGTGCTTTATTGAGAAGCATAATCTTGTGATAAGCCTACTTATTTAACTACAAATACGTTTTGCTTAATATACAAAATGCACCCTAACCAATAAATAAGATCAAGAATTTGCCTTAATAATTTTCAGAACTTTCAGAAAATACAATAAGAGAATTTGCTCGAGGGCTCAATGAAATTGTCCTAAAATTAATCATAAGAACTAAACTAAAAAAAAAAAAATTTAAGCTTATATATATATATATATATACACAAGAAACAATCGATGAATAGAGTACCTGAGCGATCATCTTATGCTTGAGGACTTTGTCTTTGTCAAGAATTTTAATAGCAACATTCTCTCCTGTTTCAAAATTCTTAGCAAACTTCACCTTCGCAAAGCTTCCTTCTCCGAGAGTCCTTCCCAGCTCGTACTTCCCCACACGTGTCCTAGTTCCACTCGTGCGAGAAGCCATCTCGCTCACAATCGCGATCCAATAATATATTTTTCTTTTTTGTAATTATTGAAAAATATTAATATTTACAATTCTTCTTCTCCCTAATGAGTAAGGAGGTTATTGACTATCGATCAAGACCTCTTCTTCTTGCAAGGCTGCCATACCTGAGACTTTGCCACCCTCATTTTGGCTTGGAGAAACGCTAAATCTATGGAGATCTTGTTTTAAAGTTGAAGAAGAGTGAGTTGGAGAGAGATGGAGACCGTTGGATGGGACATAGACCCCATGAAATCGGCTGGATCAACGGAGAAGTCGAAAAATTAGGGGAAAAAGGAGAAATTAAGGTGTAAATCAAAATCAGAGACGCACATCTAAAAATGATAAATAGATTTTGAGAGCTGAATCTTAGGCGAGGTGTCGGGTATTGATAATGTTCACATTCGTGCTTATACAAAGGTGGTGTTTATTGTTGAATACAAATCAATTTATTCATTGTAAGATATAGAGCTGGGATCCGGTGCCTAAGGGAACAGGTTTCATTAGCCTAGGAATTGCGGTTCGGAGTACCATATACCGTTAGATTTTATTAACGGTCCTTAATTTTTTATATTTTTTTCACTTTTAAAAGCTAAAATTTTAAAATTTATAACTTTTACATCTCAAATATTTTTCCAACTTCAAAATTTCGGCTGTGTTTGTTTTATTATTTTGAGTAGTATTTTTAAAAAAATTGAGTTAGTTTGTTATTACAAGGTAGGATTTGCAAATTAATAAAAACATCTCTTACGTTTGTTAATTTAGCTAAACACTCCCTATAATAAAATATTAAAAATTAACAAAAACATCCCCACCTATTCATTAAATATCGACAATCGGCTACCACAGTTGGAGGGTGGTCGAAAGTTGCCATAATGACACATGATCGGCCAGATCCAACCAATCGTGCGCCATTTCAGCAAATTCTGGCCACTTTCCGATAGTGGCTAGCTGCAGCATTTAATGGATGAGTATGGGTGTTTTTGTTAATTTATAAATTTTTATCATTAGGGGTATTTAGTTAAATTAACAGACCTATGTGGTTAAAAAATTAAATATTTTGAGTTGAATAGAATATGATTGGATTTTGAGAATAATGAAACAAATATATATTTTGGATAGGATAAGAAATAATAAAACAAACACAGAGATTTTCTACTTTCTTCTAGATTATTTATACTTAATTTCATTATTTTTTTATTCAAAAACGGGTTTGTTTTTTAATTTTGTAAAAAAAGTTTTTGTAATTTTAAGACGGTTTTTAATAATTACTGGAGTATTATTAATAATTTCTGAAAAAAAAAAAAAGATTAATTTACACTAAGCCATGTAACAAGGGAAAATTATATAAGCTCTTCAAAAAATTATAAAGTTACCCCATGAATTAAAGTTTTTTTTTTTTTTTTTTTTTTTTGGCATCAAAGGTTAAATGGTATTCGCTTACACCAGCCTAAGTTACATGCATCCAAGGGATTTTGGATTTCGAAAAGATCCCCTGAAAAATATCACACACCACACACACACACAATGTATATTTTACAAGTAAATGAAATTAACCCTTACGTCATACTAGAATTTATCATAGATGATAACTATAATCCAACAATGTGACATTTGGATTATAGTTAATAAATTAAAACCTTCAATTAAGAATTACAAGAAATAAAGCTTCTAGTTCTAAGAATCTAAGTTACCAATATTGATGCTCTATTTAATTTCTCTCATGTATAATTTATTTATGGATCTTTGCCTTTTTAAAGCGTCCTCTTGTTGATGTTATTTACATGGTTAAACTTATTAGTTAAAGTTAAATCATTTAGGTTGCATTCATTTGAGAATTAGTTTTGTATTTTGAGATTGTAAAATATTAATTTAAATTATATGTATTCAAATATTGAAGATGTGTTAGACAAATTTGAATGAAAATAGGTTTATGAAAATGCCAGATGAATTTCCATGTGACATGCTGTTGGAAACATTCATACAAATTGTAATTTGTAAGTTGACATTCATTTACAATTGGAGAGAGAGAAAATTAGAAGTTTTTGTGATTTTTATTTATTTTGCCTCCTAAATTTATTATTAAAAAAAAAAAGCAAAGAACACTGTAGAACCTTTTTTTTTGTAACATTACTGGATAGACATAGGCATTATATAAACGGAATTTTGCATTAAAAACAAATGAAATGAAAATGTCAATTGAACACTTATTTTGCAATTCCGTAGATAATAATTTGAGAAATGTAAAATTGAAATCATAAAACAAATATCCCATATAAATTCTGGAATCCACCACGAATTATAATATGATCTAATAGTTGAAATAATCTTATTTTTATTTAACTTAATAGTTTAAGATGATTTCAGAGTGCAAATTATTTCTTTAATGTAGTCTTTTGTTCTTTGTTAATTTATAATCATATTCCCAATAGTTAAGTCCGTTGGGTTCACTATTTTGGCTGTTTTTATAATAGTCTTTTAGAAAAAGTTGAGTTGAGTAGTATTGTGAGAAGTTTTTTGTACATTTTTTAATATCATTTTCTGAGAATATGTAGATTATTTTAACCCCCTAAGTTTGTTAATTTAACTAAACACCCCCAACAATAAAAATTTATAAATTGATAAAAACGCCTCCATCCACTCACATTTGTCAGATTCCAACCACAACTCGCCTAAGGCCGGTGGTTAAAATCACGTAATAGCGCATCACACTGAGATCGGCTAGTAGTACATCGACTCGGCTTTTCTTACCCATATCTACGCCACATGTCCGGCCGTCAATGGCGTAGATCTGGCCAAGAAACTATCGCACTGTATCTAGCGCACTACTGACTAGATCTGGCTAGTAGTACATCGATCTGGCTTTTCTTACCCATATCTACAGCCACATGTCTGGCCGTCATCAATGGCGTAGATCTTGCCAAGAAAGACTATATTGGTGCACTGTCGACGTTTCAGTCTGTAGTGCACTATCACTGCAGATTCTGACCACCTTCTAGTGGTGGTGGCTGGAATCTGGCAAATGTGGGTAGGTGTGGGTATTTTTGTCAGTTTATAAACTTTTATTATTGAGGATGTTTAGTTAAATTAACAAACCTAAAGGATTAAAAATAATCTAAATATTTTAAATTAAATAGAATATGATTAAATTTTGAGAATATTGAAACAAATATATTTTAATAGTGGAATAGGATAATGAGAAATGAGTGAATCAAACGGAATAGTTTGCGAAATACTTCACACCTATTTTTTAATTTAATGCAAAAATTGATTGCAGAATAACTATATTATAATAATCATTTTTAAAACTTTTCAAAACAAACACTTTTTCTATGTCGAATTATTAGAGTTGTTCTTTAACTTTTGGAACAAAATTAAATGAAACATTATTTTACATTAATTATCAATCAATAATTTTATCCTTAATTAATATCACTTTTTTTAGATACAAAATCTCAGTGATAAAAGTAATATTAGAAGTACAAATAAATCTTATAAATTTTTTTTATGTAAACTAAAAAAGTGAATATGACCAGTTTAACTTTTTATATTTATTCTTTTATTTATTTTCTCTCACATCAATTTGTATAAAAATCTTTATAAAATTTATTTGTACATTTAATGTTATTGTTTAAATAATTATTGTGCTATTTCAGACTTTGATATCTCACGAGGGTGTAATTAAACCTTCGAATATTTGTTGTTTTTGTAAAATAAAGATTTTACTCATCACTAAAAAAAATGAAGGAAAACCGAGGAACTAAACCAAATACCCCAGATTGAGAGTGAGAGTTGATGTACGGCTATGATATAGGGAGCAAGTACGACACTGAATGATAATAATAAATCCTTCTTGAATTATTTTTATTATATATCGTTACGTAGTTGCACGCTTAAATAGAAGTCAACGATTTCCATGATTCGCAATTGTATAAAATTACAGTTTTCGTCAAAAAGACAAAAAGCATGTGCTAATGCTACGTGGCATTCAATGAGTGGATTTATGACTTGTGATTAACCAAAAATAAATAATCAAACGCCAAGGGAGTTTGATTGGAGTTAATGTCATATCATTGAAGTAAGGTCATCTTCCATTACTTTCACGTAAATAAATTACTACTGAGATAAATTATTTTAAAGATTAACGAAAAAATATTTTATTAATATGTTTTGTTAGATTGATGATTATAAATAATTAATATGTTTGGTTGAGAGGAATTAAATATTATTGAATTGCTTACCTTTTTAATATTATTATTATTAAGAGCATTACTTTTAACCCCCTACGTTTGAGAATTTAGCTAAAACATTCCTACAACAAAAGTTTAAAATTTAACAAAATACATTCAATCACTCAAAACGACCGCCAACCACCACCAGCTCATCTGCTCCGATAGTCGCCGAGACGGCGCTTACTTATAGTCAGCTAGATTTGGTCGACAACCAACAGTCGTCTTTGGTGGCTAGGGGTAGTATTCATCTAAATAGTGAGGGTATTTCTTTCCAAAAAATTAATATATGAGGTTACAGAAGACATTTTGCACATTTGGGCTAATTGTTATCTAGTAGACATATGAGGACATTTGTATCCAAAATGTTTATTAATTAAGGGTAAATTTGGTATGAATAGTGGATTACCTTGGTAATAAAAAAATAACACACTTTTAGATGGTAATCGAATTACCTCGTATATTACCTATAGTAATCACTATTGCTATTGGTCTATTATCGGAATCTTTCATTACTTAACACCCAAACGTGGTAATTGTTAAATTAAAAGATGATTACCGATATTGTCTTTTATGACCCCAAACCAAATGCTCACTCGTTATTATTTGTTAGAGTAAGTGTCTTAGAGCTAATAACATTTTGTAATGTGACTCGATGTATCATGTTATTCTATTAATAAAAGGCATTATTTACTGTTGAGCTCTCATGTGTTTTGATGTGCCAAAACTATCTAAAAAGTTGACTGATTACTGACCAAAACATGCTAAGGTATGGCACAAGTCATAACCAAACCAAAACAGACTTGTCAAGTGGTATGATTGTGCGTAAACAGATTTTTCAAGTGGTACGACTGTGCACTATCAAGGCACGACCGTTCAGTAGAAGAAAACTGCCTAGATGAACGTGTCATACTGCACGACATCGTTCCTCATGGTCATTCATCATTCTGCCAAAATATGTGGCACCTGCACGACTATCTTGCACGACCGTTCCATTTAAGTCAAAAGTCAAGATATTCAAATTCAGAACCCTTCGTGCTCTTGACTATTTTCCAAAGTCAATAAAGTCAAAACTTATGTATCAAAAGAGACACGACCATTCTGCGGGGTGGAACAACTGTTCCTATCTAAAGAGTTTTACACGACAACATTCTAGGAAGCCATGCATGTTTCTAGAAAATGTTGTGGATTTGGAAGAGTAATTTGGGTGAGACTGTTCCTCGTTGTGGAATGATTGTGCAATGCCTTTGCACGATTATACTGTTAGGGTAGGTGTCATAGAGCCAATCAATTATTGTAATATTGACTCACTGTAAGAATGTTTATTTATCAATAAAAGACTTTTTCTTCTATGTAATTCATAATTGTATGTCTTGATATATGTCCTTAGGATGGTGAAATCGTGATGAGGGTATCGAGTGTTTCAAATCTTGATAGTGAGAACTCTATGATCACATATGGTGGCCATTCTAGAAATTTCCGTAGCCCCAATATTATTATGACCAAGGATACTGATAATATAGTAAAGCTATCATAGTGTTGAACGACCCTATCGTAAGGCAGTGATTGATCTCATTTGTCAAGGTTGTTTGTCGACAACCTGGTGCAAAACATAGATGCATGCCATAGGTGAGTTCACCAGACAGATTCCACCAGAGGCTTCCACATAGATGGTAACCCCAATGTTTGTGGAATAAATCCTCTAACGGATGGTAGGGACATGTGATCCTTAGACTTGAAATCACTAGAGCGTCTTCTGCACCAGTTGGTGTAGTTTGACACTAATCCAATGTAGTTCTATTTATAGCTATAAAAAAGATAGTAATTGGCTACATCGAGAAATGTATAAAGACTATGGTGGATTGACAATGGATTTATCACTCTCTAGTATGGGAGAAATTATCTTACTGAGTTGTTGCTCAATCCAATCTATTCTGGTTGTTGGCCCAATAACCGAATACAAAGAGATCAAGGATATTTAAGGTTGACACTACTCCTGTACCTCAGCCTTGATGAGATAATAACTAATAAAGGGATTTGATTGCACGATAAGCATATCATTAATAGATAGCTATTTCATTGAATCTGAATCTATCAAGTGGCCATGATGCCTTTCTAGAGGCTTAGCCTTAGTCTGTGTGTAGTGAAGCGATTAATTGGTGTTAATCGTGATACTACTCATTGCCGATATGATAAGGAGCCTACGGATCACACACTTAGAAGATAATTTAAGAATTAATATGTGAAAGGGGTATTTTCACCTTTTAAGACAAAAGGGTATTTTGGTAATCTCACAGTGCAATTAAATTTGCTGAGGTTGTTGCCTATATTCAATTTTAATATTGAAATTAAAATTGGTGAGATTATATTTAAATATATGTGTGCGTATATTTAAATGGTTTATTATTATTATTTAGGGGGTGTTTGAATCATATAATGTTTTATTATAGGGGTATATTATATTAATAGAAAGAAAGATCACCTTGAAGATTACTGGGAATGTTTAGAAAATATGTTTGGTTGGTTCAAATAAATTAGTGAATAATATGTTTGGTTAGGAGGATAAATGGGTGGGTATATTATATAGATTACTAAATTGCCCTCCTTTTTAAATATTAATATAATAGTATTTTTATTATTATTTTTTGAATCATTCTTTTAACCCCTTACATTTGAAATTTTGCTAAAACACCCCAGCCATATAAAACTTTAATTTATAGCAAAATCACCCACACCCACACCCACACCCACCCCAAGCCACTGCCAGCAGCCAACCACCATCGCCGACCGCCTCCAGCAGTCGACGGAATGATGCACGACTAGCCGTATATGGCCAGCTATGTGCCGACAAAGCTGAAAATAGACATGGGTCACAAATCATGGTCAGAAAACAACCAAATCCATGGCCATTTCACGGCCATAGAAACACCAGATCTGGCCATTTCTGGCGCACGATTGGCCAGATCCCACTGGTCGTGCACCATTACGGTGCCTGACGTCGGTGGCTGGTAGTGGTGAGTCACGACCGGCGGTGGTCTTGGATGGCTGGGGGTGTTTTTTAACTTTTAAACTTTTTGTGGCTGGGGTGTTTTGGCTAATTTCTCAAATGTAGGGGGGTTGGGTAATTGTTATTTGGTAGACATTTGAGGGCAATTGTGTCCAAAATGGTTTTTAATTAAGGGCAAAATTGGTAGAAAAATCAGATTACCTCGGTAATTTTTTAATAACACCCCCTAACAAGGTAATAAGATTACCCTCCACATTACCAACAGTAAACACTAGTTGCAATAAAAGATTATCGTAATATTTTATTACTTGCAAACCAAACACAGGAATCTTGCAAAATAAACGAAGATATTGTTATCTTATTTACCCCCGATCCAAACGGCCCCTTAATGTTTATATATATTAATATTTGTGGATTTTAATAATAATAATAATAATTAATTAATTAAAATACCAATATGGGTTGTTTGGTTACAAGAATGGATTAATAACAGAATCTATGGCTATTCCTATATGGATTAGGGTTTTAATTATTTGCACTATATAAGTGCAACTTATATTAAAACAAATAATACAATATTAAAATTTAACAAGCAAACAAAACCCTAGTCATCCCTTAAACATGTTCATAAATTTTGGTGAACCAAAATTCTGCCTTCGTGTGGATCAACATTCGTGTGATTTCATTCTTGAATCAATAGCGAAATCAAAGTCTTGAAGCCTCCAAATGTAGCTATTGTGTTATAAATCTTTGTATTGGATTTGTTAATGTATTGATTATAATAATAAGCATGTAAACGATATAAATCTATACCTGGATCTTGGCAATAATGCAATTGATCTATCGATTTTTATTTTGTTTTTCCGTTGCATTGGGTAGATCGATTACTTACAGTGGTATCAGAGCCTCGGTACCAGATTATATTATTTAATCTATGATTGATAACATGTTATAGTATAAACTTATTTTTTTAAAATCTATAAAATTCTATTTAAATGCATGATTTGATTGATCAATTGATTAACTGATGTGTTGATGAATTTTATTGGTTGGTTGATGTCTTGGTTGAATGTTATTGCATTCGATTCGATTTGGATTCGCTTCGTTACGCAAAAAATTGGAAAAATCATGATTGTGTGCTTATTGGTTTGCATCGATCGCTGCAAGGAGTAGCACTAAAAAATCAATGCTCGCCGAGGTGATGAAAAAGGTCGTCACGGCGACTACGAGATTCATGAACTAATGCCGCGGCAAATAAAACTTTGTCGTGGTAAGCAAGCTACTAGAGCTCACTGATTCTTCACGCTTGCCACGACGAAATAAACCTTCATCATGACGACTGTGATGATTTTGACGTTTGCCGCGGCAGCAGATCACCTTTTTACGTGATGGGACCAAAGTTCAGTGTTCCAAAACCTTTAAACCAATAATTATTCTACATATCCAAGAGGGTAATTTAATAATTTCACCCACCAAATTCAAAAAATAAAAAAATAAAAAAATAAATAATGTTTATTTTGAATGTATGCAATGTTCTTGTTTGAAAAATTGCATGGTGCCCAATACATGAGCCTTAGACCTATGGTTTATTTATTTTTGGGTCTGTTTGTAAGTTTCTAAATAAATAGGACTTGCGTGTCCTACCTTCCCTCTAAATTCTTTATGTATTTCTTCTTCTCATCTCACTCCCCTCATATGTAACGCAAGACTTCTATTTTATTGATGTAAATTAGAATGGGATTTTATTTATTATAAATTCCTTTTGTAATGATCGTGATGAAGAAATGACGAAGCAATGAAGAGGAAAAACTTGAAGACCCAAGTTTTGTGTTGACCCTAGATTGACCTACTAATTCCTCTAGGTTCGAGGAAATCGGTTTTAGTTAGGCCATGTATTGGCACATTTATTTTTATGATTAGAATGCATGCTAAGGTTGAATGTTTAATAACATGCCGATCAATGACATTTTAACAACGATAATAAATTAGTGAGACCATAAAATAAAAACCCCACAACAAAGTATATTAAGTCACTAATTAAAATGTCGTTCATCACCATGGGTTTAATCAAACCACTGTTCGTTGGAACCTTGTTCGCTAAAGCGAAAGGTACACTTCTACCAATGGGAGGTCAAACATCATTGGAGTTTTCCTTAATGGTGATGGTCGACTTAAATGGTGTGTTTGCAAACACATCATAGGCATAGTAGAAATACACTTGTTGTGTGTACGTGGTGACATGTAGTATCCACTCTACTGATACTGAGAATCACACTTGAAGACAATGGCTTCGGCCTTTGAATTGTGTGATTGGTTTGTTGGCTTATTTTGCATTTGAGGTTGGTAGTTGGAGCTATCAACTGGTGTGAATTAAGTTTGTTGGCCTACCTAATCATCCCATTTTGGCTTGTTCACTAAAGCGAAGGTTTGAAATGGGCTAGATGAGATCTCAGTTCACTAGGAAAGACAATGGGCTTTCCTGGGTTAATAGTGAGGGCTATTGGTTGGAGGAAAATAGTGGGAGCAATTAATTAATAAAAGACCTTGTTAAATAATAATAAACATTATAATAACTTTTGTTTTTCTGCATTTGTAGATTCATTAAAATGAGCAATACCAACTTGCGATCGATAATCGAGAAAGAAAATAGGCTGGATGGATCCAATTTCTCGGACTGGTATCAAAATCTTTGGATTGTATTAAAGTCCGAAAAGAAGTTGTATGTCCTTGATAAGCCTTATCTAGCTGAGCTTGAACTTGATGCCACTCAGGAAGCTAAGGATACTTATCAAAAGTTCCTTGATGATGCTAATAATGTTCAATATATTATGCTAGCATTAGTGACATTTGAGCTATGAAAATATGGATGCACATGCCATAATTCTACACCTCAAGGAGGTATTTCAAAGTAATGCTCGACATGAGAGGTATGAGGTGTCAAAGGCGCTGTTTAGGAGCCAAATGACTGGGGAGCCCAAGTTGGTCCTCATGTGCTCAAGATGATTGGGTACATAGAGAGGCCTGAGACTTTGGGTTTTCGTGTGGATGTAGACTTATAAGTGGATTTAATTATGTAGTCACTACATGATTCTTATTCACCGTTCACAATGAACTTCAATATGAACACAATGGTGAAGTCCCTGTTATAGCTTCTGAATATGTTGAGGACTGCAGAGCAACACTTGAAGAAGTCCAAACTTGTTTTATTGGTAAAGCTTAGGGTAAGGGTAAGGGAAAGGGAAAGGCCAAGGTCTATCCCAAGTCCAAACCCAAAGGACAGGATGCTCTTAAGCTTGAGGGTGGCATTGGGAAAGGTGGGAAGATAATCTGCTTCTATTGTGGCAAGCTTGGTCATTGGAGGAAACACTGTAAGGCTTTCCTCGCAAGCAAGAAGAAGTTAGAAGATTCGACTTCAAGTATGTACATGTTTGAGATTAACTTCTCCCTTCAACATCTTGGGTCATTGACACAGGATGTGGTACTCACATTTGTACTGATGTGCAGGGATTAAGGCAGAGTAGATTGCTTGCTAAGGGAGAGGTGGACCTAAAAGTTGGAAAGGGAGCACATGTGGCTGTATTAGCTATAGGATCTTATTATTTGACTTTGCCTATGTGCTTATTATTGGAAATAAATAATTGTTACATCGTACCTTCAATTTCTAGAAATATTATTTCAGTATCTACTTTGGATAAAATGGGATATCATTTTGAAATTTCTAATGGATTGTTGTCCTTTAGTTTGAATGATATTCTATTTGGAATTGCAAGGTTATATAACAGATTGTATGTTCTTGATTTAAAGAATAAAGATATTCTCAATGTTGAAACAAAGAAAGCTAAATATAGCGATCAAACCCAAACATACCCCTTGAGATTGTAGATTGGGTCATGTTAATCAAACCCGCATTGCAAAACTTCAAATGGATGGAGTTTTGGACCCTTTTGAACTTTCAATCATTTGATGTATGTGAGTCATGTCTTTTAGGTAAGATGACCAAGTCGCCTTTCACAGGACAAAGTGAAAAGACTACTGAATTGTTAAGCATCATCCATAGTGATGTATGTATGTGGTCCACTAACAGTTAAAGCTAGATGTGGATATTCATACTTCTTCACATTTACCGATGACTTCAGTAGATACCTTATGAGACATAAATTTGACGCCTTTGATAAATTCAAAGAATTCAAGAGTGAAGTACAGAATATTTTGGGAAAAAAGTATTAAAGCTCTTCGGTCAAAACGATGAGATGAATACTTGAGCTCCGAGTTTTTGAATACTTGAAGGAGTGTGGGATGTTAGGAAACGACCCGGTTGTGCAGCGGAAAACAAAAATTTATACAACCATAGATCGTTCCTTAAAGCCGAAAATCAAGGCACAAATTTTACAGTTTATGTATAATATCAAGAATCTATAGAAAAAGTAAATCTAAAGTTTAGATTCATACCCACGTTGGAGGCTCCACCAATATTGTCTCTGAACGTGTTTGCTACCGATCCAAGTGTAGGATCGAACCGTAGAAGTCCACACGAAGACAATCACAAGGAACCAAGGAGGGATTTGGTAGATCCTCCTTGGCCTTAAGAAATCAAGAAGAACAAAAAGGAAAAACTTGATTTTTCAATCAAACAGTGAAAGTGGCGTGGGAGAGTGTATGGGTTATTGTGTTTTTCTTTTCTTTAATCAAAAGGCAAAATGAATTAATTGACAAATCACACAAACACCTTTCCTTTTATAGGCAAACCAAGTTGCCCTATTCCCACATGGAATGTGCTTGGGCTCCAACCCAAACACCCCATGTTGCCAAACACTTCCCAATTAGATATTTTAATTTAATTCATCATTATCTCAATTAAAATCAATTAATATTTAATTAACATTTAACAATAATGATGATTTAATTAAATATGTGCGAACACACATTTAACCGTAATTTCACTTATTTAATTTTCTAACAAATTAAATAAAGGCTACGACCCCAGCAAATTTAATTGCATTATGAAATTACCAAAATACCCTTTCGCCTAAAAAGACGAAAACACCATTTTTTCCTCTTGGCTCTTAAATTATCTTCTATGTGTGTGACCCATAGGCTCCTCATCATACCGGCAGTGTATAGTATCGCGATTAACACTAATTAATCGTCTCACTAATACACAAACCAAGATTGACCCCTAGCAAGACATCTTGGCCACCCGATAGATTCAGATTCAGTAAAGCAGCTACCTGTCAACGATATGGTTACCGTACAATTTGATCCTTTCATCATTCGTTATCTCGACGAGACAAAGGCATAGAAATGGTGTCAACCTTCGGTTACTCTCGATATTATGTATTCAGCTTCTGGACCAATGACCTGTATTATAATCCGGATAGAGCAACAACTCAATCCCACTATGGCCACAGTTTTAGTGTCATTGCCATATACTGAATTGCGCCGTGAGATAACTTCTCCCGTACCCAAGAGTGATGAATCCTCCGTCAATCCACCATAGTCTTGATACACTCCTCGATGTAGCCAATCACCATCGTATTGACAGCTTTGAAAAGAACTGCGTTAGGCTAGTGTCAAACTGCACCAATCGGTGCACAAGGCACTCTGGTGATCTCAAGTCTAAGGATCACATGCACCACCATTCGTTAGAGGATTTGTCCCATAAACACTGGGGTTACCATCCATATAGAATCCTCTGGTGGGTCAGTCCAGTGAACTTGCTACGGTATATCCGCCTACAACAAGCACCCATGTGTTGCCCCAGGTTGTCAGCAAACAACCTTGACAAGTGAGATCAGTCACTGCCTTTCGACAGGGTCGTTCAACACTATGATAGCCTTATCGTATTATCTATGCCTTTACTTCAGAATAAGTCTGGGGCTACGGAATGTTTCTAGAATGGCCACCATATGTGCTCATAGGGTTCTCACTATCAAGACTTGAAACACTTGATACCCTCGTCACGGTTCAACCATTCTAAGGACATATATCAATACATATTGCAATAATAATGATTTACGCGATATAGAATAAAATGCCTTTTATTATTGATTAATGAACATTATTACAAAGAGTCAATTCTACAATAATTGATTGGCTCTAGGGCATCTACTCTACCAATCTCCCACTTGCACCATAGTCAATCATTCATGTATTTAATACCAAATGATCTCAAGTGCCTTTCATGCTTTTGCTACGACAGAGGCTTTGTCAGTGGATCTACGAGATTGTCGCCAGTATGCACTTTACTAATCTGCACGTCTTTCCTCTCAACTATCTTTCTGATGAGATATAATCGTCTGAGTATGTGTCTGGACTTCTGATGATACCGTGGTTCCCTAGCTTGAGCAATGGCTCCATTGTTGTCACAATAGATGTCTATAGGATCAACAATCATGGGAACCACACCAAGTTCAGTAACGAACTTCTTAATCCAGATTGCCTCCTTGGCCGCATCTGACAATGCAATATACTCAGCCTCCATTGTAGAGTCCGCTACAGTGCTTTGCTTGGAGCTCTTCCAGCTCACTATACTGCCATTGAGACAAAATACAAACACTGATTGCGATTGATAATCATCTTTGTCCGTTTGGAAACTAGCATCACTGTATCCTCTTATAATGAGCTCATTTTCCCCTCCATAAACCAAGAACATATCCTTAGTCCTCTTCAAGTACTTAAGAATATTCTTAACAACCATCCAGTGATGCTCACCTGGATTCCGATTGATATCTACTACAAGTGCTCAAGGCACATGAGACATCAATCCGAGTATATAGCATGGCATACATGATGGATCCAATTACTGATGGATATGGGATCCTCTTCATCCTATCTCTCTTATCTTGTGTTTTAGGACACAATTCCTTAGAGAGATAAACACCATGTGACATCGGAAGAAATCCCTTCTTGGATTCTTTCATACTAAATCTTTTCAGTACTTTGTCAATGTATGCACCCTAACTTAGGCCAAGCAACCTACGCGATCTATCATGATAGATCTTTATACCAAGGATGTAGGCTGCTTCCCCTAAGTCTTTCATGGAGAAGCACTTGGATAACCAAGTCTTTACAGACTGCAAGTTCGGTATATCATTCCCGATCAAGTATGTCATCGACATACAACACTAGGAATGCTATGACAGCTCCCCACTCACTTTGTTGTAAACACAGTGCTCATCTTCGTTTTTGATAAAACCAAATTCTTTTATGGCTTCATCAAAACGAATGTTCCAACTCCTTGAAGCTTGCTTGAGTCTATAAATGGATCTCTGCAACTTGCATACCTTATTAGCTTGACTATCAAGAACGAAACCATCAGGTTGTGTCATATACACATCCTCCTCAAGGTTTCTGTTTGGAAAGTAGTTTTGACATCCATTTGCCAAATCTCCTAGTCATGATATGCAGCAATTGCAAGCATAATCCGGATGGATTTAATCATGGAAATCGACGAAAAGGTTTCTTCATAGTCAATGCCATGAATTTATTTGAAACCTTTGGCAACCAGCCGTGCTTTATAAGTATGCACTTTGCTATCCATGTCAGTCTTATTCTTGAAGACCCATTTACACCCTATGGGTTTTACCCCTTCAGGTGGTTCTACCAGAGACCACACTTGGTTCTGGTACATGGAGTCCATCTCAGATTTCATAGCTACAAGCCATTTAATGGAATTTGGATCCGATATAACGTCTTCGTAGGTTCTGGGTTCATCGTCTTGGTAGACTAGTATGTCACCATGTTGAGTCACGAGATAACAGTATCTCTCGGGCTTATGGCATACTCTCCCAGATCTACGCAGCTCCTGTGCTACCTGAGGTGGTTCACTTTGATCCACAAGTTGTGGAGTAACCTCCTCATGATGCTCAACCACTTCCTGTGGAACATCATCCCGTCTTTCGTCTAGCATATCTTGTGGTTCTAGAACTTCATCGAGTTCTAATTTTCTCCCACTAGTACTTCTTAGAAAATATTCCTTTTCTAGGAAGACACTAAATCGAGCAACAAAAATTTTGCGCTCTTTTGAGTGGTAGAAATAGTATCCTTTGGATACCCCACAAATATACATTTACAGGATTTTGGGCCCAGCTTGTTCGAAGTCAATTTCTTAACATAAGCTTTGCAACCCCAAATCCTTAGATAAGACAAGTTGGGCTTTCACCCACTCCATAACTCATATGGAGTCTTATCTACAGACTTTGATGGCACACGGTTCAAAACGTGAGTCGCAGTCTCTAAGGCATAACCCTAGAACGATGCAGGTAAATCACTAAAACTCATCATGGACCCAACCATGTCAAGTAAGGTCCTGTTCCTCCTTTTTGACACTCCATTGTGTTGGGGTGTATAAGGAGGGGTGAGTTGTGATACTATCCCACATTCCTTCAGGTACTCTGAAAACCCTGAGCTTAAGTAATCACCTCCTCGATCCGACCGAAGAGCTTTAATACTTTTGCCCAACATATTCGTACTTCATTCCCTGAATTCCTTGAATTTATCAAAGGCTTCAGATTTATGTCTCATAAGGTAGACATAACCATATCTACTGAAATCATCAGTAAATGTGATGAAGTATGCATATCCACCTTTGGCTTCAACTGTTAGTGGACAACATACATCACTATGGATGATGCCTAATATTTCAGTAGCCCTTTCACTTTGTCCTGTGAAAGGAGACTTGGTCATCTTGCCTAAAAGGCATGACTCGCATACCTCAAATGACTGGAAGTCAAAAGGGGCCAAAACTCGATCCCTTTGAAGTTTTGCAATGCGGGTCTTATTAACATGACACAATCTACAATGCCAGAGATATGTTTGGCTTTGATCGCTATGTTTAGCTTTCTTGGTTTCAACATTGAGAATATCTTTATTGTTTAAATCAAGAACATATAATCCATTATATAACCTTGCAATTCCAAATAGAATACCATTCAAACTAAAGGACAACAATCTATTAGATATCTCAAAATGATACCCCATATTATCCAAAACGGATACGAAATAATATTTCTAGAAATAGAAGGTACGTGATAACAGGTTATGTAGTTCTAATAACAAGCCCGTAGGCAAAGATAAACAATAAGTCCCTACAGCCAATGCAGCCACATGTGCTCCATTTCCAACTAGTAGGTCCACCTCTCCCTTGGCGAACACTCTACTCTGCCTTAGTCCCTGCACATCAGTACAAATGTGAGTACCACATCTTGTGTCAATGACCCAAGATGTTGAGGGAGAGAAATTAATCTCAATCACAAAAATACCTGAAGTCGTAGCCTCTGACTTCTTCTTGCTTGCGAGGAAAGCCTTGCAGTGTTTCCTTCAGTGGTCAGGCTTGCCACAAAAGAAGCAGACTACCTTGCCCTTCCCTATGCCACTTTCAGGCCCAAGAGCAACCTGTCCTTTGGGCTTTGGCTTGGGTTTGGCCTTGGCCTTACCCTTGCTGTTACCCTTTGCTTTACTGGCGGGCAACGGTAAGCAAGAGTCTTGGACTTTTTCAAGTCCTACTCTGCAGTCCTCAGCATGTTCAGAAGTTCTGACAGGGTTTTCTCCATCGTGTTCATATTGAAATTCATTATGAATGGAGCATAAGAGTCAGGCAAGGATTGTAGAATTAAATCCATTTGTAATTCTGCATCCAAGCCACATCCCAAAGTCTCAAGCCTCTCTATGTGCTCGATCATCTTGAGCACATGAGGACCAACTTGGGCACCTTCATTCAGACGACTCCCAAATAGTGCTTTTGACACCTTGTACCTCTCATGTCAAACATTTGTTTCAAATAGCTCCTTGACGTGTAGAATAATGGAAAAAGCATCCATATTCTTATGCTGCTTTTGCAGCATAGGTGTCATCGATGCTAACATCAAGCATTGAACGATATCAGCATCATCAAGGAACTTTTGATAAGTATCCTTAACTTCTTGAGTGGCATCAGGATCAGGCTTAACATGTATGGCTTTTCAAGGATATACAATTTCTTTTCTGACTTGATTATAATCCGAAGATTATGATACCAGTCTGAGAAATTAGATCCATCCAACTTGTTTTCTTTCTCGATTATCGGTCGCAGGTTCATAATGCTCATTTTGGAGAATCTACAATTGCAGAAAAGATAAAGTTATTATAAAGTTCATTATTATTTAATATGGTCTTTTATTAAATGATGCTCCCACTATTTTACTCAAGTCAATAGCCCTCACTATTAACTCGGGAAAGCCTGTTGACTTTCCTAATGGACCGAGATCCCATCCTGCCCATTTCAAACCTTCGCTTTGGCGAACATACCAAAATGAGTTGATTAGGTAGGCCAACAAACTTAATTCACACCAGTTGATAGCTCCCACTATTAACCTCAAATGTGAAAAAGCCAACAAGCCAATCACACAATTCAATGGCTCCAACCATTGTTCTCAAGTATGATTCTCGGTATCAGTAGAGTGGACACTACATGTCACCACGTACACATAATATGTGTACTGCTCTACTATGCCTATGACGCGTTTATCAACCTTCGCTTTGGTGAACAAGCAAAACCGTTATTTTAAGTCGACCCATCACCATTAAGGAAAACTCCAATGTATTTTAACCTCTCATTGGTAGAAGTGTATCCTTCACTTTGGCGAACAAGGTTTCGACGAACAGTGGTTTGATTAAAACCATGGTGATGGAAGGCATTCGTGACTTAATATACTTTAATTGAGGGTTTGATATTTAATATCTCATCAGATTATTATCTTTGTTAGAATGACATTGTTTGGCATGTTATTCAACATTCAACCTTAGCATGCATTCTAAGCAAAAATTAAACGTACCGGTACATGGCCCAACTAAAACCGATTTCCTTGAGCCTAGAGGAATCGGTGGGTCACCTAGGGGTCCTATAATAAACATCTTGAGTCTTCAAGTGTGGTTTCCTTGTCCTTTACTCCGACTCCCCAAGTACATTACAAAAACATCATTCTAAATTTACAATAAAATTAATATTACACTAATTTTACATCAACAAATTTAGAAACCTCGATTTACATTCGAGGGGAATGAGATGAGAAAAGAATGTACATCAAGAAGAGGAGAGAAGGCAGGACACGCAGGTAGGACACGCAGGCCCTATTTAAAAAAAATATTACAACCATACATACCCAAAATAATTTAAAACATTCACCCTTAGGTCTAAGGCTCATGTACCGGGCACCATGCAATATACAAACAAGTACAAAGCATACATTTCAAAAACAATCAATTTTTGAATCGTGTGGGTTATGTATTAATTACCCTTCTTAAATGTGTAGAATGTACACTGGCTTTACAGGTTATTAAAAACTGTAGATTAGACCATTCGCAAAAATACTGAATTGGGAAAGCTACTTCCCTGCGGTGAGGAAGCTATAGACTTTGCTGCAGCGAAGGTTTTATCTTTGCCGTGGCGAGGTTTACAGTATGTACTTCGCCGCTACAGATTTTGCCGTGGCAAGAATTTCCAGAGGCACTTTGCCGCGGCGAAGACTGAAATCCTCCAATTCATACAGTTTGCGTTTTCACAGTTTTTTGTGTACAAACACGAATCCAAATCAAATCAAATGCACACACGTTCAACCAAGATATTAACCAACCAATATAACATTCATCAACACATTATTAAACCAATTTAACAATTGATTCATTCATTCAAAAGTGGATTTACAGATTTTTTAGATTTAACAAATCTGGGTTTTCATGGCAGATTCATCAAGGCAACATGTTATCAACAAACACATGTAATCAACCATTCATAAAAACTGTAAAATCTAGTGCCCTAGGCTCTGATACCATTGTTAGGAAACAACCTGGTTGTGCAGCGGAAAACAAAAATTTATACAACCATAGATCGTTCCTTAAAGCCGAAAATCAAGGCACAAATTTTATAGTTTATGTATAATATCAAGAATCTGCAGAAAAAGTAAATCTAAAGTTTAGATTCATACCCACGTTAGAGGCTCCACTAATATTGTCTCTGAACGTGTTTGCTACCGATCCAAGTGTAGGATCGAACCGTAGAAGTTCACACGAAGACAATCACAAGGAACCAATGAGGGATTTGGTAGATCCTCATTGGCCTTAAGAAATCAAGAAGAACAAAAAGGAAAAACTTGATTTTTCAATCAAACAGTGAAAGTGGCGTGGGAGAGTGTATGGGTTGTGTTTTTCTTTTCTTTAATCAAAAGGCAAAATGAATTAATTGACAAATCACAAAAACACCTTTCCTTTTATAGGCAAACCAAGTTGCCCTATTCCCACATGGAATGGGCTTGGGCTCCAACCCAAACACCCCATGTTGCCAAACACTCCCAATTAGATATTTTAATTTAATTTATCATTATCTCAATTAAAATCAATTAATATTTAATTAACATTTAATAATAATGATGATTTAATTAAATATGTGCGAACACACATTTAACCGTAATTTCACTTATTTAATTTTCTAACAAATTAAATAAAGGCTACGACCCCAGCAAATTTAATTGCACTGTTTACCAAAATACCATTTCGCCTAAAAAGACGAAAACACCTTTCTTTCTTCTTGGCTCTTAAATTATCTTCTATGTGTGTGACCCATAGGCTCCTCATCATACCGGCAGTGTATAGTATCGCGATTAACACTAATTAATCGTCTCACTAATACACAGACCAAGATTGACCCCTAGCAAGGCATTTTGGACACCCGATAGATTCGGATTCAGAAAGCAGCTACTGTCAACGATATGGTTACCGTACAATTTGATCCTTTCATCATTCGTTATCTCGACGAGACAAAGGCATAGAAATGGTGTCAACCTTCGGTTACTCTCGATATTATGTATTCAGTTTCTGGACCAATGACCTGTATTATAATCCGGATAGAGCAACAACTCAATCCCACTATGGCCACAGTTTTAGTGTCATTGCCATATACTGAATTGCGCCGTGAGATAACTTCTCCCGTACCCAAGAGTGATGAATCCTCTGTCAATCCACCATAGTCTTGATACACTTCCTCGATGTAGCTAATCACCACCGTATTGACAGCTTTGAAAAGAACCGTGTTAGGCTAGTGTCAAACTGCACCAATCGGTGCACAAGGCGCTCCAATGATCTCAAGTCTAAGGATCACATGCACCACCATTCGTTAGAGGATTTGTCCCATAGACACTGGGGTTACCATCCATATGGAATCCTCTAGTGGGTCAATCCTAGTGAACTTGCTACGGTATATCCGCCTACAACAAGCACCCATGTGTTGTACCAGGTTGTCAGCAAACAACCTTGACAAGTGAGATCAGTCATTGCCTTTCGACAGGGTCATTTAACACTATGATAGCCTTACCGTATTATCTATGCCCTTACTTCAGAATAATACTGGGGCTACGGACGTTTCTAGAATGGCCACCATATGTGCTCATAGGGTTCTCACTATCAAGACTTGAAACACTTGATACCCTCGTCACGGTTGTACCATTCTAAGGACATATATTAATACATATTGCAATAATAATGATTTACGCGATATAGAATAAAATGCCTTTTATTATTGATTAATGAACATTTTTACAAAGAGTCAATTCTACAATAATTGATTGGCTCTAGGACATCTACTCTAACATGGGATAGTATCAAACTCACCCTTCCTTATACACCTCAACATAATGGTGTGTCTGAAAGGAGGAATATGACCTTACTTGATATGATTAGGTCCATGATGAGTTTTAGTGATCTACCCACATCATTATGTGGTTATGCCCTAGAGATTGCGACTCACGTACTTAATCATGTGCCATCAAAGTCTGTGGATAAGACTCCTATGAACTATAGAGTGGGCAAAAGCCCAACTTTTCTTATTTGAAGATTTAGGGTTGTGAAGCTTATGTCAAGTAATTGACTTTGAACAAGCTGGGCTCAAAATCTAATAAATGTATATTTAGGAGGTATCCTCAGGAGACCAAAGGATACTATTTCTACCGTCTAGAAGAGCGCAAAATTTTTGTCACTTGTATTGGTGTCTTCTTAGAGAAAGAATTTTTTCAAAGAGGTACTAGTGAGAGAAAAGTAGAACTCGATGAAGTTCTAGAACCACAAGATACATTAGACGAAGGAAGAGAAAATGGCACAAGAAGTGGTTGAACATCGTGAGGAGGTTACTCCACAATCTGTGGATCAAAGTGAACCACCTCAAGTAACACAGGAGCTACGTAGGTCTAGAAGAATACGTCATGAGCCTAAGAGATATGACTTTCTCGTTGTCAAAGTAGGTGCCCTAGAGCCAATCAATTATTGTAAAAATTGACTTTTTGTAATAATGTTTATTTATCAATAAAAGGCATATTCTTCTATATCATGTAAATCATAATTCTGTGTATTGATATATGTCCTTTAGGATGGTAGATTTGTGATAAGGGTATCAAGTGTTTTAAATCTTGATAGTGAGAACCTTATGATCACGTATGGTGGCCATTCTAGAAATGTCCATAGCCCCAATATTATTCTGACCAAGGACACAGATAATATGGTAAGGCTATCATAGTGTTAAATGACCATGTCAAGAGACAGTGACTGATCTCACTTGTCAAGGTTGTTTGTTGACAACCTAGTGCAACACATGGGTGCTTGTTATAGGAAAGTTCACTGGACAGACCCACTAAAGGACTCCCTATGGATGGTAACCCTAGTGTCTATGGAATAAATCATCTAACAGATGGTGGTACATGTGATCCTTAGACTTGAGATCTTCGGAGTGTCTTGTGCACCAATTGGTGTAGTTTTGACACTAGCCCAACGTAGTTCTATTCAGAGCTATTAGAACGGTAGTGATTGGCTATATCGAGAAGTATATCAAGACTATGGTGGATGGACAAAAGATTCATTACTCCTGGGTATGGGAGAAGTTATCTCACTGCACAATTTAGTAAATGGCAATGACACTAAATCTGAGGCCACAGTAGGATTGAGTTGTTGCCCAATCCAATTTATTATTCCGGTCATTGGTCCAGTAACTAAATACAAAGATATCGAGGATATCTGAGGTTGACACTATTTCTGTATCTTAGCCTTGATGGGATAATGAATTATTGGTTTTTGGATCGTTTACGCAGCGGAAATATAAAATTTTCGACCAAAAAAAACCATAAAACCAATGATCCAATTACAAATCTACATCATTTTAATACAAGAAAAATATTTAAATCAAGTTAAATGTCATACCAGCGTTTGGAGGCTCCTCCGATTGATGTGATTCGCTCCCACTTCAAGTTAGGAATGAACTCCCGGTATCCACACGAAGATGGGACAAACGTCGTTGAGGAATTATTAGGTTAGGTAATTCACTCAACTAAAAGAATAAAAACTGCAGAATTTTTCTTTGAGAGAAAAATTCTTCTCTCACTAATGGAAGCTCACGTTTTTGAGAGATAGAGAGGAGGCTAGGGTTTCTTTTAATTGTTGCAATATATTATTTCATTCAACTTAATGAATTAATTTTAGTTGCACTTAAATAGTGCACACTAAAACCCTATTCCAAATTGGAATAGATTACCCGTGCAACCAAACATGACATTTTTCAATTCAATTTTAAAAACCAAATTTGAATTCACATTATCAATATTAATAATAAATATTTATATTGGATAATATCCATTATATTTAAGTATATAAATATATATATAATTAATATAAATATATTTAAACTAAATATTTAAATATATATAATCTCATTAATTTAATTTTCATATGAAATTAAATTAGGCAACAACCTCAGTAAATTTAATTACACTATGAGATTACCAAAATGGCCTTTCATCTTAAAAGACGAAAATGCCTTTTCATCATAAATGACGAAAATACCCTTTCATCATAAATGACGAAAATACCCTTCTCACGAATTTTATTCTTAATCCGTCTTCTATGAGTGGGACCCGAAGGCTTCTCATCATATTGGTAGTGAATCGTATCGCGATTGACAATCAATCAATCATCCCTCTAGACATAGACCAAGATTGGCCTCTAGCCAGGCATCATGGCTACCCGATAGATTTGAATTCAACGAAACTGCTACCCTATCAACGATATGGTTACCGTGCAATCCAATCCTTTCATCATCTATTATCTTGTCAAGGCTGAGGCATAGAAGTAGTGTTAACCTCAGATATCCTTGGTATCTCGATATTCGGTTATTAGACCAACGACCAGAATAGATTGGATTGAGCTACAACTCAATAACACTGTGCCATAGATTTAATGTCGTTGCCATCTACCGAATTACTCAGTGAGATAATTTCTCCCATACCCGGGAGTGATGAATCCTCTGTTGATCCACCATAGTCTCGATACAATTTTCAATGCAGCCAATCACTACTGTTCTGATAGTCCTGAATAGAACTATGTTGGGTTAGTGTCAAACTACACCAATCGATGCACAACGTGCTTCGGTGATCTCAAGTCTAAGGATTACATGCACCACCATTCGTTGGAGGATTTGTTCCATAGACACTAGGGTAACCATCTATGTGGAATTTTCCGGTGGGCCGGTCCAGTGAATTTACCTACATCAAGCACTTATGTGTTGCACCAAGTTGTCACCAAACAACCTTGATAAGTGAGACCTGTCACTGTGTTTTGACAAGGTTGTCCATGTTAGAGTAGGTACCCTAGAGCCAATCAATTATTGTAGAATTGACTCTCTGAAATAATATTTATTAATCAATAAGAGGCAGTTTTCTTCTATATCATGTAAATCATAATTGCGTGTATTGATATATGTCCTTAAGATGGTAGAACCGTGACGAGGGTATCAAGTGTTTCAAATCTTGATAGTGAGAACCCTATAATCACATATGGTGGCCATTCTAGAAATGTCCGTAGCCCCAGTATTATTCTAACCAAGGACACGAGATGTCGGTAACCTATCATAGTGTTGAGCGATCATGCTCTATAGATACTAGACAAACCCACCGAGATTCCATATAGATGATTATTCTAACCAAGGACACAGATAATACGGTAACCCTATCATAGTGTTGAACGATCCTGTCGAAAGACAGTGACTGATCTCGCTTGTTAAGGTTGTTTGCCAACAACCTGGTGTGACACATGGATGCTTGCTGTAGGTAAGTTTACTAGACAAACCCACCAGAGGATTCCATATAGATGATAACCCCAGTATCTATGGAATAAATCCTTTAACGAGTGGTGGTGCATATGATCCTTAGACTTGAGATCACCGAACCACCTTGTGCACCGATTGGTGTAGTTTGACACCAGCCTAACGTAGTTATATTCAAAGCTATCAATATAGTAGTGATTGGCTGCATTGAGAAGTGTACAAGACTATGGTGGATTAATAAAGGATTCATCACTCTTGGGTACGAGAGAAGTTATCTCACGGCGCGATTCAGTGAATGGCAATGACACTAATGTTGTGGCCACAGTGGGATTGAGTTGTTGCTCAATCCAATTTATTATTCTGGTCATTGGTCCAGTAATTGAATACAAAGATATCGAAGATAACTGAGGTTGACACTATTTCTGCCGATATGATGAGGAGCCTTCGGGTCACATACATAGAAGACATATTAAGGATGAATTGGTGAGAAAGGGTATTTTCATCATTTGTGATGAAAAAATATTTTCGTCATTTATGATGGAAAAGATATTTTCGTCTTTTGAGATGAAAGGACATTTTGGTAATCTTACAGTACAATTAAATTTGTTGAGGTTGTTGCCTATATTTAATTTCATATTGAAATTAAAATTAGTGAGATTATGTATTTAAATATTATATATATATATTATTTAATATTAATATTTGATGATATTAATATTAGTGAAGATAATATATATGAAATATGAAATTCATATTTGAATTTAAATATATATTCAATATTAATATTTGATGATATTAATAAAGATAATATACGAGTATAAAATTCATATTTGAATTTGAATAAGATGCCATGTGGAATTATTACCTTGTTTGGTAATGAGGATTTACTATTCTAGTCATGGAATAAATTTATTCCTAACTAGATTAGGGTTTTAATTTTTGTTGCATATAAAAGGCAACTTAAAATTAAAATAAAGTTTGAGAACACATTAATTAAATCCAAGCTACTCACCTCACTCTCTCTCACGTTTTTCACTTGGTGGAGAAGAGAATTTTTCTTGAAGAAAATTTCTGCATCCTTTTTGCTTGTGTGTCTTGTTAGCACTTGGGACTGCAAGTTGATCACCATCCTGTCTTCGTGTGGATACCGAGAGTTCACTCTTATCTTAGAGTGGGAGCGATTCGTATCGATTGAAGGAGCCTCCAAACTCTGGTAATTTTATATTCAATATCGTTTCATATGTAAATAACATAAATCGGGTATAAGGTTCTTGGGTTCCAATGTTGTTGTTGGGGATTTTATTTTTGTTTTCTGCTGCGTAAACCCCACCAGCAACCTAATAGTCCAACATTATGATAGTCTTCTGTATTATCTGTGCCTTAGGTCAGGATAATACTAGGGCTATGGACGTTTCTAGAATGGCCACCATATGTGCTCATAGGATTTTAAATAATGAGATTTCAAACACTCGATACCCTCATCACGGTTCTACCATCCTAAGGACATATATTACTTTCTTATACAAATATAATCAAATCATATGATATAGGTAGATGCCTTTATTGATAATAAAACATAATTACAAAGAGTCAATTTACAAAATAGGATTGGCTTTAGGACACCTACTCTAACACGAATGTTGAAAGGATTTGATTGCACGGTAACCATATCATTGATAGGTAGCCATTTCGCTGAATCCGAATCTATCGGGTTGCCATGATGCCTTGCTGAGGGCCAATCTTGGTCTGTGTGTAGTGAGACGATTAATTGGTGTTAATCGCGTTACTGCTCATTGTCGATATGATGAGGAGCCTACGGGTCACACACTCAGAAGATAACTTAAGAGTCAATTTGTGAAAGAGATATTTTCGTCTTTTAGGATGAAAGTGTATTTTGGTAATCTCAAAATATAATTAAATTTGCTGAGGTTGTTGCTAGTATTTAATTTTAATATTAAATTTAAAATTAGTGAGATTATATTTAAATATATGTGCGTGTATATTTAAATGGATTATTGTTATTATTTAATGTTAATATATTTTAATATATTAATTGATTTTAATAATAATAATAATTATATATAAAATTAAAATATCATAAAAGGGGTGTTTGGTTGCAAGGATGGATTAACTTGAGAATCCATGGCTATTCCTAACAGGATTAGGGTTTTAATTAAGTGACACTATATAAGTGAAACTTAAATTAAAACATTATTGAATTAATTCATTCATTGAACTAAAACAAAACCCTCGACACCCTCACTCTCTCTCACACGTTTTTCATAGAGTGAATAAAAGAATTTTCATTCTTTGATTTTACTTGATTCTTGAAGCCTTCAACTTGTTCTAGTAAAACAATTGTCGGTTCTCCAGATTATCTTCGTGTGGATCAACGTTCATGCGATTCTACATTGAATTAGGAAGCAAAATCAAATTAGAGACATTTGAAGGAGCCTCCAAACATACGTAAGTATTCTAATCCTTGTATGGATTTGTTCGTTTACACTGGTTTCGTTTTAACATGTAAAACGTTATAATCGTTGCTTGGATTTTGGGTTGGGAGTAATGACAGATTCTGTTTTAAAATTATTTTATTGTGTTTTTCCGCTACGCGAATCTGATCATTTACTTACAGTGGTATGAGAGCCTCGGGTAATTGAATATAATGTTTTAATCGATGTTTGATAACATGTGTACTTGATTGATAATATGTTATAGTGTAAACTGATTTTTTTTTAAATCTGGAAAATTCAGTTGATTGCATGTTTTACATCAAATGATAAACTAATGTGTTGATTGAATTTTTATTGGTTGGTTGATGTCGTGGTCGAATGCTTGTGCATTCGATTCGATTTGGATTCACGTTGTTACGCGAAAAACTGCAAAAATGTGAATTGAAGACCCAAGTTTTATTTTTTAAACCCTAGGTTGACCTACCGATTTCTCTAGGCTCAAGGAAATTGGTTTTAGTGGGCCATGTAATGGCACGTTTAATTTTTTTGCTTAGAATGCATGCTAAGGTTGAATGTTTAATAACATGCTAATCAATGTCATTCTAACGAAGATAATAAATTGGTGAGACATAAAATGAAACCCCTCAAATAAAGGATATTAAGTCAGTAATTAAAACGCCTTCCATCACCATGGCTTTAATCAAACCACTATTCGTTAGAACCTTGTTCGCCAAAGTGAAGGGTACACTTCTACTAGTGGGAGGTTAAAGCTCATTAGAGTTTTCCTTAATGGTGATGGGTCAACTTAAATGATATGTTTTGGTTGTTCGCCAAAGCGCAGGTTGATAAGCATATCATAGGCATAATAGAGGAGTACACTTATTATGTGTTCGTGGTGACATGTAGTGTCCACTCTGCTGATACTAAGAATCACACTTAAGGACAATGGCTTTGGTCATTGTATTGTGTGATTGGTTTGTTGGCTTACTTTGCATTTGAGGTTGGTAGTTGGAGCTATCATCTGGTGTGGATCAAGGTTGTTGGCCTACCTAATCAACCCATTTTGGCTTGTTTGCCAAAACGAAGGTTTGAAATGGGGTAGATGGGATCTCAGTCCATTAGGAAAGCCAACGGGCTTTCCTGAGTTAATAGTAAGGACTATTGGCTTAAGGAAAATAGAGGGGTCGATTTTAATAAAAGACCTTATTAAATAATAATAAACATTCTAATAACTTTTACTTTTTAGCATTTGTAGATTCACTAAAATAAGCCATACCAACCTGTGATCGATAATCGAAAAGGAAAACAGGCTGGATGGATCCAATTTCTCGGACTAATATCAAAATCTTCTAATTGTACTAAAGTCCGAAAAGAAATTGTATATCCTTGACAAGCCTTATATGGCTGAGTCTGATCCTAATGCCACTTAGGAAATAAAGGATACTTACCAAAAGTTCCTTGATGATGTTGATAATGTTCAATGCATTCTACAAAAGCAACATGAGAATATGGACGTTGTTGCCATAATTCTTCGCCTCATGGAGCTTTTCTAAGGAAATGCTCGTCATGAGATGTATAAGGTGTCGAGTGCATTGTTTAATAGTCGTATGACTGAGGGAGCCCAAGTTGGTCCTCATGTGCACAAGATGTTGGGTACATAGAGAGGCTTGAGACTTTGGGGTTTGGTGTGGATGCAGACTTACAAGTGGATTTAATTCTATAGTCACTACCTAATTCTTTTTCACTGTTCATAATGAATTTCAATATGAACACGATGGTGAAATCCTTGTCAAAGCTTCTGAACATGCTTAAGACCGCGGAGTAGGACATGAAAAAGTCCAAGCCTATTTTATTGGTTGCTGCCAGTAAAGGAAAAGGCAAGGGCAAGGGAATGACCAATGCCTATCCTAAGCTAAAGCCCAAAGGGACAGGATGCTCTCAAGCCTGAGGGTTGTGGTGTATTGTGAATATTGAGGTAATAAGGGGAATGATTGTAATATCCATGCTTCCTAACTATTGATTCAAAATAAAAAAAAAAAAAAAATCTGAAAAAAAGAGAAAGGAAAAGAAAAAAAATGAATGAATCAAGGAAGTATGGAAAGTGTGTAAATGCAAATGTGGTTGGGAAGAGAGATGCAACAAAGGTTTAGGAAGTTCAGAGTGAATGTGATATGTTTTGAGCGATTATGTTGCAATAAATAGGTAAGATTAATCCTCTTATTTTGTTTGATTCCTTTTCGTTCTTTCGTAGCCCAATATCCTAGCCTAAACGTTACAAGCTCAATAAAGTCCTAATGATCTAAAGTTGTGTGCTTGTTCTACATTAGTGGAGAGTGGTTTGAAAGATAGGCCTTCAAGTTTGTCTTTATAGAGTTTTACTCTTATTTCATAATTAATGGGATCAAGTTTATGTCTACGAATGTTGCACATGGAATTCTTTCTGATGTTAGGATTAATAGATTGTGGATTGATGAATGATGAATGATTAGAGAGTTGAGAACGAAAGTGAAATTGATGTTTAGGATGTTCCTAGAATTTGGGTGATGTTTCATTGCTCTCTTTGTTATGTGTAAGCAATTTCTGAGACACTTTTATGGATTAATCTAGAAATTTGTGTTTTAGATTTATTCTTTGTGCGATTGTTTGTGTGTTAGTTTGGATTTGTTGGATGTTTGTGGGTAGCATCGCTGTAAACCCTCACGAGACTATAACTCATCCAATAGGGGGACCTAGGGGTTTAAAGGCTTATTGCATATGCTAAATGCAATTGTGTCAACCTACAAAAGTGGTTTAGGTTAGGTTAGTTAGAATAGATTATATTTAGATCTCTTCGGTTGCTAGGGACTAGCAAGAAGCTAGTTGGAGGTTGTGATGAGTGCTTGAAAGTGCACTCATACATTGTGATTTTAAGGGTATGTTGTGTGGGAATTAGGTTTAATTTGCTAATTTTACTTAATTGCGGTACTTCTTTTGTTTTCTAGAATCACGGGTATGTTCTATGAATTTTCAGGTGTTTAGGTGCTGAAAAATGAGGATTTCAAGCATGGATGTTGAAGAGTGAAGAATCAAAATTATACAGGAATGAAAGGTTTGAGAATTGGAGCTCAAACGAAGAAGTTATGAATATTTGAAAATTGTTCGTGGCAGAGGATTTTTGTGCCGTGGCATGAGTGAACTTGCTGCACTAAAGTGGGTGTAACTTTAGCTACACAACTCGGATTGACCTGATTCTGGTTGATTTTGAAATCTAAGAGATAGTTCTATAACGTTTATGTTTTTGTCGTGATCACACAACTCGGATTGACCTGATTCTGGTTGATTTTGAAATCTAAGAGATAGTTCTATAACGTTTATGTTTTTGTCGTGATCTAGTTCAACCTTTATAATGGTTAAACATTGATACTAACATCAGTGCATGGAAGACAAGTAGACGCGGGTTCTGGAACATGCCTTAGTGTTGCTACGATAACTTGAGCTAAAGACCTCATATTTGGATGATTCTTGGACCATTGGAAATATTATTCAAATAGGTACAATTAATACGTTTATGGCTTCATCAGATTCAGAAGTTTTCAAGCTAAAAAGTGGAAGTCTTTCAACAAACAATTTTCTAGCAGCAGTTGTTAAGGAGAAATGGACAGAAAATGGAAACTTCGCCAGGATACCATAAATTCCTCAGCACGAACTAGCACCTGTTCCACATATTTTTGTAAAGCTTTGGAAGTCTAGTTTACCTAGAATTTTACGGTTCATTATTCCTAGATTTCTAGAGGAAGATATTCCTGTTTTAGTACCGAAGGGTCTGTTAGGAAACGATCAAGTCATGGCAACGGAAACACAAATTATTTACGACATGGATTGCTCCTTAGAACCAAGATCAGGGCACAAATGTACAATTTATACATTAAATAAGAATCTGTAGAAAATTTAGTCTAGAGTTAAGAAATCATACGCATGTCAAATGTACAATTTATACATTAAATAAGAATCTGTAGAAAATTTAGTCTAGAGTTAAGAAATCATACGCATGTTTGGAGGCTCCTCCAACTTGTCTCTGAACGGGTTTCGCTACCGATCCAAGAGCAGGATCGAACCAATGTAGTCCACACGAAGACAACCCCAAGGAACTAAAGAGGGATTTTCTAGATCCTCTTTAGCCTTAAGTGTTAGGAAACAGTCTATAAACGCAGCGGAAAAACAAAAATCATAATAACAAGGATCGTTTCCCATTGAGCCAAGATCAAAGGTACAATTTTACAATTTATGTTAAAATACAAATCTGCAGAAATTAATCATGAGTTTAGAAAAACATATGCACTATTAGTAAACGACCTAGTTACGCATCGGAAAACAAAAAACATAAACTCTATGAAGCGTTCCTAGAACCAAGATCCGGTACAAAAATCACAGTTTATATAAAATAATCAAATCTGCAGAAAAATTAGTTCAAGGTTTTAGAAACCATACCCACGTTTGGAGGCTTCACCAATATTGTCTCTGAACGTGTTTCCTACCGATCCAAGTGTAGGATCGAACCGTAGAGGTCCACACGAAGACAATCAACAAGAACCAAGGAGGTATTTGCAAGATCCTCCTTGGCCTTAAGAAATCAAGAAGAAAACAAAAGAAATATTTGATTTTCAATCAAACAGTAAAAGTGGCGTGGGAGAGTTTTGGGGCTAAAGGTTCTTCTCTTTTTAATCAAAATGAAATAATAAAAAAAACCCTAATCATTTTCAACTAAAACCTTTTCTTTTATAGTGTTATTTTAGTTGCTCTATTCCCATATGGAATGGGCTTGGGCTCCAACCCAAACACCCCCAAATTTGCCAAACACTCCCAATTAATATTTTAATTTAATTCATCATTATCTCAATTAAAATCAATTAAAATATATATATATATATATATATATATATATATTAACATTTAACAATAATGATAATTTATTTAAATATATGCGAACACATATTTAAACGGAATTTCACTTAATTAATTTTTCTAACAAATTAAATAAAGGCTACGACCTCAGCAAATTTAATTGTATTGTGAAATTACCAAAATACCAGTTCACCCAAAAAGACAAAAAATGCCCTTCTTTCTTCCTGAGTCTTAAATTATCTTCTATGTGTGTGACCCATAGGCTCCTCATACCGGTAGTGTATAGCATCGCGATTAACACCAATTAATCGTCTCACTTATACACAGACCAAGATTGGCCCCTAGCAAGGTATCATGGCCACCCGATAGATTCGGATTCAACAAAGTAGCTACCTGTCAACGATATGGTTACCGTACAATTCGATCCTTTCATCATACGTTATCTCGACGAGACGAAGGCATAGAAATAGTGTCAACCTTCAATTACTCTCGATATTATGTATTGAGTTTCTGGACCAATGACCCGTATTATAAACTGGATAGAGCAACAACTCAATCCCACTGTGGCCACAGTTTTAGTGTCATTGCCATATACTGAATTGCGCCGTGAGATAACTTCTCTCGTACCCGGGAGTGATGAATCCTCTGTCAATCCACCATAGTCTTGATACACTCCTCGATGCAACCAATCACCACCGTATTGATAGCTCTGAATAGAACTGCGTTAGGCTAGTGTCAAATTGCACCAATTGGTGCACAAGGCGCTTCAGTGATCTCAAGTCTAAGGATCACATGCACCACCATTCGTTAGAGGATTTGATCCATAGACACTGGGGTTACCATCCATATGGAATCCTCTGGTGGGTCAGTCCAGTGAACTTGCTGCGGTGTATTCGCTTACAACAAGCACCCATGTGTTGCACCAGGTTGCCACCAAACAACCTTGACAAGTGAGATCAGTCACTGCCTTTCGATAGGGTCGTTCAACACTATGATAGCCTTACCGTATTATCTATGCCCTTACTTAAGAACAATACTGGGGCTACGGATGTTTCTAGAATGGCTAACCATATGTGCTCATAGGGTTCTCACTATCAAGATTTGAAACACTTGATACCCTCGTCATGGTTCTAGCATTCTAAGGACATATATCAATACCTATTGCAATAATAATGATTTACGCGATATAGAATAAAATGGCTTTTATTATTGATTAATGAACATTATTACAAAGAGTCAATTCAACAATAATTGATTGGCTCTAGGGCATCTACTCTAACACGCACGTTTGGAGCCTCCTCCAAATTTGTCAATGAAAGTTTTTGCTACCGATCCAAGTATAGGATCGAACCCACGTAGTCCACATGAAGACAATCACAAAGAACTAAGGAGGGATTTGCTAGATCCTCCTTAGCCTTAAGAATCAAGAAGACAAATCAAATGAATTGATTTTGGGCAAAAAAGGATTCTACCGTGGGAGTGTAAATGGGGCTGTGTGTTTTTACTTTTCAAAGAGAAAAATGAACTAATGAATTAACACACTTTTTAATAATTTTAATAGTAATTTTAATGCCCTATTCCCATATGGAATAGGCTTGGGCTCCAACCCAAACACCCCATGTTACCAAACACTCCCAATTAGATATTTTATTTTTTATTTCATATTATCTCAATTAAAATCGATTAGTATATATTTAATCTATATTAACATTTAACAATAATGATGATTTAATTAAATATATGCGAACACATATTTAAACGTAATTTCATTTATTTAATTTTTCTAATAAATTAAATAAAGGCTACGACCTCAGCAAATTTAATTGCACTGTGAAATTACCAAAATACCCTTTTTCCTGAAAAGAAAAAACACCCTTCTTTTTTCCTGAGTCTTAAATTATCTTCTATGTGTGTGACATATAGGCTCCTCATCATACCGGTAGTGTATAGTATCGCGATTAACACCAATTAATCGTCTCACTAATACACATACCAAGATTGGCCCTTAGCAAGGCATCATGGCCACCCGATAGATTCGGATTCAGCAAAGTAGCTACCCTTCAACGATATGGTTACCATACAATTCGATCCTTTCATCATCCGTTATCTCGACGAGACGAAGGCATAGAAATAGTGTTAACCTTCGGTTACTCTTGATATTATGTATTCAATTTCTGGACCAATGACCTGTATTATAAATTGGATAGAGCAACAACTCAATCCCACTGTGGCCACAGTTTTAGTGTCATTGCCATATATTGAATTGCGCCGTGAGATAACTTCTCCCGTACCCGGGAGTAATGAATCCTCTATCAATCCACCATAGTCTTGATACACTCCTCGATATAGTCAATCACCACCGTATTGACAGCTCTAAAAAGAACTGCGTTAGGCTAGTGTCAAACTACACCAATCGGTGCACAAGGTGCTCCGGTGATCTCAAATCTAAGGATCACATGCACCACCATTCGTTAGAGGATTTGTTCCATAGACACTGGGGTTACCATCCATATGCAATCCTCTGGTGGGTCAGTCCAGTGAACTTGCTGCGGTGTATTCGCCTACAACAAGCACCCATGTGTTGCACCAGGTTGTCACCAAACAACCTTGACAAGTGAGATCAGTCACGGCCTTTCGACAGGGTCGTTCAACACTATGATAGCCTTACTGTATTATCCGTGCCCTTACTTCAGAATAATACTGGGGCTACGGACGTTTCTAAAATGGCCACCATATGTGCTTATAGGGTTCTCACTATCAAGATTTGAAACACTTGATACCCTCGTCATGGTTCTACAATTCTAAGGACATATATCAATACATATTGCAATAATAATGATTTATGCGATATAGTATAAAATGTCTTTTATTGATTAATGAACATTATTACAAGGAGTCAATAATAATTGATTGGCTCTAAGGCACTGATAATCATATTTTACCCTATGATTTTACATTGTGTAACTTGAGCTTGGAAACTCAGAATGACCTAAATTTAGAAGCTTTGGAAAGCTAAGAAGAAGAACTATAACTTTCATGTTTTTGGTTTTTCCTAATTCTGATTGGACAAGGGTGAAAATTTGGCTTGAAGTCGTGAAAAGTACGCTAAGAACTGAAGAAAAAACGTCTTTGGACGTGCTTCAGTATTTCTCCCATAACTTGAGATGTAGACCTCAGATTGTGCTGATTCTTGAACTACAAGAAAGATAATTGAAAGGTATACAATTCATATGTTTAACACTTGTCCATATTCAGACTCTATTAGGCTAAAATTTGGCCAGAACGTCTTCACCGCAGCAAGGAAAAATCTTCACCGCGGCGAAACCTGCATCAGATGTAAAATTAAAACGACGCGTTTTGGCTTGCTAGGGCTTCATCCTTAAGTGAAAGAGGTATAAATTAGAGAGAAAAGGAAGAGAAAAGGGGCTTGGTTCATTATTTGGAAGGCAACTCATGAAAGGAGAAGCTTATTGAAGATTTGGGCTTCAAATTAGAGAAGATTTCTCCATCTTTTGCTTGTTTTTCAATGATGAATCTTGATTCAGTTTGTTTTAGTTATTTTATTTCATTTTTAAGTATGAACTTAGTTGTTTAGCTAGGGTTTGATGTAACCTTGATACAATGATTCAAATTTATATGAATTGATTTACTTTGAGTTTTAATTTCGTGATGTCTTTGCTTAATGACTTTTGGATGCTTGATCACCATTCAAATATGTGTTGTTCATAATGAGACTGAGAAGTGATTTGTGATTTTGCCTCTTGGGATAAATACTGTAGATTAAGCAAACGCTAGAGATAGGTTTAGCGATCTATGAAATCTAGATAGAATTCCATAAAGCTTAAAAGACTTTGAACTATTAATCTTCATTTTGTTGGGTGCGAAGCTTGATAGGGATAAGTAGGGAAATGTAGCCTGAGAAGGTATGTTTTACAACTTAGGGAATTCAATTTTCAATCAAGGAATTAGAATTTGGTTAATAGATTCTATGATTTGGGTTAGCATATCTAGGTGAAATCAACACCCTCGCATTTTTTTAGCATTGTTTAATTAGTTAAGTTGTTGGGTTTTGCTTTAATTTCATTATCATTCATTTCTATTTTGTTAATTTGTATTTAGTTTGTTAATTTTCCATCAACCAAATTTATTGTTTCTTCAATTAGGACTTAAACTAGAGAAATCGGTACTTAGGAACACTATCCTCGTGGGAACGTTACTCTACTTATCACTTTATTACTTTTTGCGACTAGTACACTTGCATGTTTATGAAATCACTCATCAAGTTTTTGGCGCCTTGCCAGGGACTGGGTTTTAAGTTAACATTGAGTTTTTCTATAGTTAGCTAGATTGAAGTTTTAATTTTTGTTTTCAATTTTCAGTTGGTTTGTGATCTCACTTTTTTTCGTTAATTCTGTGCAGTTTATGCGAAGAGCGAGACGTCAGCCAGGTGGTTCTTGTTGATCTTGAGATTGAGAGAACCGCCAGATGACTTAACAGAGAGAGAAGAGAAAGAGAGGATATAGTGACTGAAACGGAAGAAATAGTTGTTGAAATAGCAGAACCAGAAAACAGGACACTGAGGGAATTCTCAGTTCCCACGGTTAATGGCAATCGGTCGAGTATTACTAGGCCTACTATGCAAGCCAACAACTTTGAAATTAAGCCAGCAATCATTCAGATGATCCAGCAGTCGATAGGGTTTAATGGTGATTTGAAGGAAGCTCTGAATCAGCATATTGCGAACTTTTTGGAAATTTGTGACACCTTCAAGTCGAACGGAGTGTCAGATGACGCCATTAGGTTGAGGTTATTCTTGTTCTCATTGGGGGATAAAGCTAAGGGGTGGTTAATGGCACTACCAGCAGGGACTATCACAACTTGGAATGATTTAGCACAGAAGTTCTTAACTAAGTTGTTTCCTCCAGCAAAATCAGCAAAACTGAGAAATGATATCACATCATTTCTACAAGATGAATCTGAGTCATTGTTGAGGCTTGGGAGAGGTACAAGGAATTGATGAGGAAATGTCCATACCATGGGTTGCCAGTTTGGCTTCAAGTCCAAACTTTCTACAATGGGCTGATGGGTAACATGCAAACCATGGTGGATGCAGCATTGGGAGGAGCTTTGCAGAATAAGACACCAGAGAAGGCTTATGAGTTGCTTGAGGTTTTGGCAAGTAACAACTATCAAAGACCAAATGAGAGAGCAATAACAAGAAAATCTATGGGTCTTCATGAAGTTGATGCCTTCACAGCCATCTCAGCCCAACTCATGGCACTTCAGAAACAGTTGGGAAGTATGCAGGTAAACTCTATTCAAACACCTCAACTAACTTGTGATTTTTGTGCAGGAAACCATGTGAGCAACGAGTGTCAAGTGGGGAACACATTTGCTTCGTCATCTTCATCATCGGAGCAAGTGAACTATTTGGTAGGAAATCAAAGGCAACCAAACAACCCGTACTCCAACACATACAATCCGGGGTGGAGAAATCATCCAAATCTGGCTTGGGGTAATCAGAACCAGCAAAATAATCAATGGAACCAAAGGACTTTGCCAAATAACCAACCAGGGGTGAATAATCAACCTGGAGATCCAAGAGTGACAAAGTTGGAAGACATGTTTAGGAAATTTATGCAGGAGACCACGGGATTTATGAATGAGACGAGGACGAATTTCAGAAATCAAAGGGCGTCCATTCGGAATCTTGAGGTACAGATGGGCCTAATTGGCCGAGAAGCTAAATGAGAGACCGCAGGGTTCCTTACCAAGCAATACAGTAACTAACCCACGTGAGCAAGTAAATGCAATTTTGTTGAGAAGTGGGAGAGTTTTAGAAGAGGTGGAAAATTCAAGGAAAGAGGAAACTTCATCAAAGAAAAATGAAGAATCTGATGAGGAAGTTGATGAAGAAATCATTGCTGAAGAGAAACCAACCAGCCCAAGGAAAGATGAACAGAAGCAGGAAGAGGGGAAAAAGAAAAGGAAAGAGAAATTGCCATCCCCCAAGATATCACCAGAGTTGGCGCATCACACACCACCCGTACCTTTTCCTTAAAGACTCAGAAAACAAAATCAGGATAAGTAGTTTATTAAATTTCTTGATGCTTTTAAGAAACTGCATATTAACATTCCTTTTGCAGATGCATTGCAGCAGATGTCGAGCTACGCGAAGTTCCTCAACGAAATCCTATCGAACAAAAGGAAGCTAGAAGATGAGGAAACGGTGATGCTTACGCAGGAGTGCAACGCCATTCTCCAAAAGAAGTTGCCCTCGAAACTCAAAGATCCAGGGAGTTTTACTATTCCTTGCACTATAGGAGATATCACCTTTGATCTAGTTTTATGTGACCTAGGTGCTAGCATTAACCTTATGCCTTTTTCTATTTTCAGGAAACTAGGAATTGGTGAAGTAAAGCCGACAACCATATGCTTGCAACTTGCGGATTGATCAATAAAGCATCCGAGGGGCATTGTGGAGGATGTGTTGATTAAGGTGGACAAGTTTATTTTTCCTGCGGATTTCTTTGTGTTGGATATGGAAGAAGACAAAGAGATTCCTCTTATCCTAGGATGACCATTTCTAGCTACCGGAAGAGCTTTAATCGACGTTCAAGAAGGGAAGTTGATCATGAGGATGCAAGATGAAGAAATAACATTTAATGTCCTTAAATCAATGAGAGTTCCACCTAAACAAGAGTTGTGTTTAAAAATCGATGTGGTGGATCAGTCAAGAATTGAAACCTTCCAACTGAATAGTCCTAAGGTGGAAATTAAGAGCTGCATTGTCAAACCGAATCAGTTCGAGAGTGAAGACCATAACGGAAGGGGTTGCACAAAATTCCGGGACGAGCCGCAATTGAGTTTGAGTTCGCATAAGGAACGGGTCTCTGAGATCAAAAAGGGTGAATGAAAGCTAAGAAAACGGAAGGCTGTAGATGAGAAGAGTCGAGCTACCAAAGTTATGATCAAGGGATGGAAATGGGTGGCTAAGCTCTCAACAAAGACCTTGGGTGGAAAAGATCATCAACAAATGAAGCTCCAGCACAAGGGAGATTTTCGGGATGTGATGTACTTGGATAGTCTAAGCTGATGTGAAAAATTGAGAGAGTCGAGCTTATCGACTATAAACAAGCGCTTCTTGGAAGGCAACCCAAGTGTTTTTAATTTTTTTTTTCATTTCATTGTGTTTGATTTTCTTATTAGTTTGAATGAATTTTAATTTGTGTTTTTGGGTGTTTCAGGTGAAGTGTTCAGCTAATGCAAGGAAAGAAAATGCTTCAGACTTCACCGGGCGGCAAAGAAGTATTCTTCGCTGTGGCGAAGCACATTGTGTAAAAATAAGTTTTGAAAAGTCCTAGACTTCGCTGCGGCGAAGATTGTTCTTCACTGGGGCGAAGCAACCTGAAAAATTTGTTGCAGTTACTGTAATTTTTTGCCTCGGCGAAGCAAGTTAGACAAAATTTCTCCAAGGCAATTTCATCACGGCAAAGATTTTTACTTCGTCAGGGCAATTAGCCTGTAATTTTTCGCCCCAACAAAGTATTTTTCTTTGTCGCGGTGAAACCTGGGTTTCAAATTAGGGTTCTATGAACGAAGAACTTCACCGCGGCGAAGGTTGTTTTCTATAAATAATCACTTTCATTTTTCATTTTTCATTTTTCACGCGACTTTTCATATCCTTTTGAGAGAAAAATTTCCAATTTCAATCCTTTGCCTTCCAAGTGTTGTCCCAATCAAAGTTCTCACTTATTAAGCCTCCTAAACACCTAAACAACTCCTTTCAACAACAAATTTTTCGAAAATTTCACGAAAATTTCAGGTTTAAGAAATTTGGGGCTTTCCAATCTGGGCTGATTATGAGTAAATTGGTGCGAATAATCCTTCGTATTGGTAAGATTCAAGTTCCCTAAACTCATTTTCGCACAATTTCAAGTTTTAAGTTGTAGATTTGAAAATTGATTATTGGTTGAGTTGCGAATTTTTGGGTGATTCTGAGTTTGAATTTTGTTGAGGAAGGGTTGATTTTGCATGTTGTGATATTGAGGAGTGTGGGTTTTGAGTTTTGGAGAGTTTTCTTGAATTTGGAGAAATCGTAGTTTAGGGGTCTGATTGCGAATTTTTGGAAGTGTTTTCAATTTTCTTTTCCAGGTTTGAATTGTTTGTTGAGGGGAACCTGGGCTTGAATTTTTGGGTTGCGATGTGCAGTTGAATTATAGAAAATGGCACCCAAAGTTAAGATTCCATACAAGGAAAAGGAAAGAAAGTGGACAACCACTTTGTGAATGAAGAGGCTTGGAAACGATATCAAGGGGCTATCCAAAGAAGAGATAAGGGCTTTATTCCTGAGCGCGGATTAACCACGAGTCAGGCTTTGGACTGAGTCGAGGGAGACAATAGGAACTGTTTATGAGTGCTCTTGCATAGCCGACTGTAGAGCCGCTAGTAAAGGAGTTTTATGCCAACCTCCCGGATTGTGAAGAGGGTACTGCATTTGTGAGAGGGGTTGATGTGCCGTTTACAGAAGATGTGATCAATGAATTTTATAACCTGCCTAGGTTTGATCAGGATGAGTACGGAAGGTTTTGGGGGACACAGTTTGAGGATGGTATCATTCTTCCGGTCATTGCAAAACCGGATGCAACTTGGTCAATGTCGAAGAAACAAAAGAAGACCATTAAGGGAACTTCTTTGACACCGATGGCTCGATTGTGGCAATATTTTGTTAGTGCGAGATTGATGCCGGAAACGCACTATAGCACAGTAACTTACGAGAAGGCATTACTGCTTTATTCTATTGCCACAGGAAAGAGTATAAATGTGGGACAAATTATCTTGAATAACATTCATTATGCCGCCAAACTAGGGCGATCAAGTTATTCTTTTCCACATCTCATTACAACCTTGTGCATTAGAGCTGGAGCCAAGGTGGAAGGTGATGAGCAACGTATTCATGCTGCCGCTATCCTCGATTTAGATTATTTTCAAAAGCAATCTTGAATGCCCAGAAGCTGAGCAACCAAGAGCAGGAACAAAACGGCACAGAACCGCTCAAGGCCCATTCACATCCTCCAGCTCCACAGCTACACAAAAGGAGATGATACAGCAAATGATAGGTATGATGAAACATATGACAAAACGACATGATTGGTTGGCTGATCAGACCCAGATGATGTATGATATGCAGAAGAGTAGCTTCAACAAGCTCAACGTTGACACTTCAGCATTCTAATGGGCTGATTGGGATTCTGATGAGCGGATGGGCTCCGAGTTTGAAGAGGAAGAAGAGGAAGACGAGGGAGACGAAGAATGAGCACCGGAACACCTGTTTGGTTTTTCTTTGTTTTTAGTTGATTTTGTTCTTTTTTTCATTTCAAACATTAAACTTGGTTTATATTTTGTTTTGAGTTGTGGTAGTTGTTTTAGTTATTTCATTTTCTTGTAATTTGTAGTTTGTGCAAGGACAAGATTAGGATGTAATACTTTCATATTAGTCTGTGAATTTTTCTAACCTGGTGGACACCACAGTTTCAATTGTTTTGACACAATGTTGGGTGATGAAAGGGCCACAGATCGGGTGTGCACTATGGAGCGATACTTCACGGATTAATCAGGGAACTATCTCGTACCTTTGTTATTTTTGTTTTTCTATTCCTAATTTATACGTAATGGGACATTGGGCACAATGTCATCTTTTGTTTGGGGGTAGGAAAATTAGAAGAAATTTTTTTGATTTTGTTTATTTTACTTTGGTTTGATTGTTTTTGTCGATGATGAATTGTATAAATCAATGATGCGAATTGGATTGTTGCGTTTTATTGTTGAGAAATGTTAAGCATTGCTTCAAGTTTAGGTTTATTGACTAAATTTTGATTGAGGTTTGTTGAGTGGTTCAACCATCATTTTCATTTTTTTCGGCATGCTTAGATTCATTTTATGTACTTAGATAAAGTTTGATAATGTTGGTGGACTCTAGAACCTAGTAGAGAAGTGCTTGAGGCGAAATTCTAGGATTAGACATGGTTGAGGAGATGATTTAGGCATTCTTTTTGGAACGTTTGAGCCTTTCTAGCCGACCCAGGAATGAAATTGTCCCTAGCCACCCGTTTGAGCTGTATGAATCATTATTGCTTCATTTTTCTTGGCAACCCAAAAATTGTCCGATCCTTTAACCCTAAACACTCTGTCGCACCCTTAGGAGAATTTGATCCTAATGCAAACATAAAGAACGGGAAGAGTTGTACGAATAAACTAAAAGAATAGTTTTGGGGTTGTGAGAAGAACAATAAAAACAAAAGAGGTAGTTCACCTCAAATCAATTGATTTGTTATTTGTTTGTGTGAAAAAAAAACGAAAAACATTTGCCAAGTTTAAGGGTATATCGACTGGAAACCAGTAACCGCCTTAAAAACTGCCTAGCAGTACTTGGTGACCTTTGGTTTAACAATGTCACGTACACCTTAGATGCACTTCCCTTCCTTATATATGGAATCAGAAATAAGAAAGATACAAGTTTGAGGGTTGTACATTAGTGGAGACGTTGATTGGTGGTTGAGAAGAAGTGGAGTTTGATTTGATTTGAGTGTTTGCATGAGGAAAACCGAGTTCTCTTACTTTGTATTCCTATCCTTTTTCTTGGAACCCACTTCCCGAGCCTAGAGTTACAAGCTTATAAAGACCTTTTCATTCTTATCTTTGTCTAGTCCTCATTAGTGGAGAGTAGTTCGATATTTAGGCTTATGGAGTCTGCCACCATTTGATAGACTTTGCATTCCTGCATAAAATAATCCGGGAAGTTGGACGGTGGATTGAAGTGGGGATTACCTACTCGGGGGACCAATTGAGAAAGAAAGTCGATGCAACTTATAACTTCTTAGAGTGTTAAACATTTTTCTATTAATAATTTTGCAACAACTTTTGAGATTGGTATAAATTCTAGGCAATTGTTTTGTGAGTCGAGTCTTTTGTTTCTCTTATTTAATTTTTGTCAGTTGCTTTGTTTTGTGTTTTTGAACATTTGTGTTTTTCTTTTATCTTGTTTTGTACCTGATGCTCGGGGACAAGCATGTCCTTAGTTTGGGGGTATTTTATAATCCGAGGATTATACTAGTTTATTTAAACTTTTAGGCCGGATTTTCGATACTTCTTAGTTTATTTTTGCCTGAATTGATACTTAATTCCTTACATTTTGTGTTTCAGGTTAAAATGGAAATTTTGAGCGAATAAAGGCAGATTTGGAGTTTTTAGACTTAGAAGCACGCGGAGGGCAATTCTAGAATTTTAGAATTCTTCAGGAAACTTCGCTGTGGCGAAATGGGCCAGTGATGCATCAGATTCAGCTCCTTTGTTGCCGCGGCGAGGTTCCTTCTTCGCCGCGGCGAAGTCTGCGTACTCCACTTTTTGTAAAACGCACAGTTTCGTGTTTAGGCTAAGTTGTAATATTTTGGGCAAGGTATAAAAGAAATACTTAGTTTTTTGTTAAGGGCATTCGTGGAGTAGGGTTAGAGCATTTTTATATTTTTCTTAGATTCATTTTGAGCGAATTAAGATCTAAAGAGAGTGAAGACTCGGGATTAAATGAGTGGATTCGTCATTCGGGGAGATTTCTTGTCTTTTCTCTTATTTTCATTATGTTGAACTTTGGTATTTTCGTTTCTTTTAATTGTTTTATTGATTTAGCCACGAACTAACCTATTTTGGGTTAGGTTTTTGATGTAGTTCGGATTCTAATGGGTTAGAAAGTTGATGATTATTAATGTCATATGATTTTGCTTTGATTGTGTGATTATTCTGTTTTTATTGTTTGTATGTGATGAACATGATGAGATTGAGAGATAATTCATGTTCAGCTTCTTGGGTAATCACCATTGTATTATTGGATGCTAGAGATAGATTCAAGAACCGATGAAATCAATTTAGGATTCTTGTGCTTAATGAGCTTAGATTTATTAACTTTCATTTTGTTGGGTGCGGAAGGTTAATAGGGAAGAGTAAGAAAACATAGCCTGAGAAGGTATGTTAGACACCTTTAGAGAGTTCGATTTACAATCAATGCATGCGAATATGAATTTAGTTTAATTCTTTGGGTTTAACCCATAGAGTCCGAATGAAGTCAAAACCCTACCCGTTTGTTTGAATTGATTTTATCCCGTTTTAAATCTTGCTTTCATAGTTTAATTTTAATTTAGTAAATTTTGTTTTAGTTATAGTTTAAATTGTTCCCTTAAATCCAAAGAATTCGATTGCTTCAACTTGAAAACAGTAGAAAACTTAGTGTTTAGAGACCAATCCTCGTGGGAATGATACTCACTCATCACTCTATTACTTGTGCGACTAGTATACTTGCTACATATTACATGTTGTAGGAAACACACATCAAGTTTTTCGCGCACAATCCTCGTGGGAGCGATACTCACTCATCACTCTATTACTTGTGCGACTAGTATACTTGCTACATATTGCATGTTGTAGGAAACACACATCAAGTTTTTGGCGTTGCTGCCAAGGATAGTTGATTATTAATATTGATAGTATCTGGTGTAGTGCTAAATTGAAGTTTTTATTTCATTTTTGTAGTTAATCGTAAATATTGTATACTCTTAAGCTTGAGTTCTTTTCTTTGTAGTTATTTTATTTTATTTTGTAGTTAAGCTTAATTAACTGTTTCTTGTAGTGCATGTGGAGATCATGGTAGAAGTACATAGAACGTTGAGGGATTATGCCATACCAACAGTGCAAGAATGCAATTATGGTATTACAAGGCCACCTGTTGCAGTGAACTTTGAGATTAAGCCGACAATAATTCAGATTATCCAACAGTCAGTCCAATTTGGTGGAAATTCATAGGAGGATCCAATTTTGCATATCGCTAGCTTTCTAGAGATATATGACACATTCAAGGTTAATGGAATGATTGATGATGCAATTAGGTTGAGATTGTTCTCATTTTCACTAAGAGATAAGGCAAAAGGTTGGTTCATGTCACACCCAGTTGGGACAATCACCACATGGGACATATTAGCTCAAAAGTTTCTTGCAAAATAATTCCCACACCAGAAGGCGGCAAAAATGAGAAACGAAATTATCTCTTTCATGCAAGGCAATGATGAATCACTCTATAAAGCTTGGGAGAGGTGCACGGAGTTGTTAAGGAAATGTCCACATCATGGTCTACCGCTTTGGATACAAGTCCAAACATTTTACAATGGGTTGCTACCAAATATTCAAACTATGGTAGATGTGGCAGCAGGTGGAGCCTTAAATAACAAGACCCCAGAAGATACTTATGAATTGCTTGAGGGGATGGCCAACAATAACTACCAAAGACCTAATGAGAGAGCAATGCCGAAGAGAACAATGGCTCTACATGAAATCGATATGTTCGCCACATTATCTGCACTAATTGCATCACTTCAAAGCCAATTGGGAGGTATGAATGTAAATTCTATTCACTCACCTTTTATAACTTGTGAATTTTGTCTAGGAAACCATGGGAATGTGGAATGCCAAGATGGAAACCAGTTAGTCTTCTCAACAACCGAGCAAGTGAATTACATGGTTAGTTTACAAAGGCTGCAAAATGACTCCTTCTCTAACACTTACAATCTTGGTTGGGGGAATCACCAAAATTTGTCCTGGAGTAATCAAAGCAGTCAATCAAATCAAAGGACAGTGCCAAACCATCAACCAGTGGTGAATCATCAACCATGTGAGTAAAGAATGTCGAGATTGGAGGGTATGTTCGAGAAATTCATGCAAGAAACCATAGGTTTTATTAATGAGACACGCTCAAACTTCAGAAATCAAGGAGTGTCCATTTGAAATTTGGAGGCTCAAGTAGGGCAATTGGTTGAACAATTGACAGAGAGATCTCAAGGTTCTTTGCCAAGCACAACGGTCACAAATCCTAAAGAACAATTAAATTTCATAACATTGAGAAGAGGTATACTGTTGGAGCAACCTCACAATGAAGAAAAGTTAGATTGATTTCATTGGTTCTTGAATCTATCTCTAGCATCCAATACTACAATGGTGATTACCCAAGAAGCCTAACATGATTCATTTCTCAATCTCATCATGTTCATCACATATAAACAGTAAATTCAGAGTAATCACACAATCAAAGCAAAATCATATGAAAAGAAAAACAATCTATTACTTAACCCATGAAATTCCGAATTACAATCAAAACCCTAACCCAGAATAGGTTAGTTCATGGCTGAATCAACAATACAAACAAAAGAAACGAACATACCAAAGTTCAACATCATGCAAACAAGAGAAAAGACAAGAAATCTCCCAAAATGATGAATCCTCTGGTTTAATCTAGAATCTTCACCCTTTTTAAATCTAAGTTCACCCAAAAATGAATCTAAGAAAATGTAAATAGCTCCAAACCCTACTCGAAGATGAACTCCCTTAACAAAAAGACTAAGTATTTCTTTTATACCTCGCCCAAAATCCTCAAACTTAGCTTAAAAACGAAACTGTGCGTTTTACAAAAACTGGAAAATGCAGACTTCGCTGTGGCGACAAAACAAGCTAAATCTGGTGCGTGACTAACTCATTTCACCGCAGCGAAGAACAACCTTCGCTGCGGTGAAGCTTCCTGAAGAATTCTAAGATTACAGAATTGCCGTCTGCTTACTTCTTTGCTTGAATCTTCGATCTTCGGTGCTCTCCCTTGGGAACAAGCTTCATCGTGCTTGACTCTGCTTCAGAACTCTCTAAACTTCTAAGATCCGCTTGCTTCTGAGTCTAGAAACTCCAAATCTGCCTTTATTCGCTGAAAATGTCCATTTTAACCTGAAACACGAAATGTAAGGAATTAAGTAGCAATTCAGGCATAAATGAATTAAAAGTATCTAAAATCCGGCCTAAAAGCTTAAATAAACAAGTATAATCCTCGGATTATCACGGCACAAGAAAGATATGACAATGATGATTTCATAAGGCTCAAATGGGTAACTAGGGATAAAATCTATGGTCGGCTGGAAAGGCTCAAACCTTCCGAAGAATTGCCTAAATCACTTCCTCAATAATGTTTATTCCTAGAATTTCGCCTCAAGTACTTCTTAACTAGATTTTAGAGTCCACCAACATTATTAAGACTTTGCCTAACCACATAAAATGAATCTAAGCATGCTGAAATAATGAAAATGGTGGTTGAACCACTCAACAAACCTCAAGCAAAATTCAGTCAACCAACATAAACTTGAAGCAATGCTTAACATTTTTCAACAATAACATCCCAACAATCATATTCTCATCATAGACTTATATAATTCATCATTGGTATACATGACAAAACATGAAAACAACTAAACAGAAACAAAAAATGTTCAAAGTTTTCCTACCCCCAAACTAAAGATGACAGTGTCCCCAATGTCACATCATGCACAATTTAGGAATAGAAAAACAGAATTTACAAAGGTACGAGATAGATCCCTGATTAATCCATGAAGTCAAAGTTCTGCTCAACAGTATGCACACCCGTTCATTGGCTTTCTCATCACCATAATCTGTAAAACAATTGAAATGCTGTGGTGTCCACTGTGTTAGAAAAAATCACTAACTAATATGAAAATATTACAATCCTAATCTTGCCCTTATGACTACTAAAAAGTTCAAACAAAATTAAACAATCCAAACCAAAAGAAAATTAGTTCAATGTCCAAAATAAAAGACAAGACAACTGAAAATAAAAATAAACTACAAAACAGGTGCTTCGGTTTCATTCTTCGGCCTCTTCCTCTCCTTCGATGTCATCATCTTTCGTGTCAGAGCCAATCCATTCATCTGAATCCCAGTCTGCCCATTGGAAGCTTGAAGTATCAATGTTGAGCTTGGGGAAACAATTGTGCTGCATATCATACATCATTTGGGTCTACTTTGCCAGCTAATCTTGACGCTTTTCCATCCGTTTCATCTTACCTAACATTTGCTGCATTAGCTCCTTTACTGTGGATATGGAACTGGATGATGTGGCAACTTTTGTGGTTCTTTTTCTTTTTGTTCCGGAGCTAGATCCTTCACTAGGAGTACGCCTAAGTGGCTTCTGATAGTAGGCTGTGTCGAGAAATAGGGCAGGATGGATAAGTGGTTCATCATCCCTTTTCTACTTCTGCTTTAGTGCACAGCTTGGTGATGAGATGTGGAAAGGGGAAACTCTCTCGCCCTGGTTGGGCTACATTCCGTATACTCGTCATGATAATACTCCCCACATCCATCCTTTTTCCAGTGGCAATGGAGTACAGTAATGCCGCCTTATCAAAAGTTATTGAACTATAATGTGTCTCAGAATAATCCTCACACACACAAAATACTGCCACAACCTAGCTGTTGGTATCAGATTAGTTCCCTTGATGCTCTTCTTTCCCTTCTTCGACACCTCCCAAGGGGTATCCGGTTTTGCTATAACCTTAAGTATCTCATCCTCCTGAAATTGTTTCTTTTTAAACTCCAGATACTTATCACGGTCAATTTGAGGTAGGTTATAAAAGTCATTGATGACCTTCTCATCAAATGGCACATCAGTACCCCTCACAAACACATGACCAGGATCACACTCAAGGAGGTTGGCATAAAACTCTCTTACTATCGGCTCTACAGCCGCATATCCGGGTTCACTCATAAATGCATTCCACTTTTTGCCCTTGACTCCACTCTTTAGCATAGACAGTGGTCGAAAACCCACTTGGCAATAAACCTTTTATCCTTCCTTTTGATTGCTCCTTCATATTGTTGCCGAGCCTTATCATTTACAAATCGGTTGTCCACCCTTTTCCTTTTTCCTTTACCTTTGGATGGTGCTTTGAGCGGCATTTTCCCAAACTACAAATCTAACTCGATAGTTCAACGCTAAGCACCCTACTATTAACCACAATCACTCCTGCAAAAACATCAAAGTTTCAAAAAATTACACCTAGACCCCTAAACTACGATTCTTCTAAACTCCACAAAACACTCCCAAAATTACAAACCCAAACTCCTCAACACCACACAATTCAAAATCCACACTTCTTCAATCAAAATCAAAGGACAACAACACTAAAAATCCACAACTCACTCAAACAATCAAAATCTCAGATTTAAAACTCTAAAACTCGAAATTGAGTAATTAAAAGCTTGAAGAATTCGAAATCTTACCAAAACTAAGAAGTATTCACCACCAATTTAGCCAAATTCGGCCTAGATCGCAAAATCCCCAAATTCTTGAACCCATCAATTTCTTCAATTTTTCGCAGAGATCTTTGCTAAAAGGAGTTGTTTTGGTGTTTGTGAAGGTTAAGGAGTGAGGAAAAGTGATGGGAAATCATTGGAGAAGCTTTGGATCGAAGATGGAAAAAGTTGGCTCTCGGATGTGTTTGAAGCATTTTGCAAAAATGAAGAGTCGCAATCGGTATTTATAAAAAACAGATTTCGCCACGGCGAAGAACAATTTTCTATTAGTAAATGATCCATATACGCAGCGGAAACAAAAAAATATAATACAAGGATCGTTTACATGAGCCAAGATCAAGGGTATAATTTTACAATTTATATTAAAGTAAAATCTGCACAAAAAGGTTAATCATGAGTTAAGAGAATCATACGCACGTTTGGAGGCTCCACCACGTTTGTCTTTGAACGTTTTTGCTACCGACCCAAACGTGGGATCAACCGACGTAGTCCACACGAAGACAATCACAAAGAACCAAAGAGGGATTTGCTAGATCCTCTTTGGCTTTAAGATTAAAGAAGAATGAAATCAAAATGAATTGATTTTAGGCAAAATGGGTTTCTACCGTGGGAGAGAAATGGGGCTACAGTGTTTGTGTTTTTTTTTCCAAGAGAATGAAATAATGAAAAGTCTCATAATTTTACAAAGAAACATTTTTCTTTTATAGTAAAAATTAGTTACCCTATTCCAATATGGAATAGGCTTGGGCTCCAACCCAAACACCCCATGTTACCAAACACTACTAATTAGATATTTAATTTTTATTTCATCATTATCTCAATTAAAATCAATTAATATATATTTAATCTATATATTAACATTTAACAATAATGATGATTTAATTAAATATATGTGAACACATATTTAAACGTAATTTCACTTATTTAATTTTTCTAATTAAATAAAGGCTACGACCTTCAGCAAATTTAATTGCACTGTGAAATTACCAAAATGCCCTTTTGCCTTAAAAAGACGAAAACGCCCTTCCTTCTTCTTGGATCTTAAATTATCTTCTATGTGTGTGACCCATAGGCTCCTTATCATACCGACAGTGCACAGTATCGCGATTAACACTAATTAATCATCTCACTGTACACCTCATTGTACACATACCAAGATTAGCCCCTAGTAAGGTAACATGGACACCCGATAGATTCGGATTCAGCAAAGTAGCTACCTGTCAACGATATGGTTACCGTATAATTCGATCTTTCATCATACGTTATCTCGACAAGACGAGGCATAGAAATAGTGTCAACCGTCGGTTACTCTCGATATTATGTATTCAGTTTATGGACCAATGACCTGTATTATAATTCGGATAGAGCCAACTCAATCCCATTATGGCCACAGTTTTAGTGTCATTGCCATATACTGAATTGCACCGTGAGATAACTTCTCATGTACATGGTGATAATCCGTAAATTATACAGTTTTTATTTGATCTTTGTGTCGGATTTCAGGTACTTTCTAGTGCATTTTTACCTGAATTGGTGCTTAATTCTTTACTTTTCATGTTTCAGGTTAAAATGGACTTTTTGAGTGAATAAAGACAAAATTGGATAATTTTGACTCAGAAATGAGCGGATTTCAGAAGATAGGAGAGTTCCGGAGCAGGACAACGCACGATGAAGCTTGTTTCCAAGGAAGAGAGCGAAAACCGAAGAATCGAACGAAGAAGCAAGCAGAGTGGCAGTTCTGTAAATTTCAGAACTTTTGAAGGAGCTTCGCCCCGGCGAAGAAATTGTCTTCACCACGGCGAAGTAAGACAGAGCGAATGTGAACTTTTTTTCATTCTTCGCGCCAATCAACTTATTTAGTTTTGTAAACACACAATTTCGTGTTGTGCGTGTTTTTGGTGGGTTTTTGGACTAAGTATAAAAGAAAAACTTAACTTTTTGGTAGGGGATCCTCAGCTTTTTAGGTTTAGCCGTTTTTACACTTTTCGGAGAGTAAAGTTTGAGTTTTTTTCCGGATTGTTGAAGGGAAGATTCAGATTTTGACTAGAAGATTCATCTTTTGGGGAGATTTCTTATCTTTCATCTCAGTATAATTATGTTTAACTTGTTTATTTCTATTTTTTGTTTTTGTAGTGTTAATTTAGCTATGAACTAATTTTCTATGGGTTAGGGTTTTGATTGTAGTTTGGGTTTTAAATGGGTTAAGTATTTGATTGTGTTATTTCCATGTGAATAAGCTTTGGTTGTGTGTTACTCTGAAATTAAATGCTGTATGTGATGAACATGATAAGATTGAGAAATAATTCATGTTAAGCTTCTTTGGTAATCACCATTATAGTATTGGATGCTAGAGATAGATTCAAGAATTAATGAAATCAATTTAGGATTCTTGTGCTTAATGAATTTAGAATTATTAACCTTCAATTTGTTGGGTGCGGAATGTTAATAAGGATGAATAGGTAAACATAGCCCGAGAGGGTATGTTAACATATTAGTGAATCCGATTTACAACCATTGCGCATGAATGTGAAAATAGTGTAACTCTTCGGTTTAACCCATAAAAGTCCAAACGAAGTCAAAACCCTACCTGTTTTTCTTGAATTGATATTCTGTGTTTCATTTTGCTTTCTTAGTTAAGATTTAATTCTCTGTTTAATTTCATTTTTGTTTTCTTTTTCATTACAAATTGCTCCCACCAATCCAAAGAATTCGATTTCTTCAACTTGATAACGTAGGAAACTTAGTGCTTTGCTACAGTCCTCGTGGGAACGATATCCTACCCATCACTTTATTACTTGAGCGACTAGTGCACTTGCTAGTTTTGCATGTTATAATAAATATGCATCAAGTTTTTGGTGCCGTTGACGGGGATTGTTTTTAAGTTAACATTAAGTTTTTCCTTGAGTTTAACTAGATTGAAGTTTTAATTTTTGTTAGAGTTGTAATTTCACTTTTCTTTCACTTGTGTTCTTTCAGTTTATGTGAAGAGCAAGACGTCAACCAGTGGTTCCTATTGACCTTGAGCTTGAGAGGACTGTAAGAAGACTAAACAGAGAGAGAAGAGAAAGAAATACACTTACTGCAGAAGCGGAAGAAGTTGTTGTTGAAATGGCTGAACAAGAAAATAGGACACTGAGGGAATTTTCAGTTCCCACAGTGAACGGAAGTGGGTCAAGTATTACTAGACCTACAGTACAAGCTAACAACTTTGAGATCAAGCCGGCAATCATCCAGATGATCCAGCAGTCGGTTAGATTCAACGGTGATTTGAAGGAGGATCTGAATCAGCACATTGCAAATTTCCTGGAAATTTGCGACACCTTCAAGTCAAATGGAGTGTCGGATGATGCTATTAGGCTGCGTTTATTCCCATTTTCATTGGGAGATAAAGCAAAAGGGTGGTTAATGGCATTACCACCGGGCACGATAACAAAATGGAATGATCTGGCACAAATTTTTTTGACCAAGTTCTTTCCTCCGGTAAGTCGCTAAGTTGAGAAATGATATCACATCATTTCTACAAGATGATCGAGTCATTGTACGAGGCAGGGAGAGATACAAGGAATTGATGAGGAAGTGCCCACATCATGGTTTGCCGCTTTGGCTTCAAGTCCAAACATTCTATAATGGTTTGATGGGTAACGTGCAAACCATGGTGGATGCAGCTTTAGGAGGGGCTTTGCAGAATAAGACACCTGAAGAGGCGTATGAGTTGCTTGAGGTTTTGGCAAGCAACAACTATCAAAGACCGAATGAGAGAGTAACAACGAGCAGGAAATCTTCGGGTCTTCATGAAGTAGATGCTTTCACAGCCATCCCTAGCCCAACTCACTGCACTCCAAAAACAGTTGGGAACTATGCAGGTAAATTCTATACAAGCACCTCAACTAACATGTGATTTTTGTGCAGGAAACCATGTGAGTAGCGAGTGCCAAGTTGGAAACACATTTGCACCGTCATCTTCATCAACGGAGCAAGTGAACTACTTGGCAGGAAATCAAAGACAACCGAACAACCCGTTCTCCAACACATACAACCCAGGGTGGAGAAATCATCCGAATCGGCAGGGAAATCAGAATCAACAAGGTAACCAATGGAACCAGAGGCAAGTTCCAAATAACCCGCCAAGGGTGACCAATCAGTCGGGAGATCAAAGAGTGTCGAAGTTGGAGGATATGTTTGGTAAATTCATGCAAGAGACTACAGGGTTCATGAATGAGACGAGGACAAACTTTAGAAACTAGGGGGCGTCCATTCGGAATGTTGAGGTACAGATGGGCCAATTGGTCGAGAAGCTGAATGATAGACCACAGGGTTCTCTACCAAGCAACACAGTGACCAATCCACGTGAACAAGCAAATGCCATCATTTTGAGAAGTGGGACAGTTTTGGAAGAGGTAGGCCACACTACCAAAGAGGTGGAACAACCCGGAAAGGAAGAGTTTGAAGAGAGAATTGATGAAGAGATTAATTGTGAAGAGAATTCAGGTGCCTTGGGGGAAGAGAAAAAGAAAGAGGATGAAAGGAAAAAGAAGAAGGAGAAATTGCCATTCCCCGAGATACCACCAGAATTAGCACATCACACCCCACCAGTGCCTTTTCCTCAAAGATTGAAAAAGAAGAATCAGGATAAGCAATTTTCGAAGTTCATTGAAATTTTAAAAAAATTGCATATTAACATTCCTTTTGCAGATGCAATATAGCAAATGCCGAGTTATGCGAAGTTCCTGAAGGAGATACTTTCAAACAAAAGGAAATTAGAAGATGAGGAAACGGTGATGCTAACGGAAGAGTGCGGCAGAATCCTCGAAGAAATTACCCCAAGCTCAAAGATCCGGGGAGTTTTACTATTCCTTGTGTTATAGGGGATATTACTTTTGATCGTGTGCTTTGTGATTTAGGAGCTAGTATAAATTTGATGCCCTTTTCTGTTTTCAGGAGATTAGGGATTGGTGAAGTGAAGCCAACGAAAATGTCGTTGCAATTAGCGAATCGGTCGATAAAGCATCCGAGGGGGATAGTTGAGGATGTATTAGTGAAGGTGGGGAAGATAATTTTTCCAGCGGACTTTGTAGTGTTGGACATGGAAGAGGATAAGGAGATTCCTCTCATTTTGGGCCGACCATTCTTGGCCACGGGAGAGCAAGATTGACGTGTAGGAAGGAAAGTTGCTTTGTTAAGGGTTCAAGATGAAACAGTAACTTTTAATGTGTTTGATGCAATGAAGTTTCCATCGGAAGCGGATTCATGTTTTAGTGTGGATGTGGTGGATGAACTTGTTGTGGAGTCCATGGAAGAAAACATCCCAGAATTACCTCTAGAAACGTGTATAACCAAATCGAAAACGGTAGAGGTAGAAGAATCAGCAAGGAACGATTGTGCTAGAATGTTAGAAGCACTTCAACCGATTGAGGAGAATCAAGATGCAGAATTTGAGGAGTTTGACTTTGTCGAAGAAAGGGCAAAGGAAAATAATAAAGAAGCTCCAAGCCTTGAACTGAAGCCCTTACCACCTCACCTCAAATATGTCTATCTTGGAGACGCAGAAACTTTTCCGGTGATTATTAGTGCAGATTTGAATGCCGTAGAGGAAGAGAGGTTGATTAGAGTGTTGAGGGAACATAAACTGGCAATTGGATGGACCATTACAGACATTAGAGCCTCATTTTGCATGCATAAGATTCTCATGGAGGATGACTTTAAGCGGAAGGTACAACCACAACGGAGATTGAATCCTTCAATGAAGGCGGTGGTGAGAAAGGAGGTGGTGAAACTCTTAGATGCGGGGATCATCTATCCGATTTACGATAGTCCATGGGTGACCCCGGTACAAGTTGTTCCAAAGAAAGGAGGGATCACTGTTGTGAAGAATGAGAGTAATGAGTTGATTCCAACAAGGACGGCAACGGGTTGGAGAGTGTGCATTGATTACCGTAAACTGAACGAGGCGACAAGGAAGGATCATTTTCCATTGCCCTTCATCGATCGGATGTTGGAGAGGTTGGCGGGACATGCATATTATTGTTTCTGGATGGCTATTCAAGATATAACCAAATTGCCATCGCTCAGGAGGATCAAGAAAGCGACCTTCACCTTTGCCCCTTACCGAAGAATGTCGTTTGGGTTATGCAATGCACCAGCAACATTCCAAAGATGCATGATGTCCATCTTTGGAGACATGGTGGAAAGATTCATAGAAGTCTTCATGGATGACTTCTCTGTTTTTGGGTCATCATTTGATAATTGTCTAACAAATCTGTCTCTTGTTTTGCAGCGATGCAAGGAAACAAATTTGGTGCTAAATTCGGAGAAATGTCACTTCATGGTCCAAGAGGGAATTGTGCTCGGGCATAGGATTTCCAAGGATGGGATTGAAGTTGATCGGGCAAAGCAAGTGATTGAGAAGCTACCACCGCCATCAAATGTCAAAGCGATCCAAGTTTCTTGGGGCATGTGGGGTTTCTGAAGCTTCATAAAGGATTTGTTTTCTAAGATCTCTAAACCCCTTTGCAATCTATTGAATAAAGATGTTGTTTTTGATTTTAGTGATGATTGCATGCATGCTTTCCTAACTCTTAAAAAATTACTAGTTTCTGCACCTATTATTGCAGTTCCCGTTAGGGGCTTGCCCTTTGGCGATGTGTGATGCTAGTGACTTTGCTTTAGGGGGTAGTTTTAGGTGGAGAAAAAAATAAAGTGTTGCATGTAATTCGGTATGCTAGCAAGACACTTGTTGATGCACAATTGAATTACACCACCACTGAAAAAGAATTATTGGCTGTGGTGTTTGCTTTTGACAAGTTTCGTTCTTATTTATTAGGTGCGAAGGTGATCGTTTACACGGACCATTCAGCCCTCAGACACCTACTGGCGAAGCAAGAAGCAAAACCTCGATTGATAAGATGGATTCTACTACTTCAAGAGTTTGAGTTGGAGATTCGAGACAAGAAGGGGTCGAAAAATGTGGTAGCTGATCATTTGTCGAGAATTGAGAGACAAATCAAGGGAAATGAGATGGAAATGCCAATTTCAGAAACATTTCGGATGAGAAGTGATGAGAGTGGGAACGAAGCACCATGGTATGCGGACTTTGCAAATTATCTATCATCAAGGGTGCTCCCAAGTGGTATGACATTTCAACGAAGAAGAAAATTTTTCTCGATTTAAAATACTATTTTTGGGAAGAGCCATTCCTGTACAGACACTGTACTGACCAAATGATACGAGATGCGTCCCAGAGGAAGAAATGGAGGGCATTCTAAGGCATTGTCATGAGAAGGAAGTAGGTGGCCATTTTGGGGGAGCTAGAACAGCGGCGAAGGTGCTACAATGCAGGTTTTATTGGCCAACCCTCTTTAAGGATTCCTTAGGATGATTCGAGTGTGACCAATGTCAACGGATGGGGAGTATTTCAAAAAGAGATGAGATGCCGTTGAACAACATCCTGGTGGTAGAAATTTTTGACGTTTGGGGGATTGATTTCATGGGTCCTTTCCTAAGTTCCTTTGGGAACACGTATATCTTGGTAGCTGTGGATTATGTGTCGAAATGGGTTGAGGCAGTTGCTCTGCCAACTAATGATGCTAGGGTGGTGATTAATTTTGTGAGGAAGAATATTTTCTCAAGGTTTCGGGTACCACGAGCAATTATTAGTGATGGAGGATCGCATTTTTGCAATAGGCAAATGGATGCCTTTGTTGAGTAAGTATGGGAGTGACAGATAGAGTGGCAACACCCTACCATCCACAACGCGGGCAAGGGCAAGTGGAATTGTCGAATAGAGCGAAGGGGATTTTAGAGAATACGATTAATGCCTCGAGGAAGGATTGGTCACGAAGCTGGACGATGCTTTATGGGCTTATCGCATTGCCTTCAAAACCCCAATTGGTATGTCTCCGTTCAGATTGGTCTATGGGAAAGCGTGCCACTTGCCGGTAGAACTTGAACATAAGGCATACTGGGCCGTCAAGCAATTGAACATGGACTTGAAAGCCGCGGGAGAGGATAGAATGCTGACTTTGAACGAGCTTGATGAGTTTCGTCTCGAAGCATATGAAAATGCCCGGAGTTATAAAGAGAAGACAAAAAGGTGGCACGACAAGCACATCCGGGTCAAGGCTTTTGAAGTTGGGCAGAAAGTATTGTTGTTCAACTCTAGACTTAGGCTTTTCCCCGAAAAACTTAAGTCTAGATGGTCCGGACCATTCATGATTAGGAGGATACATGCATCCGGAGCGGTGGAAGTCACACATGAGGAAAAGGGCACTTTCACGGTTAATGGGACAGAGGTTGAAGCCATACATTGAGGGGTGATGAGTTGCAAGTTCATCCCAATCCGGCTGGACATCCCAACCTAAAGGATGGAAAGAGTCAAGCTTCCAACTATAAATAAGCGCTTCTTGGGAGGCAACCCAAGTGTTTTTAACTTTTTGATTTTAATTTTTGTTGTTTGAATTCTTCTTATTTCATTATGAGTTTGTATAAAATTTGATGTTTTTATTGTTTTCAGGTGTTTCAGGTGAAGTCTAGAGCCAAAGGAAGGTATAAAAAATTTCCAGACTTCGCCGGGGCGAAGAAACTTTCTTTGCCTTGGCGAAGAGACATGAAGAATACCAGGTTTGCTATTGGAGTATTTCGCCGCGGCGAAGTAATTTCTGTCGCCGCGGCGAAGGAAAGGAATTAATTTGCGCAAAATTGGCTAAGGCATTTCGCCGCGGCGAAGAAATTTTCTTCGCCGAGGCGAAGTTAGCCTTGAACTCTCGGGAAGTTTTCGCCACGGCGAAGAATTTTTCTTCGCCGCAGCGAAACCTGGGAATTTTTAGGGTTTATGCATGATGAACTTCGCCGCGGCGAAGAGCTTTTTTTATATATACCAACTTTTCTTCTCTCATTTTCACGTCGCCTTGCATTTTGAGTTGAGAGAAAATTTTCCAACTTTCAATCTTTCACTTCTATTTTGTTTTTCCAACCAAAATTATCACTCTACAACATTCCTAAACACCAAAACAACCCATTTCAACAACAAATTTCACGAAAATTTCACAAAAATTTTTGGATAAAAAATTTGGGGCTTTCTTGTTTGGATCGTTTCCGGGTCAATTGTTGGTGCAAACTCCTTCATATTGGTAAGATCTCGAAAACCCAAAGCTTTATTTTGGAAAATTTTTAGTCTATAATCATAGATCTAAGAATTATGTGAACTTTTGACTTGAGAAATTTTGGGTTTGTTGAGTAGTGATTGTGATTAATGTTGAGAAGTTTGTGAACCAATTGATTGTTAGAAGTGTGGGTGTTGATTATTTGGAGTGTTTGTGTTGAATTGAAATATCGTAGTTTGGGGGTTGAATTGCGAATTTTAGGAAGTGTGGATTGTTTTTGCAAGTTTGACGTGGAATTTATTTTAAGGGTATATTGGCTGGAAACCGATGCGCCTTAAAAGCGCCTAGCGATTTGGCGACCTCGGGTTTGACAACGCCGTGTACACCTTAAAATAGAAAAAAAATCGTAGTTTGGGGGTTGAATTGCGAATTTTTGGAAATGTGGATTGTTTTTGCAGGGTTTGGACGTGGCTGTGTTTTTGTAGGTCCTACTTCCTTGGGGTTAATAGTTGGATTGAATTTCAGTGAATCAATGGCTTCGAAAATTACGCACAAAAGCAAGGGGAAGAACGTTGACAACCGGTTTGTTAACGAGGCAGCCCGTAAACATTATGAGGAGGTGATCAAACGAAAGGATAAGGGTTTCATCCTGAGCGTGGATTATGACACCACAATCGTGGACCTTTGGAGTAGGGGGTAGGCGTTGGGACATGTTCATGCGTGCTCCTGATGTGCTGGCTGTAGAACCGTTGGTGAGAGAGTTCTATGCCAACTTCCCCGAAAGTCAGGATGAGATTGTGTTTGTACGAGGGGAGGATGTGCCATTCTCAGCAAGGGATATCAACAAATTCTTTAACTTGCCCGAAATTTTCACTGATGAGTATGTGGAGTTCAAAAGATCAACCTTTGAGGATAATATTATCTTGCCAGTCATTGCGAAACCTGAGGTAGCATGGGAAGTGTCTAAAAAACAGAAAAAGACACTCAAAGGAACACGTTGACACCAATGGCTCATTTGTGGCAGTACTTTATCTATGCTAAACTAATGCGGGAGGACGCACTACAGATGACTCATGAGAAGGCGGTATTGCTCTACTCTATTGCCTCAGGAAAGAGTATGGATGTGGGAGATATCATTTATGAGAGTGTCAGGATAACATCCACAAAGGGGCGATCAAGCTACTGTTTCCCGCATCTCATCACAGCCATGTGACTAAAAGCGGGGGTCAAGGTTCAAGATGATGAGCCGCGTATTCATCCGGCTCCAACTCTAGATGGCGACTATTTCAAGAAACACCTTGACCGAGCGGAAGGCTGCCCAACCAAGAGGGCGGGGAAGAGGCGGGAGAACGAGCATGGCCACATCATCCGGCTCCACGGGGTCACAAAAAGCAATGATGCAAGAAATGATGGGGATGATGAAATACATGAAGAGACGATAGGATTGGATGATGGAGCGGACACAGAGCATTCATGAATTACTGACAGACAGCTTCAAGGAGCTGAAGGTTGACACATTCGCATATCAATGGGTTGGCCCAGGGACTCGGATGAGTGGCGGAATCGGAGGAAGGCGAGGAAGATGAAGCGGAAGAAGAGGAAGAACAAGTGAACCGGAGCACATGTTTATGTTTTGTTTAATTGCTTTCATTTAATTTTTGTCAGTTGAAACTTAAACTCATTTTATTTTGGTTTTGGATTTTGTTTATTTTGTTAGTTGTTTAGTTGATGTTTTTAATTAGTAGTTGTTAAAAGGGCGAGATTAGGTTGTAATACTTTCAATTTAGTTGTGAATTTGTTCTAACATGAGGGACACCACAGTTTATTGTTTTGACAGATTTTGGATGATGAAAAGTCCGAGAACGGGTGAACATTGTGGGAGGCGGCGATTCATGACTTAACAGGGAGCATTCTCGTACCTTTATATTGTTCTTTTGTTTTTTTTTTTTGTCTTTTGTTTTTTTTCTCTAGTCCTGACTTATGCATAATGGAACATTGGGGACAATGTAATATTTAGTTTGGGGGTAGGGAATAGATTTTGAGTTTAAGGGTATATTGGTGGAAACCGATGCGCCTTAAAAGCGCCTAGCGTGCTTGGCGACCTCGGGTTTAACAACGCCGCGTACACCTTAAACTGTAAAATCTATTTTAAAGGTATATTGGCTGGAAACTAGAACCCGCCTTAAAAACTGCCTAGCAGTATTTGGCGACCTCGGGTTTAACAACGCCGCGTACACCTTAAATAAATAAAAAAAATTTATTTTTCTTTTGGTTGTTTTGTTTGCTGATGATGAGTTGTATAAATCAATGATGAGAATAAGATTGTTGAATTGTTATTGTTGAGAAATGTTAAGCATTGCTTCAAGTTTACGTTTATTGATTGGATTTTGATTGAGGTTTGTTGAGTGGTTCAACCACGATTTTCATTTTTTCGGCATGCTTAGATTCATTTTATGTGATTAGGTGAAGCCTTGATAATTTTGGTGGACTCTAGAACCTAGTTGAGAAATGCTTGAGGCGAAATTATAGGATTAGACATGGTTGAGGAAATGATTTAGGCATTTTTCGGAACGTTTGAGCCTTTCTAGCCAACCCATGATTGAAATTTTCCCTAGTCACCCATTTGAGCCATTTGAACTTTGCTTTATTTTTCTTGGAAAACAACAGAATTGCAAATTCCTCTTACCCTAAACGCTTTATCATACCTTTAGGAGAATTCGGTCTTAGTGCAAAACAAAGAACGAAACGAGTGTACAATTGAGTAAAAGATTAGTTTGGAGGTTAAGAGAAGATAATGAAGAAGAGATCAAAAAGAATGATGTGGGGGTTGAGAGAAAAGAATAAAAAAAAAGGAGGTAGTCACCTCAATTCAATTCTAGTGTTCATGTGTTAAAAAAAAAAAAAAAAAATGTTGAACACAATGCTGCCTAGTTTAAGGGTATATCGGTTGGAAACCAGAACCCGCCTTAAAAACTGCCTAGCAGTATTTGGCGACCTCGGGTTTAACAACGCCACGTACACCTTAAACGAGTCTCCCCTGCATTTATGGTATCCAAAAGTTTTAAGGATACGCGTTCGAAGGTTGTGAACTAGTAGATATGTAGATTGGTGTTGAGAAAGTGGGGGTTTCGATGTGATTTGAGTTTTGCTTTAGGACAACCGAGTTCTCTTACTTTGTTTCCTATCCTTTTATTGGAGCCCATGACCCGAGCCTAACGTTACAAGCTTTTAAAGACCTTTTGATTCTCATCGTGTTTAGTCCTCATTAGTGGAGTAGTTCGATATTTAGGCTTAGGAGTCTGCCACCATTTGATAAATTTTACAATTTTTGCATAAAATAATCCGGGAAGTTGGAATGTGGATTGAAGTGGGGATCACCTACTTGGTGGACTGATTGAGAAAGACAGTCGATGTAGCTTGTAACTTCTTGGAATGTCGAACATTTCCTGATAATAATTTTTCAACAATTTGTGAGACATATGCAATTTCTAGGCAATTCATTGTGGCATTTGAGTTTTGTTGATTTTGGTTTTTCAGTTTGTTGTGTGTTTTCATGTGTTTGTTTTTGGTTGTTGTCTTTGTTTTTGTTAGTTTTGTATTGTATGCTCGGGGACGAGCATCTCTTTAGTTTGGGGTTAGTTGATAATCCGTAAATTATACAGTTTTTATTTGATCTTTGTGTCGGATTTCAGGTACTTTCTAGTGCATTTTTACGAATTGGTGCTTAATTCTTTACTTTTCGTGTTTCGGGTTAAAATGGACTTTTTGAGCGCATAAAGACAAAATTGGATAGTTTTGACTCAGAAATGAGTGGATTTCAGAAGATAGGAGAGTTCTGGAGCAGGACAATGCACGATGAAGCTTGTTTCCAAGGAAGAGAGCCGAAAACCGAAGAATCAAACGAAGAAGCAAGCAGAGTGGCAGTTCTGTAAATTTCAGAACTTTTGAAGGAGCTTCGCCCCGGCGAAGAAATTGTCTTCACCGCGGCGAAGTAAGACAGAGACGATGTGAACTTTTTTCATTCTTCGCCGCGGCGACAGTCAACTTATTTAGTTTTGTAAACACACAATTTCGTGTTGTGCGTGTTTTTGGCTGGGTTTTTGGACTAAGTATAAAAGAAAAACTTAACTTTTTGGTAGGGGATCCTCAGCTTTTTAGGTTTAGCCGTTTTTACCCTTTTCGGAGAGTAAAGTTTGAGTTTTTTTCCGGATTGTTGAAGGGAAGATTCAGATTTTGACTAGAAGATTCATCTTTTGGGGAGATTTCTTATCTTTCATCTCAGTATAATTATGTTTAACTTGTTTATTTCTATTTTTTGTTTTTGTAGTGTTAATTTAGCTATGAACTAATTTTCTATGGGTTAGGGTTTTGATTGTAGTTTGGGTTTTAAATGGGTTAAGTATTTGATTGTGTTATTTCCATGTGAATAAGCTTTGGTTGTGTGTTACTCTGAAATTAAATGCTGTATGTGATGAACATGATAAGATTGAGAAATAATTCATGTTAAGCTTCTTGGGTAATCACCATTATAGTATTGGATGCTAGAGATAGATTCAAGAATTAATGAAATCAATTTAGGATTCTTGTGCTTAATGAATTTAGAATTATTAACCTTCAATTTGTTGGGTGCGGAATGTTAATAAGGATGAATAGGTAAACATAGCCCGAGAGGGTATGTTAACATATTAGTGAATCCGATTTACAACCATTGCGCATGAATGTGAAAATAGTGTAACTCTTCGGTTTAACCCATAAAAGTCCAAACGAAGTCAAAACCCTACCCGTTTTTCTTGAATTGATATTCTGTGTTTCATTTTGCTTTCTTAGTTAAGATTTAATTCTCTATTTAATTTCATTTTTGTTTTCTTTTTCATTACAAATTGCTCCCACCAATCCAAAGAATTCGATTTCTTCAACTTGATAACGTAGGAAACTTAGTGCTTTGCTACAGTCCTCGTGGGAACGATATCCTACCCATCACTTTATTACTTGAGCGACTAGTGCACTTGCTAGTTTTGCATGTTATAATAAATACGCATCACATGGGAGTGATGAATCCTCTGTCTATCCACCATAGTCTTGATACACTCCTCGATGTAGCCAATCACCACCGTATTGACAACTCTGAAAAGAACTGTGTTAGGCTAGTGTCAAACTGCACCAATCGGTGTACAAGGCGCTCCGGTGATCTCATATCTAAGGATCACATGCACCACCATTCGTTAGAGGATTTGTTCCATAGACACTAGGGTTACCATCCATATGGAATCCTCTAGTGGGTCAGTCTAGTGAACTTGCTGCGGTGTATTTGCCTACAGCAAGCACCCATGTGTTGCACCAGGTTGTCACCAAACAACCTCGACAAGTGAGATCAGTCACTACCTTTCGACAGAGTCGTTCAACACTATGATAGCCTTACCATATTATCTGTGCCCTTACTTCAAAATAATATTGGGGCTACGGACGTTTCTAGAATGGCCACCATATGTGCTCATAGGGTTCTCACTATCAAGATTTCAAACACTTGATATTCTCGTCACGTTTCTACCATTCTAAGGACATATATCAACACATATTGCAATAATAATGAATTACGCGATATAGAATAAAATGCCTTTTTATTTATTAATGAACATTATTACAAAGAGTCAATTCTATAATAATTGATTGGCTCTAGGGAATCTACTCTAACATTTTTGCCACGGCAAAGTTCTTCATTCAGGCAAAAATTCAACCTAGTTGATGCCGCGGCGAAGACAAATTCTTCGTTGATTTCGCAAAACTTTTTCTGCCGTGGCGAAGAAAATTGTTTTGCCGCGGCTAAAAATTCCAAGGAGCACGTCACCTCAGCAAAGAACAAACTTTGCTGCAGCAAAATCTGGGACTTTTCGAATTCCATTTTGTGCAAAATGTGCTTCGTCGCGGAGAAAACTAGAAGTTTTCCTTTTTTCGCCTTAGTTCGATATTTCACTTGAAACACCCAAAAACACACTAAATCAAAATCATTCTAATTCATAACACAACTAAACAAATTCAAAGCAACAAACAAATGATAAACAGATGAAAACACTTAGGTTGCCTCCCAAGAAGCGCTTGTTTATAGTTGGAAGCTCGACTTTCTCAAGTCCTCATGTCAATTCGGACTATCCAAATACATCAACTCTCGAGCATTGTCCTTGCACCAAAGCTTCAATTGTTGATGATTGTTGTCACATGGGGCCTTTGTTGAGAGCTTAGCCACCCATTTCCATTCCTTGGTCATTCCTTTCATGGCTTGAACATTCTCATCGATAGCTTTTTGCTTTCTTGACTTTCCCTCACCCTTTTTGAGCTGAGGTATCCGTCCCTTGTGAAGACATGTGCTCGGTTGTGGTCCATCTCGGAATGGTCTAACAATTTATGGGTTGTGGTCCTCCTCCTTGAATTGCCTTGACTTGACCGTGTATCATTTAATTGACGAATTAGGATCGTTCAGTTTGGAAGTTTTAATTGTTGATTGACCCACCGAGTCAATTTTGAAACATAACTCTCTCTTTGGTGAGACTTTCAGAGACTCAAGGACATTGAATGTCACTTCCTCATCTTGCATCCTCATGATCAATTTCCCCTCTTGAACATCAATTAAAGCTCTTCTGGTAGCCAAAAATGGTTGTCCCAGGATGAGAAATCTCTTTGAGAAATTTCGCGTTGTAACGCCCCACTTGAGGTACGTAGTTGTTGTTTCTTCTTTTACTCTTATTTGAGTTGGTTTCTTGGTATTATTGTTTGATTGAGTGTTGTGTTGAATGCTTGCCCTGAAATTTGTTGAAAATAGAAGAAGTTCAGTGTGCCAAGCTTCGCCGGGGCGAAGAAGAATCTTCGCCGCGGCGAAGAGGTGTTGAAACCACGGGAAACTCTCTGGACAGTTTCGCCTCTTCGCCGCGGCGACAGGCCGACCAAGTTGAGATTTTAGAATTTTCTTGATTAGGGTTTTGCTAGAAATGATGTATGTATGTTGTATACATGTTGTATGCCATGTTATTGAGATTTAAATAGAGATTTCTAGTGCTTTGTGATTGTTTATACCTTTCAAATATAAGAAATGATTTGTGGGTTGGAGAGGTAGTTGAGATGGAATTGAAGGGGTATTGTGGAACCCTTTTCGGAAGTGTCTTTCTTTGGCAGGTTTTGTGGCTATGTGAGGGGGTTTCTCCCCATTTTGGATGGTTAGAGAAAGATTTAGAATCATTGCTATAGTAGAGTTTTATTATGCACTTGAATTGTTTGATGAAATGCCTAATAGAGGTTGAGTATGAGTAATGAACCTCAATTATTGCAACATCGCTTGTTGGTATTTCCTAAGTGCAATAATGGAGATGAACCATCCATATGCATTATTTATGCATTGAAAAGTGACCTAAGAAAGAGTAGGAACTTTGTGTATGCAATTACTCTATGAGTAGAGAACTTGGTGGATGCAACTACTCTAAGGGTAGAGAGAATGAAAAATGCTAGAATAGAGTGAATGAGAAGAGTAGTAGAAATGGGTTGATGCTTTGTGATCATCACCCGACGGTTATGAGAATCGGGTTGATGCTTTGTGATCACCACCCGAATAGCCATTAGAGATGGGTTGATGCTTTGTGATCGTCACCCAATAAGTATTAGAACGGGTGGATGCTTTGTGACCATCACCCGGTTAGTTATTAGATAAGTGGGTTGATGCTTTGTGATCATCATCCGACATTTATTAGAAGTGGGTTGATGCTTTGTGATCGTCACCCGACAGTGATTAGAGACGGGTTAATGCTTGGTGATCGTTACCCAAAAGTCATGAGAAACGGGTAGGTGCTAAGTGGACTCCACCCGATAGTTATGGAAACCGAGTAGGTGCTTCGTGATCCCCACTCGGTAGCCACTAAGAACGGGTTGGTACTGTGTGAATTCCACCCGGATAGTCAGGGAGAGTGAGATGGTACTGTGTGAACGCCATCCGGCCGTACCTCCGATAAGATGAGGTCATGACGTTTAGTAGAAACAGAAATAGAAACAGAAATAGTATAAGGAAAGAATTAAGTGTAATACATACGGGGACAGACAAATAGAGGGTTTTACTTACTGAGCATTATTTTGTGCTCACCCCGTTATTTTTCCTTTGTGGATGCAGGATCTAGGTGATGATGCAGTCGGAGGGGCGTCGGCAAGCGAAGAGCAATAACTACTCTGTTTCCCCTGTTTCGTCTTTTAAAATGATGTTTTGTAAACAATATTCTTGTGTATAAAAGACATATGACTTATAATGAAAAGAAAGTTTTTGGGCCCAATTTTCTATTGTTATTATGCATGCATTGTACTAGTTTACAGTAGTCTTTACAGCGTAGCTCAGCATCTGTTGCAATACATCTGCAAAAGGAATGTTAATATGCGGTTTTTTAAATATTTCAATGAATTTGGAAAACTGCTTATCCTGATTCTTTTTCTTGAGTCTCTGAGGAAAAGGCACATGAGGGGTGTGATGTGCTAACTTTGGTGGTATCTCGGGGAATGGCAATTTCTCTTTCTTTTGTCTTTGCCTTTCTTCCCGCTTTTGTTCATCTTCCCTAGAACTGGTTGGTTTCTCTTCAGTAATTATTTCTTTGTCAACTTCATCGGAATCTTCTTTTTCTTTTGGTGTACTTTCTTCCTTCCCTGATTGGTCCACCTCTTCCAAAATTATCCCACTCCTCAGAGTTATTTCATTTGCTTGCTCACGTAGGTTAGTCACTGTGTTGCTTGGTAGGGAACCCTGTGGTCTCTCATTTAGCTTATCATCCAATTGCCCCACCTGTACCTACAAGTTCCGATGGACGCCCCTTGATTTCTGAAATTCGTCCTCATCTCATTCATGAAACCTGTGGTCTCTTGCATAAATTTTCCAAACATATCCTCCAGTTTTGTCACTCTTTGCTCTCCTTGTTGATTGTTCACCCCTTCTTGGTTGTTTGGCATTGCTCTTTGGTTCCATTGATTGTTCTGCTGATTCTGTTGATTCTGATTACCCCAAGATAGGTTCAGATGATTCCTCCAACCAGGATTATATGTGTTGGAGTATGGATTGTTCGGGTGGCTTTGATTTCTTGCCAAGTAGTTAACCTGTTTTGACGATGAAACGCTGAAGCAAACGTGTTCCCTACTTGGCATTCACTGCTCACATGACCACTTGCACAAAATTCACAAATTAGTTGAAGAGCTTGAATAGAATTTACTTGCATACTTCCCAACTGTTTCTGAAGTGCTGTGAGTTAGGTTGAAATGGTCTTATATGCATCAACTTCATGAAGACCATAGATTTCTTCGGTTGCACCATTTCATTAAGTTCTTTGATAGTTATTACTTGCCAGAACTTCAAGCAACTCATGAGCTTCTTCAGGTGTCTTATTTTGCAGTGCTCCTCCCGATGCTGCATCCACCATAGTTTGCACATTAACCATCAATTGATTGTAAAACGTTTGGACTTGCATCCAAACTGGCAACCCATGGTGTGGGCACCTCCTTAGTAATTCCTTGTATCTTTCCCAAGCCTCATATAATGATTCAGACTCTTCTTGTATAAATCATGTGATATCATTTCTCAGTTTTGCCGATTTTGCTAAAGGAAAGAATTTGGTCAGGAACTTCTATGCTAAATCATTCCATGTTATGATCGTTCCTGATGGTAGTGCCATTAACCATCCCTTAACTTTATCCCTCAATGAAAATGGGAACAGTCTCAATCTAATGGCATCATCTGACACTCCATTTGACTTGAAAGTATTGCGAATCTCCAAAAAATTGGCAACGTGCAGATTTGGATCTTCCTTCAAATCTCCCTTAAACTGTACCAATTGCTGAATCATCTAGATGATTGCCAGCTTTATCTCAAAGTTGTTGGCTTGTACCATTGGTCTAGTTATGCTCGACCCACTACCTTCAACTATGGGAATTGAGAATTCCCTTAATGTTCTATTTTCTGCCATCTCAATAACTATGACCTCTGGTTCAACTGTAGCCTCTCGTTCTCTTCTCTCTCTATTAAGTCTTCTAATGGTTCTCTCAATCTTTAGATCAACAGGAACCACTGGCTGACGTCTTGCTCTTCGCATAAACTACACAGAAAGAGAGAAAGAGTGAGATCACAAACCAACAGAAAAGAACAACAAAAATTAAACTAACAAACACAAAAACAAAAAATAAAACTCCAATCTAGCTTACAAAATAAAGACTCAATGTTAACCCAAAAATCAATCCCCGGCAATGGCACCAAAAACTTGATGCGTTGTAACTACAACATGCAATGATAGCAAGTGCACTAGTCGCACAAAGTAATAAAGTGATGAGTGAGTATCGTTCCCACGAGGATTGGTTGTTAAACACTAATTTTCCTAAGTGTTTTTCAAGTTGGAGAAACCGAAATTGTTGGATTTATGGGAGATATTAAATTTTAACTAAAAGCAAAATTTACTAAATGTAAAACAACTAAATAATAAAAGCAAGATTTAACACAAGAGTAATATCAATTAAAACAAACGGTTAGGGTTTGACTTCATTCGGATTCTATGGATTAATTCTGTGGATTATGCTACTCTTACAATCACATGCACGGATTGTAAACCGAATTCCCTAAGTTGTAAAACATACATTCTCAGGCTATGAATTCCTACTTTTCCTTATTAATCTTCCGCACCTAACAAATTGAAGATAAACAAATCCAAGTTCATTAAGCTAATGGAATCCTAGATTGATTTCATTGTTTCCCAAATCTATCTCTAGCATTCAAAATAACAATGGTAATTATTCAAGAAGCTCAACATGATTCATTTCTCAATCTCATCATGTTCAACAAGTAAAATCAATAAAAATCGGAATAATCACTCAATCTATGCAATAGAATATAAAAGAAACTATCATCAATTGATTAATCCATAGAAATCCGAATTACATCAAAACCCTAACCCAAAATGTTAGAGTAGATGCCCTAGAGCCAATCAATTATTGTAGAATTGACTCTTTGTAATAATGTTAATTAATCAATAATAAAAGGCATTTTATTCTATATCGCGTAAATCATTATTATTGCAATATGTATTGATATATGTCCTTAGAATGGTAGAACCATGACGAGGGTATCAAGTGTTTCAAATCTTGATAGTGAGAACCCTATGAGCACATATGGTGGCCATTCTAGAAACGTCCGTAGCCCCAGTATTATTCTGAAGTAAGGGCAAAGATAATACGGTAAGGCTATCATAGTGTTGAACGACCTTGTCGAAAGGCAGTGACTGATCTCACTTGACAAGGTTATTTGGTGACAACCTAGTGCAACACATGGGTGCTTGTTGTAGGCGGATATACCGCAGCAAGTTCACTAGACTGACCCACCAGAGGATTCCATATGGATGGTAACCCCAGTGTCCATGGAACAAATCCTCTAACGAATGGTGGTGCATGTGATCCTTAGACTTGAGATCACCGGAGTGCCTTGTGCACCGATTGGTACAGTTTGACACTAGCCTAACGTAGTTCTATTCAGAGCTGTCAGTACGGTGGTGATTGGCTATATCAAGGAGTGTATCAAGACTACGGTGGATTGATAGAGGATTCATCACTCCCGGGTACGGGAGAAGTTATCTCACGACGCAATTCAGTATATGGCAATGACACTAAAGCGTGGCCACGTAGGATTGAGTTGTTGCTCTATCCAGTTATAATACGGGTCATTGGTCCAGACACTGAATATATAATATCGAGAGTAACCGAAGGTTGACACTATTTCTATGCCTTCGTCTCGTCGAGATAACGTATGATGAAAGGATCGAATTGTATGGTAACCATATCGTTGACAGGTAGCTACTTTGTTGAATCCGAATCTATCTAGTGGCCATGATGCCTTGCTAGGGGCCAATCTTGGTCTGTGTATTAGTGAGACGATTAATTGGTGTTAATCGCGGTACTATACACTACCGGTATGATGAGGAGCCTATGGGTCACACACATAGAAGATAATTTAAGAGCCAAGAAGAAAGAAGGGCGTTTTTGTCTTTTTAGGCGAAAGAGTATTTTGGTAATTTCACAGTGCAATTAAATTTTCTGAGGTCGTAGCCTTTTATTTAATTCGTTAGAAAAATTAAATAAGTGAAATTACGGTTAAATGTGTGTTCGCACATATTTAATTAAATCATCATTATTGTTAAATGTTAATTAAATATTAATTGATTTTAATTGAAATAATGATGTATTAAATTAAAATATCTAATTGGGAGTGTTTGGCAAATTTGGGGGTGTTTGGGTTGGAGCTCAAGCCCATTCCATATGGGAATAAGGCAACTAAAATAAGACTATAAAAAGAAAAGGTTTTAGTTGGAAAAAGGGTGTGTGTTATTTTATTCATTCTTCAATTTTGAAAAGAGAAAAAACCTCCAGCCAAAAACTCTCCCACGGCACTTTTACTGTTCCATTGAAAAACAAACACTTTTGTTTTCTTCTTGATTTCTTAAGGCCAAGGAGGATCTAGCAAATCCCTCCTTGGTTCTTGTTGATTGTCTTCGTGTGGACCTCTACGGTTCGATCCTACACTTGGATCGGTAGCAAACACGTTCAGAGACAATATTGGTGGAGCCTCCAAACGTGGGTATGAATCTAAACTTTAGATTTATTTTATTTTTCTGCAGATTCTTGATATTATACATAAACTGTAAAATTTGTGCCTTGATTTTGGGCTTTAAGGAACGATCTACGGTTGTATAAAATTTTTGTTTTCCACTGAGCAATCGGGTCGTTTCCTAACACAAAATGGGTTAGTTCATAACTAAATTAACACAAACAGCAAGACAAACTATAAACCTAGAAATCAACATATTGAAATACAAAGAAAAGAGTAGAGATCTCCCCTAGTTGAAGAATCCACAAGATTAAAGCTCAAATCTTCTCTCCAAATGTAAAAACTACTCTAATCCAGACGAAAACCAGATGACCCCCTCAAAATGGCAAGGTTTTTCTTATATAGCTCACCCAAAAGACCTAAAACTTTCCTAAAATAAAACTGTGCGTTTTGGAGAAAACAAAATTTCGTAGACTTTGTCACGGCGAAGAAAGAATTTCGGTGCTGCGATGAACTAAACTGGAATCTCGTGCTTATCTGCTTTCTCCGTGGCAAAGAATAGACTTCGCCGCAGCGAACCTTCCTGAAACATTATGAATTTACATAATTGCCCTCTGCTTGCTTTCATCCTTGAATCTTTGATCTTCGATGCTTTCTCATGGAAACAAGCCTATTCTTCGTCGTGGTGAACCTTCCTTAAACATTCTAAATTTACAAAATTGCCCTCTGCTTGCTTTCATCCTTGAATCTTCGATCTTTGATGCTTTCTTATGGAAACAATCTTCATAGTGTTTCACTCCGCTTAAGAACTTTCCCCAATTTTGAGATTCGCTTACTTTTGAGTCCAGAAACTCCAGTTCGCTCATTATTTGCTAAAAATGCATGCTTCGGCCTGAAACATAAAATATATAGAATTAAGTAGCAATTCAGGCATAAACGAACTAAGAAGTATCTAAAATCAGGCAAAAAGCCTATATAAAATAGTATAATCCTCGGATTATCAATGCTCTCTTGGGAAAATATGGAGTGAAACATAGAGTGGCCACACCATACCATCCTTAGACCAGCGGATAGGTGGGACTGTCAAACAGAGAGCTGAAAAAAATTTTAGAGAAGACAGTTAACGCATCCAGGAAGGAATGGTCACGGAAGTTAAATGATGCATTATGGGCATACCACATTGCATTCAAGACTCCAATTGGTATGTCTCCGTTCCGGTTGGTATATGGGAAGGCATGTCACTTGCTGGTGGAACTCGAGCATAAGGCATATTGGGCAGTCAAGCAGCTAAACATAGATTTACAGGCTTCTGGGGAGGAAAGGATGCTGAAATTGAATGAACTTGATGAGTTTCATCATGAAGCTTATGAGAATGCCCGTATTTACAAAGAAAAGACCAAGATGTGGCATGACAAGCATATCACGAAGAAAAACTTTGAAGTGGGTCAGAAAGTTTTGTTGTACAATTCTAGACTTAGGCTTTTTCTTGGAAAACTTAAGTCTAGATGGTCTGGACACCCATACGGGGCTGTGGAGATTTCACATGAAGAAAATGGGACATTTAAGGTCAATGGACAGTGATTGAAGCCATACATTGATGGGGGGATGAGTTGCAAGTCACTACCCATCGAACTCAACATCCTGGAATGAGGACTTGAGAAAGTCGAGGTTCCGACTATAAACAAGTGCTTTTTGGGAGGCAACCCAAGTGTTCTCATTTTTAGTTGTTTTGAGTTTGTTTATTTGTTTTATGACTTAGGAAATAGTTTAATTTCATTTGTTTTTGGTGTTTCAAGTGAATGATAAAAAATGTGGAAAAATTTGGAATTCTCTAGTTTTCGCCGCGGCGAAGTTTATTCTTCGTCGCAGCATTGTACACACTACCCAAAAATTGGACTAATGGAATTCCATATTTCGCCGCAGCGTTGTACTCACTGCCAAGGTTTGCCGTGTATGACAGCAAAGTTAATTCAAGAGAAATATCAATTAAACAAGAATTACAACATGCAATGTGTAGCAAGTGCACTAGTCGCAAAAAGTAATAAAGTGATAAGTAGAGTATCGTTCCCACGAGGATTGCGTGTTAAGCACTGATTTTCCTAGTTGTTTATCAAGTTGGAGAAATAGAAAGATGTTTGGATTTGCGGGAGAAAATCAAGCTAAAGTTAAAACAAAATTCATGACGTACTTTAAAAGCTAATTTATGACAACAAAGTCAATTCAAGAGAAATATCAATTAAACAAAGCGGTTAGGGTTTTGACTTCACTAGGATTTTATGAATTAATCTACGAATTCGATTACTTCTACACTCACCTGCACAGATTATAAATCGGACACCCTAATGTGTAAAACATACCTTCTCAAGCCTATGTTTTCCTACTTTTCACTATTAAGCTTCCGCACCCAACAAATTGAAGGTTAATAGTTTCAAGTTCGTTAAGCTAAATGGAATCCTAAATTGATTTCATTGATTCTCAAACCTACCTTTAGCATTCAATAAAACAATGGCAATTACCCTAAGAAGCTAATACATGATTCACTTCTCAGTCTCATCATGCTCAACAAGTAATTTCAATAAAAAACAAGAGTAATCACACAATCCATGCAATAGAATGTAAAAGCAACATCAATTTATTGATTAAACATTAAAATCCCAATTACATCAAAACCCTAACCCAAAAGTGAGTTAGTTCATACTAAAATTAACACAAAGCCAAATAAAAGCTGTAAGCAAGGCATTCAACATGATGGAATAAAGAAAAGAGAACAAAATCTTCCCTATTTGATGAATTCAAAGAGTTTCAATCTCCAATCTTCTCTTCTTTCTCCCAAAACAAAGTCGAACTCCCTCCTAAAATGACCAAGTCTCACTTATATAGTCAGTCCAAAAAAAAAAAAAAACCTAAGACTCTTGGTGTGCTGTCGTAGGCAACCAAAATTAAAACCTAAAAACACATGTAGTAGTGTGAGTAAGATCGTTCCCACGGAGAGTGTCTAACTGAATTTTATGTTATGTGAACAAGATTTTTGGGGGGTGGGGGTGTTTGGTAAAACAGAAACAATTTCAGGAAAAACAATTCAAATTAAACTATCAAAATCAATCAAAATAACGAACCTTGGTCTAAGTCAACATCCACCATCGGAATCTTACAATTGATCATCGATGCAAATATAAATCAATTCATACCTTGAATATTCACCGTTGGAACTATTTTCCTATCTCTCCTTAGTTATAATTAATTAGGAAACATGTGATCTAATTAATCTTACTACTAAACAACCCTAGACAAGCGCTAAAGGTTTAATCTAGTAGCAGCCTTAAGGGCTAGAGAAATCGATGAAGCTGAACAACACAAGCACAAGCGGTTGTATTTAATTTAGTTTAATGTTCTTCTTAAGATTTAATAATTCCTGACGCAGTAAATTCTTAAACCTTAATTACTTCACAAGTTAGAAGGATCAAACAATTACGGATTTGATATCTAACTTAGTAGTAGATTGCAACGAATAATACACTAGTAGGCCTCCTAGTACTTAAACGAAACAATCATGAAAATAGGCATAGAAGAACATCCAATACTCAAAACATAAATTGAACACTAAAGAAAAAAAAAAACAGATTAGATCTCACAGTTTTATTGATTCCGAGGCCTTCGTTTCCTTCAACCAAGTTATAAAAGTTTTAGTCGCTCATGGCCATGATCAAAACTCAAAAGAGAAATTTGCAGAAGAGAAGAAGAAGAAGAGGCGTGTGTAATCTCCTCTTCCACCCCCCCCCCCTTCCCCCCTTTAAGAATATCCAGTTCAAGTCTTTGAATTCTACTCAATCTCCTAAAAATATTCTAATATCCTAAAATAATCTTTGAATTCTACTCAATCTCCTAAAAATATTCTAATATCCTAAAATAACATTTATCCTAATCTGATTAATTGAAACTAAAATAAAGTCCTAATGTAAAATAGGAAAGTGGTGTTTCCAGCTGTAACTTGCGTGCATCAGGTCTTCAAAACTTCCAATAATAAACTGCCGAATTGACTTGCATGATAGGGCAGAATGTTCCAGAACGTCAGTAGTGCAAGTGCGTCAACTTCAAGCCCGATTACAACCTTGATGCAGCGAGTATTCTCCAAACTCAAAACATGAAAGTTGTATATCTCTTTCTTAGGGTTCCACATCATTTTGAATCATCTCAATCGAAGCTTGGATGAGAGAGTTATGCCCAGATTACGAAGCAATGTCGAAACTATTCGAATTTTCCTAATTAGTTCCGTTTTGCATTTAACGCCTCCATTTGCATCCTAAATCAAAATAGAATAATAATGAGTACATTTAGGCAACAAATAAGTATAATAGACTAGACATTAAGGGGGATAAATATGACATTTTGCATTCTCATCAACTCTCGCATAAAATTAAAACGTACAGTTTTAATAACTGAAAATTGTTGACTTCGCCGCGACATCGAGTTAGCTTCTAATTCATTATCTGACCTGAGAGTTTATCACCGCGGAGAAGGGCGAACTTTGTGGCGGCGAACTTTTCTGAACTATTCTGAATTTACGAAATTGCCCTCCGCTTGGTTCCTTGCTTGAATCTTCAATCTTTATTGATCTCCAATAAGACAAGCTTCATAGTGCTTCAAATTCGCTTCAGAACTTCCCCGAATCCTGAGATTCCTTGCTTCTAGGTCTAGAAACTCGATTCCGCTCAATATTTGCTCTAACTGCACGTTTTTGCCTGAAATATAAAATATATGAAATTAAGTTGCAATTTAGGCACAAACGAAAGAAGAAGTATCCAAAATCCGGCCAAAAAGCCTAGATAAAATAGTATAATCCTAGGATTATCAAATACCCCAAAACTTAAGACATGCTCATCCCTGAGCATCAGGTACAAAATTTGACTAAAAGAGAACAACTAACAAACAAAAAAAGACAACAAAAATTGAAAAAGAAATGGGAGGAATTAAACTCAAAATCAAACACCAAGAATTGCCTAGAATTTATACAAGTCTCAACAAATTGTTGAAATATTATTACTGGAAAATGCTTAACACTCCAAGAAGTTAAAAGTTGATTGACTATCTTTCTCTCTCGGCCTCCTGAGTAGGTAATCCCCACTTCAGTCCACCTTCTAACTTCGCGGATTATTTTATGCAGAAATGTAAAGTTTATCAAATGGTGGTAGACTCCATAAGCCTAAGTATTTAACTACTTTCCACTAATGCGGACTAGACATCACTAAGGATCAAAAGGTCTTTACAGGCTTGTAACGTTTGGCTCAGTTAGTGGGCTCCAAAGAAAATGATAAGATAAACAAAGTAAGAGAACTCGGTTTCCTTCATGCAAACACTAAGAACTACATCAATCTCCGCTTTCTTTCTCAACCACCAATCAAGGTGTCAACCATTTTATAACCCTCAAACATGTGCAATTCTTATTTTTTATTCTGAAATGAAACTCTAAAATTTCTATTTCTTTTTTTTTTTTCGTTTTTTTTTTTTTGTAATAATGTACCAACAATTTTTCAGATTTGCATTGTGATTCAATCTAGGTATTTATCTTTCTTTTTGTTTTGATTTTTATTCCTTTTTGCTTGAGGACGAGCAAATCATAAGTTTGGGGGTATTTGATAATCCTATTTTCTCCTATGATTTTGCATTGAATTTCGATAGGATTTAGGATACTTCTCATACAATTTGGGCCATAATTGCTATCTAATTCTATTAATTTTTCTATGCAGGCCTAAACAATGATTTTGAGCATAAATGACAGTTTTGAGCGTAAATTGTGTAACTTGAGATTGGAAACTTGGAATGACCTGAATTTAGAAGCTTTGGAAATCTAAGAAGCAGAGCTACAACTTTCATGTTTTGGGTTTTTCCTAATTCTGACTGGAAAAGGGTGAAAACTTGGCTTGAAGTCGTAAACAGTCCATTGGGAACTGAAGAAAAACGTCTTTGGACGTGCTTCAGTATTTTTACCATAACTTGAGCTGTAAACCTCGGATTGGGCTTGTTATTAGACGAGTAGAAAGATACGTTCAAAGGCTAAAATTCATATATTTGACACTTTTCCAGATTTAGACTCTATCATGCTCAAATTGGGCCCGAAAGATTCTCACTGGGCAAAGAAAAATATTCGCTGCGGCGAAACTGCATCAGATGTGAAAAATAAAACGACACGTTTTGGCTTGCTAGGGCTTGGTACTTAAGTGAAAGAGGTATAAATTAGCACGAAATGGAAGGGAAAAGGGTCTTGGTTCATCATTTGGAAGGCAGCTCTTGGAAGGAGAAGATTATTGAAGATTTGGGCTTCAAATTAGAGAAGATTTCTCCATCTTTTGCTTGTTTTTCAATGATGAATCTTGATTCAGTTTGTTTTTGTTATTTTATTTTGTTTTTGAGTATGAACTGAGTTGTTTGGCTAGGGTTTGATGTAACCTTGATACAATGATTCAAATTTCTATGAATTGATTTACTTTGAGTTTTAATTTTATGATTGAGTGTTTATCTCTTTGCTTAATGACTTTTGGATGCTTGATCACCATTCAAATGTATGTTGTTCACAATGAGACTGAGAAGTGATTTGTGATTGTGCCTCTTGGGATAAATGCCATAGATTGAGCAAAAACTAGAGATAGATAAACACGATCTATGAAATCTAGATAGAATTTCACAAAGCTTAAGAGACTTCGAACTATTAATCTTTATTTTATTGGGTGCAGAAGCTTAATAGGTATAAGTAGGAAAATATAGCCTGAAAGGTATGTTTTACAACTTAGGGAATTCGATTTTCAATCAAGGAATTAGAACTTGGGTAATAGATCCTATGATTTGGGTTAGTGTATCTAGGTGAAATCAACACCCTAGCATTTTTTTTTAGCATTGTTTTAAGTAGTTAAGTTGTTGGGTTTTGCTTTAATTTCATTATCATTCATTTATATTTTGTTAATTGTATTTAGTTTGTTAATTTTCCATCAATCCAATTTATTGTTGCTTCAATTAGGACTTAAACTAGAGAAATCGGTACTTAGTAACACTATCCTTTTGGGAACGATACTTTACTTATCACTTTATTACTTTTTACGACTAGTGCACTTGCTACACATTGCATGTTGTAAACTCAACGCATCATCCATATGGTACATTTGCGTATAGGAGGATGCCCTTTGGGTTGTGTAATGCATCGGCCACCTTTCAGCGATGCATGATGTCCATATTTAGTGATATGGTGGAATGGTTTCTCGAAGTGTTCATGGATGATTTCTTTGTTTTCGGCTCTTCTTATGATGATTGTCTTTCTAACCTTTCCCTCGCTTTGCAGTGATGTCAAGACACCAACCTAGTGTTAAACTGGGAGAAGCGTCATTTTATGGTTCAAGAGGGCATAGTTCTTGGACATTGATTTCAAGGAAGGGAATTGAAGTAGATTGAGCCAAAACTGAAGTGATTGAAAAGTTGCCACCTCTAACAAATGTCAAATCTATTGGTTTTTGGATCGTTTATGTATTAGAAATATAAAACTTTTCGATCACAAAAACCCATAAAACCAATTATCCAATTACGGATCTACATCAATTTAATACAAAAATATTTAAACCAAGTTAAATGTCATACCAACGTTTGGAGGCTCCTCCGATTGATGTGATTCGCTTCCACTCCTAGTTAGGAATGAACTCCCGATATCCACACGAAGACAGGACAAACGTCATTGAGGAACTATTAAGCTAGGTAATTCACTCAACTAAGGGAATAAAATCTGCAGAATTTTTTTTGGAAGAAAAATTCTTTCTCTCACAATGGGATTCATGTTTTGGGGAAAGGGGAGGGGGAGGGGAGGCGGCGTGGTGTGGGGGTGGGGAGATTTGATTGAATGAATTATTTCATTTTAATTTTAGTTGCACTTAAATAGTGCACACTAAAACCCTATTCCAAATTGGAATAGCCATACCTCAATAAATTTAATTACACTGTGAGATTACCAAAATGCTCTTTCATCTTAAAAGACGAAAATACCCCTCTCACGAATTTTATTCTTAATCTATCTTCTATGTGTATGACCTGAAGGCTCCTCATTGTATCAGCAGTGAATAGAATCATGACTGACAATCAATCAGTCGTCCCACTAGACACAAACCAAGATTGGCCTCTAGCCAAGCATCATGGCCACCCGATAGATTCAGATTCAATGAAATTGCTTCCTATCAACGATATGGTTATTATGCAATCCAATCCTTTCATCATCTATTATCTCATCAAGGTCGAGGCATAGAAGTAGTGTCAACCTAAGATATCCTTGATATCTCGATATTCAGTTATTGGACCAACAACTAGAATAAATTGGATTGAGCTACAACTCAATCCCATTGTGGCCATAGATATAATGTCGTTGCCATCTACCGAATTACTCAGTGAGATAATTTCTCCCATACCCAGGAGTGATGAATCCTCTATCAATCTACCATAGTCTCGATACACTTTTCAATGCAACCAACCACTACCGTTCTAATAGTCCTTAATAGAACTACATTTGGCTAGTGTCAAACTACACCAATCGGTGCACAAGGTGCTCCGGTGATCTCAAGTCTAAGGATTACATGCACCACAATTCATTGGAGGATTTGTTCCATAGACACTAGGGTAACAATCTATGTGGAATCCTAGGTTGGGTCGATTCGATGAACTTGCCTACAGCAAACACCCATGTGTTGCACCAGGTTGTCACCAAACAACCTTGACAAGTGAAATCAGTCACTGCCTTTCGACAAGGTAGTCCAACACTATGATAACCTTATCGTATTATCTATGCCCTAGGTCAGGATAATACTGGGGCTATCGACGTTTCTAGAATGGCCACCATATGTGCTCATAGGGTTCTCACTATCGAGATTTCAAACACTTGATACCCTTGCCATGGTTCTACCATCCTAAGGACAAATATCATTTTCTTATATGAATATAATCAAATCACATGATATAGATAGATACCTTTATTGTAACGCTCCACTTGAGGTATGTAATACCCCACTCGAAATATGTAGCCACTGTTTTCGGTATGGCCTAAAGGATTACTGAATTGCCCCTAAATGAGTTTATATATTGTTCATGTTCTTTGGTTGAGTTTATGTTTTGGGGTTTGGTTGAGTGTGTACCTTGGAATTGATCAAGACTTAGCAAATTTTGGAATTTCGGTCTTAACGGGCGGCGAGGCGCCGTTGATTTTGTGTTGGTGGTGTCGGTTCTGGAATGTTTCGCCGGGGCGACAGAAAGTTCTTCGCCGCGGCGACGTTACGGCAGAAAAGTTCCTTGAGGTTTCTAGAGAATTCTTCTTTTGGGAAACAATGACCATTCTACCCCTAATTAGTAGGAAAAGTGGGGAGTAAAATGTAAGGAAATTTCATGGAGAATAATGTTAAATGGGGGTGAGTTTGTAAAGAAGTAAAGGATAAAGGTGGAATTTTCAAGAAAGAGTAAGGGCAAAATGGGAAAGAGTGGATATTATATGAGTTAATAAGGGTTGAGTTCTCAAAACCCATTCATTCTACCCATTTCCACCGCCTCTTCATCTCCCATTTTCTCTCAATTTCTCACTCAATTTTCTAAGGGATTTTTGAGAGTTTTGAGTTGGAATTTGACAAAGAAGTGATCCTAAGCAAGAAGAGGTAAGAATCCCTACTTTAGAGATGAATTTTATTTATGTAAGGGTTAAGTTCTTACTAAGTTTATGCTTAGGAAATAAGGGAAAGTTATGATCCAACAAGAGTAGAGAGCTTTAGTGGAGACTACTCAAGTATGAGGTAAGTAAATCCAACTCAAGCTAAAGTTTAAGAAATTTTAAGTAGAGATTTATTTATGCATGTATATATGATGCTTATTGAGAAATTGAGTAGAGATGTATGTTTATTTGTTGAGAAATTGAATTGAGAAGAGTATTTATATTATGTTTGTTGGATATTTCCTTTATGGAAAGTGTTTATGAGTAATAGTTTGAGATGAAGTTGGAGGAGATTGAGTATGTATTTTGGGAGTGTTTTTCTATGGTAGGGTTTATGCCCATGGAAGAGAATTTACTTCCAATTCTGGATGGTTAAAAAGAGAAGGAGAGTTGTAGTTAGAGAAGAGTTTTTGTATGCACATGAGTTGTTTGATGAAATGCCTAAGTGAAATCTGCCCTGTCACTGCCGTAACTTTCTAAGTAATTTTTGGGTATCTTACGGTTTGAACTGGGCTGAGATCAAAACAGAGAAGTTGTAGCCCTGTTTCTAAGCTTTAAAACGAGACCAGAACCGTAGCAATCAGAGGTGTATAATGAAAGTTATGGTCTTTTTAGTGTGACCTGTGCAGAATGACAGATTTGAGGAAATCTTGCATTTGGCATTTCAAAGGTGCATTAATAAGTATGAACCATCCATATGCATAATTTGTGCATTAAGAAGTAGTTTGAGAAAGAATATAGAATGTTGAGTATGAGCTACCTTGTGAGTACTAGCTTAAGGGTAAAGAATTTTGAAGACAAGCTATACTATAAGTAATAGCTTGAGTAAGAAAGAGTAGAGAATGTTGAGAATAGCAACCCTTAAGAGTAAAGTGAATGAGAATACTCTGATAGTAAAGAGAAAAGTTGAGAAAGAGCAGAGAATTACTCTAAGAGTTAAGCTACATTATGATAAGTAGCTAGAGAAAGAATAGAGATCTTGTGCACAAGAGTTAAAGAGGAGAATAGAGTAAGTTGTGCGATGGGGAACCTGTGAGTGACGAGTAGAGTCACGCAGAGTGGAAACACGAGGTTCCAGCCGTGCCTCCGGTTAGATGAGGCTGTGACCGTCATGCAGAGTGGAACACGAGGTTCCAGCCGTGCCTCCGGTCAGATGGGGCCGTGACATTCAGAGAGAGAGAGATTGTACACTCACATGGCCAAAGGTTCCGAATCCATGCATAACTAAATCCGATCGGTAGCAAAATGAGCGGAAGTCACGTAGAGTGGTAGCGCCCAGCCGTGCCTTCGGTCAGATGAGGTCGTGACATTCCAATGAGTAAGAATGAGAAAGAATAGAGATGAGACAAGCTAAGAGTTAAGCTATATTATGACTACTAGTTTGAGAAAGAGATGAGCAAACATGAGAAAAGTAAGAGAGAGATACGAGCATAGAGAGTAGGTTATGCGATGGGGAACCCGTGAGTAATGGGTAGAGTATTCCCGCATGTACGCCGCATTGAGAGAGCGGCATGAGTATCAGATAGAGAAGTGGTGTAGCCCGTGAGAGTGCATGCGGATGAGGGCTATACCCGAGTACCCGAGAGAGAGATTGTACACTCACGTGGCCAAGGGTTCCGAATCCATGCATAACCGAAGTTCGATCGGCTAGAATGAGTAGAAGTCATGTAGAGCGGGAGCGAGTCCCGGTCGTGCCTCCGGTAAGATGAGGCCGTGATTACTCAAAAGAGTTATCAGAAAAGAGTTATGAGAAAGAGAAACAGAAATGAGAATGAGATAATAGACAGAATTAAAGAATGAGAAAGCTTGAGAAAGAATGAGATAGAAAGAGAGAGAGTATGAGAAAGAATGCGAAAGTTTGAATTAGTAAGAATAGAGAGTGGAAGGAGAAACATGCAGTTCTTTTACGTTAGTTGCATGTACATCTCATATATGCATGTACCATGAGTTCTTCCATGGTTAGTGAGAGTATATCGAGAATGAGAAAGAGAACCATGATTTTCCTTTATGGTGAGTATGATGAGAATAAGAGAGAACCATAATTGTCCTTCATGGTGAGTAAGAATAAGAGAAAAGAACAGAGAGAAAGAAAGAGTAAAGAGCAGAACAGAGTTAAAGGAGAATAACAGTATTAGAAAGAAAGAGAAAAACAGTGAGAAATAGAAATAGCAGAACAGTCGAGTAAGGAAAGAACCAAAGAGTGAGTTGCGGGAATAGTAGTAGAGGATTTACTTACTGAGCATTGTTGTGCTCACCCCGTTATTCTTCTCTGTTTTGCAGGAAATAGGAGCAGCGGTCGGATGGACGTCGCGGAGCAAAGAGTATTGGCACCACTGTCCACCAGCTATGATATTTTGTATTAATTAGAAAGTTTTTAATACATAGTATTTTGTATTTGTAAAGAAGTATATTTTTATGAGTAAAGAAAAATTTGAGCCCACTATCTTTCATATTATATACATATCTATATTTTTCATAGTATGTATTATAAGAATAGTACTAAAGAGGAGTTGTTACAAGGTACTTAGTAAATTATATTGTATGAATGTTTATTGCTTTGTTCTCATTTGAGCTTGTATGTCGTTATTTTCAGTTGGTTGGCCCTTAGTTGGTTTGGTTGAGTGTTTGCCCTGATTTTGGTTGAGTTTTGGTGAAGTTTGGAATTTCAGTCTTGGCCAGGGCGAAGAATAGTCTTCGCCGTGGCGACGTTAGTTTGGTAATTGTGGTGTCGGCTCTCTAAGTTTTCACCGGGGTGATGGAACTGTCTTCGCCGTGGCGAGAGGACGGCAGAAAAGTATATTGAGGTTTCTAGAGAATTCTCCATAGGGTCAAAAGGACCTTTCTACCCCTAATTAGCAGGAAAAGTGGGGAGTGAATTGTAAGGAAATTTTATGGAAAATATGTTTGAGTGAGGGTGTGATTGTAATGAATCAAAGGTCAAGGATGAAATTTTCAAGAAAGAGCAAGGGCAATATGGGAATGAATGAAGATATTTTGAGCTAAAAAAGGGTTAAGTGTAGTAAACCCTTCATTCATTCTTCTTCCACCGCCATACTCTCTTACCATTTCCTCTCAACTCTTCCTTCCATCTTTCAAGGATCTTTGAGGGCTTTTAGTTGAATCTTGGTAGAACATTAATCTAAGGCATCCTAAAGTAAGGATTCTTGCTTTAGATGTGAAGTTTTGCATATATTTGTACATTGAAGTCTTGTGGTTTTATTGTTTAAAGGGTATAGAAGAGACAAGCAATCTAAAGGAAAGGAAAGTGCTAGTAAGATCTCTCCACTACAAGGTAAGTAAATCCCAATCCAAGTTGATATTTGAGAACTCTTTTGAGTAGAGATTTAGTGGAAAGTGTGTATGCCTGATATATATTATGTTATTGAGATTTGAGATGGAGATGACTATTTGTTTTGTAGTTGTTAAATACACTTCAATTATGAGAAGTGAGATGTGTGATGAGAATGTAGTTTGAAATGAAATTGGAGGAGATTGAGAAATCTCTTTGGAAGTGTTATGTTGTGACAGGAATTATAGCTTGGTGAGGGAGTTTCTCCCATTTTAGATGGTCAAGAGAGGGATAGAACTATAGATAAAGTAGAGTTTATGCATGCACACTAGTTGTTTGATGAAATGCCTAAGAGAATCATGAGTAGTAAACCTTAATTCTTGCAACATTGCATGTTGGCATTTCATGAGTGCATTAGTGGAGAAGATTAATTGTGCATTGAGAAGTGGCTTGAGAAAGAGTAGAGAATTTGTATAAGAACTACTCTAAGACGGGTTGGTGCTTTGTGATTTCCACCTGGTAGTTACTAAAAACGGGTTGGTGCTTTGTGATCTCCACCCGAATGTCACAAAGAGTGGGTTGGTGCTATGTGAATTCCACTCGGTCGTGCCTCCGGTAAGATGAGGCCGTGACATTGTTAGTGTATATTAGTGTATGCCCTAGAAACCATTCGTGTTGTCGGTTTCAGAGTATTTTGTCTTGTATCTATATATATCATAAATAATAGAAGAAAGAGTTCTTCAATTCATATATGTAAATTGCTTCCTTTATTCAGTCATGCATTTAAAATAAAGTATGTATATGAATTGTCCAGATGATTCATTTAATAGGTAAATGAATTATCGAAAAGGTTCCTCATGGAAGCAATATAAATTTGGGCAACTATATTGTACAGTAGGCATACCGGATGCTTCCGAAAGATATCATGAGTTGATATAAGTACGGATGACGATGATAGTCATGTCACTAGGGCATTGGTATGGATTAACGGTTGGTGAACTGTTTTTCGAACGTGACCGAATAACGACAAATCACTTGGAAAAGCATGTAGTCAATGATTTATCGTTTGGTTATATCAGTGCACGATGTAGTCCTTTGACCACGAGACATTGTAGTCGGATCCGATATGGATGCGTATGGTTCATACGGTGTATAAGTACGAGACTAATCATGTTTCGTACAATAAAGCCTATTTGGTCATGCGTTGTTCATATGCGTTAAACGAACGATGGTCAAGAGGGGATCCATTGACTCGGAAATGTAGGATCGGGAGTACCGCTGACTCCATCCGGATTCGAGTTCCTAGACGAACATCGATAAATGTCGGAAAACTGAATCTCTGGCCAGAGTCTATTATTAGTCATACAAAAGCAAGTTTGTGATGACGAGTTCCGAACATATTGATCGACGATTCGGTAGAAGATCGAGTTTAGGATTTTGACGTTCCATGAATCCATACTCGATTAGGATATCTCAATGGAGGGACTTTACCTGCATGGTACGTATGATCTGAAATGGGTTCGATGAAGTATTTCTTCATCGTGGTTTAGGGACTATGGCACATTGCTAGATGTTTACCATAGTCGTTGGGCCTCCTGGACGGATTTTCGGATTCATCCGAGCCGGCTCACGGCTAATCCACGGTGGACCTACATGGTCACACCAATAGCCTTGAGAAGTTAGAGAATGATGAGAGAGAGAAATGATTATCCGAAGAGGGCTAGCACCTTCCGAGGGTAATAACGGGATTTCTATAGTAATAGTTATATAGAAAAACAATTTGTGACATTTTAAGGGTTAAAATGGTCAAGCAATAATTAATTATATTTAATTATTATATCTTAAAGTGTTAAGATTAATGAGATGAACAAAAATAACCTTTTAATAGTTAAAGGGTAAAAAGGGTAAATTTATGGGTTGTTAATGTAAACTAGTTTAGTTTACATGGGCCCTTGAATAATATTGATTATTCAAAGGGTAGCATATTAAATTCGTGGGGTCCCTTTATAAAATAAGATTTTATTGGGCTTGGAAGTGAAAAAATAAATAATTGCAAAATAGCCCAAGTATATATAAGTGCAAAAGGTTGCATTTTTGTTCATTATTCACTTGTTCACTCAAACACAAACCAAAAGCTCTCTCTCCCTAGCCAAGGCCACTCTCTAATCCTTTCAAGGTGGTGTTAAAGTGTGGAGGTTTCATCCTTTTGAAGCTAATCTTCATCAATCCAAAGCAAAGGAGTAGGTATAATCTCATATCCAAGCTTTGCATGTAAACCGTTTTTTAATCCATGCTTTCATGCTTTCATTCTCCATCTCCACCACTCTTCATGCATGCTGAATCTTTCAAATGGTATCAGAGCTAAAAGCTCCTTGCATGTCAAATTTATAAGCTAAAATGGCATTTTCCATGTGTTCATATGTTCATCAAACTTGGTTGAGTTTGCATGTTAGTGATATGGTTCAAAAATGTTTTTTTCATAGTAGATCTTTACATGCATGTCTCGGCCATACATAGATCAGAGGTATATGTTCATTCTTCTTCTCATTCTTATATGTTTGAATGATGATAATGGTTATAATGAGCATGCCTTAGTATTGGATGAGTTGTTTGATGTAATAAGCATGTTTGATGCATGTGTATGTCTCGCCATCTCTTGATCTTTGGAAAACATGTTTTTCTTCTTGCTCTAATATGTTTGGGTATGTTAGAATATGATTTAAAGCATGTTTGGATGATGATTATTGCATGAAATGTGTTGAAAACTACATGCATGCATATATGTCATTTTCGCCATGACTAATTTTGCCATAAAAATGTCATTTCATTCATGTATTGATGAATGATGTTTTAGGAAATGTTGCATGATGATTCATTTAGAAAAATGTTCATGCATGTTCATTTCCATTACTTTGATTAAATGGTTTATGCTTTGACATGCTAAATGTGTTATCTTTAATTTGATTAAAGTATATTTTTTGCATGAAGTGTATGCAAATGTTGCAAGTGTTTAGTGGTGGAATTTGATGTTAGCATAAAGTTATGGATTATTCATTCATATGATGAATTAAGATATTATATATGATTGTGGTAAATTTAATGTAGGATGTTTAATTTGATTAAATTATCTTATAATGCATCATTGCATGGCATAAATTATTATATTTTTGAAATGTAATAATTTGGTTGTTTGAATGGTTTCAAAAAATGATGATGCAAGATGGCATGATTGTCTTTGAAAAGATAAATATGTCATAAAAAGTATTACTTTAGTTAAAAGTAACTTGTGTCATAGAATGATTACTCTTGGAGTAATAAAACCCACTTATCTATGCCATGCATGACTTTTTGTGAAAAGTATTGAAATGATGCTAACAATTAAATAGTATATCTTTGGGTGGAATATGACAAAAGTGTTTGTGTAATGATTCCTATAAAATGTGTAATTGTTGCATGGCCCAAAGTTATAATTAAATTACCACATGAATATATATATAATATCTATTAATATATGAGATATATTTATATATTTATATTCATGCCTTTAAATAATTGTTTATTATATTTGGTATGAATGTTTAATATTTATTTATGTGATGAATGAATATTAGATTAGAGGGTTGATCATGGGCGCCATTTGGTTTTCAAAATATTCAAAAGTATTTGTAATATTCTTTTATTAAATGGCTTGTAATAATTAAATTTTATTTATTTATTTTAATCGGGCCTGCGTGCCTAAGATCCAATATGTAATGGAATCGGCTAGACGAGAACCGAAGAGCATCCGGATGACGATCCAATCGAAGATATAGTATTAGGGTAAATAGTTTGCCTTTAGGATGTATTTTGAAAAGCCCCATGGTCAACCCACATGCTTTAATTTATGCATATATGTGATATGTATGAATTGTTAATTAAACATGGCATGCTAAAATGAATTAACTAAAGGTTAAACCTAAATCTCCCCAATTTAAAATTATTAAATCCAAGTCTCCCATTGTGGGATAACTAAATTCTTTGATATAAATTTTAATATCCCAAGATTTCTATTATGTGAGGGATACAATCTTTATATCATAGAATTAAGTTGATCTTGTTCTTGGATGGATATTTTTACCTTGACCAAGAATTCTATTATGTGAGGACATGATGAAAATGCCATCCTAAGAAAGCACAATGGTTCGGATTTAACTAGCCTAGGGTACCAAGAATTCTATTATGTGAGGTATCCGAAGCTAGGACAAGGAATATGAATCAAACCTTATATAGTGATATAAAAGGAAAAGAGTTTCCTACTTATTAGACTTAATTAACCAAGAATTCTATTATGTGAGGTTAATTGAATTTGATAAGAAATTGATTCCCCACTAAGAAATTTAATCCAACGAAAATTTCCGGATCCTATTTAAGGGAGTGTAGGACTCGAATAAAATAGTGGGAGCTAATTTGATTATGCATTAAAAGGTTTAAAAGATTACAAGACACTAATAAAATTACTTTTCTTTGCGTTTCATCTTTGTGATAAATAATCGAAAAAATGGCCAACAATGTTCTCCTAAGGATAATGGACAATAACATGTTAACCGGACCCAACCTAAAAGATTGGCTAAGAAATCTTAGAATTGTTCTAGATTTTGAAAGAATTGCTTATGTCCTAGAAGCACCTCTTCCACTTGATATTGGACCGGATGCTCCACAAGCTGAGCTTGATGCTCTTGAAAAGTGGAGAGAGGATAGTAGGAGGGCTAAAAAATTACATGTTAGCCTCCATGAATAGAGAACTTCAAACTAAGCATGAAGAGGTTTCAAATGCTTATGATATCCTCATAGCTCTACAAGAGTTGTATAGTGAAAATCCAAGAGTGGTTGAGTATGAATTGTGTGCATCCCTCTTTAGCATGAAGTTGAGGGAAGGGGAACCTCCAGCTGATCATACTCTTAAAATGATCAATGGATTAGATCGACTGGATGGATATGGGGTGGTCATGCCAGACCGCCTCAAAGTGAATTTGATTCTACAATCCCTTCCTCCAAGTTATAAACCGTTTATAACTAACTACAATCTCAATAGGATTGAGAGAAACCTCTCGAACCGCTAAATGAGCTTAAAGAATTTCAGACAGAATGTGAAAGGGAAGGGACATGAGGATGTTTTTGCCGCCTCCACTAGCGGGGCCAATAAAAAGCCCAAAGTGCTACAAAGAGAGGTCCAAAAGTTGGACCCAAGAATAAGAGCTTCAAGAAGCCGGCAAAGGCGAGAAAAGGCCGATGCAAAAGGAAAATGTTTCCACTGTGGAAAAGATGGACATTGGAAGAGGAACTGTCCTCAATACCTGAACAGTCTGAAGAAAGGCAAAGGAAAAGCAGGTATGAACCAATGTCTTATGATTGAATATGAATTAAGTGTTAATTCAGATAGTCATTCCTGGATATTAGATTCAAGCAGCAACATCTCATGTTTGTATGTCTTTGCGTACTTGAGAATAGTTCTGAGGTGACAAAGGGCGAGATCATTTTGAGGATGGCAAATGGGGCACGAGTTGCAGCCGAGGCCATGGGGACTTGCTCACTAAGACTACCTTCAGGACATGTTTTGAATTTGTTTAAAGTATTGTACTTTGAAAAGGCCACAAGAAACATCATTTCTATTTCTGCTTTGTGTAAGGCAAGTTATTATGTCTTGTTTAATGGAAATGAATGTTCAATACATTTTGGAAATGTTTTAGTTGGTAAAGCTGTGAATACAAATGGTTTGTATGTCTTAGAATTGAATGACTATGCTTCAATCAATACCATTTCTAATAAAAGAACTCGATCTGAATCAAATCCTAAAATTCTATGGCATCATAGATTGGGTCATATAGGAGAGAAGATTAATACAGCTTGGAGAAAGTGGGATCCTAAACTCATTGGGTTCTGAACCCTATCCAACCTGTGAATCATGTCTCCAAGGAAAGATGACCAAGTCTCCCTTTAAGAGTAAAGGAGAGCGAGCTAAAGAACTTTTAGAACTCATACATACAGATGTGTGTGGACCATTTAGTACTTTAGCTAGGGGAGGATTTGAATATTTCATTACCTTTACAGATGATATGTCACGATATGGGTATTTGTATTTAATGAAATGCAAATCTGAATCCTTTGAAAAATTCAGAGAATTCAAGAATGAAGTAGAAAATCAAACTGGAAAGAGTATTAAAAATACTACGATCGATCGTGGGGGTGAATACTTGAGTACGAGTTTCAAGAGTTCTTAAAAGAAAATGGGATCATCTCACAATTGACTCCTCCTTATACACCCCAAATTAATGGAGTGTCGAAAGGAGAAATCGTACCTTATTGGATATGGTACGATCGATGGTGAAGTTTTACAGACTTACCAATGTCTCTGTGGGGTACGCTCTCCAGGACATGTGCACATCCTTAATAGGGTCCCGTCTAAAAGCATCCCAGAAAAGGGGCACCGTATGAGATATGGTATGGAAAACGTCCCAAGTCTGAATTATATGAAGATTTGGGGTTGCCCAGCTTATGTTAAATTGGTTAAATCTGATAAGCTGGATGTTAAATCCGAGAAGGGTCGGTTCATTGGATATCCTAAAGATAGTTTAGGATATTGCTTTACTTCCCAAGTGATCAAAGAGTTTGGATCAAGTGAAATGCGCTTCCTCGAGAACGAGTTCTTGGAGGAAGGCGGCGTTGGAAGAAATATTGAACTCAAGGAAGAGTTCGAAGAGCCAAGAACCGAGATTGCTGAAGATGGAACGTCCATTCAGCGAACCTCGGTATCGAGATACTATGGTTCCGGAGAGGGAAAGTCTTCTAGAATGTCGAAACCTCCAGAGAGATATGGGTTCCTACATGAGCAAGATTTTGAATCTTACTTAGTGGGAGTAGATGATCATGGTGATGATCCTAGAAGCTACGAAGCAATCTTGGATAGAGATTCAGGAAAATGGCGGAAGGCGATGGATTCGAGATAGAATCAATGCATGCTAATCAAGTATGGTCGCTTGTGGATCCACCCGAGGGAATAGTTCCTATAGGTTGTAAATGGGTCTACAAGAGAAAAGTTGGCAAGGATGGGGGAGGTAGAGACCTTCAAAGCTCGACGGTGGCGAAAGGTTATACTCGAAACAAGGATTGGATTATGAGGAAACCTTCGCCTCAGCTATGATTAAATCCATCCGTATAATGCTGCCATCGCAAAGATACCATGATTATGAAATTTGGCGATGGATGTCAAAACAATTTTCTTCAATGGGTTTATTGAGGAAAACATCTATATGGAACAACCGATAGGTTTTGTATCCTCTCCTGAAAGACATAAGGTATGCAAATTGCATCGATCCATTTATGGATTGAAGCAAGCTTCAAGCTGGAACATTCGATTTGGACGACATAATCAAATCGTTTGGTTTTGTCAAGAATCCGATGAGCCCCGTGTATACAAATGGGTTAAAGATTATGCCATCACGTTTCTCATATTATATGTAGATGACATACTTTTGATGGGAAATGATATAGGCATGATGATAGAGGTTAAGGTTTGGTTGTCCAAAACCTTCTCGATGAAAGACTTAGGAGAAGCGACATATGTCCTTGGCATTCGTGTCTATAGAGATAGAACGAAAAGGGTAATTGGATTATCCCAAAAATTGTACATAGAGAAAATGCTAAAAAGATTTAGCATGGAGAACTCTAAGAGAGGTCTTTTGCCCTTCACTCATGGTCTTCATCTTTCTAAGGAGATGGGTCCAAAGCCGATGAAGAGCCACAATGATGCGTAATGTGCCTTATGCGTGCCGTGTAGGTAGCTTAATGTACGCAATGCTATGTACAAGACCTGATATAGCTTATGCTGTAAGTGTTACGAGCAGATATCAGTCAAACCTAGGGGAGAAACATTGGTCGGTTGTAAAATCGATCCTTAAGTACTTGAGAAGAACTAAGGATCTAGTTCTGAGTTATGGATGTTCCGAGTTAAACATTCAAGGATACTCAGATTCTGATTTCCAATCAGATATTGATGATAGAAAGTCTACGTCGGGTACATTTTTATATGTAATGGAGGTGCTTGGTTAGTTGGAAAAGTTCCAAACAAACAACCACAGCTGACTCCACTACAGAAGCTGAATACATTGCTGCTTCGGAAGCAGCGAAGGAGGCTGTTTGGATGCGAAAGTTCGTAATTGAACTTGGTGTGGTTCCGAACATGGCTTACCCGATAAGCATGTTCTGTGACAATACTGGAGCTATTGCACAGGCAAAGGAACCAAGGGCACACCAAAAATCCAAACACATTCAGCGTAAGTATCACATTTTGAGAGAATTCGTTGGAGCTGGAGAGATTTTGATTCTGAAGACTCCTTCAGCAGAAAATGTAGCTGATCCACTTACTAAGGCGATGACACTGAAGCAATTGGACCATCATCTTGAGAAGATGGGTATGAGATACAACATCGAATGGCTTTAGTGCAAGTGGGAGTTTGTTAGTGTATATTAGTGTATGCCCTAGAAACCATTCGTGTTGTCGGTTTCAGAGTATTTTGTCTTGTATCTATATATATCATAAATAATAGAAGAAAGAGTTCTTCAATTCATATATGTAAATTGCTTCCTTTATTCAGTCATGCATTTAAAATAAAGTATGTATATGAATTGTCCAGATGATTCATTTAATAGGTAAATGAATTATCGAAAAAGGTTCCCTGCGGAAGCAATATAAATTTGGGCAACTATATTATGACGGTGGCGTTCATACCGGATGCTTCCGAAAGATATCATGAGTTGATATAAGTACGGATGACGATGATAGTCATGTCACTAGGGCATTGGTATGGATTAACGGTTGGTGGAACTGCCCCCGGGGAGCGTGGACCGAATAACGACAAATCACTTGGAAAAGCATGTAGTCAATGATTTATCGTTTGGTTATATCGATGCGATGTAGTCCTTTGACCTGAGACATTGTAGTCGGATCCGATATGGATGCGTATGGTTCATACGGTGTATAAGTACGAGACTAATCATGTTTCGTACAATAAAGCCTATTTGGTCATGCGTTGTTCATATGCGGAACGAGCGATGGTCAAGAGGGGATCCATTGACTCGGAAATGTAGGATCGGGAGTACCGCTGACTCCATCCGGATTCGAGTTCCTAGACGAACATCGATAAATGTCGGAAAACTGAATCTCTGGCCAGAGTCTATTATTAGTCATACAAAAGCAAGTTTGTGATGACGAGTTCGAACATATTGATCGACGATTCGGTAGAAGATCGAGTTTAGGATTTTGACGTTCCATGAATCCATACTCGATTAGGATATCTCAATGGAGGGACTTTACCTGCATGGTACGTATGATCTGAAATGGGTTCGATGAAGTATTTCTTCATCGTGGTTTAGGGACTATGGCACATTGCTAGATGTTTACCATAGTCGTTGGGCCTCCGGACGGATTTTCGGATTCATCCAGAACCGGCTCACGGCTAATCCACGGTGGACCTACATGGTCACACCAATAGCCTTGAGAAGTTAGAGAATGATGAGAGAGAGAAATGATTATCCGAAGAGGGCTAGCACCTTCCGAGGGTAATAACGGGATTTCTATAGTAATAGTTATATAGAAAACAATTTGTGACATTTTAAGGGTTAAAATGGTCAAGCAATAATTAATTATATTTAATTATTATATCTTAAAGTGTTAAGATTAATGAGATGAACAAAAATAACCTTTTAATAGTTAAAGGGTAAAAAGGGTAAATTTATGGGTTGTTAATGTAAACTAGTTTAGTTTACATGGGCCCTTGAATAATATTGATTATTCAAAGGGTAGCATATTAAATTCGTGGGGTCCCTTTATAAAATAAGATTTTATTGGGCTTGGAAGTGAAAAATAAATAATTGCAAAATAGCCCAAGTATATATAAGTGCAAAAGGTTGCATTTTTGTTCATTATTCACTTGTTCACTCAAACACAAACCAAAAGCTCTCTCTCCCTAGCCAAGGCCACTCTACAATCCTTTCAAGGTGGTGTTAAAGTGTGGAGGTTTCATCCTTTTGAAGCTAATCTTCATCAATCCAAAGCAAAGGAGTAGGTATAATCTCATATCCAAGCTTTGCATGTAAACCGTTTTTTTAATCCATGCTTTCATGCTTTCATTCTCCATCTCCACCACTCTTCATGCATGCTGAATCTTTCAGACATATGGCAGAAGTTAAGTAAGGAGAGCTGTGTGAAAGAGGAAATAAATGAGATGAGAAAAAGTGTAAGGAAAGAATTAAGAGAAAGAGTTACGGGGACAGTCGAGTAGAGGATTTACTTACTGAGCATTATGTTGTGCTCACCCTGTTTTTTTCTTTGTGGTTGCAGGATCTAGGTGAGAACGCGGTTGGATGGGCGTCGGCAAGCGAGGAGCAATAGCTACACTGTTCGCTGTTTTAATGGCATTTTGTAAATGATAGTTTTATTTTGTATAAAGAATGTCTATATGTAATAAAAGAAAATTTTGGGCCCATTTACTTTTTCTAATATAAATGTATTCTACTTGATATATTTCTATGAGTATCCTAGTATAAAGCAATCATTACATTTATTGATAATAAAACATGATTACAAAGAGTCAATTTACAAAATAGGATTGGCTCTAAGGCACCTACTCTAACAATCTCTCACTTGCACTATAGCCAATCATTCATGTATTTAATACCGAACGACCTTAAGTGCTTTTCATGCTTCTGCTACGACATAGGCTTCGTTAGTGGATCGGCGAGATTGTCATCAGTATGCACTTTACTAATCTGTACATCTTTCCTCTCAACCATTTCCCTAATGAGATGAAAACGCCTAAGTATGTGTTTGGACTTCTGGCGAGACCGTGGTTCCTTTGCTTGAGCTATTGCTCTATTGTGGTCACAATAGACTTCTATTGGATCAACAATAGTGGAGACCACAATAGCTATCAAGAACAAACCGCCTCTTTGGCTGCATCGGATAATGTAATATACTTGGTTTCCATTGTAGAATCTGCTATAATGTTTTGCTTGGAGCCCTTCCAGCTCACTACACCCCCATTGAGACAAAATACAAACCTTGATGGCGAGCGATAATCATCCTTGTCTGTTTGAAAACTAGCATCACTGTATCCTCTTACAGTGAGCTCATCTTCCCCTCCATAAACCAAGAACATATTATTAGTCATTTTCAGGTACTTAAGAATGTTCTTGACAGCTATCCAGTTACTCTCACCTGGATCCGACTGATATCTGCTACAAGTGCTTAACGCACATGAGACATCAATCCAAGTACATAACATGGCTTATATGATGGATCCAATTGCTGACACATATGGGATCCTCTTCATTCTATCTCTCTCATCGTGTGTTTTAGGACATAGATAGACACCATATGACATCAGAAGAAATCCCTTCTTGGATTCTACCATACTGAATCTTTTTAGTACCTTGTCAATATACGTACTCTAACTTAGGCCAAGCAATGTACGCGATCTATCACGGTAGATCTTTATTCCGAAGATGTAGGTTGCTTCTCCTAAGTCCTTCATGGAGAAGTACTTAGATAACAAAGTCTTTACCGATTGGAAGTTTGGTATATCATTCCCGATCAAAAGTATGTCATCGACATACAACACGAAGAATGCCACTACGCTCCCACTTACTTTCTTGTAAACACAGGGCTCATCTTCGTTCTTGATAAAACTGAATTCTTTTACAGCATCAAAACGAATGTTCCAACTCCTTGAAGCCTATTTGAGTCCATAAATAGACCTTTTCAACTTACATATCTTATTATCTTGTCCATCAAGAACAAAACCATTGGGTTGTGTCATATACACATCTTCTTCAAGCTTTCCATTTAGGAAAGCCGTTTTAACATCCATTTGCCAAATCTAATAGTCATGATATGCAACAATCACAAGCATAATTTGGATGGATTTAATCATGGAAACCAGTGAAAAGGTTTCTTTATAGTCAATACCATGAATTTATTTCAAACCTTTGGCAAGCAATCATGCTTTATAGGTATGCACATTGCCATCCATGTCAGTCTTTTTCTTGAAGACCCATTTACACCCTATGGGTTTTACCCCTTCAAGTGGATCCACCAGAGACCAAACCTGGTTTTGGTACATGGAGTCCATCACAGATTTCATGGCTTCAAGCCATTTAACAGAATCTAGATTCGATATAGCGTCATCGTAGGTTTTGGGTTCTTTGTATTGGTAAACCAACACGCACCATGCTGAGTCACGAGAAAACCTATCTCTCGAGCTCATGACGTAATCTCTTAGACCTACGTAGCTTTTGTGCTAGTCGAGGTGGTTCACTTTGATCCACAGATTGTGGAGTAACCTCCTCATGATGTTCAACCACTTCTTGTGGCACATCTTCATGTCTTTTGTCTAATGTATCTTGTGGTTCTAGAACTTAATCGAGTTCTACTTTTCTCCCACTAGTACCACTTAGGAGAAACTCTTTTTCTAAGAAGACACTAGTATGAGTGACAAAAACTTTGCGCTCTTCTGGGTGATAGAAATAATATCCTTTGGTCTCCTTAGGATACCCTACAAAAATACATTTATTAAACTTCATGCCGAGCTTGTTCGAAGTCAAGTTCTTGACATAAGTTTCGTAACCCCAAATCTTCAGATAAGACAAATTGGGCTTTCACTCACTCCACGGTTCATATGGAGTCTTATCCACATACTTTGATGGCACACAGTTAAGTACGCGAGTCTTAGTCTCTAGAGCATAAGTTGTTAGAGTAGGTGCCCTAGAGCCAATCAATTATTGTAGAATTGACTCTTTGTAATAATTTCATTGATCAATAAAAGGCATTTTATTCTATATCACATAAATCATCATTGTATGTATTGATAAATGTCCTTAGAATGGTAGAACCATGACGAGGGTATGTGTTTCAAATCTTGATAGTGAGAACCTTATGAGCACATATGGTGGCTATTTTAGAAACGTCCGTAACTCTAGTATTATTCTAAAGTAAGGGCACATATAATACGGTAAGGCTATCATAGTGTTGAATGACCTTGTAAAAAGGCAGTGATGTGTTAGAGTAGATGCCCTAGAGCCAATCAATTATTGTAGAATTGACTCTTTGTAATAATGTTCATTGATCAATAAAAGGCATTTTATTCTATATCGCGTAAATCATTATTATTGCAATATGTATTGATATATGTCCTTAGAATGGTAGAATCGTGATGAGGGTATCAAGTGTTTCAAATCTTGATAGTGAGAACCTTATAAGCACATATGGTGGCCATTCTAGAAATGTCCGTAGCCCCAATATTATTCTGAAGTAAGGGCACAGATAATACGGTAAGGCTATCATAGTGTTGAACGACCCTGTCGAAAGGCAGTGACTGATCTCACTTGTCAAGGTTGTTTGATGACAACCTGGTGCAACACATGGGTGCTTGCTGTAGGCGATTACACCGCAGAACAAGTTCAGGGTGACCCACAGAGGATTCCATATGGATGGTAACCCCAGTGTCTATGGAACAAATCCTCTAATGAATGGTGGTGCATGTGATCCTTAGACTTGAGATCACCGGAGTGCCTTGTGCACCGATTGGTGTAGTTTGACACTAGCCTAACGCAGTTCTTTTCAGAGCTGTCAATATAGTGGTGATTGGCTGTATCAAGGAGTGTATCAAGACTATGGTGGATTGACAGAGGATTTATCACTCCCAGGTATGGGAGAAAGTTATCTCACGGCGCAATTCAGTATATGGCAATGACACTAAAAAATGTGGCCACAGTGGGATTGAGTTGTTGCTCTATCCAGTTTATAATACGGGTCATTGGTCCAGAAACTGAATAAATAATATCGAGAGTAACCGAAGGTTGACACTATTTCTATGCCTTCGTCTCGTCGAGATAACGAATGATGAAAGGATCGAATTGCACGATAACCATATCGTTGACAGGTAACTACTCTGCTGAATCCGAATCTATCGGGTGGCCATGATGCCCTGCTAGGGGCCAATCTTGGTCTGTGTATTAGTGAGACGATTAATTGGTGTTAATCGCGATACTATACACTGCCGATACGATGAGGAGCCTATGGGTCACACACATAGAAGATAATTTAAGATCCAAGAAGAAAGAAGGGAGTTTTCGTCTTTTAAGGCGAAATGATATTTTGGTAATTTCACAGTGCAATTAAATTTGCTGAGGTCGTAGCCTTTATTTAATTTTGTTAGAAAAAAATTAAATAAATGAAATTATGTTTAAATGTGTGTTCGCACATATTTAAATATATTATCATTATTGTTAAATGTTAATATATATTTAAATATATATTAATTGATTTTAATTGAGATAATGATGGAAAATAAAATAAATCAAATTGGAAGTGTTTGGCAACATGGGGCGTTTGGGTTGGAGCCCAAGCTTATTCCATATGGGATTAGGGCAAATTGTTTTTACTATAAAAAGAAAAATGTGTTAATTTAATAAGAGATATTTTTTCTTTGAAAAATAAAAAAAAACACACAGCCCCCATATATTGACACTCCACGGCAGTAACTTTTTCCAACCTAAATCAATTTCAATTGATTTCTTTTTCTTCTGAATCTTGAAGCCAAAGAGGATCTAGCAAATCCCTCTTTGGTTCTTTTGAGATTGTCTTTGTGTGGACTACGTGGGTTCGATCCTACACTTGGATCGGTAGCAAAACGTTCAAAGATAATCTTGGTGGAGCCTCCAAACGTGCGTTTGTTTCTCTTAACTCATGTTGAATATTTCTGCAGATTTTATTTAATATAAATTGTAAAATCATACCCTTGATCTTGGCTCATGTAAATGATCCTGTTATATTATAATTTTTGTTTCAGCTGCGTATATGGGACTGTTTACTAACATGATGTATCTCACTTGTCAAGGTTGTTTGGTGACAACCTGGTGTAACACATGGGTGCTTGTTGTAGGCAAGTTCACTAGATTGATCCACCAAAGGTTTCCATATGGATGGTAACCCCAATGTCTACGGAACAAATCCTCTAACGAATGGTGGTGCATGTGATCCTTAGACTTGACATCACCGGAGCGCCTTGTGCATCGATTGGTGTAGTTTGACAATAACCCAATGCAGTTTTATTCAGACCTGTCAATACGATAGTGAGTGACTGCATCAAGGAGTGTATCAAGACTATGGTGGATCGATAGAGGATTCATCACTCCCGGGTACGGGGAAAGTTATCTCATGGCGCAATTTAGTAAATGGCAATGACACTAAAACTGTGGGATTGAGTTATTGCTTTATCTAGTTTATAATTCCGGTCATTGGTCCATGATAATCCGTGGATTATACAATTTTCATTAGACTTTTTAATCGGATTTCAGGTACTTTCTAGTTCATTTTGACCTGAATTGTTGCTTAATTCTTTACATTTCGTGTTTCAGGTTAAAATGGACATTTTGAGCAAATAAGGACAAAATTGGAAATTTTTTACTCAGAAGTTAGCGGATCTCAGAAGTTAGGAGAGTTCTGAAGCAGGATAAAGCACGATGAGCCTTGTTCCAAAGGGAGAGCACCGAGAATCGAAGAATCAAGCGAAGATGCAAGCAGAGTGGCAGTTCTGTAAATTCAAAACTTTTCTAGAAGCTTGCTGGCCAAGTAGAGCCGATCCACGCACCAGATCTGTTTGGTTCTTCGCCACGGCGACGGTCGTAAATTCTAGTTTTGTGAAACGCACAGTTTTACTTTGTGCTTGTTTTTCTTAGGATTTTGGACGAGGTATAAAAGAAACACTTAGCCTTTTTGTTCGGGGATCCAAGAATTAGGTTTAGCAGCTTTTACATTTTCTTTGATTAAGCTTCGAGAGATTTAGCGATTAGAAGGGTGGAGATTCGATTTTAAACCAAGGGATTCATCATTTGGGGAGATTTCTTATCCTTTCTCTTACTTTTTATTATGTTGAACTTGAATATTATCGTTTTTCTTATTTGTAGTGTTGATTTAGCTATGAACTAACCCATTTTGGGATTAGGGTTTTGATTGTAATTCGGATTTTAATGGGTTAAGTGATTGATTGTTTTATGTTCATATGACTATGCTTTGATTGTGTGTTTGCTATGAGTTTTAATGCTTTATGTGATGAACATGATGAGATTGAGAAATGAATCATGTAAGGCTTCTTGGGTAATCACCATTATAGTATTGGATGCTAGAGATAGATTCAAGAATTAATGAAATCATTGTAGGATTCTTATGTTTAATGAGTTTGGAATTGTTAACTTTCAAATTGTTGGGTGCGGAAAGTTAATAAGGAAGAATAGGAAAACATAGCCTGAGAAGGTATGTTTAACACCTTAGTGAGTTCGAATTACAACCAATGCATATGAATGTGAATGTAGTTTAATTTTTAGGTTTAACCCATAAAGTCCGAGTGAAGTCAAAACCCTACCCTTTTTAATTGAATTGATTCTATCCGTATTTTTTTCATCTCGCGTTTCATAGTGAAATTTTAGTCAGTAATTTCAGATTTTGTTTTCTTTAATTAAAATTGTTCCCATTAATCCAAAAGAAGTCGATTGCTCCAACTTGAGAACAGTAGGATACTTAGTGCTTAGCTAGCATTCCTCGTGGGAACGATACTCACTCATCACTTTATTACTTGAGCGATTAGTATACTTGCTACATATTGCATGTTGTAGGAAACACGAATCAAGTTTTTGGCGCCATTGCAGGGGACTATTTTAGTTAACATTGAGCCTTTCTATAGTTAGCTAGATTGGAGTTTTTATTTTTGTTTTTATTATTATTTGTTTTATTCTTGTTTTTAATTTTCAGTTGAGTAGTGATCTCACTTTCCTTCATTTCTGTTCTTGCAGTTTATGCGAAGAGCGAGACGTCAACCAGTGGTTCCTGTTGATCTTGAGATTGAGAGAAGTTAGACGACGTAACAGAGAGAGAAGAGAAAAAGAAGATTTAGTTGTTGAAGTAGAAGAAATAGTTGTTGAAATGGTAGAACCAGAAAATAGGACATTGAGGAAATTTTCAGTTCCCACAGTGAACGGAAGTGGGTCGAGTATTATTAGGCCTATGGTACAAGCCAACAAGTTCGAGATCAAGCCGGCAATCATCCAGATGATCCAACAGTTGGTTAGATTTAATGGTGATTTGAAGGAAGATCCGAATCAGCATATTGCAAATTTCTTGGAAATTTGTGACACCTTCAAGTGGAACGGAGTGTCGGATTACGCCATTAGGTTGAGGTTATTCCCATTCTCATTGGGGGATAAAGCCAAGGGGTGGTTAATGGCACTACCACCGGGAACTATAACAACTTGGAATGATCTAGCATATAAATTCCTTACCAAGTTTTTTCCTCCAGCTAAATCAACAAAATTGAGAAATGACATCACATCATTTCTACAAGATGAGTCTGAGTCATTGTATGAGGCTTGGGAGAGATACAAGGAGTTAATGAGGAAATGCCCACACCATGGCTTGCCAGTTTGGCTTCAAGTCCAAACATTTTACAATGGATTGATAGGTAACGTGCAAACCATGGTGGATGCAACTTCAGGAGGGGCCTTGCAAAACAAGACACCAGAAGAGGCCTATGAGTTGCTTGAGGTTTTGGCAAGCAACAATTATCAAAGACCAAATGAGAGAGCAACACCAAGAAAATCTTCGGGTCTTCATGAAGTTGATGCCTTTACAGCCATCTCAGCATAACTCACTACACTTGAACTTGATTGGGAACTATGCAGGTAAACTCTATTCAAACACCTCAACTAACTTGTGATTTTTGTGCAGGAAACCATGTGAGCAGCAAGTGTCAAGTTGGGAACACATTTGCTTTGTCATCTTCATCAACGGAGTAAGTGAACTACTTGGCAAGAAATCAGAGGCAACCAAACAACCTGTACTCCAACACATACAATCCGGGGTGGAGAAATCATCCAAATCTGGCTTGGGGCAATCAGAACCAGCAAAATAGTCAATGGAATCAAAGAACATTGCCAAACAACCAACCAGGGGTGAATAATCAACCGGGAGATGGAAGATTAACAAAGTTGGAACACATGTTTGGAAAATTCATGCAGGAGACCACCGGTTTCATGAATGAGATGAGGACGAATTTTAGAAATCAAGGGGCGTCCATTCAGAATCTTGAGGTACAGATGGGCCAATTGGCCAAGAAGCTAAATGAGAGACCTCAAGGTTCTTTACCAAGCAACACGGTGACTAACCCACGTGAGCAAGAAAATGCCATAATTTTGAGAAGTGGGACAATTTTAGATGAGGTAGAGCAAGCTACCAAGGATGTTGAGCAAACCAAAAGGAAGATTCTGATTAGGAAGTTGATGAAGAGATTGTTGCTAAAGAGAAACCAAGTGGTTTGGAGGAAGAGAAAAAGAAAAAGGAAGAAAGGAAAAAGAAAAAAGGAAGAAAGGCAAAAAAAGAAGGAGAAATTGCCATTCCCCGAGATACCATCAGAGTTGGCACATCACACCCCACCCATGCCTTTTCCTCAGAGATTGAAGAAAAAGAATCAGGATAAGCAATTTTCAAAGTTTAATGAAATTTTTAAAAAATTGCATATTAACATTCCTTTTGCAGATGCATTGCAGCAGATGCCGAGTTATGCGAAGTTCCTTAAGGAAATCCTATCGAACAAAAGGAAGTTAGAAGATGAGGAAACGGTGATGCTCATGGAGGAGTGCTCTGCCATCCTCCAGAAAAAGTTACCCCCGAAGCTCAAAGATCCAAGGAGTTTTACTATTCGTTGTATTATAGGGGATATTACTTTTGATCGTGTTTTGTGTGATCTAGGAGCTAGTATTAATTTGATGCCCTTTTCTATTTTCAGGAGATTGGGAATTGGTGAAGTAAACCCAACGGCCATGTCATTGCAACTAACAGATAGGTCAATAAAACACACAAGGGGGATATTAGAGGATGTATTGGTGAAGGTGGGTAAGATAATTTTTCCAGTAGATTTTGTGGTGTTGGACATGGAAGAGGATAAGGAAATTCCTCTGATCTTGGGCCGACCATTCTTGGCCACGGGGATATCGTTTATTGATGTGTAGGAAGGAAAGTTACTATTAAGAGTTCAAGATGAAACAGTAACTTTCAATGTCTTTGAGGCGATGAAGTTTCCAGCCGAATCGGATTCATGTTTTAGTGTTGATGTGGTGGACAATTTAGTTGTGGACGCTATTGAAGAGAACACCCTACTTTTACCTCTAGAAGCATGTATAGCCAAATCAAAATTAGTGGAGGTAGATGAGTCAGCTAGTAATGAATGTGCTAGGATGTTAGAAGCACTTCAACCGATTGATGAGAGTCAAGAGGTAGAATTTGAGGAGTTTGATTTTGACAAGGAGAAGGAGAAAGAAAAAAAATGAAGACCTTCCAAAACTTGAATTGAAACCTTTACCTTCCCACCCCAAATATGTGTATCTTGGAGACTTAGAAACTTTCCCAGTGATCATTAGTTCAGGTTTGAATACATTAGAAGGAAGAGAGGTTGATTAGGGTGTTGAGGGAACATAGACTAGCAATTGGATGGACCATTTCGGACATTAGAGGTATCTCGCCATCATTTTGCATGCATAAGATACTCATGGAGGATGATATTAAGCCTATGGTGCAACCACAACGAAGATTGAATCCTTCGATGAAGGAAGTGGTGAGAAAGGAGGTGGTGAAACTTTTAGATGAGGGGATTATTTATCCTATTTCCGATAGCCCATGGGTGAGCCCAGTACAAGTGGTTCCGAAGAAGGGAGGTATCATGGTGGTAAAGAATGAGAGTAACGAGTTGATACCAACGAGGATGTTGACGGGCTGGAGAGTGTGCATTGATTACTGGAAATTGAATGAGGCGACAAGGAAGGATCATTTTTCATTGCCTTTCATTGATCAGATGTTGGAGAGGTTGGCAGGACATGTCTATTACTATTTCCTGGATGGGTATTCAGGATATAACCAAATTGCCATCGCTCCTGAGGATCAAGAGAAGACGACCTTCACTTGCCCCTATGGCACCTTTGCTTACCACAGGATGCCTTTTGGGTTGTGCAATGCACCAGCAACATTTCAAAGATGCATGATGTCAATCTTTGGAGACATGGTGGAACGGTTTATAGAAGTCTTCATGGATGACTTCTCGCCCCCTTTTGGTTCATCATTTGATAACTGTCTAACTAATCTTTCTTTTGTTTTGTAGCGATGTAAGGAGGCAAACTTGGTGCTGAATTGGGAGAAATGTCACTTTATGGTCCAAGAGGGAATAGTGCTCGGGCATAAGGATCTCCAAGGACGGGATAGAAGTTGATCGGGCAAAGACAGAAGTGATTAAGAAGCTGCTACCACCATCAAATGTCAAAGCAGTCCGAAGTTTCTTGGGGCATGCGGGGTTTTACAGACGCTTCATTAAGGATTTTTCTAAGATTTCTAAACCCCTTTGCAATTTGTTGAATAAAGATGTTGTTTTTGACTTTAATGATGATTGCATGCATGCCTTTCTTAACTCTGAAAAAAATTATTAGTATCTGCACCTATTATTGCAGTTCTCGATTGGGGACTACCCTTCGAATTGATGTGTGATGCTAGTGATTTTGCTTTAGGGGTAGTTTTAGGACAGAGGAAAAACAAAGTGTTGCATGTAATTCAGTATGCTAGTAAAACACTCGTTGATGCACAATTGAATTACACCACCACTGAAAAGAATTGTTGGCTGTAGTTTTTGGTTTTGACAAGTTTCGTTCATATTTGTTAGGTGAAAAGGTGATTGTCTACATAGATCATTCAGCATTTAGGCACCTATTGGAAAAGCAAGAAGCAAAACCTCAGTTGATAAGATGGATTTTACTACTTTAGGAGTTCGAGTTGGAAATTCGAGACAAGAAGGGGTCGAAAAATGTGGTGGCAGATCACTTGTCGAGAATTGAGAGACCAATCAAGGGAATTGAGGAGGAATTGCCAATTAGTGAAACATTTTCGGATGAGAAGTTGATGAGAGTGGAAGAAGCACCATGGTATGTGGATTTTGCAAACTATTTGTCATCAAGGGTGCTCCCAAATGGTATGACGTACCAACAAAAGAGAAAATTTTTCTCAAATTTGAAGTACTACTTTTGGGAAGAGCCGTTTTTATACAAACACTATGCTGATCAAATGATACGAAGATGCGTCCCGAGGAGGAGATGGAAAGCATCCTACGACATTGTCATGAGAGGGAAGTAGGTGGCCATTTTGGAGGAGCTAGAACAGCAGACAAGGTTTTACAATCGGGTTTTTATTAGCCAACCCTCTTTAAGGATTCTTTCGGATGATTCAGGAGTGCGACCAATGTCAACGGGTAGGTAATATTTCAAAAAAAGATGAGATGTCGTTGAACAACATCTTGGTGGTTGAGCTTTTTGATGTGTGGGGGATTGATTTCATGGGTCCTTTCCCAAGTTCTTTTGGGAACACATATATTTTGGTAGCGGTGGACTACGTGTCGAAATGGGTTGAAGCAGTTACATTGCCGACTAATGATGTTAGGGTAGTGATTAAGTTTGTGAGAAAGAATATTTTCTCAAGGTTTGGGGTACCACGGGCAATCATTAGTGATGGAGGATCTCACTTTTACAATAGGCAAATGGATGCACTGTTGAGTAAGTATGGAGTGACACATAGAGTTGCAACACCTTACCATCCAGAAACGAGCGGGCAAGTGGACCTGTCGAATAAAGAACTCAAGGGGATTTTGGAAAAGACAGTTAATGCATCAAGGAAAGATTGGTCACGGAAGTTGGATGATGCATTATGGGCTTATCGAACTGCCTTTAATACTCCGATTGGTATGTCTCCATTTAGGATGGTTTATGGGAAGGTGTGCAACTTGCCGGTTGAACTCGAGCATAAAGCATACTGGGCAGTCAAGTAGCCAAACATGGACTTGAAAGCTACTGGAGAAGAAAGAATGTTGACTTTGAACGAACTCGATGAGTATCGTCTCGAAGCATATGAAAATGCCCGGATTTACAAGGAGAAGACAAAAAGGTGGCATGACAAGCATATTCGGAAGAAGGATTTTGAAGTAGGGCAGAAAGTGTTGTTGTTCAACTCTAGACTTAGGCTTTTTCCCAGAAAACTTAAGCCTAGATGGTCCGGACCGTTCACAGTGACAAGAGTTCACCCATATAGCGGTGGAAGTGTCACATGAAGAAAAGGGCACCTTTACGGTGAATGGACAAAGATTGAAGCCCTACATAGATGGGATGATGAGTTCCAAATCCATCCCAATCCGGCTTGACATCCCAATTTGAAGGATTGAGAGAGTCGAGCTATCGACTATAAACAAACGCTTCTTGGGAGGCAACCCAAGTGTTTTTAACGATTTGCTTTTCATTTTGGTCGTTTGATTTTGTTTAATTTCATTGTAAGTTTTTATGAATTTTTAAGTGAGTGTTTTTGGGTGTTTCAGGTGACGTTTTCAGCAAAAGAAAGGAATTCAAATGCTCCAGACTTCGCCAGGGCGAAGTATTCTTCATCGCGGCGAAGCATTATGTAGAAAAACATGTTGTGAAAGTCCTAGACTTCGCCGCGGCGAAGATTGTTCTTCCCCGGGGCGAAGCAACATGAAAATTGTGGGAGCTCTTGGAGATTTTCGCCCCGGCGAAGAAATTGTCTTTGCCGCGAAGAAAGTAGGATGGAAATTTTAAAAACTTTTCTAAGGCATTGTCGCCACGGCGAAGAACTTTCTTCGCCGAGGCGAGTGGCCTCTGTATGTTTTTGCCCCGGCGAAGAATTTTTCTTCGCCACGGCAAAACCTGGGTTTGGTTTTTAGGGTTCATGAACGAAGAACAAGAGCTTCGCCACGGCGACGATACTTTTCTATAAATACCCACTTTTCTTTTTCATTCTTCATGCAACTCTTCATTTTCACTTGAGAGAAAAATTTTCAAAATTCAATCTTTTGCTTCCCTAGTGCTTTTCCAACCAAATTTCTTACTCCATAACCTTCCTAAACACCAAAACAACCCATTTCAACAACAATTTTCGCGAAAATTTCACGAAAAATTTTGGATCAAGAATTTGGGGCTTTTCAACCTGGGCTGTTTCTAGTTCAATTGGTGGCGCATACTCCTTCATTTTTGTAAGACCTCAGGTTCCCTAACCTTTTTATCGCACAATTTTGAGCTTTTTATTATAGATCTAAAAATTTTTGTTGCGGTTGAGTTGTGGAATTTGGCTGATTTTGTTAAAGGAAGAGTAGTTTTTACGTTGGGTGATTGTTAGGAGTGTGGGTTTTGGAAATATTGGAGTGTTTGTGCAAAATTGAAAATTTGTAGTTTGGAGGGTAAAGTGCGAATTTTTGGAAGTGTGGTTTGTTTTTGCAGGATTGAATTGATTGTGTAGAACAACTAGGTTTGAATTGTTGGGGTATAATTTTTGAGTGAAATTTAATTGTGAACAATGCCTGCCAAAATTAAGCATCCATACAAGGGTAAGGGCAAAGGAAAGAAAGTTGACAACTGTTTTGTTAATGAGGAAGCCCGTAAAAGGTATGAGGGGGCAATCCAAAGGAAGGATAAGGGTATTATTCCTGAGTGCGGATTGACCGCGAATCAGACATTGGATTGGAGTTAACGGAGACGATGGGAAATGTTCATGAGTGCTCCTACACAACCGGCAGTAGAGCCGCTAGTAAGGGAGTTCTATACCAATCTCCCAGATTGTCAAGAAGGTACAGTTTTTGTAAGAGGAGGGCTGATGTGCCATTTACGGAAAGGGTGATCAATCAGTTCTATAATGATGAGAATCCTAACCCATCATGCCAATCACAATTGCTAGGGATTTCATTGAAGACTCAAGGACAACATGAAGATCAACATTCGGCCCAAGCATCCCAAGCACTCAAGGAAGTTCACAAAATTGTCCAAGAGGTCTTAAGGTTCCAAGGCACGGCTCAAGCCCAATTTTGTGACCTAAAACGTGTACAAGAAGTGGGAGCAAGTTTCATTGGCCCAAGCCCAAGTTTTGGGTGTCATTTGATTCAAATTTTGGAGGAAAAACCCTAAAAATTGTTGTTAAGGACAAGGGTCCTTAAATTAGGGAAAAGTTGCCCACTTGATCATTAAATGGTTATGGCTTAATTTTAGCATGTGTGGTGGACTTTTGTTTATGTATTTGAATGTAATATTTGAATGTTTTCATTATGTAATATTTGCTAGGGTAAATCCCTAATTTTTGTAAAGCCTATATAAAGGCCACTTGATCATTTTGTAAAGGACTTTGAATATTGAATGAATAGTGATTTGTCTTGAGAAAGAGTTTTCTCTTGTTTCCTTTACCCAAGTTCGGCCAAACTTGGTGGTGGAGTATCTTTCAAGCTGGTGGAGTTTCCTTTAGGCTTGATTGAGTCCTTGGTCATCTCTTATGTAAGTTGTATTCCTTTAGTTTCAAGTAAACTCATTTTCCGGATTTTGTTTTGCATGGTGTATATGAATCCATTTGTGGTGCATTTGAACATAAATGACTTTGTGAATGACTGGAGTTTGATATAAGGAGTTGTTTTTAGTTATTTGATGGTTGTGAATGTGTATGAAGTGTGATAGCCGAATGGTCATAAAGAGTTGGAAGAAAACCTAGCCTAGGATGAGTCAAAAGTGGTTGTTTTGGGGTAGTATATGAATTGAGTTTGTAGAAATTCATATCATATAACCTGCCTAAATTTTCCACAATGAGTACGTACAGTTTAAGAGATCACAGTTTGAGGACAGTATCATCCTTCCAGTCATTGCAAAACCGGATGTAGATTGGGCAGTATCGAAGAAACAGAAGAAAAATTTCAAGGGAACTCAGTTGACACCGATGGCTTGACTGTGGCAATATTTTGTCAGTGCGAAATTGATACCGGAATCGCACTACAGCACAGTTACTCACGAGAAGGCAGTATTGCTTTACTCTATTGCCACAGGGAAGAGTATCGATGTGGGAGACATGATCTGGAACAGCATTAAGCAGGCTTCCAAACCAGGGCGAACAAGTTACTGTTTCCCACATCTCATCACAGCCTTATGCCTTAGAGAGAGTCGAGGTTCAGGATGATGAGCACCGTATTCATGCTGCACCAGTTCTAGACTCATAGTATTATAGGAATCACCTTGACCGTCTGGAAGCTTTTCAACCAAGAGTAAGGGAAAAAAGGCAGAGAACAGGCCTTGCCACATCATCCAGCTCCACATCTACACAGAAAGAGATGATGCAACAGATGATGGGTTTAATGAAACATATGGCAAAACGTCAGGATTGGTTGGTTGAGCAGACCCAGATGATGTATGAGATGCAGAAGAATAGCTTTAAAGAGCTCAACGTTGACACTTCAGCATACGAATGGGCAGACTGGGACTCAGATGAGTGGATGGGCTTCGAGTTAGAAGAAGAGGAGAATGAAGAGGAAGAAGAGGAAGAAGAATGAGTTGGAGCACTTGTTTTTGTTTGTCTTTATGTTTATTTGTTTTTATTTGATTTGGCTATTCATTAAAATCAGTTTTATTTCTGTTTTGGATTTGTTTAATTGTTTTAGTTATTTCTTTTAATTTGTAGTTGTTGAAAGGACGAGATTATGTTGTAATATTTTCAAGTTAGTTTGTGAATGTGTACTAACACAAGGGACACCACAGTTTCAATTGTTTTGACAGATTCTAGGTGATGAAAAGTCTGAGACCGGGTGTTCATTGTGGAGTGACACTTCACGGATTAACCAGGGAGTTTTCTCGTACCTTTGTTATTTGATTTTCTATTCCTGATTTTTGCATAATGGAACATTGGGGACAATGTCATGTTTAGTTTAGGGGGTAGGAAATAGAAATAAAACCGAGTTTAATGGTATATTGGATGGAAACCAGAACCCGCCTTAAAAACTGCCTAGCAGTACTTGGCAACCTTTGGTATAACAATGCCACGTACACCTTAAACGGAAAAAAAAAAATTCTTTCTTTAGTTTGATTGTTTTTGCTGATGATGAATTGTGTAAATCAATGATGAGAATAGGGTTGTTGCAATTTTATTGTTGAGAAATGTTAAGCATTGCTTTAAGTTTTTGTGTATTGACTGGATTTTTATTGAGGTTTGTTGAGTGGTTCAGCCACAATTTTCATTTATTTCGGCATGCTTAGATTCATTTTATGTGGTTAGGTGAAGTCTTGATAATGTTGCTAGACTCCAGAACCTAGTAGAGAAGTGCTTGAGGTGAAATTCTAGGATTAGACATGGTTGAGAAGATGATTTAGGCATTTTTTCAAACGTTTGAGCCTTTCTAGCCGACCCATGAATGAAATTGTCCCTAGTCACCCATTTGAGCTATATGAATTTTATTGCTTTATTTTTTCTTGGAAAACAACAAAATTGTCCAATCCTTACCCTAAACACTTTATCGTACCCTTAGGAGAATTCGGTCCTAATGCAAAACAAGGAACGGGAAGAGTTGTACGAATTGGCCAAAAGAATAGTTTGGGGGTTGGGAGAAAAGAAATAATAACAAAAGAGGTAGTCACCTCCATTCAATTGAATTGTTTTATGTAAAAAAAAAAAAAAAAAAAAAACGAATTCTGCCTAGTTTAAGGGTATACCGACTGGAAACTAGTAACCGCCTTAAAAACTACCTAGCAGTACTTGGCGACCTCTGGTTTAACAACGCCATGTACACCTTAAACGAATTTTCCCCGCATTTATGGTATCCAAAATAAGAAAGATACACGTTTGAGGGTTGTGAATTAGTGGACATATCGATTGGTGGTTGAGAAGAAGTGGAGTTCGATGTGATTTTGGTTTTGCATTAAGAAAACCGAGTTTTCTTACTTTGTTATTCCTATCCTTTTTCTTGGAACCCACTACCCGAGCCTAACATTACAAGCTTTTAAAGACCTTTTGATTATGATCTTTGTCTAGTCCTCATTAGTGGAGAGTAGTTCGATATTTAGGCTTATGGAGTCTGCCACCATTTGATAAACTTTACATGTTTGCATAAAATAACCCGGGAAGTTGGAATGTAGATTGAAGTGGGGATCACCTACTCGGTGGACCGATTGAGGAAGACAATCGATAATGCTTATAACTTCTTGGAGTGTTGAACATTTCCTAATAATAATTTTTCAACAACTTTTGAGACTTGTGCAATTTCTACGCAATTCATTTGTAGAGTTGAGTCTTGTTGGTTTTGTTCATTTTCCAATTTTGTTGTGTGTGTTTTGTGTTTTTGTTCTCTGTTTGTTGTCTTTATTTCCATTAGTTTTGTACCGTATGCTCGGGGATGAGCATATCTTTAGTTTGGGGGTATTTGATAATCCGTGGATTATACAGTTTTCATTAGACTTTTTAATCGGATTTCAGGTACTTTCTAGTGCATTTTGACCTGAATTATTGCTTAATTCTTTAAATTTCATGTTTCAGGTTAAAATGGACATTTTGAGCAAATAAGGACAAAATTGGAAATTTTTTACTCAGAAGTTAGCGGATCTCAGAAGTTAGGAGAGTTCTAAAGCAGGATAAAGCACGATGAGGCTTGTTCCAAAGGGAGATCACTGAGAATCGAAGAATCAAGCGAAGATGCAAGCAGAGTGGTAGTTCTATAAATTCAGAACTTTCCAAGAAGCTTCTGTGGAGAAGTGAGCCAGTTACGCACCAGATCTGTTTGGTTCTTCACCGCGGCGACGGTTGTAAATTCCAGTTTTGTGAAATGCACAGTTTTACTTTGTGCTTGTTTTTCTTAGGATTTTGGGCGAGGTATAAAAGAAACACTTAGCCTTTTTGTCCGGGGGTCCAGGAATTAGGTTTAGCAGCTTTTACATTTTCTTTGATTAAGCTTCGAGAGATTTAGCGATTAGAAGGGTGGAGATTCGATTTTGAACCAAAGGATTCATCATTTGGGGAGATTTCTTATCCATTCTCTTACTTTTCATTATGTTGAACTTGAATATTATCGTTTTTCTTATTTGTAGTGTTGATTTAGCTATGAACTAACCCATTTTGGGTTAGGGTTTTGATTGTAATTCGGATTTTAATGGGTTAAGTGATTTATTGTTTTATGTTCATATGACTATGCTTTGATTGTGTGTTTGCTCTGAGTTTTAATGCTTTATGTGATGAACATGATGAGATTGAGAAATGAATCATGTTAGGCTTCTTGGGTAATCACCATTATAGTATTGGATGCTAGAGATAGATTCAAGAATTAATGAAATCATTGTAGGATTCTTATGTTTAATGAGTTCGGAATTGTTAACTTTCAAATTGTTGGGTGCGGAAAGTTAATAAGGAAGAATAGGAAAACATAGCCTGAGAAGGTATGTTTAACAACTTAGTGAGTTCGATTTACAACCAATGCATATGAATGTGAATGTAGTTTAATTTTTAGGTTTAACCCATAAAGTCCGAATGAAGTCAAAACCCTACCCTTTTTAATTGAATTGATTCTATCCGTATTTTTTTTCATCTCGCATTTCATAGTTAAATTTTAGTCAGTAATTTCAGATTTTGTTTTCTTGAATTAAAATTGTTCCCATTAATCCAAAAGAAGTCGATTGCTCCAACTTGAGAACAGTAGGATACTTAGTGCTTAGCTAGCATTCCTCGTGGGAACGAGACTCACTCATCACTTTATTACTTGAGCGATTAGTATACTTGCTACATATTGCATGTTGTAGGAAACACGCATCAGTCCAGTAACTGAATATATACATGTCGAGAGTAACTGAGGTTGACACTATTTCTATGCCTCGGTCTCGTTGAGATAACGGATGATGAAAGGATTGAATTGTACGGTAACCATATCATTGACAGGTAGCTGCTTCGCTGAATCCGAATCTATTGGGTGGCCATGATGCCTTGCTAGGGGCCAATCTTGGTCTGTGTGTAGTGAGACGATTAATTGGTGTTAATCGCGATACTACACACTACCGGTATGATAAGGAGCCTACGGGTCACACATATAGAAGATAACTTAAGAGCCAGTTTATAAGATGGCCATTTTCATCTTTTTAGGCAAAATGGTATTTTGGTAATCTCACAATGCAATTAAATTTGCCGAGGTCATAACCTTTATTTAATTTAATATTAAAATTAAATAAGTGAGATTACGTTTAAATATGTGTTCGCATATATTTAAATAAATTATCATTATTATTAAATGTTAATATATTATATATATATTAATTGAATTTAATTGAGATAATGATAATTAAAATTAAAATATCTAAATGGGGCTGTTTGGATACAAGGGGTGTTTGGGTTGGTGCCCAAGTCTATTCCATGATGGAATAGGGCAAAGTGTGCACTATATAAGTGCAACACTTTGTGAATTAAATAATAAATTCATTCAATCATTTAGACTAAAATTCCAGCCCCCTTTTTCTCTCTTCCCACGCCGGTTTGCCTTGTTGGTTGAATCAAATATTATTTGATTCTTTCTTGGTTCTTAAGGCTAAAGAGGATCTAGCAAATCTCTCTTTAGTTCCTTGGGTTTAACTTCGTGTGGACTACATTGGTTCGATCCTACTCTTGGGTCGATAGCGAAACCCGTTCCGAGAAAAGTTGGAGGAGCCTCCAAACGCGAGTATGATTTCTTAACTCTAGACTGATTTTTTTTGTAGATTCTAATATAATGTATAAACTGTAAATTTGTGCCTTGATCTTGGTTCTAAGGAACGATCCATGTTGTAAATAATTTTTGTTTTCCACTGCCATGACTTGATCGTTTCCTAACAGTGGTATCAGGGTTTAGGGCACCGGATTTTATAGTTTTTGTGAATGGTTGATTACATGTATTTGATTGATAACATGTTGCCTTGATGAATCTGCACAAAATCTGCCATGAAAGCATGTTTTAAGAAATCAATTAATTGATTAATTTAATTTGTTGATGATCTGCAATGTTGGAATATATTGGGTTATGAATTTTTGTTGAAATCAATAGCTAAGATTGATTACAAAATCCATTCGGCATATTTTTGGTGGCTGGTTGATCTGATATAGTGCTACAGATCAGTGTACGCTCGCCGTAGTGATATAACCCATCGCCGCGGTGTGTGTTGGATGGCATACTCGCTGATTGCAAACGCGGCGTGTGTTGTGTGGCGTACTCGCTGATTGCAAAAATCGGTGCTCGTCGCGGCGATATAACCTATAGCCATGGTGATCGTTAGTGCGATCACTGATTGAGTATTAACGCTCGCCGCGGTGATATAACTAATCGCCGCGGCAATCGCAGTCTAAGGTGTGCACTGACAAAAATCAGCGCGCGCTGCGGCGATATAACCCATCGCTGCGGGCAATCGCACTTGGTGCACGTACACGATGCAAATCATGTAACGCCCCGCTTGAGGTACGTTGTTATTGTTTCCTCTTTCGCTCTTATTTGAGTTGGTTTTTGGTAATATTGTTTGGTTGAATGATTGCCCTGAAATTGGTTGAAAATAGAAGAAGTTTAGTGTACCAAGCTTCGAAGAAGAATCTTCGCCACGGCAAAGATGTGTTGAAACCATGGGAAACTCTCTGGACAGTTTCGCCGCGCGACAGGCCGAATAAAATGTTAGTTAAGTTTTAGATATTTTCTTCCCTAAGGGCAATTTGACCATTCTACCCCTAATTAGCAGGAAAAGTGGGGAGTTAATTGTAAGGATTTTTCATAGGAGAATATGTTGATATGGGGGTGAGTTTGTAATGAATCAAAGGATATAGATGGAATTCCCAAAGAAGAGTAAGGGCAAAATGGGAATGCTTTGGTATAAATTTCATTAAAAGGAATTAGAATTACCAAACCCCTCATTCTTCTTCTCCATAAACGCAACTCTCTATCTTTGCTCCTCTCAACTTCTCTTTTCTCTTGATTAAGGAATTTCAAGGGGTTTTTTAAGTGATTTGGGGTAGAAAAGCAACCTAAGGCTTCCTAAGGTAAAGATTCCTACTTAAGTTGTGTGATTTGTGAGTTTTAGTTTATATTGAAGTTTGAGAGTTTTTATTCTTTTGGTTAAGAGTAGAGAGAAAGTCAAGCAAACCAAGTGAAAGGAAGATTTGGTGAAGTCTCTCTATAACAAGGTAAGTAAAACCCAACCCAAGTTGAGATTTATGAATTTTCTTGATTAGGGTTTTGATAGAAATGATGTATGTATGTGATGTACATGTAATATGCCATGTATGGAGGTTCAAATAGAGATTTCTATGCCTTAAGAATGCTTACATCTTGCAAATATGAGAAATGATTTGTTGGGTTGGAAAGGTAGTTTGAGGTGAAATTGAAGGGGTGTCATGGATCCCTTTTTAGAAGTGTTTTGTTTGACAGGTTTTATGGCTTTGTGAAGGGGTTTTTCCCCATTTTGGATGGTTAGAAAAAGTGTTAGAATCATTGCTATAATAGAGTTTTATAGTGCACATGAGTTGTTTGATGAAATGCCTAATAGAGGTTTGAGTGTGAGTAGTGAACCTTAATTCTTGCAACATTGCATGTTGGCATTTCACAAGTGCATTAGTAGAGATGAACCATCCATATGCATTGAAAAGTGACCTAAGAAAGAGTAGGAAACTTTGTGTATACAAATACTCTATGAGTAGAGGGCTCGGTGAATACAACTACTCTAAAGGTAGAGAGAATAAAAATGTTAGAATAGAGTGGATTAGAAGAGCAGAAGTGATGGGTTGATGCTATGTGATCATCACCCGATAGTTATGGGAATCGGGTTGATGCTTTGTGATCACCACCCGAATAGCCCTAGAGATGGGTCGATGCTTTGTGATCGTCACCCGATGAGTAGTAGAGATGGGTAGATGCTTTGTGACCATTATCCGGTTAGTAATAGATAAGTAGGTTGATGCTTTGTGATCATCATCCGACATTTAGTAGAAGTGGGTTGATGCTTTGTGACCATCACCCGATAATGACTAGAGACGGGTAAATGCTTGGTGATCGTTACCCAAAATTCATGAGGAACGGGTAGGTGCTAGGTGATCTCCACCCGATAGTTAGGAAGAAACCGAGTTGGTGCTTTTTGATCCTCGCTCGGTAGTCACTAAGAACGGGTTGGTACTGTGTGAATTCCACCCGATAGTCATGGAGAGTGAGATGGTGCTGTGTGAACGCCATCCGGCCGTACCTCCGGTAAGATGAGGCCATGATGTTTAGTAGAAACAGAGATAGAATCAGAAATAGTATAAGGAAAGAATTAAGAGTTATACACACGGGGACAGACAGATAGAGTGTTTTACTTACTGAGCATTATTTTGTGCTCACCCCGTTATTTTCCTTTGTGGATGCAGGATCTAGGTGATGATGCAGTCGGAGGGGCGTCGGCAAGCGAAGAGGAATAGCTACTGTTTCCCCTGTTTTGTCTTTTAAAACAAATTTTTGTAAACAGTACTATTCGTGTATAAAAGACATATGAATTATAATGAAAAGAAATTTTTGGGGCCCAATTTTATATTGTTATTATGCATGCATTGTACTAGTTTTCAGTAGATGTCACAAATCAGTGCACACTGCAGTGACCTAATCCATCGCTGTAGCGAGCGCACTTTCGAGTGCACAAGGGCCAAAGTGAAAAGTTTCAAAACTTTTGGACCAAATATAGATCTGTAAATTGTCAAGGGGTAATTATAATTAATCTACCCAATTCAAAAATTGATTTTTTTTTAAATGTATGCCATGTACTTGTTTGTATATTGCATGGTGTTAGGTACATGAGCCTTAGACGTATGGTGAATGTTTTAAAATTTTTGGGTATGTATGGTTGTAATTTATTAAATAGGGCCTACGTGTCCTGGCTTTCTCCCTTTCTCGATGTACATTCTTTTCTCATCTCATTCCCCTCGAATGTAAATCGAGGTTTCTAAATTTATTGATGTAAAGAATTTTGTATAATTATTCTCACTGTAAATTTAGAATGATGTTTTTGTAATGTACTTGAAGACGGATCAAGGAAGAGACGATCATACTTAAAGACTCAAGAATTTATTATAGGACCGCTAGGTGACCTACCGATTCCTCTAGGCTCGAGGAAATCAGTTTTAGTTGGGTTGTGTACCAACACGTATTAATATTTTGTTTAGAATGCATGCTAAGGTTGAATGTTCAATAACATGCCAAACAATGTCATTCTAACAAAGATAATAATTTGGTGAGACATTAAATAATAACCCCTCAATTAAAAGTATATTAAGTCACGTATGCCTGATGCGTTGTTACTACAACATGCATAAATAGCAAGTGCACTAGTCGCACAAAGTAATAAAGTGATGAGTGAGTATCGTTCCCACGAGGATTGTTACTAAGTAACAATTTCTCTAGTTTAAGTCTTAATTGAAGCAACAATAAATTGGATTGATGGAAAATTAACAAACTAAATACAAATTAACAAAATATAAATAAATGATAATGAAATTAAAGCAAAACCCAACAACTTAACTAATTAAACAATGCTAAAAAAAATTCTAGGGTGTTGATTTCACCTAGATACGCTAACCCAATTCATATAATCTATTACCCAAGTTCTAATTTCCTTGATTGAAAATCGAATTCCCTAAGTTGTAAAACATACCTTCTCAGGCTACATTTCCCTACTTATCCCTATTAAGCTTCCGCACCCATCAAAATGAAGATTAATAGTTCAAAGTCTTTTACGCTTTATGGAATTCTATCTAGATTTCATAGATCGCTAAACCTATCTCTAGCGTTTGTTTAATCTACGGTATTTATCCCAAGAGGCACAATCACAAATCACTTCTCAGTCTCATTGTGAACAACGTACATTTGAATGGTGATCAAGCATCCAAAAGTCATTAAGCAAGGAGATAAACACTCAATCATGAAATTAAAACTCAAAGTAAATCAATTCATATAAAATTGAATCATTGTATCAAGGTTACATCAAACCCTAGCTAAACAACCCAGTTCAAACTCAAAAACGAAATAAAATAACAAAAACAAACTGAATCAAGATTTATCATTGAAACACAAGCAAAAGATGGAGAAATCTTCTCTAATTTGAAGCCCAAATCTTCAATAATCTTCTCCTTCCATGAGCTGCCTCCCAAATGACAAACCAAGCTCTTTTCTCTTCCTTTTCGCTCTAATTTATACCTCTCTCACTTAAGGATGAAGCCCTAGAAATCCAAAACGCGTCGTTTTATTTTTACATCTGATGCAGGTTTCGCAGCGGCGAAGATTTTTCCTTGCCGCAGCGAGGAACTTTCGGGCCAAATTTGAGCATGATAGATTCTGAATCTGGAAACGTGTTAAACATATTAATTATAGCCCTTTACATTATATTTCTACTCATTCAAGAATCAGAAAAATCAGAGGTCTACATCTCAAGTTATGGCAGAAATACTAAAGCACATCCAAAGATGTTTTTCTTCACTTCCCAACGTACTTTTCACGGCTTCAAACCAAGTTTTCACCCTTGTCCTGTCAGAATTAGGAAAAACCCAAAACATGAAAGTTGTATCTCTTCTTCTTAGCTTTCCAAAGCTTCTAAATTCAGGTCATTCCAAGTTTTCAAGCTCAAGTTACACCATTTACGCTCAAAACTATCATTAATGCTCAAAATCATCGTTTAGGCCTACAAAGACAAATTAATAGAATTAGGTAGCAATTATGGCCCAAACCGTGTGAAAAGTATCCTAAATCCTATCAAAATTCAATGCAAAATCATAGTGTAAAATATGACTTATCAAATACCCCCAAACTTAAGATTTGCTCGTCCTCAAGCAAAAAGGAATAAAAATCAAAACAAAAAGAAAGATAAATACCTAGATTGAATCACAATGCAAGTCTCAAAAATTGTTGGTACATTATTACAAAAAAAAAGATGCTCAATCCTCCAAGAAGTCATAAATTGAATTGACTATCTTTCTCTATCAGTCCCCCGAGTAGGTGATCCCCACTTCAGTCCACATTTTGACTTCCCGGATTATTTTATGCAGAAATGTAAAGTTTATCAAATCGTGGTAGACTCCATAAGCTGAAGTATGGAACTACTCTCCACTAATGTAGACTAGACATCGTTAAGGATCAAAAGGTCTTTGCAAGCTTGTAACATTAGGCTCGGGTAGTGGGCTCCAAGGAAAAGGATATGATAAACAAAGTAAGAGAACTCGGTTTTCCTCATGCAAACACTAAGAGCCACATCAATCTTCGCTTTCTTTCTCAACCACCAATCAAAGTGTCAACCTTTTTACAACCCTCAAACTTATGCATTTCTTATTTTTGATTTCGAATTGAACTAAAGAAAAGAAAAAAATTTCTTCTTCTTTTTTTTTTTTTTTTAAATTACAAATATTTACAACACCATTGAGGTCTATTGCCCCTTCTTCCTGCCCCCTTTTTGCAACCCCCAAACTTAAGATTTGCTCTATCACTTATTCACACACCTCTCAAAGCTCTTTTGTGTCATACATTAGCTCCATAATTCTCATAAAGGGTATGATAAAGTGTTTAGGGTATAGGGATTGGACAATTTTTGGTTTGCAAGGAAAATAAGGCAATGATAATCTCATAAGGCTCAAATGGGTGACTGGGGAAAGATTCATTCATGGGTCGGCTGGAAAGGCTAAAACGTTCCAAAAAATGAGCATCGATGGATCCAATTTCTCAGACTGGTATCGTAATCTTCAGATTATACTCAAGTCGAAAAAGAAATTGCATATCCTTGAAAAGCCATACATGGCTGAGCCTGATCCTGATGCCACTCAGGAAGTAAAGGACACTTATCAAAAGTTCCTTGATGATGCTGATGGCGTTCAATGCTTGATGTTAGCATCGATGACACCAATGCTACAAAAGCAGCATGAGAATATGGACGTTGCTACCATTATTCTACACCTCAAGGAGCTTTTCGAAGGGAGTGCTCGACATGAGAGGTACAAGGTATCAAAAGTACTGTTTGGAAGTCGTTTGACTAAGGGAGCCCAAGTTGGTCCTCATGTACTCAAAATGATCGAGCACATAGAGAGGCTTGAGACTTTGGGATTAGAGTTGGATGCAGAATTACAAATGGATTTGACTCTGCAATCCTTGCCTGACTCTTATGCACCATTCATAATGAACTTCAATATGAACACGATGGTGAAAACCCTGTCAGAGCTTTTGAATATGCCGAGCACTATAGAGAAGGACTTGAAGAAGTCCAAGCTGTTTTACTGGTTGCTGCCAGTAAAGGAAAGAGGGTAACTGTAACGCCCACTTGAGATATGTAGCTATTATATGAGCTAATAAGAGTTTAGTTCTCTAAACCCCTTCATTTCACCCATTTCCACCGCCTCTTCATCCCTCATTTCTCTCAATTCCTCACTCAATATTCCAAGGGATTTTTGAGAGTTTTGAGTTGGAATTTGACAAAGAATTGATCCTAAGCAAGAAGAGGTAAGAATCTCTACTCTAGATATGAGTTTTATTTATGTAAGGGTTAACTTCTTACTAAGTTTATGCTGAGGAAATAAGGGAAAGCTAAGGTCCAACAAGAGTAGAGAGCTTTCGTGGAGACTACTCAAGTATGAGGTAAGAAAATCCAACTCAAGTTGAAATTTAAGGAATCTATTGAGTAGAGATTTCTTCATGCATGTTTATATTATGCTTGTGGAGAGATTGAGATGATATGAGTAGCTATTTATGTTGATTGTGAATATATTTGAGTTATGAGAAGTGTTCTACTTGCATGATGATGAGTTGACTTTGATTGAGATTGGAAGAGGTTGGAGTAGATTTTTTGGAGTGTGTTTCCTTGACAGGGAATGAGATCATGCAAGAGAATTTCCTCCCATTTTGGGATGGCCTAAGAGAGAAATAGAGTTCTCAATAAAGTAGAGTTTTTGTATGCACATGAGTTGTTTAATGAAATGCCTAAGAGAAGCATGAGTATGAGTAGAGAACCATAATTCTTACAACATTGCATGTTGGCATTTCTTGAGTGCATTAATGAGCATGAGCCATCCATATGCATTGGTTATGCATTAAGAAATAGCTTGAGCAAGAATAGAGATCATTGTGAATAAACTACTCTAAGAGTTAAGCTATACTATGAGTACTAGCTTGAGAAAGAGATGAGTATTAGCTTGAGCAAGAGTAGAGATCTTTGTGAATAAACTACTCTAAGAACAAAAGAAGAGAATAGAGTAGGTTGTGCGATGGGGAACCCCGTGAGTGATGAGTAAAGTCACGAGAGTGGGTGCTTTGTGATCCCCAGCCGTGCCTCCAGTTAGATGGGGCCGTGACCATCACGAAGAGTGGAACATGAGGTTCCAGTCGTGCCTCCGGTAAGATGGGGTCGTGACATTCAGAGAGAGAGAGAATACACTCACATGGCCAAGGGTTCCGAATCCATGCATGACCGAGTCTGATCGGTAGAGAATGAGTAGAAGTCATGAAGAGTGGGTCAGTGCTTTGTGATCTCCACCCAGCCGTGCCTCCGGTAAGATGAGGTCATGACATGCAAGTGAGGAAGAATGAGCAAACATAAGAAAGAATAAAGAGAGACAATGAGTAGGGGTGCGAAGAGTGGGATGAGTACCCAGCTGTGCCTCCGGTAAGATGAGGCCGTGACCTACAACAGGAAGTTAACAGAAAAGAGTTATGAGAAAAGAAAGACAGAAAGAGAATCAGTAGAAGTCACGTAGAGCAGGAGAAGTCCCGACCGTGCCTCCGGTAAGATGGGGTTATGACATTCAAAGAGAAAGTTAGTAGAAAAGAATTATAAGCAATGAGAAAGAGATAATAGAGAGAATTAAAGAATGAGAAAGCTTGAGAAAGAATGAGATAGAAAGAGAGAGTATGAGAAAGAATGAGAGAGTTTGAGTTAGTAAGAATAGAGAGTAGAGGAAAGAAACATGCAGTTCTTTTGCATTAATTGCATGTACATCTCATACATGCATGCACCGTGATTTCTTCCATGGTTAGTGAGAGTATGATGAGAATAAGAGAGAACCATGATTTTTCTTCATGGTGAGTATGACAAGAATAAGAGAGAGAACCATGATTTTCCTTCATGGTGAGTAAGAATAAGAGAAAAAGAACAGAGATAAAGAAAGAATAAAAAGAGCAGAACAAAGTTAAAGGAGAATAAAAGTATTAGAAAGAAAGAGAAAAACAGTGAGAATTAGAAACAGAAGAATGGTAGAGTAAGGAAAGAACCAAAGAGTGAGTTGCGGGGACAGGTAGTAGAGGATTTACTTATTGAGCATTGTTGTGCTCACCCCGTTGTTCTTCCCTGTTTTGCAGGAAATAGAAGCAACGGTCGGATGGACGTCGAGGAGCGGAGAGTATTGGCACCACTGTCCACCAGCTATGATATTTTGTATTAAGTAGACAGTTTTTAATACATTGTATTTTGTATTTGTAAAGAATTATATTTTAGGAGTAAAGAAAAATTTGAGCCCACTATCTTTCATACGCTATGTATATCTATAATTTACATAGTATGTATTATAAGAATAGTAGGAAAGAGCAGGTGTTACAGTAACAGCAAGGGTATGGCCAAGGCCAAACCCAAACCCAAGCCCTAAGCCCAAGCCCAAAGGACGGGGTGCTCTTGGGCTTGAGAGTGACATAGGGAAGGGCAAAGTAGTTTGCTTCTACTGTGGTAAGCCTGGCCACTAGAGGAAACACTGCAAGGCTTTCCTCGCAAGCAAGAAGAAGTCAGATGCTATGACTTCAGGTATATTTATGATTGAGATTAACTTCTCTCCCATAACATCTTGGGTTATTGACACAGGATGTGGTACTCACATTTGTACTAATGTGCAAGGACTAAGGCAGAGTAGAGTACTCGCCAAGAAAGAGGTGGATGATAATCCGAGAATTATACTGTTTTTATTAGGCTTTTTGGCCAGATTTTAGATACTTCTTAGTTCATTTTTGCCTGAATTGATTCTTAATTCTCTACATTTTTTGTTTCAGGCCGAAATGGACATTTTGAGTAAATAATGAGCGAATTGGAGTTTCTGGACCCGGAAGTGAGCGGATCTCGGAATTTGGAAGAGTCTGAAGCAGATGGAAGCACTATGAAGCTTGTTCCCATGGGAAAGCATTGGAGATTGAAGATTCAAGAAAAGAAACAAGCTAAGGGCAATTCTATAAATTCAAAATTGTTCATGAAGGTTTGCCGCAGAGAAGGAAGTTAACAACGGGATTCCAACTTACCTCGTCACCGTGGCGAAGTCTACGAATTTCAGATTTCTTCAAAATGCACAGTTTCATTTTAAGAAAGTTTTAGGTTCTTAGGGCGACGTATAAAAGGAACACTTTGCCATTTTTGTAGGGGAGACGTTTTTGCCTTGTTTGAGAGTTTTTCTTTAAACATTACTTTGATTGTTGTTGAGAAAGAGGGAGGATTGGAGATTTGACCTTGGAGATTCTTCAACTAGGGTAGATATCTTTTCTTTCTCTTTATTTCAATATGCTTACTATTTTATTTACTGTTTTCATATTAAATTAGTTATGAACTAACCCTTTTTGGGTTAAGGTTTTGACGAACTTCAGATTTTTATAGATTAATGAATTGATTCTTGTTATTTCCATCCTCTATTGCATAGATTGTGTGGTTATTCTGTTTTTATGGAATTTATTTGATGAACATGATGAGATTGAGAAATGAATCATGTTGAGCTTCTTGGGTAATCACCATTGTAGTATTAAATGCTAGAGATAGATTTAAGAACCAATGAAATCAATCTAGGGTTCTATTAGCTTAATGAACTTGGTTCTATTATTCTTCAATTTGTTGGGTGCGGAAGTGTGATAGAGAAAAGTAGGAATTCATAGCCTGAGAAGGTGTGTTTGACAATTTAGAGAATTCGATTTACAATCCGTGCATGTGAGTGTGGAATTAGCATAATCCATTAAATCCATCCATAGAGTCCGAATTAAGTCAGAACCCTAACCGTTTGTTAGATTGATATTATCCTTGCGTATAATTTCTTTCATTCAATTTTCAGTTTTTAATACTTAGAGGTTTTGTTTTTAATTAAATTTTAATTCTTCCATTAATCCAAACAATTGCGGTTACTCCAACTTGAGAAACACTTAGGAAAGTTAGTGCTTAACAAATCAATCCTCGTTGGAACGATACTCACTCATCATTTTATTACTTTGTATGACTAGTGCACTTGCTACATTGCATGTTGTAGTTACAACGCATCAAGTTTTTGGCACCGTTGTCGGGGATTGAGTTTTGTGTTAACATTAAAAGTTTCTTGTGTTAGTTAGATTGGAGTGTTATTTTTACTTAATTGTTGTTTGTTTAATTTTCGTTAATCTTTTAGGTTGGTGTGATCTCACTCTTTCTATTTTTCTGTGTAGTTTATGCGAAGAGCAAGACGTCAGCCAGTGGTTCCTATTGATCCTGAAATTGAAAGAACCACCAGAAGACTAAACAGAGAGAGAAAAGAACAAGAAACCATAGTTGAACTAGAAGTCATAGTCGTAGTGATGGCAAAGAATAGAACACTGAGGGAATTCTCAATTCCCTCAGTTGAAGGCAGTGGGTCGATATTGCTAGACTAGCGGTGCAAGCCAACAACTTCGAAATAAAGCCAACAATTATCCAGATGATCCAGCAATCGGTACAGTTCAGGGGAGATTTGAAGGAAGATCCAAATCTACACATTGCAAATTTTTTGAGATTTGTGATACTTTCAAGTCAAACGGAGTGTCAGATGACGCCATTAGATTGAGACTATTCCCATTTTCATTGAAGGATAAAGCTAAGGGATGGTTACTGGCACTACCATCAGGAACAATCACCACATGGAATGATTTAGCACAGAAGTTCGTGACCAAATTCTTTCCTCTAGCAAAGTCAGCAAAGCTGAGAAATGATATCACATCATTTATTCAGGAAGAGTCGGAATCATTGTATGAGGCTTGGGAGAGATACAAAGAATTATTGAGGAGGTGTCCACATCATGGGTTGCCAGTTTGGATGCAAGTCCAAATATTTTATAATGGATTAACGGTGAATGTGTAAACTATGGTGGATGCAGCATCAGGAGGAGCACTAAAAATAAGACGCCGAAAGAAGCTCACGAGTTGCTTGAAGTTCTGGCAAGCAACAATTATTAAAGACCTAATGAGAGGGTGAAACCAAAGAAATCCATTGGTCTTCATGAAGTTGATGCATATACAACCATTTCAACCCAACTGACAGCACTTCAGAAATAGTTGGGAAGTATGCAGGTAAATTCCATTCAAGCACCTCAACTAACTTGTGAATTTTGTGCAGGTAATCATGTGACCAGTGACTATCAAGTAGGGAACACATTTGCTTCATCATCATCATCATCGGAGCTGGTTAACTACTTGGCTGGAAATCAAAGGCAACCGAACAATCTGTACTCCAACACGTATAATCCTGGATGGAGGAATCACCTGAACCTGTCTTGGGGAAATCAAAATCAACAGAATCAGCAAAACAATCAATGGAATCAAAGGGCATTGCCAAACAACCAAACAGGGGTCAACAACCAACAAGGAGAGCAACGAGTGACAAAATTGGAGGACATGTTTGGGAAGTTTATGCAAGAGACCACGGGTTTTATGAATGAGACAAGAACGAATTTCATAAATCAGGGGGCGTCCATTCTGAACTTAGAGGTACAAGTGGGTCAGTTGGCTAAGAAGTTGAATGAGAGACCACAGGGCTCACTACCAAGTAACACAGTGACTAACCCACGTGAGCAAACAAATGCAATAACTCTGAGAAGTGGGACAGTTTTAGAAGAGGTGGAAAAATCAAGAGAAGAAGGAAGTCCACCAAAAGAAAAGGAAGAGTTCGAAGAAGAAGTTGATGAAGAGATCATTGCCAAAGAGAAACCGACCAGTTCGAGGAAAAGATGAACACAAACGGGAAGAGAGGCAAAGACAAAGGAAGGAGAAATTGCCATTTCCCGAGATACCGCTAGAATTGGCACATCACACTCCTCCTGTACCGTTTCCTTAGAGACTAAAGAAAAAGAATCAGGATAAGCGGTTTTTCCAAGTTCATTGAAATATTTAGAAAATTGCATATTAACATTCCTTTTGTCGATGCATTGCAACATATGCCGAGCTATGCGAAATTTCTCAAGGAGATTATATCAAACAAAAGGAAGTTAGAAGATGAGGAAACAGTGATGCTCACGGAGGAGTGCAACGCCATTCTCTAGAAGAATCTATCCCCGAAACTTAAAGATCTAGGGAGTTTTACTATTCCTTGCATTATAGGAGACATTACTTTTGATCAAGTATTATGTGATTTAGGTGCTGACATCAATTTAATGCCTTTTTCTATTTTCAGGAGATTGGGAATTAGTGAAGTGAAGCCAACGACCATGTCGTTGCAACTTGCAAATAGATCCATAAAACATCTGAGGGGTATAGTAGAAGATGTGTTAGTGAAGGTGGACAAAGTGATTTTCCCGGTAGATTTTGTTGTTTTGGACATGGAAGAGGATAAGGAAATACCTCTTATTTTGGGCCGACCATTTTTTGCCACAGGAAAAGCACTCATAGATGTGCAAGAAGGAAAGTTACTGTGGAGGGTTTAGGATGAAACAGTAACGTTCAATGTGTTTGAGGCTATGAAGTTTCCATCCGAGATGGATTCATGCTTTAGTCTTGATGTGGTGGATAAACTAGTAGAGGAGACCATTGAAGAGAACACTCCACAACTACTGCTAGAAGCATGTATTGCACAATCAAGAACAGTAGAGGTAGAGGAGTTGACAAAGAATGAATGTGCTAGATTTTTGGAAGCACTTCAGCCGATTGATGAGAACCAAGATCTTGAATTTGAGGAATTTGATTTGGAGAAAGAGAAGGAAAAGGAAAGACAGGAAGAACCTTCGAAGCTTGAGTTGAAACCTTTACCTTCCCACCTCAAATATGTGTATCTTGGGGATTCAGAGACCTTCCCAGTAATCATCAGTTCAAAGTTGAGGAATTTGGAAGAAGAGTGATTGATTCAGGTTTTGAGAGAACATCGATCAGCAATTGGATGGACTATTTCAGATATTAGAGGCATCTCTCCATCTTTTTGCATGCATAAGATACTCATGGAGGATGATATCAAGCCTAGAGTTCAACCATAACGAAGATTGAATCCTTCAATGAAGGAAGTGGTGAGAAAGGAGGTGGTGAAACTTCTAGATACGGGTATAATTTATCCTATTTCTGATAGTCCATGGGTGAGCCCGGTGTAAGTAGTTCCGAAGAAGGGAGGTATCACAGTGATTGAGAATGAGAGCAATGAATTGATAATAACCAGGACGGTCACAAGCTGGAGAGTGTGCATTGACTATCGGAAATTAAATGAAGCGACAAGGAAGGATCATTTTCCACTTCCTTTCATTGATCAAATGTTGGAGAGGTTGGCAGGACATGCTACTACTGTTTCATGGATGGTTATTCAGGGTACAACTAGATTACCATCACTCATGAGGATCAAGAGAAGATGACTTTCACTTGTCCCTATGAAACCTTTGCTTACCGGAGGATTCCTTTTGGGTTATACAATGCACCAGCTGTTAGGAAACGACCCGGTTGCGCAGCGGAAAACAAAAAATTTTACAACCACGATCGTTCCTTAGAACCCAAAATCAAGGCATAGATTTTACAGTTTATGCATAATAAGAATCTGCAGAAAATATATAAATCCAAAGGTTTAGATTCATACCCACGTTTGGAGGCTCCACCAATGTTGTCTCTGAATGTGTTTGCTACCGATCCAAGTGTAGGATCGAACCGTAGAAGTCCACACGAAGACAATCAACAAGAACCAAGGAGGGATTTGCTAGATCCTCCTTGGCCTTAAGAAATCAAGAAGAACAACAAATGTGTTTGTTTTTCAATGGAACAGTGAAAGTGGTGTGGGAGAGTTTTGGCTGGAGGTTTTCTTTTCAAAAAATCAATGAATCTCTTCAAATAACACACACACACTATTCTTTTTATAGGCAAACCAAGTTGCCCTATTCCCACATGGAATGGGCTTGGGCTCCAACCCAAACACCCCATGTTGCCAAACACTCCCAATTTGATATTTTAATTTAATTCATCATTATCTTAATTAAAATCAATTAATATTTAATTAACATTTAATCAATAATGATGATTTAATTAAATATGTGCGAACACACATTTAACCGTAATTTCACTTATTTAATTTCTTTAACAAATTAAATAAAAGGCTACGACCTCAGCAAATTTAATTGCACTGTGAAATTACCAAAATACCCTTTCGCCTAAAAAGACGAAAACGCCCTTCTTTCTTCTTGGCTCTTAAATTATCTTCTATGTGTGTAACCCATAGGCTCCTCATCATACCGGTAGTGTATAGTATCGTGATTAACACCAATTAATCGTCTCACTAATACACAGACCAAGATTGGCCCCTAGCAAGGCATCATGGCCACCCGATAGATTCGGATTCAGCAAAGTAGCTACCATCAACGATATGGTTATGTACAATACGATCCTTTCATCATACGTTATCTCGCGAGACGAAGGCATAGAAATAGTGTCAACCTTCGGTTACTCTCGATATTATATATTCGGTTTACGGACCAATGACCCGTATTATAACTGGATAGAGCAACAACTCAATCCCACCTGTGGCCCACGCTTTTAGTGTCATTGCCATATCTTGGTGCGCCGAGAATAACTTCTCCCGCACCCTTGGGAGTGATGAATCCTTTATCAATCCACCATAGTCTTGATACACTCCTTGATATAGCCAATCACCACCGTCAATCGACTCTAAATAGAACTGCGTTAGGCTAGTGTCAAACTGTACCAATCGGTGCACAAGGCACTCCGGTGATCTCAAGTCTAAGGATCACATGCACCACCATTCATTAGAGGATTTGTTCCATAGACACCGGGGTTACCATCCATATGGAATCCTCGGTGGGTCGATCCAGTGAACTTGTTGTGGTATATCCGCCTCAACAAGCACCCATGTGTTGCACCAGGTTGTCACCGAACAACCTTGACAAGTGAATCAGTCCACCGCCTTTCGGCGAGGTCGTTCAACACTATGATAGCCTTACCGTATTATCTATGCCCTTACTTCAAAATAATACTGGGGCTACGGACGTTTCTAGAATGGCCACCATATGTGCTCATAGGGTTCTCACTATCAAGATTTGAAACACTTGATACCCTCGTCACGGTTCTACCATTCTAAGGACATATATCAATACATATTGCAATAATAATGATTTACGCGATATAGAATAAAATGCCTTTTATTATTGATTAATGAACATTATTACAAAGAGTCAATTCTACAATAATTGATTGGCTCTAGGGCATCTACTCTAACACCAGCCACATTTCAGAGATGGATGATGTCGATCTTCGGTGATATGGTAGAGAGGTTTATAGAAGTCTTCATGGATGACTTCTCTGTTTTTGGTTCATCCTTTGATCATTGTTTATCTAATCTTTCGTTTGTTTTGCAGCAATGTCAGGAGATGAACTTGGTGCTCAATTGGGAAAAGAGCCACTTCATGGTCCAGGAAGGGATAGTGCTTGGTCATAGAATCCCAAAAGACGGAATAGAAGTGGATCAAGCAAAAACAGACGTGATTGAGAAGCTACCACCACCTTCAAATGTTAAAGCAGTTCGAAGTTTCTTGGGGCATGCAGGGTTTTACAGACGGTTTATCAAGGATTTTTCTAAGATCTCTAAACCCCTTTGCAATTTATTGATTAAAGATGTTGCTTTTGATTTTAATGATGAATGCATGCATGCCTTTCAAACACTAAAGAAATTACTTGTATCTGCACCTATTATTGCAGTTCCCGATTTGGGACTACCATTTGAATTGATGTGTGATGCTAGTGATTTTGCACTAGGAGTAGTGTTAGGACAAAGAAAAAAATAAAGTGTTGCATGTAATTCAGTATGCTAGTAAAACGCTCACTGATGCACAATTGAATTACACCACCACTGAAAAAGAATTGTTGGCTGTGGTTTTTGCTTTTGATAAATTTCGTTCTTATTTGCTAGGTGCCAAGGTGATAGTCTTCACAGAGCATTCAGCACTCAAGCACCTATTAGCAAAGCAAGAAGTGAAACCGAGGTTGATAAGATGGATCCTATTGCTACAAGAGTTTGAGTTGGAGATACGAGATAAGAAGGGGTCAGAAAATGTGGTAGCAGATCATTTGTCAAGGATTGAACGACCAATTCAGGGAAATGAAGAGGAAAACCAAATCAAAGAAACGTTCCCAGATGAGAAATTAATGAGAGTTGAGGAGGCACCATGGTATGCAGATTTTGGGAATTACTTGTCGTCAAGAGTGCTCCCAATAGGCATGACATTCTAACAAAAGAGGAAGTTTTTCTCTGATTTGAAGTATTACTTTTGGGAAGAACCATTTCTTTATAAACACTGTGCTGATCAGATGATATGGAGGTGTGTTCCGAAAGAGGAAATAGAGAGTATCCTACAGCATTGTCATGAAAGGGAAGTTGGTGGTCATTTTGGAGGAGCTAAGACAGCAGCCAAGGTTTTGCAGTCTGGGTTCTATTAGCCGACCCTTTTCAAGGATTCCTTTCGGATGGTTCAGGAATGTGACCAGTGTCAACGGAGTGGGAATATTTCAAAGCGGGATGAGATGCCACTGAACAATATCTTAGTTGTTGAGCTTTTTGACGTATGAGGAATTGATTTCATGGGTCCTTTCCCAAATTCTTATGGGAATACGTACATTTTGGTAGCGGTGGACTACATATCAAAATGGGTGGAAGCAGTTACATTGCCATCCAATGATGCCCGATTGGTGGTTAATTTTGTGAGAAAGAACATTTTCTCGAGGTTTGGGGTACCACGAGCAATAATCAGCGATGGAGGATCACATTTTTGCTACAGGCAATTGGATGCACTGTTGGGGAAATCGGGGTAAATCATAGAGTCGTAACACCCTACCACCCACAGAGCAGTGGCCAAGTGGAACTGTCGAACAGAGAATTGAAAGGAATCTTGGAAAAGACAGTCAATGCATCGAGGAAGGATTGGTTATGGAGTTGGATGATGCATTGTGGGCTTACCGCATTGCATTTAAGACTCTAATTGGTATGTCTCCATTTAGCATGGTCTATGGGAAGGCATGTCACCTGCCGGTAGAGGTCGAGCATAAGGCATACTGGGTAGTCAAACAGTTAAACATGGACTTAAGAGTTGTTGGGGAGGAACAGATGCTGACTTTGAACGAACTTGATGAGTTCCATCATGAAGCTTATGAGAATGCTAGGATGTACAAGGAAAAAACCAAGAAGTGGCATGATAAGCATATTAGGAAGAAGAACTTTTGAAGTGGGGCAGAATATGTTATTGTTTAATTCTAGACTTAGACTTTTCTGGAAAACTTAAGTCTAGATGGTCCAGACCCTTCATAGTTACAAAGGTTTACCCATACGGATCGGTAGAGGTGTCCCATGAAGAGAAGGGCACATTTAAGGTCAACAGATAGAGATTGAAGCCGTACATTGATGGCGTGATGAGTTGCAAGTCAGTTGCCATCCGCCTTGACATCCCGACATGAGAACTTGAGAGAGTTGAGCTTTCCGACTATAAACAAGCACTCCTTGGGAGGCAACCCAAGTGTTTTAATTGATTATATTTTTATTGCTTTGCATTTGTTTTGTTATCTTTTGATTTTAGATGAAGTTTAATTTGTGCACTTTTGGGTGTTTCAAGTGAAGTTTCAAACTAAGGCGAAAAAAGAAAATGTTCTAGACTTCACCGCGACGAGGAACATTTAACAAAATTTGGAAGTGGAAAAGTCCCAGACTTCGCCGCGGCGACGATTGTTCTTCGTCGAGGTGAAGTATCTCCTGTATTTTTCCGCCGCGGCGAAGCAAGTGGGGTGAATTTTTGTTGAGGAAACTTCACCGTGGCAAAAATTGTTCTTCGCCATGGCATGGTAGGTACTGTATTTTTTCGCCGCGGCGAAGAATTTGTCTTCGTTGCGGCATCAACTGGGTTTTAAAAACCATAGAATTCGATTGATGAACTTTGCCGCAGCGAAGTATGCTTTTTATAAATACCCACTTTCTTTCTTCATTTTTCACGCAAACCTTCAAACACATTCAAGAAAAAATCTTTCCACTTTCAATCTTGAGCCTTTCCAATGAATTTCCATCACTTCTCCTAACTCCTAAACCATCCCAAACACAAAATCAACTCATTTTAGCGAGGATCTTTTGCGAAAAATTTAGGGAAACCCTTGGTTTGGAAAAATTGGGGATCTTGCGATTTGGATTGAAATCTGAGAAATTGGTGGTGAAAGCTTCTTAGGATTGGTAAGATTTCTAGCCCTTCTAACTTTGAATTACACAATTGCGAGTTTTGATTGTGGATCTGAAAATTTTGATTGTTGAAGTTAATTTTTGGGATTTTTGTGAAGTTTTTGTTTTGCTTGTGATTACGGAAGTGTGGATCTTGAATTATGTCATATTGAGAGTTCGGGTGTTTATTTTTGAAGTGTTTGGTTGATAGTGGAAAATTCGTAGTTTAGGGGTCATTTTACAGTTTTTGGAAGTTGTGGTGCTTGTGCAGGATTTAGTGTGGTTGTTCATAGGGTGCTTAGAATTGAATTTGTGAGTTGAGTTGTTGTGGGGAAAATTCTGGTCAAAGTACCATCCAAAGGTAAGGGAAAGGGGAAGAAAGTGGACAATTTGTTTATAAGTGACAACGCTCGAAAACGGTATGAAGGAGCAGCCCAAAGAAAGGATAAAGGATTCATTGTCGAGCGTGGATTGCTCACTGTCCAAGCTAAAGAATGGAGTCAAGGGAGACGTTGGGGGTTGTTTATGAGTCAACCCGTGAATGGAGCCGTAGAGCCGATCGTGAGAGAGTTTTTTGCTAACCTCCCTGAGTGTAATGAGGGGTTTGTCTATGTGAGGGGGATTGATGTACCCTTTGATGTAGAGGAGATAAATAAGTTCGTTGAATTACCTCAAATCTCCCGTGATGAGCATGCGGAGTGGAAATCGACATAATTTGATGATGATGTGATACTTTCGGTCTTAACAAAACCAGGTACCACTTGGGAGGTTTCAAAGAAAGGAAAGAAGACTATCAAGGGAACCAATCTAACTCCGATGGCTCGGTTGTGGAAATATTTTGTGAGTGCAAGGATGATACTAGAGACACATTATAGCACAGTAACTTATGAAAAGGCATTGCTTCTCTATTCCATTGCCATAAGGAAGAAAATTGATGTGGGGAACATTATTCTGAAGAGTATCAAGAATGCAGCTCAACCAAGGCGAGGCAGTTTCCCATTCCCATAGCTCATTACAGCATTGTGCCTTAAAGCAAAAGTCGAGAAGACTGATGATGAACCACTGATCCATGCTGCCCCAGTCCTCGACACCACCTATTATGATAAGCTTCTTGCACAGCAACCTGGTGAGCAGCCCAAAGCCGGGACAAAACGACAGTGAACCACCCAAGGCACTGCCACATCATCCAGTTCCACAGCCACTATGAGGGAAATGATGCAGCAGATGATGGGTCAGATGAGAGGCATGGCAAAATGTCAGGATTGGCTGGCAGAGCAGACCCAGATGATGTATGACATGCAGAAGAGTAGCTTCAAGAAGCTCAACGTTGATACTGTAGAATTTCAATGGCTGACTAGGATTCAGATGAATGGATGGACTCCGAATCAGAAGAGGATGATACCGAGGGAGATGAGGAGGCCGAAGAATGAGCACCTATTTTTGTTATTTTTCTTTGTTTTTAGTTGTTTTTGTAATTCATTTCGAACATTGAACTCAGTTGATACTTTTTGTTTTGGATTTTTTTAGTTGTTTTAAGTTGTTTCATTTTTGTTTTAATTTCGTAGTTGATGTAAAGACAAGATTAGGGTTGTAATATTTTTATATTAGTCAGTGAATTTTTCTAACACAGTGGACACAACAGTTTCCAATTGTTTTTACAGATGTTGGTGATGAAAAAGTCAATGACCGGGTGTGCACACTGTTGAGCAAAACTTCCACTTCACGGATTAATCAGGGAACTATCTCGTACCTTTATCGATTCTTTTTTTCTATTCCTAATTTATGCATAATGTGACATTGGGGACAATGTCATCTTTAGTTTGGGGGTAGGAAAAATTTGAGAATTTTTGGACTTTTGTTTATTTTATTTGGTTTTATTGTGTATGCCAATGATGAATTGTATAAATCGATGATGAGAATAGGGTTGTTGGGATTTTATTGTTGAAAAATGTTAAGCATTGCTTCAAGTTTATGTTTATTCATTGAATTTTGATTGAGATTTGTTGAGTGGTTCAACCACCATATTCATTTATTTCGGCATGCTTAGATTCATTTTATGTGGTTAGGTAAAGTTTGATAATGTTGGTGGACTCTAAAACCTAGTAGAGAAATGCTTGAGGCAAAATTCTAGGAATGGACATTGTTGAGGAAATGATTTAGACATTTTTCGAATCGTTTGAGTCTTTCTAGCCAACCCACGAATGAATTTTCCACTAGTCACCCATTTGAACCTTATGAGATTATCATTGCTTTTTATTTTCTTGCAAACCAAAAATTATCTGATCCAATTACCCTAAACGCATAGTCATACCCTTTAGTAGAATTTTGGACTTAATGCAAACATAAGGAACTTAAAGAGTTGTGTGAATGAACTAAAAGAATAGTTTGGGGGTTATGAGAAGGGAAAGAAGAATAAGAGAGGTAATTAACCTCAATTTGATTACTGTTTCAAAAAAAAAAAAAAAACAGAATTAAAAAATTTCATTGCAATAGCAAAAATAACAATTATATATTGTTGAGGGTTGTAAATTGGTTGACACCTTGAGTAATGGTTGAGAAAGAAAGTGAAAGTTGATGGAAGTTTTAGCGTTTGCTTTAAGGAAACCGAGTTCTCTTGTTGACTATCTTTTCCTTTCCTTTGGAGCCCAATGCCCGAACCTAACGTTACAAGCTTGCAAAGACCTTTTGATTCTTAGCGATGTCTAATCCTCAAAGAAAGTGAAAGTTGATGGAAGTTTTAGCGTTTGCTTTAAGGAAACCGAGTTCTCTTGTTGACTATCTTTTCCTTTACTTTGGAGCCCAATGCCAGAACCTAACGTTACAAGCTTGCAAAGACCTTTTGATTTCTTAGCGATGTCTAATCCTCATTAGTGTAGAGTAGTTCGATATTTAGGCTTATGGAGTCTGCTGCCATTTGAGAAACTTTGCATTTCTTCATAAAACAATCCGGGAAGTCGGAAGATAGATTGAAGTGGGGATCACCTACTCGAGGGACCAATAGAGAAAGATAGTCGATGCAACTTATAACTTCTTGAAGTGTTGAACATTTTTCTAGTAATAATTTTGCAACAACCTTTGAGACTTGTATAAATTCTAGGCAGTTCGTGTGCTGAGTTGAGTCTTATGTTTTTCTTTTTAAATTTTTGTAATTTTGCTGTTTTGCATTTGTTTGGGCGTTTGTTATTTTTCTTTCATTTTGTTTTGCACCTGATGCTCGGGGAAGAGCATGTCTTTAGTTTGGGGGTATTTGATAATCCGAGAATTATACTGATTTTATTAGGCTTTTTGGCCGGATTTTAGATACTTCTTAGTTCATTTTTGCCTGAATTGATTCTTAATTCTCTACATTTTGTGTTTCAGACCGAAATGGACACTTTGAGCAAATAATGAGCGAATTGGAGTTTATGGACCCAGAAGTGAGCGGATCTCGGAATTTGGAAGAGTTCTGAAGTAGATGGAAGCACTATGAAGCTTATTCCCATGGGAAAGCATTGGGATTAAAGATTCAAGCAAAGAAACAAGCTAAGGGCAATTTTGTAAATTTAGAATTATTCATGAAGGTTCGCCGCAGCGAAGGAAGTTAACAATGGGATTCCAACTTACCTCGTCGCTGTGGTGACGTCTACGAATTTTAGATTTCTTCAAAACGCACAGTTTCATTTTAGGAAAGTTTTAGGTTTTTAGGGCGACGTATAAAAGGAACACTTTGCCAGTTTTGTAGGGGAGACGTTTTTGCCTTGTTTGAGAGTTTTTCTTTAACATTACTTTGATTGTTGTTGAGAAAGAGGGAGGATTGGAGATTTGACCTTGGAGATTCTTCAACTAGGGGAGATATCTTTTCTTTCTCTTTATTTCAATATGCTTACTGTTATATTTACTGTTTTCATATTAAATTAGTTATGAACTAACCCTTTTTGGGTTAGGGTTTTGACGAACTTCGGATTTTTATGGATTAATGAATTGATTACTGTTATTTCCATCCTCTATTGCATAGATTGTGTGGTTATTCTGTTTTTATGGAATTTATTTGATGAACATGATGAGATTGAGAAATTAATCATGTTGATTTACCATTGTAGTATTAAATGCTAGAGATAGATTTAAGAACTAATGAAATCAATCTAGGGTTCTATTAGCTTAATGAACTTGATTCAATTATCCTTCAATTTGTTGGGTGCGGAAGTGTAATAGAGAAAAGTAGGAATTCATAGCCTGAGAAAGTATGTTTGACAATTTAGAGAACTCGATTTACAATCCATCCATGTGAGTGTGGAATTAGTGTAATCCATTAAATCCATCCATAGAGTCCGAATTAAGTCAAAACCCTAACCGTTTGTTAAATTGATATTATCCTTGCGTTTAATGTAACGCCCCACTTGAGGTACGTAGTTATTTTTTCTTCTTTTGCTCTTGTTTGAGTTGGTTTCTTGGTAATATTGTTTGGTTGACCTTTGATTGAGTGTTATGTTGAATACTTGCCCTGAAATTGGTTGAAAATAGAAGAAGTTCAGTGTTCCAAGCTTCGCCGGGGCGAAGAAGAATCTTCGCCATGGCGAAGAGGTGTTGAAGCCACGGGAAGCTGCTGGACAGTTTCGCCGCGGCGACAGGCCGACCAAAATGTTTGTTAAGTTTTAGATATTTTCTTCCCTAAAGGCAATTTGACCATTCTACCCCTAATTAGCAGGAAAAGCGGGGAGTAAAATGTAAGGAATTTCCATGGAGAATATGTTGCTATGGGGGTGTGTTTGTAATGAATCAAAGGATATAGATAGAATTCCCAAAGAAGAGTAAGGGCAAAATGGGAATGCTTGTGTATAAATTTCATTAAAAGGAATTAAGTCATTGCAAACCCTTTATTCTTCTTCTCCATCGCCACTCTCCTCTCTTGCTTCCTCTCAAATTCTCTTTCTTTTGATCAAGGAGTTTTAAAGGGCTTTTGGAGTGATTTGGGGTAGAAAATCAACCTAAGGCATCCTAAGGTAAGGATTCTTGCTTTGGTTGTGAAGCTTTGTGAGTTTTTGTATATATTGAATATTGAGGGTTTTTGTTCTTTTGTTTAAGAGTAGAGAAAAAAAAAAGTCAAGCAAACCAAGTGAAAGGAAGAGTTAGTGAAATCTCTCTATAACAAGGTAAGTAAACCCCAACCCAAGTTGAGATTTGGGAATTTTCTTGATTAGGGTTTTGATAGCACTTATGTATGTATGTTATATACATGTTATATGCCATGTTATTAAGGCTTAAATAGAGATTTCTAGTGCTTTGTGATTGTTTATACATTGCAAATATAAGAAGTGAGATGTGGGTTGGAAAGGTAGTTTGAGATGGAATTGAAGGGTATTGAGGAATCCTTTTGGAAGTGTCTTTCTTTGGCAGGATATGTGGCTATGTGAGGGGATTTCTCCCCATTTTGGATGGTTAGAGAAAGATTTAGAATTATTGTTATAGTAGAGTTTTATTCTGCACTTGAGTTGTTTGATGAAATGCCTAATAGAGGTTTGAGTATGAGTAGTGAACCTTAATTCTTGCAACATTGCATGTTGGCATTTCATAAGTGCATTAGTGGAGATGAACCATCCATAGGCATTAATTGTGCATTGAGAAGTGACCTAAGAAATAGTAGGAAACTTTGTGTATGCACTTGCTCTATGAGTAGAGAACTTTGTGGATGCAACTACTCTAAGGGTAAGAGAATGAGAAGTGCTAGAATAGAGAGAATAAGAAGAGTATTAGAAATGGGTGGGTGCTTTGTGATCATCACCCGACAGTTATGAGAATCGGGTTGATGCTTTGTGATCACCACCTGAATAGCCATTAGAAATGGGTTGATGCTTTGTGATCATCACCCGATAGGTATTAGAAACTGGTGGATGCTTTGTGACCATCACCTTGTTAGTTATTAGAAAAGGGGTTGATGCTTTGTGATCATCACTCGATATTTATTAGAGATGGGTTGATGCTTTGTGATCATCACCCGACAGTGATTAGGAATGGGTTAATGCTTGGTGATCGTTACCCAAAAGTCATGAGGAACGGGTAGGTGCTATGTGGTCTCCACCTGATAGTTACGAAAACCGGGTAGGTGCTTTGTGATCCTCACTCGGTAGTCACTAAGAACGGGTTGGTGCTGTGTGAATTCCACCCAATAGTCATGAAGAGTGACATGGTGCTGTGTGAACGCCATCTGGCCGTACCTCCGGTAAGATGAGGCCATGACGTTTAGTAGGAAACAACAGAAAGTGTGAGGAAAGAATTAAGAGTAATACATACGGGGATAGACAGATAGAGGGTTTTACTTACTGAGCATTATTTTGTGCTCACCCCGTTATTTTCCTTTGTGGATGCAGGATCTAGGTGACGATGCAGTCAGAGGGGCGTCGGCAAGCGAGGAGCAATAGCTACACTGTTTCCCCTGTTTTGTCTTTTAAAATGGCATTTTTGTAAATGACGTTCTTTGTGTATGAAAGACGTATGACTTATAATAAAAAAGAAAAAGTTTTGGGCCCATTTTCTATTGTTATTATGCATGCATTGTACTAGTTTACAGCAGTTGTTACATTTAATTTCTTTCTTTCAATTTTCAGTTTTTAATACTTAGAGGTTTTGTTTTTAGTTAAATTTTAATTCTCCCATTAATCCAAACAATTGCGGTTACTCCAACTTGAGAAACACTTAAGAAAGTTAGTGCTTAACAAATCAATCCTCGTGGGAATGATACTCACTCATCATTTTATTACTTTGTGCGACTAGTGCACTTGCTACATTGCATGTTGTAGTTACAATGCATCAGTGGACCTACCTAGTTAGAAATGGAGCACATGTGGCTGCAATGGCTATAGGGACTTATTGTTTATCTTTGCCTACGAGCTTGTTGTTGGAACTACATAATTGTTATCATGTACCTTCTATTTCTAGAAATATTCAGTATCCATTTTGAATAATATAGGGTATCATTTTGAGATATCTAATAGATTGTTGTCCTTTAGTTTGAATGGTATTCTATTTGGAATTGCAAGGTTATATAACGGGTTATATGTTCTTGATTTAAACAATAAAGATATTCTCAATGTTGAAACCAAGAAAGCTAAACATAGTGATCAAAACCAGACATATCTCTAGCACTTTAGATTGGGTTATGTTAATAAGATCCGCATTGCAAAACTTCAAAGGGATGGAGTTTTGGACCCTTTTGACTTTCAGTCATTTGAGGTATGCGAGTCATGCTTGTTAAGCAAGATGACCAAGTCTCCTTTCACAGGACAAGTTGAAAGGGCTACTGAATTGTTAGGCATCATCCATAGTGATGTATGTGGTCCACTAACAGTTGAAGCCAGAGGTGGATATTTATACTTCATCACATTTATTGATGATTTTAGTAGATATGGTTATGTCTACCTTATGAGACATAAATCTGAAGCCTTTGATAAGTTCAAAGAATTCAGGAATGAAGTACATAATATGTTGGGCAAAAGTATTAAAGCTCTTCGGTTGGATCGAGGAGGTGAATACTTAAGCTTAGGGTTTTCTGAATACTTAAGCTCAGGGTTCTTGAAGGAATGTGGGATAGTATCACAACTCACCCCTCCGTATACACCCCAACACAACGGAGTGTCTGAAAGGAGGAATATGACCTTACTTGACATGGTTAGGTCCATGATGAGTTTTAGTGATCTACCTGCATCATTCTGGGGTTATGCCCTAGAGACTTCGACTCACGTTTTGAACCGTGTGCCATCAAAGTCTGTAGATAAGACTCCATATGAACTATGGAGTGGGCGAAAGCCCAACTTATCATATCTAAGGATTTGGGGTTGCGAAGAATATGTTAAGAAATTGACTTTGAACAAGTTGGGCCCAAAATCTTGTAAATGTATATTTTGGGGTATCCAAAGGAGACAAAAGGATACTATTTCTACCACCCAGAAGAGCACAAAATCTTTGTTGCTGGTTCTAGTGTCTTTCTAGAAAAGGAATTTTTCATAAGAAGTACTAATGGAAGAAAAGTAGAACTTGATGAAGTTCTAAAACCACAAAATGTACTAGGACAAAGGACGGGATGATGTGCCACAGGAAGTGGTTGAACATTATGAGGAGGTTACTCCACAACTTGTGGATCAAAATGAACCACCTCAAGTAGCACAGGAGCTGTTAAAGTAGATGCCCTATAGCCAATCAATTATTGTAGAATTGACTCTTTGTAATAATGTTCATTAATCAATAATAAAAGGCATTTTATTCTATATCGCGTAAATCATTATTATTGCAATATGTATTGATATATGTCCTTAGAATGGTAGAACCATGACGAGGGTATCAAGTGTTTCAAATCTTGATAGTGAGAACCCTATGAGCACATATGGTGGCCATTCTAGAAACATCTGTAGGCCTAGTATTATTCTAAAGTAAGGGCGCATATAATACGGTAAGGCTATCATAGTGTTGAACGACCCTGTCGAAAGACAGTGACTAATCTCACTTGTCAAGGTTGTTTGGTGACAACTTGGTGCAACACATGGGTGCTTGCTATAGGCGGATATACCACAGCAAGTTCACTGGATAAACCCACTAGAGGATTCCATATGGATGGTAACCCTAGTGTCTATGGAACTAATCCTCTAACAAATGGTGGTGCATGTGATCCTTAGACTTGAGATCACCAGAGCGCCTTGTGCACCGATTAGTGTAGTTTGACACTAGCCTAACGCAGTTCTATTCATAGTTCTCAATATGGTGGTGATTGGCTGCATCGAGGAGTGTATCAAGACTATTGATAAGCGTATTTTACACTATGATTTTGCATTGAATTTTGATAGGATTTAGGATACTTTTCATACAATTTGGGCCATAATTGCTACCTAATTCTATTAATTTGTCTTTGTAGGCCTAAACGATGATTTTTAGCATAAATGACAGTTTTGACCGTAAATTGTGTAACTTGAGGTTGAAAACTCGGAATGACCTTGAATTTAGAAGTTTTGGAAAGCTAAGAAGAAGAGCTACAACGTTCATGTTTTGGGTTTTTCCTAATTCTGACTGGAAAAAGGTGAAAACTTGGCTTGAAGTCGTGAAAAGGACGCTGGGAACTGAAGAAAAACGTCTTTGGACGTGCTTCATTATTTCTGCCATCACTTGATCTGTAGACCTCGGATTGTGCTGATTCTTGAACTACCAGAAAGATAATTTAAAGGGCTACAATTAATATGTTTAACACTTCCAGATTCTAACTCTATAATGCTCAAATTGGGCCTGTAAGTCTTCGCCGCGGCGAGGAAAAGGCTTCGCCGCGGCGAAACTGCATCGATGCAAAAATAAAACGACGCGTTTTGGCTTGCTAGGGCTTCATCCTTAAGTGAGAGAGGTATAAATTAGAGTGAAAAGGAAGAGAAAGAGGGCTTGGTTCGTGATTTGGGAGGCAGCTTATGGAAGGAGAAGATTATTGAAGATTTGGGTTTCAAATTAGAGAAGATTTCTCCATCTTTTGCTTGCTTTTCAATGATGAATCTTGATTCAGTTTGTTTTTGTTGTTTTATTTCGTTTTTGAGTATGAACTGAGTTGTTTAGCTAGGGTTTGATGTAATCTTGATACAATGATTCAAATTTATATGGATTGAATTACTTTGAGTTTTAATTTCATGATTGAGTGTTTATCTCTTTGCGTAATGTCTTTTGGATGTTTGATCACCATTCAAATGTGTGTTGTTCACAATGAGACTGAGAAGTGATTTGTGATTGTGAATCTTGGGATAAATACCATAGATTAGCAAACGCTAGAGATAGGTTTAGCGATCTATGAAATCTAGATAGAATTCCACAAAGCTTAAAATCCTTTGAACTATTAATCTTCATTTTGTTGGGTGCGGAAGCTTAATAGGGATAAGTAGGGAAATGTAGCATGAGAATGTATGTTTTACAACTTAGGGAATTCGATTTTCAATCAAGGAATTAGAACTTGGGTAATAGATTCTATGATTTGGGTCAGCGTATTTAGGTGAATTCAACACCCTAGCATTTATTTTAGAATTGTTTAATTAGTTAAGTTGTTGGGTTTTGCATTTGTATTTAGTTTCTTAATCTTCCATCAATCCAATTTATTGTTGCTTCAATTAGGACATAAACTAGAAAAATCAGTAATTAGTAACACTATCTTCGTGGGAACGATACTCACTCATCACTCTATTACTTGAGCGACTAGTATACTTGCTAGTTTTGCATATTGTAGTAAACACGCATCAATTATGGTGGATAGACAGAAGATTCATCACTCCCGGGTACGGGAGAAAGTTATCTCACGACACAATTCAGTATATGGCAATGACACTAAGCCTGTGGCCACAGTGGGATTGAGTTGTTGCTCTATCTAGTTTATAATACAGGTCATTGGTCCAAAAACTGAATACATAATATCGAGGGTAACAGAAGGTTGACACTATTTCTATGCCTTCATCTCATCGAGATAATGTATGATGAAAGGATCAAATTGTACGATAACCATATCGTTGACAGGTAGCTATTTTGCTAAATCCGAATCTATCGGGTGGCCATGATGCCTTGCTAGGGGCCAATCTTGGTCTATGTATTAGTGAGACGATTAATTGGTGTTAATCGCGATACTATACACTACCGGTATGATGAGGAGCCTATGGGTCACACACATAGAAGATAATTTAAGACTCGGGAAGAAAGAAAGGTGTTTTCGTCTTTTTGGGCGAAAGGGTATTTTGGTAATTTCACAGTGCAATTAAATTTGTTGAGTCATAGCCTTTTATTTAATTTGTTAGAAAAATTAAATAAGTGAAATTACATTTGAATATGCGTTAGCATATATTTAAATAAATTATCATTATTGTTAAATGTTAATATATATATATATTAAATATATATTAATTGATTTTAATTGAAGATAATGATGAATTAAAATAAATATCTAATTGGGAGTGTTTGGTAACATAGGGTGTTTGGGTTGGAGCCCAAGCCTATTCCATTTGGGAATAAGGCAATTAAAAACATCACTATAAAAGAAAATGTTTCTTTGTAAAATGTAATTGTTATTCATTACACTCATTTTTCACTGAAAAGAGAAAAACACATAGCCCCAAAACTCTCTCCCACGCCAGATTTTGCTTTTGCAAAGAATCAAAGTTCTTCTTTGATTTTTCTTCTTGTTTCTTAAGGCTAAGGAGGATCTAGCAAATCTCTTCTTAGTTCCTTGTGATTGTCTTCGTGTGGACTACATCGGTTAGATCCTACACTTGGGTCGGTAGCAAAATACGTTTAGAGACAACTTGGAGGAGCATCCAAACGCGGGTATGGTTTCTAAACTTCAAACTGATTTTTCTGCAGATTCTTATAATGTATGAACTATGATTTTTGTACCCGGATCTTGGTTCTAAGGAACAATCCATGTTGTTTATGTTTTTGTTTTCTGCTGCGTAAATGGGTCATTCACTAACAGGCGCTACGTAGATCTGGGAGAGTACACCATGAGCCCAAGAGATATGGTTATCTTATGACTCAACATGGTGACGTACTAGTCTACCAAGACGGTGAACCCAAAACCTATGAAGATGCTATAGCAGATCTAGATTCCTTTAAATGGCTTGAAGCCATGAAATCTGAGATGGACTCCATGTACCAGAACCAAATATGGTCTTTGTTGGAACCACCTGAATGGGTAAAACCTATAAGGTGTAAATGGGTCTTCAAGAAGAAGACTGACATGGATGGCAAGGTGCATACTTATAAGGCACGACTGGTTGCCACAGGTTTCAAACAAATTCATGGAATTGACTACGAAGAAACCTTTTCGTCGGTTGCCATGATTAAATCCATCCAGATTATGCTTGCGATTGCTGCATACCATGACCATGAGATTTGGCAAATGGATGTCAAAACAGCTTTTTTGAATGGAAACCTTGAAGAGGATGTGTATTTGACATAACCCAATGGTTTCGATCTTGATGGGCAAGCTGATAGGGTATACAAGTTGCAAAGATCCATATATGGACTTAAGCAAGCCTCTAGGAGCTGGAACATTCATTCTGATGAGGCCGTAAAAGAATTCGGTTTGATCAAGAATGAAGGTGAGCCCTGTGTTTACAAGAAAGTGAATGGGAGCATAGTGGCATTCCTAGTGTTGTATGTCGATAACATACTTTTGATCGGGAATGATATACCGAACTTGCAATTGGTAAAGACTTGGTTATCCAAGTGCTTCTCCTTGAAGGACTTAGGGGAAGCAGGGAAGCAGCCTACATCCTTGGAATAAAGATTTATCGTGATAGATCGCGTAGGTTGCTTGGCCTAAGTCAGAGTGCATATATTGACAAAGTACTGAAAAGATTTAGTATGGAAGAATCCAAGAAGGATTTTCTTTCGATGTCACATGGTGTTTATCTCTCTAAGGAAATGTGTCTTAGAACACAAGATGAGAGAGATAAGGATGAAGAGGATCCCATATGCATAAGTAATTGGATCCATCATGTATGCCATGCTATGTACTCGGATTGATGTCTCATGTGCTTTGAGCACTTGTAGTAGATATCAATCGGATCCAGGTGAGCATCACTAGATGGCTGTCAAGAACATTCTTAAGTACCTGAAGAGAACTAAAGATATGTTCTTGGTTTATGGAGGGGAAGATGAGCTCACTGTAAGAGGATACAGTGATGCTAATTTCCAAATGGACAAAGATGATTATCGATCGTAATCAGGGTTCGTATTTTGTCTCAACGGGGGTGCAGTGAGCTAGAAGAGCTCTAAGCAAAGCACCGTAGGGGACTCTACAATGGAGGCTGAGTATATTGCATAATTCGATGTGGCCAAGGAGGCACTCTGGATTAAGAAGTTCGTTACCAAACTTGGTGTGGTTTCCACGATTGTTGATCCAATAGACATCTATTGTGACAACAATGGAGCAATCGCTCAAGCCAGGGAACCATGGTCTCATCAGAAGTCCAGACACATACTCAAAAGATTCCATCTCATCAGAGAAATAGTTGAGAGGAAAGATATGCAGATCAGTAAAATGCATACTGACTATAATCTCGCAGATCCACTGACAAAGCCTCTGTCGTTGTAGAAGCATGAAAGGCACTTGAGATCATTTGGTATTAAATACATGAATGATTGGCTATAGTGCAAGTGGGAGATTGTTAGAGTAGGTGCCCTAGAACTAATAAATTATTGTAGAATTGACTCTTTGTAATAATGTTCATTGATCAATAAAAGGCATTTTATTCTATATCGCGTAAATCATCATTGTATGTATTGATATATGTCCTTAGAATGGTAGAACCGTGACAAGGGTATCAAGTGTTTCAAATCTTGATAGTGAACCCTATGAGCACATATGGTGGCCATTCTAGAAACGTTCGTAGCCCTAGTATTATTCTGAAGTAAGGGCACAGATAATACAGTAAGGCTATCATAGTGTTGAACGACCTTGTCGAAAGGCAGTGCCTGATCTCACTTGTCAAGGTTGTTTGGTGACAACTTGGTGCAACACATGGGTGGAAATGGAAATTAGAGATTAGAGCGTTGACGTGTTTGTCGGGAGTCCTAATGAAATTAGGAAAAAAAAAGAGGACTTTTTCCTTTAAATAACAAGTTCTTTTGTTGGAGGAATTTTGACAGATATGGCTCGACAAAAGAACTTAACTTAAGTCATAACATAAAAATGAATTGTGCAAAAATCGATAGTTTCATCTTTTGAGTCTTGGTTGAATATAATAAGAGGAACACGCATTTCTTTTTGTTGTAGGCAAGTTCACTAGACTGACCCACCAGAGGATTCCATATGGATGGTAACCCCAGTATCTATGGAACAAATCCTCTAACAAATGGTGGTGCATGTGATCCTTAGACTTGAGATCACCAGAGCGCCTTGTGTATCGATTAGCGTAGTTTGACACTAGCCCAACGCAATTCTATTCAGAGTTGTCAATATGGTAGTGATTGGCTTCATCAAGGAGTGTATCAAGACTATGGTGGATCGACAGAGGATTCATCACTCCCGAGTACGGGGGAAGTTATCTCACAGCACAATTCAATAAATGGCAATGACACTAAAGCTGTGGCCACAGTAGGATTTAGTTGTTGCTCTATCCACTTTATAATTCTGGTCATTGGTCGAGTAACTGAGGTTGACACTATTTCTATGCCTCAGTCTCGTTGAGATAACGGATGATGAAAGGATTGAATTGTACGGTAACCATATCATTGACAGGTACCTGCTTCACTGAATTCGAATCTATCAGGTGGCCATGATGCCTTGCTGAGGGCCTATCTTGGTCTGTGTGTAATGAGACGATTAATTGGTGTTAATCGCGATACTACACACTACGGTATGATAAGGAGCCCACGGGTCACACACATAGAAGATAATTTAAGAGCCAGTTTATAAGAATGGAGTTTTTGTCTTTTTAGGCAAAAAGGTATTTTGGTTATCTCATAGTGCAATTAAATTTGCTGAGGTCGTAGCCTTTATTTAATTTAATATTAAAATTAAATAAGTGAGATTACATTTTAAATATGTGTTCGCATATATTTAAATAAATTATCATTATCATTATTGTTAAATGTTAATATATATATATTAATTGAATTTAATTGAGATAATGATAATTAAAATTAAAATATCTAAATGGGGTTGTTTGGATACAAGGGGTGTTTGGGTTGGTTGCCCAAGTCTATTCCATGATGGAATAGGGCAAAGTGTGTACTATATAAGTGCAACACTTTGTGAATTAAATAATTAATTCATTCAATCATTTAGACTAAAATTCCAACCCCCTTTTTCTCTCTTCCCATGCCAGTTTGCCTTGTTGGTTGAATCAAATATTATTTGATTCCTTCTTGGTTCTTAAGGCTAAAGAGGATCTAGCAAATCCCTCTTTAGTTCCTTGGGTTTAACTTCGTGTGGACTACATTGGTTCGATCCTACTCTTGGATCGATAGCAAAACCCGTTCAGAGACAAGTTGGAGGAGCCTCCAAACGTACGTATGATTTCTGAATTTTCTGCAGATTCTAATACAATGTATAAACTGTAAATTTGTGCCCTAATCTTGGTTCTAAGGAGCAATCCATGTTGTAAATAATTTTTGTTTTCCGCTGCCATGAGTTGATCGTTTCCTGACATAAGCCTAGAATGATGCGGGTAGATCACTCAAACTCATCATGTACCTAATCATATCAAGTAAGGTCCTATTCCTCCTTTCAAAAACACAAATGTGTTGGGATGTGTACGGAGGGGTGAGTTGTGAAACTATCCCACACTCCTTCAGGTATTCAGAAAACCTGAAGCACAAGTATTCACCTCGTTGATCCGACAGAAGAGCTTTAATACTTTTGCCCAACATATTATGTACTTCACTATGAATTCTTTAAATTTATCAAAGGCTTCAGATTTATGTCTCATAAGGTAGACATAACCATACCTACTGAGGTCGTTAGTAAACGTGATGAAATACGAATATCCACCTCTGGTTTCAATTTTTTGTGGACCAGGTACATCATTATGGATGACGCCTAACAATTCAGTATCCCTTTCACTTTGCCCTGTGAAAGGCGACTTGGTCACCTTGCCTAAAAGGCATGACTCGCATACCTCAAATGATTGAAAGTCAAAAAGGTCCAAAACTCCATCCCTTTGAAGTTTTGCAATGCGGGTTTGATTAACATGACCCAATCTACAATGCCAGAGGTATGTTTGAGTTTGATCGCTATGTTTAGCTTTCTTTGTTTCCACATTGAGAATATCCTTATTGTTTAAATCTAGAACATATAATCCATTATGTTACCTTGCATTTCCATATGGAATACCATTCAAACTAAAGGACAACAATCCATTAGAAATCTTAAAACGATATCCCATATCATCCAAAGCGGATACATATATAATGTTTCTTGAAATGGAAGGTGCTAAATAACAATTATTAAGTTCTAAAATTAAGCCAATAGGAAATAATAAACAATAAGATCCTATAGCCAATACAGCCACGTGTGCTCCATTTCCAACTCGTAAGTCCATTTCTCCCTTGGCGAGCAATCTACTCGCCTTAGTCCCTGCACATCAGTACAAATATGAGTACCACATCCTGTGTCAATGACCTAAGATGTTGAAGGAGAGAAGTTAATCTCAATCATGTACATACCTGAAGTTGAAGAGTATTACTTCTTCTTGTTTACAAGGAAAGCCTTGTAGTGTTTCTTCCAGTGGTCATGCTTGCCACAATAGAAGTAGACTACCTTCCCACCCTTTCCAATGCCACCCTCAAGCTTGGGGTTGAGCTTCGGATTGGCTTTGGCCTTTCCCCTGCCCTTACCTTTACCTTTACTGGCAGTAACCAGTAAAACAAGCTTGGACTTTTTATGTCATGCTCTGTAGTCTTAAGCATGTTTAGAAGCTCTGATAGGGATTTCACCATCATGTTCATATTGAAATTCATTATGAATGGTGAAAAGGAATCAGGTAGTGATTGCAAAATTAAATCCACTTGTAAGTCTGCATCCACACCAAACCCCAAAGTCTCAAGCCCCTCTATGTACCCAATCATCTTAAGCACATGAGGACCAACTTGGGCTCCCTCAGTCATACGACTCCTAAACAATGCGCTCGACACCTTATACCTCTCATGATCAGCATTTCCTTTGAAAACCTCCTTGAGGTGCAGAATCATGGTAGCAGCATCCATATTCTCATGTTGCTTTTGCAACTCAGATGTCATCGATGCTAGCATAATGCATTGAACATTATCAGCATTATCAAGAAACTCTTGGTAAGTATCCTTTACTTCCTGAGTGGCATCAGGATCAGGCTTAACTATATAAGGCTTATCTAGTGTTAGTCACTGATGGGGTTTGCACAACGGAAATTAAAAATAAAATCCCCAACAACAACATTGAACCCAAGAACCTTATACCTGATTTACGTTATTTACATATGAAATAATATTGAATATAAAATTTCCAAATTTCATACCAGCGTTTGGAGGCTCCTTCAATTGATACGAATTGTTCCTACTCTGAGATAAGAGTGAACTCTCGGTATCCACATGAAGACAAGATGGCAATCAACTTGCGGTCTCAAGTGCTAGCAAGACACACATGTAAAAAGGATGCATAATTTTTCTTCAAGAAAAATTCTCTTCTCCACTAGGTGAAAAACGTGAGAGAGAGTGAGGTGAGTGGCTTGGATTTAATTAATGTGTTCTCTCCTTTTATTTTAATTTTAAGTTGCCTTTTATATGCAACAAAAATTAAAATCCTAATCTAGTTAGGAATAAATATATTCCATGACTAGAATAGTAAATCCTTATTACCAAACAAGGTAATAATCCACATGGCATCTTATTCAAATTCAAATATGATTTTCATATTCATATATTTTCTTTATTAATATCATCAAATATTAATATTAAATAATATATATATATATATATATAATATTTAAATAAATATATTTAAATACATAATCTCACTAATTTTAATTTCAATATGAAATTAAATACAGGCAATGACCTCAACAAATTTAATTGCATTGTGAGATCACCAAAATGCCTTTTCATCTAAAAAGATGAAAATATCCTTTCCATCATAAATGATGAAAATACCCTTTCATCACAAATGATGAAAATACGCTTTCTCACCCATTCATCCTTAATCTGCCTTCTATGTGTGTGACCCGAAGGCTCCTCATCATATCGGCAATGAGTAGTCTCGCGATTGACACCAATCAATTGTCTCCCTAAACACAGACCAAGATTGGCCTCTGGCAAGACATCATGGCCACCCAATAGATTTGAATTCGGCGAAACAGCTTGCCTATCAACGATATGGTTATTGTGCAAACCGATCCTTTCATCATCTGTTATCTCATCGAGGGTGAGGTACATAAATAGTGTCAACCTCAGTTATCTTTGATATCTTTCTATTCAGTTACTGGACCAATAACCAGAATAATAAATTGGATTGAGTAACAACTCAATCCCACAGTAGCCATAGCTTTGGTGTCATTGTCATTCACTGAATTGTGCTGTGAGATAACTTCTCTCGTACCTGGGAGTGATGAATCCTTTGTCTATCCACCATAGTCTTGATACACTCATCGATGCAGCCAATCACTACCGTATTGATAACTCTGAATAGAACTATGTTGGGCTGGTGTTAAACTACACCAATTGATGCACAAGGCGCTCTGGTGATCTCAAGTCTAAGGATCACATGCACCACCATTCGTTAGAGGATTTATTCCAGAGACACTAGGGTTACCATCTATATGGAATCCTCTAGTGGGTCTGTCTAGTGAACTTGCCTATAGCAAGCACCCATGTGTCGCACTAGGTTGTCGGCAAACAACCTTGACAAGTGAGATCAGTCACTGTTTTCCAACAGGGTCATTCAACACTATGATAGCCTTATCGTATTATCTGTGTCCTTGGTCAGAATAATATTGGGGCTACAGACATTTCTAGAGTGGCCACCATATGTGATCATAGGGTTCTCCCTATCAAGATCTGAAACATATGATACCCTCATCATGGTTCTACCATCCTAAGGACATATATCAATATACGCAATTATGATTTACATGATATAGAAGAAAATTGCCTTTTATTGATTAATAAACATTATTTCAGAAAGTCAATTATACAGTAATTGATTGCCTCTAGGGCACTCACTCTAACATCTAAGATGTAGAATTTCTTTTTGGACTTTAGTACAATCTAAATATTTTGATACTAGTCTGAGAAATTGGATCTACCTAGCCTATTTTCTTTCTCGATTATCGATCGCAGGTTGGTATTGCTCATTTTGGTGAATCTACAAACGCAAAAAAGTGAAAGTTATTATCATGTTTATTATTACTATTATTATTATTATTATTATTATTATTATTATTATTTAACAAGGTCTTTTATTAAATAATTGCTCCCACTATTTTCCTTAAGCCAATAGCCCACATTATTAACTCGGGAAAGCCTAAGATGTGTTAGGAGATAAGTTTATTTCAATCATGAACATACCTTTAGAAGAAGATACAGTAACAATTTTTTTTCTTGTTCATTAGGAAAGCCTTGCAGTGTTTCCTCCAGTGGCTGGGATGGCCATAATAAGGATAAACGCTCTTCCTTTCCTTGATGTATCCTCCGCTGATTCATGAGCTAAACCAACATCGGACTCAACATTAACTTTGCCTAAGCGGAAGTCAAGTTGGCATCAACCAATATCAAAGCATTATCCATGTCTCGCTCCATGGCCTCCAATATCCCCAGAAGATCAGGTAGGGTTTTCCCCTCATTGTTCCCAACAAAGTCTTGAACATGCCGAGAACAAGTACCTAGTTGGGATTGTAAGACTAAGTCTATTGCTAAACCATCATCAATAGGACATCCCATCATATCCATTCCTTCAATGTACTTTAACATCATGAGTGCATGAGGCCTTACTTTGGCACCCTTAGCCATCTTGCAATTGAATAAATTGCGTGACACTCTAAACCTCTTGGTTTCATGGAGAGTCAAGACCATGGTGGATAAATCCATGTTCTCACATTGTTTTTGCAGTTTAGGTGTCAATGACAATAGCATGAGAAACCTTACACAATTAATGTTGAATTCATGCTAACGTTGTGCATAAATGTCCCTTGGTTCTTGGGAGGAATCATCATCAAGCTCTAAGGCTTGCTCCATGGTATATAATTCATCATTAGCCTCAAGTAAAAACTGAAAATGTCTATACTAGCTTATGAAATTATTATAACCATTATACTAATTTTCTCTCTCATAGAAAGATCGCAATGATAGGTTGTTTGTTGTCATTTTGAGATTTCTACAAGTGCAAAATAAAGCGAGTTAATACCATGATATAATACTTAATTAATCAAGGTCTTTTAATTAATTAAACGCTCCCTCTATTTTACTCAAGTCCTAATGGCCCCCACTATTAGACTCGGGAAAGCTCGTTTGCTTTCCTAGTGGGCTAAGATCCCATTAATTCCTTTTGTAACCTTTGTTGATCGAAAAGTCCAAAACGGGTTGATATAGGTAGGCCACAAACTTAATTTATACAAGCTAATGACGCTGACCACTAATCCTTAAATATAAATTGTGCAAACAAACCAATTACACAATCCAGTGGCGCTGACCATTGACCTTAAGTGCAACTCTTGGATCCGTAGAGTAGATACTACATGTCTCCCATGAATTTGAAAAATTGCACTTTCTCTATGTTTGCCTCTAGTATGTCATTGACCTTCGTTGATCGAAAAGCCAAAACTACTAGTTAAGTCTAACCCGACATCATTAAGGAAAAACTCCAATGTCACCTAGGTTCCCATTGATAGAAGCATACCCTTCGTTGATAAAAAAAGGTAACAACAATCTATGGCTTGAGTAAATCCATGATGTTGGAAGGTGTTAATAGACTTAAAATTGTTTATGAGGGATTTTTGCTCTTTTGGTCTCATCAATTTTTATTATCTTTGTTAATCATGTTATATCAATAACATTCAATCTTAGCATACCAACTAAAGCACTAAAGATAAAAGTGTTAGGGCATTGTCTTAAGTAAACCAAATTCTTGAGCCTTGGGAAATTTGTACGTCAACCTAGGTAATTAAATTACAAGAGGACTTTTAATTTAAAAACCCGTCCAATGCTCTTTCTTCTCCATCAGTACTCTAATTAAATATAATTTAACCTTTACATCATTAAAGAGAAACCTTGAGTTACATTCAAGGGGAGTAAGATGAGAGAAAGAATTACAAGAGATTAAAAGAAAGGCAAGGCTAGGCAAGCCTTATTTAAATTGAAATTACAATCCCCAAATTTAACTAGGTCTAAAGGCTAATTCAACCAACACCATGCAATTTCAACTCAAGAATATTCATATAGCAATCCATCAAAAACAGTAATCTTTGATCATTTGGTAAATTACACTTTACCCCTTTACGTTTTACCATGTTGTGCTTGTACACAACAAGTTGTAAAATTTTTATTTTAGTCTCTTGTTGCTGGGCATCTCCAAATTGGACTTCTAGAATGACTATGACATGCATCAACAATATTTATAAAATTTGGAACAACTCTATGTGCAACAACAGCTAAAACAATCCAAAATGAAGCCCTCCCACACCAAACGTTGGTAACGTATTGTAAATCCTTGTATGTATTAGGTTTTTACACATATTTTATCTTCAATATGTAAAATTTATAATCTATACCTGCATCTTGGCAAAAAAGGTAATTGATTTACCAATTTTTTTTTCCACTGCGTATGGTTGATCAATTACTTACATGTTTGGGATAGGGGTTTTGTGCCTTGGCACTAAAACTGTCAACACCCTAAAGGCTATCGACCAGGGCCGTGTGAGGGAGAACACAACCATCCCCGTCATCATACATGGTAGTAGGCAACTGCTGTGTTCAAGGCACACGGCAGCCTTGTGTTGTCGTGCACGTGGTTGCTCCAGTAGCACATGATTGCGCGCTGCTTTGGTTTAGAGGCAACAACAACTACTGCCCCTTGCCACGGCACTACCGTGAGCCACCAACCATAGCAGCCAACACCACCATGTTGAGTGTTGGAAATGCGGATTTATTTAGTGATTTGGGGGTGAAACTGTAAGGAATTTAAGGTTTAATGTCTTATTTATTATGTGAATTCTTGCATGATTCGTTTGTTAGGAAACGACCCGGTTGCGCAGCGGAAAACAAAAAATTTTACAACCATGGATCGTTCCTTAGAACCCAAAATCAAGGCACAGATTTTACAGTTTATGCATAATATAAGAATCTGCAGAAAAATAAATCCAAAGGTTTGAGAAACCATACCCACGTTGGAGGCTCCACCAATATTGCCTCTGAACGTGTTTGCTACCGATCCAAGTGTAGGATCGAACCAAGAAGTCCACACGAAGACAACCACCAAGAACCAAGGAGTGATTTGCTAGATCCTCCTTGGCCTTAAGAAATCAAGAAGAAAATGAGTATTTGATTTTTCAATCAAAAGGATGAAAGTGGCGTGGGAGAGTCTCCAAAAGGTTGCTGTGTGTGTTTTCTTTTCTTTAATCAAAAAGGCAGAAATCCAAAATTAATAAAACACACTATTCTTTTTATAGGCAAACCAAGTTGCCCTATTCCCACATGGAATGGGCTTGGGCTCCAACCCAAACACCCCATGTTGCCAAACACTCCCAAATTAGATATTTTATTTATTTCATCATTATTTCAATTAAAAATCAATTAATATATATTTAATATATATATTAACATTTAACAATAATGATAATTTATTTGAATATGTGCGAACACACATTCAATCGTAATTTCACTTATTTAATTTTTTAACAAATTAAATAAAAAGGCTACGACCTCAAAGAAATTTAATTGCACCGTGAAATTACCAAAATACCCCTTCGCCCAAAAAAGACGAAAACGCCCTTCTTCTTTCTTCTTGGCTCTTAAATTATCTTCTATGTGTGTGACCCATAGGCTCCTTTATCATACCGGTAGTGTATAGTATCGCGATTAACACCAATTAATCGCCTCACTAATACACGTACCAAGATTGGCCCCTAGCAAGGCATCATGGCCACCCGATAGATTCGGATTCAAGAAAGTAGCTACCGTCAACGATATGGTTACCGTATACGATCCTTTCATCATACGTTATCTCGACGAGACGAAGGCATAGAAATAGTGTCAACCTTCTTACTCTCGATATTATATATTCAGTTCTGGACCAATGACCCGTATTATAACTGGATAGAGCAACAACTCAATCCCACCGTGGCCACGCTTTTAGTGTCATTGCCATATACCTGAATTGCGCCGTGAGATAACTTCTCCGCACCTGGGAGTGATGAATCCTTTGTCAATCCACCATAGTCTTGATACACTCCTTGATATAGCCAATCACCACCGTATCGACATCCGAATAGAATCCGTTAGGCTAGTGTCAAACCGTACCTAATCGGTGCACAAGGCGCTCCGTGATCTCAAGTCTAAGGATCACATGCACCACCATTCGTTAGAGGATTTGTTCCATAGACACCGGGGTTACCATCCATATGGAATCCTCTGGGTGGGTCACCAGTTGAACTTGCCGCGGTATATCCGCCTACAACAAGCATCCATGTGTTTCACCAGTTGTCACCAAACAACCTTGACAAGTGAGATCAGCCACGCTTTCGGCGATAGGTCGCTTCAACACTATGATAGCCTTACCGTATTATCTGTGCCCTTACTTCGAATAATACTGCATGACGTTTCTAGAATGGCCACCATATGTGCTCATAGGGTTCTCACTATCAAGATTTGAAACACTTGATACCCTCGTCACGGTTCTACCATTCTAAGGACATATATCAATACATATTGCAATAACAATGATTTACGCGATATAGAATCAAATGCCTTTTATTATTGATTAATGAACATTATTACAAAGAGTCAATTCTACAATAATTGATTGGCTCTAGGGCATCTACTCTAACAATCTCCCACTTGCACTATAGCCAATCATTCATGTATTTAATACCAAATGATTTCAAGTGCCTTTCATGCTTCTGCGCAGCAGGCTTTGTTAGTGGATCTGCGAGATTGTCGCGCATGCACTTTACTAATCTGCACGTCTTTCCTCTCAACTATCTCTTTGATGAGATGGAATCGTCTGAGTATGTGTCTGGACTTCTGATGAGACCGTGGTTCCCTAGCTTGAGCAATTGCTCTATTGTTGTCACAATAGATATCTATAGGATCAACAATCGTAGGAACCACACCAAGTTCAGTGACGAACTTCTTAATCCAGACGGCCTCCTTGGCCGCATCTGACAATGCAATATACTCAGCCTCCATTGTAGAGTCCGCTACAGTGCTTTGCTTAGAGCTCTTCCACCACCGCACCGCCATTGAGACAAAAATACAAACCCCGATTGCGATCGATAATCGCCTTTGTCCGCTTTGGAAACTAGCATCACCGTATCCTCTTACAGAGCTCATCTTCCTCCATAAACCAAGAACATATCCTTAGTCCTCTTCAAGTACTTAAGAACATTCTTGATAGCCATCCAGTGACGCTCACCTGGATCCGATTGATATCTACTACAAGTGCTCAAAGCACATGAGACATCAATCCGAGTACATAGCATGGTATACATGATGGATCCAATTGTTGATGCATATGGGATCCTTCTTTCATCCTATCTCTCATCTTGTGTTTTAGGACACAATTCCTTAGAGAGATAAACACCATGTGACATCGGAAGAAATCCTTTTTTGGATTCTTCCATACTAAATCGTTTCAGTACTTTGTCAATATATGCACTCTGACTTAGGCCAAGCAACCTACGCGATCTATCACGATAGATCTTTATACCAAGGATGTAGGCTACTTCCCCTAAGTCTTTCATGGAGAAGCACTTGGATAACCAAGTCTTTACCGACTGCAAGTTTGGTATATCATTCCCGATCAGAAGTATGCCATCAACATACAACACTAGGAATGCTACTACGCTCCCACTCACTTTCTTGTAAACACAGGGCTCATCTTCGTTTTTGATAAAACCGAATTCTTTTACGGCCTCATCAAAACGAATGTTCCAGCTCCTTGAAACTTGCTTGAGTCCATAAATGGATCTCTGCAACTTGCATACCTTATTAGCTTGACTATCAAGAATGAAACCATCAGGTTGTGTCATATACACATCCTTCTCAAGGTTTCCGTTCAGGAAAGCAGTTTTGACATCCATTTGCCAAATCTCATAGTCATGATATGTAGCAATTGCAAGCATAATCCGGATGGATTTAATCATGGCAACCAGCGAAAAGGTTTCTTTATAGTCAATGCCATGAATTTGTTTGAAACCTTTGGCAACCAACCGTGCTTTATAAGTATGCACGTTGCCATCCATGTCAGTCTTCTTCTTGAAGACCCATTTACACCCTATGGGTTTTATCCCTTCAGGTGGTTCCACCAGAGACCACACTTGGTTCTGGTACATGGAGTCCATCTCAGATTTCATGGCCTTCAAGCCATTTAACGGAATCTGGATCCGATATATCGTCTTCGTAGGTTCTGGGTTCATCGTCTTGGTAGACTAGTACGTCACCATGTTGAGTCACGAGATAACCTTATCTCTCGGGCTCATGGCGTACTCTCCCAGATCTACGTAGCTCCTGTGCTACCTGAGGTGGTTCACTTTGATCCACAAGTCGTGGAGTAACCTCCTCATGATGCTCAACCAATCCTTGTGGTACATCATCCCGTCCTTCGTCTAGTATATCTTGTGGTTCTAGAACTTCATCGAGTTCTACTTTTCTCCCACTAGTACTTCTTAGAAAATATTCATTTTCTAGGAAGACACCAGATCGAGCAACAAAAATTTTGCACTCTTTTGGGTGGTAGAAATGGTATCCTTTGGTCTCCTTTGGATACCCCACAAATATACATTTACAGGATTTTGGGCCCAGCTTGTTCGAAGTCAATTTCTTAACATAAGCTTGCAACCCCAAATCCTTAGATAAGACAAGTTGGGCTTTCGCCCACTCCATACTCATATGGAGTCTTATTTCTACGGACTTTGACGGCACACGGTTTAAAACGTGAGTCGAGCCTCTGTAGGGCATAACCCCTGCAGATGCAGGTAAATCACTAAAACTCATCATGGACCTAACCATGTCAAGTAAGGTTCTATTCCTCCTTTCTGACACTCCATTGTGTTGGGGTGTATAAGGAGGGGTGAGTTGTGATACTATCCCACATTCCTTCAGGTACTCAGAAAACCTTGAGCTTAAGTATTCACCTCGATCCGACCGAAGAGCTTTAATACTTTTGCCCAACATATTTTGTACTTCATTCCTGAATTCCTTGAATTTATCAAAGGCTTCAGATTTATGTCTCATAAGGTAGACATAACCATATCTACTGAAATCATCAATAAATGTGATGAAGTATAAATATCCACCTCTGGCTTCAACTATTAGTGGACCACATACATCACTATGGATGATGCCTAACAGTTCAGTAGCCCTTTCACTTTGTCCTGTGAAAGGAGACTTGGTCATCTTGCCTAAAAGGCATGACTCGCATACCTCAAATGACCTGGAAGTCAAAAGGGGCCAAAACTCCATCCCTTTGAAGTTTTGCAATGCGAGTCTTATTAACATGACACAATCTACAATGCCGTAGATATGTTTGGTTTTGATCGCTATGTTTAGCTTTCTTGGTTTCAATATTGAGAATATCTTTATTCTTTAAATCAAGAACATATAATCCATTATATAACCTTGCAATTCCAAATAGAATACCATTCAAACTAAAGGACAACAATCCATTAGATATCTCAAAATGATACCCCATATTATCCAAAACGGATACTGAAATAATATTTCTAGAAATAGAAGGTACGTGATAACGATTATGTAGTTCCAACAATAAACCCGTAGGCAAAGATAAAAATAAGTCCCTACAGCCTAATGCAGCCCACATGTGCAACCATTTCCAACTCGTAGGTCCACCTCTCCCTTGGCGAGCACTCTACTCGCCTTAGTCCCCTCGCACACGCAAATGTGAGTACCACATCCCTGTGTCCATGACCCAAGATGTTGAGGGAGAGAAGTTAATCTCAATCATGAAAGTACCTGAAGTCGTAGCCTCGACTTCTTCTTGCTTGCGAGGAAAGCCTTGCAGTGTTTCCTCCAAAGGGTGGCGCTTGCCACAAAAGAAGCGACTACCTTGCCCTTTCCTACGCCACCTCAGGGACCAAGAGCAACCTGTCCTTTAGGCTTGGGCTTGGGCTTGGGTTTGGCCTTAGCCTTACCTCTTGCCGTTACCCTCCCTTTGCTTTACTGGGCAAGAACCAAGAAACAGCTGGACTTTTTCAAGTCCCTGCTCTCGCTCCTCAACATGTTCAAGTTCTCGACGGGGTTTTCTTTTCCATCGTGTTCATATTGAAATTCATTATGAACGGAGCATATGAGTCAGGCAAGGATTGCAGAATTAAATCCATTTGTAATTCTGCATCCAAGCCACATCCCAAAGTCTCAAGCCTCTCTATGTGCTCGATCATCTTGAGCACATGAGGACCAACTTGGGTACCCTCAATAGACGATGACTCCCAAACAAAGCTTTCGACACCTTGTACCTCTCATGTCGAGCATTTATTTTGTAAAGCTCCTTGAGGTGTAGAGTTATGGAAGAAGCATCCATATTCTCATGCCCGCTTTTGCAAGATAGGTGTCATCGATGCTAACATCAAGCATTGTACGCTATCAGCATCATCAAGGAACTTTTGATAATTATCCTTAACTTCCTGAGTAGCATCAGGATCAGGCTCAGCCATGTATGGCTTTTCAAGGATATACAATTTCTTTTCTGACTTAAGTATAATCCGAAGATTACGATACCAGTCTGAGAAATTGGATCCATCCAACCTGTTTTCTTTTTCGATTATCGGTCGTAGGTTCATAATGCTCATTTTCGGTGAATCTACAATTGCAGAAAAGATAAAGTTTATTATAAAGTTCATTATTATTTAATATGGTCTTTTATTAAACGATACTCCCACTATTTTACTCAAGCCAATAGCCCTCACTATTAACTCGGGAAAGCCCGTTGGCTTTCCTAGTGGACCAAGATCCCATCTTGCCCATTTCAAACCTTCGCTTTGGTGAACAAGCCAAAATGGGTTGATTAGGTAGGCCAACAAACTTAATCCACACCAATTGATAGCTCCCACTATCAACCTCAAATGTGAAAAAGCCAACAAGCCAATCACACAATTCAATGGCTCCAACCATTGTCCTCAAGTGTGATTCTCAGTATCAGTAGAGTGGACACTACATGTCACCACGTACACATAATATGTGTACTGCTCTACTATGCCTATGACACGTTTATCAACCTTTGCTTTGGCAAACAAGCAAAACCGTCATTTTAAGTCGACCCATCACCATTAAGGAAAACTCCAATGAATTTTAACCTCCCACTGGTAGAAGTGTACCCTTCGCTTTGGCGAACAAGGTTTCGACGAACAGTGGTTTGATTAAAACCATGGTGATGGAAGGCATTCGTGACTTAATATACTTAGTTGAGGGGTTTGTTATTTAATGTCTCATCAAATTATTATCTTTGTTAGAATGACATTGTTTGGCATGTTATTCAACATTCAACCTTAGCATGCATTCTAAACAAAATATTAAACGTGCCGGTACATGGCCTAACTAAAACCGATCTCCTCGAGCCTAGAGGGATCGGTGGGTCACCTAGGGATCCTGTAACAAATATCTTGAGTCTTCAAGTATGGTTGCTTCGTCCTTCGCTCCGTCTCCAGGTACATTACAAAAACATCATTCTAAATTTACAATAAAATTAACATTAAACTAATTTTACATCAACAAATTTAGAAACCTTGATTTACATTCGAGGGGAATGAGATGAGAAAAGAATGTACATTAAGAAGAAGAGAGAAGGCAGGACACGCAGGCCCTATTTAAAATATTACAGCCATACATACCCAAAATAATTTAAAACATTCACCCTTAGGTTTAAGGCTCATGTACCGCGCACCATGCAATATACAAACAAGTACAAAGCATACATTTCAAAAAATAATCAATTTTGAATCGGGTGGGTTAATTAATTAATTACCCTCTTAAATGTGCAGAATGTACATTGGCTTTATAGGTTATTAAAAACTTCAGATTAGTCCCTTTGCAAAAAATGCAGAATTGAAAAGCTATAGACTTCGCCGTGGCGAAGATTTTATCTTTGCCGCGGCGAGAATTTACAGTATGCATTTCCTTGCTGCATACTTCGCCGCGGCGAGAATTTAAATTAGGTCTAGCCGCCATAGACTTCGCCGCGGCGAAACTGTCCAGAGGCTCCTCGCCGCCGCGCTTTAAGCCTGCCGCGCGAAACCTCGAAATCCCCAATTCATGCAGCATGCTTTTTGCAGTTTTTTGTGTATAAACACGAATCCAAATCAAATCAAACGTGCATACGTTCAACCAGGATATTAACCAACCAATATAACATTCATCAACACATTATTAAACCAGTTTATCATTTGAATCACTCATTTAAGATGGATTTACAGATTTTTCAGTTTTAACAAAAACTGGGTTTTTCATGGCAAATTCATCAAGGCAGCATGTTATCAACAAATACATGTATAAACCATTCAATAACTGTAAATCTAGTACCCTAGGCTTTGACACCACTGTTAGGAAACGACCCAGTTGCGCATCGGAAAACAAAAAATTTTACAACCATGGATCGTTCCTTAGAACCCAAAATCAAGGCACGATTTTACAGCTTTATGCATAATATAAGAATCAGAAAAATAAATCCAAAGGTTTGAGAAACCATACCCACGTTGGAGGCTCCACCAATATTGCCTCTGAACGTGTTTGCTACCGATCCAAGTGTAGGATCGAACCAAGAAGTCCACACGAAGACAACCACCAAGAACCAAGGAGTGATTTGCTAGATCCTCCTTGGCCTTAAGAAATCCAAGAAGAAAATGAGTATTTGATTTTTCAATCAAAAGGATGAAAGTGGCGTGGGAGAGTCTCCAAAAGGCTGCTGTGTGTGTTTTCTTTTCTTTAATCAAAAAGGCAGAAATCCAAAATTAATAAAACACACTATTCTTTTTATAGGCAAACCAAGTTGCCCTATTCCCACATGGAATGGGCTTGGGCTCCAACCCAAACACCCCATGTTGCCAAACACTCCCAAATTAGATATTTTATTTATTTCATCATTATTTCAATTAAAAATCAATTAATATATATTTAATATATATATTAACATTTAACAATAATGATAATTTATTTGAATATGTGCGAACACACATTCAACCGTAATTTCACTTATTTAATTTTTTAACAAATTAAATAAAAAGGCTACGACCTCAAAGAAATTTAATTGCATTGTGAAATTACCAAAATACCCCTTCGCCCAAAAAAGACAAAAACGCCATTCTTTCTTCTTGGCTCTTAAATTATCTTCTATGTGTGTGACCCATAGGCTCCTTTATCATACCGGTAGTGTATAGTATCGCGATTAACACCAATTAATCGTCTCACAATACACACAGACCAAGATTGGCCCCTAGCAAGGCATCATGGCCACCCGATAGATTCGGATTCAGCAAAGTAGCTACCTATCAACGATATGGTTACCGTACAATACGATCCTTTCATCATACGTTATCTCAACGAGACGAAGGCATAGAAATAGTGTCAACCTTCGGTTACTCTCGATATTATATATTCAGTTTCTGGACCAATGACCCGTATTATAACTGGATAGAGCAACAACTCAATCCCACCGTGGCCACGCTTTTAGTGTCATTGCCATATACCGAATTACGCCGTGAGATAACTTCTCCCGCACTGGGAGTGATGAATCCTTTGTCAATCCACCATAGTCTTGATACACTCCTTGATATAGCCAATTCACCACCGTATCGACATCAATAGAATCCGTTAGGCTAGTGTCAAACTGCTCCACCGGTGCACAAGGCGCTCCGCTGATCTCAAGTCTAAGGATCACATGCACCACCATTCGTTAGAGGATTTGTTCCATAGACACCGGGGTTACCATCCATATGGAATCCTCTCGTGGGTCACCCAGTGAACTTGCCGCAAGATATCCGTCTACAACAAGCATCCATGTGTTTCACCAGGGTTGTCACCAAACAACCTTGACAAGTGAGATCACCACCGCCTTTCGACAGGTCGTTCAACACTATGATAGCCTTTCGTATTATCGTGCCCTTACTTCAGAATAATCTGGGGGCACGACGTTTCTAGAATGGCCACCATATGTGCTCATAGGGTTCTCACTATCAAGATTTGAAACACTTGATACCCTCGTCATGGTTCTACCATTCTAAGGACATATATCAATACATATTGCAATAATAATGATTTACGCGATATAGAATCAAATGCCTTTTATTATTGATTAATGAACATTATTACAAAGAGTCAATTCTAAAATAATTGATTGGCTCTAGGGCATCTACTCTAACATCGTTATCTTCTGAAATCATGGGTGTTGTGTGTATTTTTAGGTATTCAGGTGCAAAATAATGGATTATTCATGCTTGTGCTAGTGTTCGGACATCCTGGACCCATCAAGTGTGGATAAATCAGGGCAAGAAGAAGAGTGAAATTTTGACTTTGCGCCGTAGCACGAGTTCCTGATCCGCAACATGCTACAATTTTTATCGAGGAAGAAATTGCCTGAAATGTGCTAGGGCGCAATTCAACTCCAATGGGGTGCAATTCAACCAAGTCACGACGCAATTCAACCGCGCTAGGGCACAGATCGCCCATAATTCAAAAATATTGCATTTCCAACACTAATTTTAGCTACCAGTATTGATTAAACTGCCACTCATTGTAAAAACTATATAAAGGGACAATTTATTTCATTTTAGGTAAAATCAATATACACATTTTGGAGAGAATACATTTAGAAAGGTGGAGCTTGGAGAGGTGATAATCCGTAAATTATACAGCTTTTATTTGATCTTTTTGTCGGATTTTAAGTACTTTCTAGTGCATTTTTACCTGAATTGGTGCTTAATTCTTTACTTTTCGTGTTTCAGGTTAACATGGACTTTTTGAGTGAATAAAGACAAAAATTGGATAGTTTTGACTCAGAAATGAGCGGATCTCAGAAGATAGGAGAGTTCCGGAGCAGGACAAAGCACGATGATGCTTGTTTCCAAGGAAGAGAGCCGAAAATCGAAGAATCGAACGAAGAAGCAAGCATAGTGGCACTTCTGTAAATTTCAGAACCTTTGAAGGAGCTTCGCCCCAACGAAGAAATTGTCTTCGCCGCGGCGAAGTAGGCCAGAGACGATGTGGGATTTCTTCATTCTTCGCCGCGGCGACAGTTAACTTATTCAGCTTTTGTAAACGCACGCTTCGTGTGTGCTGTTTTTGGTTTTTAGGGTTTTTGGACTAAGTATAAAAGAGAAACTTAACCTTTTGGCCAGGGGAATCTTCAGCTTTTTAGGTTTAGCCGTTTTTACACTTTTCTTAGAGTAAAGCTTTTAGTTTTTCGGATTGTTGAAGGGAAGATTCAGATTTTGACTAGAAGATTCATCTTTTGGGGAGATTTCTTATCTTTCATCTCAGTTTCATTATGTTTAACTTGTTTATTTCTATTTTTCATTTTTGTAGTGTTAATTTAGCTATGAACTAATCTTCTATGGGTTAGGGTTTTGATTGTAGTTTGGATTTTAAATGGGTTAAGTATTTGATTGTGTTATTTCCATGTGAATAAACTTTGGTTGTGTGTTACTCTGAAATTGAATGCTGTATGTGATGAACATGATGAGATTGAGAAATAATTCATGTTAGGCTTCTTGGGTAATCACCATTATAGTATTGGATGCTAGAGATAGATTCAAGAATTAATGAAATCAATTTAGGATTCTTGTGCTTAATGAATTTAGAATTATTAACCTTCAATTTGTTCCCAAATGCGGAATGTTAATAAGGATGAATAGGAAAACATAGCCCGAGAGGGTATGTTAACATATTAGTGAATCCGATTTACAACCATTGCGCATGAATGTGAAAATAGTGTAACGCTTAGGTTTAACCCATAAATGTCCAAACAAAGTCAAAACCCTACCCGTTTTACTTGAATTGATATTTTGTGTTTCATTTTGCTTTCTTAGTTAAGATTTAATTCTTTGTTTAATTTCATTTTTGTTTTCTTTTTCATTACAATTTGCTCCCACCAATCCAAAGAATTCGATTACTTCAACTTGATAACGTAGGAAACTTAGTGCTTTGCTACAGTCCTCGTGGGAACGATATCCTACCCATCACTTTATTACTTGAGCGACTAGTGCACTTGCTAGTTTTGCATGTTATAAAAAACACGCATCAAGTTTTTGGCGCCGTTGTTGGGGACTGTTTTTAAGTTAACATTAAGTTTTTCCTTGAGTTAACTAGATTGAAGTTTTAATTTTTGTTTTTAATTTCCATTAGAGTTGTGATTTCACTTTTCTTTCACTTGTGTTCTTTCAGTTTATGCGAAGAGCAAGACATCAACCAGTGGTTCCTGTTGACCTTGAGCTTGAGATGACTGTAAGAAGATTAAACAGAGAGAGAAGAGAAAGAGATACACTTACTGCAGAATCGGAAGAAGTTGTTGTTGAAATGGCTGAACAAGAAAATAGGACACTTAGGGAATTTTCAGTTCCCACAGTGAATGGAAGTGGGTCAAGTATTACTAGACCTACAGTACAAGCAAACAACTTCGAGATCAAGCCGACAATCATCCAGATGATCCAGAGTGGTTAGATTCAACAGTGATTTGAAGGAGGATTCGAATCAGCACATTGCAAATTTCCTGCAAATTTGCGACACCTTCAAGTCAAATGGAGTGTCGGATGATGCTATTAGGCTGCGTTTATTCCCATTTTCATTGGGAGATAAAGCAAAAGGGTGGTTAATGGCATTACCACCGGGAACGATAACAACATGGAATGATCTGGCACAAAAATTCTTGACCAAGTTCTTTCCTCCAGTGAAGTCAGCGAAATTGAGAAATGATATCACATCATTTCTCCAAGATGATGCCGAGTCGTTGTACGAGGCTTGGGAAAGATACAAGGAATTAATGAGGAAGTGCCCACATCATGGTTTGTTGGTTTGGCTTCAAGTCCAAACATTCTATAATGGTTTGATGGGTAACGTGCAAACCATGGTTGATGCAGCTTCAGGAGGGGCTTTGCAGAATAAGACACCAGAGGAGGCGTATGAGTTGCTTGAGGTTTTGCAAGCAACAACTATCAAAGACCGAATGAGAAAGTAACAACGAGGAAATCTTCGGGTCTTCATGAAGTAGATGCTTTCACAGCCATCTCAGCCCAACTCACTGCACTCCAAAAATAGTTGGGAACTATGCAGGTAAATGCTATACAAGCACCTCAACTAACATGTGATTTTTGTGCAAGAAACCATGTGAGCAGCGAGTGCCAAGTTGGAAACACATTTGCACCGTCATCTTCATCAACGGAGCAAGTGAACTACTTGGCAGTAAATCAAAGACAACCGAACAACCCGTTCTCCAACACATACAACCCAGGGTGGAGAAATCATCCGAATCTGGCTTGGGGAAATCAGAACCAACAAAGTAACCAATGGAACCAGATGCAAGTTCCAAATAACCCGCCTAGGGGTGACCAATCAACCGGGAGATCAAAAAGTGTCGAAGTTGGAGGATATGTTCGGTAAATTCATGCAAGAGACTACAGGGTTCATGAATGAGACGAGGACAAACTTTAGAAACCAAGGGGCGTCCATTCGGAATCTTGAGGTACAGATGGGCCAATTGGCCGAGAAGCTGAATGATAGACCACAGGGTTCTCTACCAAGCAACACAGTGACCAACCCACGTGAACAAGCAAATGCCATAATTTTGAGAAGTGGGATAGTTTTGGAAGAGGTAGGCCACACTACCAAAGAGGTGGAGCAACCCGGAAAGGAAGAGTTTGAAGAGAGAATTGATGAAGAGATTAATTGTGAAGAGAATTCAGGTGCCTTGGGGGAAGAGAAAAAGAAAGAGGATGAAAGGCAAAAGAAGAAGGAGAAATTGCCATTCCCCGAGATACCACCAGAATTAGCACATCACACCCCACCCGTGCCTTTTCCTCAGAGATTGAAGAAAAAGAATCAGGATAAGCAATTTTCGAAGTTCATTGAAATTTTCAAAAAATTGCATATTAACATTCCTTTTGCAGATGCATTACAGCAAATGCCGAGTTATGCAAAGTTCCTGAAGAAAATCCTTTCGAACAAAAGGAAATTAGAAGATGAGGAAACGGTGATGCTAACGGAAGAGTGCAAGCAATCCTCCAAAGAAATTACCCTCCCCAAGCTCAAAGATCCAGGAGTTTTACTATTCCTTGTGTTATAGGGGATATTACTTTTGATCGTGTGCTATGTGATTTAGGAGCTAGTATAAATTTGATGCCCTTTTCTGTTTTCAGGAGATTAGGGATTGGTGAAGTGAAGCCAACGACAATGTCGTTGCAACTAGCGGATCGGTCGATAAAGCACCCGAGGGGGATAGTTGAAGATGTATTAGTGAAGGTGGGGAAGATAATTTTTTCCACGGACTTTGTAGTCTTGGACATGGAAGAGGATAAGGAGATTCCTCTCATTTTGGGCCGACCATTCTTGGCCAGAGCACCGATTGATGTGCGAAGGAAGGAAAGTTCTGTTAAGGGTTCAAGATGAAACAGTAACTTTTAATGTGTTTGATGCAATGAAGTTTCCGTCGAAGCGGATTCATGTTTTAGTGTGGATGTGGTGGATGAACTTGTTGTGGAGTCCATGGAAGAAAACATCCCAGAATTACCTCTAGAAGCGTGTATAGCCAAATCAAAAACGGTAGAGGTAGAAGAATCAGCAAGGAACGATTGTGCTAGAATGTTAGAAGCACTTCAACCGATTGAGGAGAGTCAAGATGCAGAATTTGAGGAGTTTGATTTTGACAAAGAGAGGGCAAAAGAAAATAATAAAGAAGCTCCAAGGCTTGAACTGAAACCCTTACCACCTCACCTCAAATATGTCTATCTTGGAGACTCAGAAACTTTTTCGGTGATTATTAGTGCAGATTTGAATGCCTTAGAGGAAGAGAGGTTGATTAGAGTGTTGAGGGAACATAAACTAGCAATTGGATGGACCATTACGGACATTAGAGGTATCTCACCCTCATTTTGCATGCATAAGATTCTCATGGAGGATGACTTTAAGCCGAGGGTACAACCACAACGGAGATTGAATCCTTCAATGAAGGAAGTGGTGAGAAAGGAGGTGGTGAAACTCTTAGATGCGGGGATCATCTATCCGATTTTCATAGTCCATGGGTGAGCCCGGTACAAGTTGTTCCAAAGAAAGGAGGGATCACTGTGAAGAATGAGAGTAATGAGTTGATTCCAACAAGGACGGTAACGGGTTGGAGAGTGTGCATTGATTACCGTAAACTGAACGAGGCGACAAGGAAGGATCATTTTCCATTGCCCTTCATCGATCAGATGTTGGAGAGGTTGGCAGGACATGCATATTATTGTTTCCTGGATGGCTATTCAGGATATAACCAAATTGCCATCGCTCCGGAGGATCAAGAGAAAACGACCTTCACTTGCCCCTACGGCACCTTTGCTTATTGAAGAATGTCGTTTGGGTTATGCAATGCACCAGCAACATTCCAAAGATGCATGATGTCAATCTTTGGAGACATGGTGGAAAGATTCATAGAAGTCTTCATGGATGACTTCTCAGTTTTTGGGTCATCATTTGATAATTGTCTAACAAATCTGTCTCTTGTTTTGCAGCGATGCAAGGAAACAAATTTGGTGCTGAATTGGGAGAAATGTCACTTCATGGTCCAAGAGGGAATAGTGCTCGGGCATAGGATTTCCAAGGACGGGATTGAAGTTGATCGGGCAAAGACAGAAGTGATTGAGAAGCTACCATCGCCATCAAATGTTAAAGCAGTCCGAAGTTTCTTGGGGCATGCGGGGTTTTACAGACGCTTCATAAAGGATTTTTCTAAGATCTCTAAACCCCTTTGCAATCTATTGAATAAAGATGTTATTTTTTATTTTAATGATGATTGCATGCATGCTTTCCTAACTCTGAAAAAATTACTAGTTTCGCACCTATTATTGCAGTTCCCGATTGGGGGCTGGGACCGCCTTTGAACCGATGTGTGATGCTAGTGACTTTGCTTTAGGGGTAGTATTAGGTCGAGAAAAATAAAGTGTTGCATGTAATTCAAGATGCTAGCAAGACACTTGTTGATGCACAACTGAATTACACCACCACTGAAAAAGAATTATTGGATGTGGTCTTTGCTTTTGACAAGTTTCGTTCTTACTTATTAGGTGCGAAGGTGATCGTTTACATGGACCATTCAGCACTCAGACACCTACTGCGAAGCAAGAAGCAAAACCTCGGTTGATAAGATGGATTCTACTACTTCAAGAGTTTGAGTTGGAGATTCGAGACAAGAAGGGGTCGGAAAATGTGGTAGCTGATCATTTGTCGAGAATTGAGAGACCAATCAATGGAAATGAGGTGGAAATGCCAATTTCAGAAACATTTCCGAATGAGAAGCTGATGAGAGTGGACGAAGCACCATGGTATGCGGACTTTGCAAATTATCTATCATCAAGGGTGCTCCCAAGTGGTATGACATTCCAACAGAAGAGAAAATTTTTCTCAAATTTAAAGTACTACTTTTGGGAAGAGCCGTTCCTTTACAGTCACTGTACTGATCAAATGATATGGAGATGTGTCCCGAAGGAAGAAATGGAGAGCATTCTAAGGCATTGTCATGAGAAGGAAGTAGGTGGCCATTTTAAGGGAGCTAGAACAGCAGCGAAGGTGATACAATCTGGGTTTTATTGGCCAACCCTCTTTAAGGATTCCTTCCGGATGATTCAGGAGTGTGACCAATGACAACGGATGGGAAATATTTCAAAAAGAGATGAGATGCCATTGAACAACATCCTGGTGGTAGAAATTTTTGATGTTTGGGGGATTGATTTCATGGGTCCTTTCCCAAGTTCCTTTGGGAACACGTATATCTTGGTAGCTGTGGATTATGTGTCGAAATGGGTTGAGGCAGATGCACCGCCAACTAATGATGCTAGGGTGGTGATTAATTTTGTGAGGAAGAATATTTTCTCAAGGTTTGGGGTACCACGAGCAATCATTAGTGATAGAGGATCGCATTTTTGCAATAGGCAAATGGATGCATTGCTAAGTAAGTATGGAGTTACAAATAGAGTGGCAACACCCTACCATCCACAAACGAGCGGGCAAGTGGAACTGTTGAATAGAGAACTGAAGGGGATTTTAGAGAAAACAGTGAATGCCTCGAGGAAGGATTGGTCACGGAAGTTGGACGATGCTTTATGGGCTTATCACACTACCTTCAAAACCCCAATTGGTATGTCTCCGTTCAGATTGGTCTATGGGAAAGCGTGCCACTTGCCGGTAGAACTTGAACATAAGGCATACTGGGCCATCAAGCAGTTGAACATGGACTTGAAAGCCGCGGGAGAGGAGAGAATGCTGACTTTGAACGAGCTTGATGAGTTTCGTCTCGAAGCATATGAAAATGCCCTGAATTATAAAGAAAAGACAAAAAGGTGGCACGACAAGCACATCCGGGTTAAGGCTTTTGAAGTTGGGTAGAAGGTATTGTTGTTCAACTCTAGACTTAGGCTTTTCCCCGGAAAACTTAAGTCTAGATGGTCTGGACCATTCATGATAACAAGGTACATGCATCCGGAGCAGTGGAAGTCACACATGAGGAAAATGGCACTTTCAATATTAATGGAAAGAGGTTGAAGCCATACATTGAGGGGGTGATGAGTTGCAAGTTCATCCCAATCCGGTTGGACATCCTAACCTAAATGATGGAAAGAGTCAAGCTTCCGACTATAAAAAAGCGCTTCTTGGGAGGCAACCCAAGTGTTTTTAACTTTTTGATTTTAATTTTTGTTGTTCGAATTCTTCTTATTTCATTATGAGTTTGTATAAAATTTGATGTTTTTATTGTTTTCAGGTGTTTCAGGTGAAGTCTAGAGCCAAAGGAAGGTATAAAAAATTTCTAGACTTCGCCGAGGCGAAGAAACTTTTTTTTCGCCGTGGCGAAGAGACATGAAGAATACCAGGTTTGCTACTGGAGGATTTCGCCACGGCGAAGTAATTGTTGTCGCCGCGGCGAAGGAAAGGTAGTAATTTGCTGAAAAATTGGCTAAGGCATTTCGCCGCGGCGAAGAAATTTTCTTCGCCGAGGCGAAGTTAGCCTTGTACTCTCGGGAAGTTTTCGCCCCGGCGAAGAAGATACTTCTTCGCCGCGGCGAAACCTGGAAAAGTGGATTAGGGTTTATGCATGATGAACTTTGCCGCGCGACGAGCTTTTTTTATATATACCAACTTTTCTTCTTCTCATTTTCACGCCGCCTTGCATCTTGAGTTGAGAGAAAATTTTCCAACTTTCAATCTTTCACTTCTATTTTGCTTTTCCAACCAAAATTATTACTCTACAACATTCCTAAACACCAAAACAACCTGTATCAACAACAAATTTCACAAAAATTTTTGGATCGAAAATTTGGGGCTTTCTTTTTTGGGTCGTTTCCGGTTCAATTGGTGGTGCAAACTCCTTCATATTGGTAAGATCTCGAAAACCCAAAGCTTTATTTTGGAAAATTTTAAGTCTATAATCATAGATCTAAGAATTTTGTGAACTTTTGACTTGAGAAATTTTGGGTTTGTTGAGTTGTGATTTTGATTAATGTTGAGAAGTTTATGAACCAATTGATTGTTAGAAGTGGGGGTGTTGATTATTTGAAGTGTTTGTGTTGAATTGAAAAATTGTAGTTTGGGGGTTGAATTGCGAATTTTTGGAAGTGTGGATTGTTTTTGCAGGTTTGACGTAGCTGTGTTTTTGTAGGTCTTATTCCTTGGGGTTAATAGTTGGATTGAATTTTAGTGAATCAATGGCTCCGAAAATTAAGCACAAGAGCAAGGGGAAGAACGTTGACAACCGGTTTGTGAACGAGGCAGCCCGTAAACGTTATGAGGAGGTGATCAAACGAAAGGATAAGGGTTTCATCCCTGAACGTGGATTGACAGCACCACAATCTGTGGACTGGAGTAGGGGTAGACGTTGGGACATGTTCATGCGTGCTCCTGATGTGCTGGCTGTAGAACCGTTGGTGAGAGAGTTCTATGCCAACTTCCCCGAATGTCAGGATGAGACTGTGTTTGTACGAGGGGAGGATGTGCCATTCTCAGCAAAAGATATCAACAACTTCTATAACTTGCCCGCAATTTTCACTGATAAGTATGTGGAGTTTAAAAGATCAAACTCTGAGGATGATATTATCTTGCCAGTCATTGCTAAACCTGGGGCAGCATGGGAAGTGTCTAAAAAACAGAAAAAGACACTCAAAGGAACACAGTTGACACCAATGGCTCGGCTGTGGCGCACTTTATGCTAAATTGATGCCGGAGACGCACTACAGCACAGTGACTCATGAGAAGGCGGTATTGCTCTACTCTATTACCACAGAAAGAGTATGGATGTGGGAGACACCATTTATGAGAGTGTCAGGATAGCATCCACAAAGGGGCGATCGAGCTACTGTTTCCCGCATCTCATCACAGCCATGTGCCTAAAAGCGGGGGTCAAGGTTCAAGATGATGAGCAGCGTATTCATCCGGCTCCAACTCTAGATTCTGACTATTTTAAGAAACACCTTGACCGAACGGAAGCTGCCCAACCAAGAGCAGGGGCGAAGAGGCAGAGAACGAGCATGGCCACATCATCCAGTTCCACAGGGTCACAAAAAGAGATGATGCAAGAAATGATGGGGATGATGAAATATATGAAGAGACGACAGGATTGGATGATGGAGCGGACACAGAGCATTCATGAATTGCTGATAGACAGCTTCAAAGAGCTGAAGGTTGACACTTCCGCATATCAATGGGTTGACTGGAACTCAGATGAGTGGCCGAATCAGAGGAAGACGAGGAAGATGAAGAGGAAGAAGAGGAAGAACAAGACTGAACCGGAGCACCTGTTTATGTTTTGTTTAATTGCTTTCATTTAATTTTTTGTCCAATTGAAACTTAAACTCATTTTATTTTGGTTTTGGATTTTGTTTATTTTGTTAGTTGTTTAGTTGATGTTTTTAATTAGTAGTTGTTAAAAGGGCGAGATTAGGTTGTAATACTTTCAATTTAGTTGTGAATTCGTTCTAACATGAGGGACACCATAGTTTATTGTTTTGACAGATTTTGGATGATGAAAAGTCCGAGAACGGGTGAACATTGTGGAGCGACAATTCATGAATTAACCAGGGAGCATTCTCGTACCTTTATATTGTTCTTTTGTTTTTCTTTTGTTTTTTTTTTCTCTATTACTGAGTTATGCATAATAGAACATTGGGGACAATGTAATATTTAGTTTGGGGGTAGGGAATAGATTTTGAGTTTAAGGGTATATTGGCTGAAACCAAGAATCGCCTTAAAACGCCATAGCAAGATTGGCGACCTCGAGTTTAACAACACCGCGCGACACCTTAAATCGTAAAATCTATTTTAAGGGTATATTGGCTGGAAACCAATAATCGCCTTAAAAATCGCCTTAGCAAGATTTGGCGACCTCGGGTTTAACAACGCCGCGTACACCTTAAAATAGAAAAAAAAACCACTTATTTTTGTGTTGTATTTTTCTTTTGGTTGTTTTGTTTTGCCGATGATGAGTTGTATAAATCAATGATGAGAATAAGATTGTTGAATTTTTATTGTTGAGAAATGTTAAGCATTGCTTCAAGTTTACGTTTATTGACTGGATTTTGATTGAGGTTTGTTGAGTGGTTCAACCACGATTTTCATTTTTTCGGAATGCTTAGATTCATTTTATGCGATTAGGTAAAGTCTTGATAATGTTGGTGGACTCTAGAACCTAGTTGAGAAATGCTTGAGGCGAAATTCTAGGATTAGACATGGTTGAGGAAATGATTTAGGCATTTTTCGGAACGTTTGAGCCTTTCTAGCCAACCCATGAATGAAATTGTCCCTAGTCACCCATTTGAGCCATTTGAACTTTGCTTTATTTTTCTTGGAAAACAACAGAATTATAAATTCCTTTTTGCCCTAAACACTGTATCGTACCCTTAGGAGAATTCAGTCCTAGTGCAAAACAAAGAACGAAACGAGTGTACAAATGAGTAAAAGATTAGTTTGGGGGAAGAAGAAAAATGGGGGTTAAGAGACCAAAAAGAATGATGTGGGGGTTGAGAGAAAAGAATAAAAACAAAGGAGGTATTCACCTCAATTCAATTCTATTGATTGTGTGTTTTCAAAAAAAAAAAAAAAAAAAAATTATTTTTGAACACAATTCGGCCTAGTTTAAGGGTATACCGGCTGGAAACCAGAACCCACCTTAAAAACTGCCTAGCAGTATTTGGCGACCTTGGGTTTAACAATGCCACGTACACCTTAAACGAGTCTCCCCTGCATTTATGGTATCCAAAAGTTTTAAGGATACGCAGTTGAAGGCTGTGAACTAGTAGACATGTTGATTGGTGTTGAGAAAGTGTGGGTTTCGATGTGATTTGAGTTTTGCTTTAGGACAACCGAAGTTCTCTTACTTTGTTTCCTATCCTTTTATTGGAGCCCATGACCCGAGCCTAACGTTACAAGCTTTTAAAGACCTTTTGATTCTCATCTGTGTTTAGTCCTCATTAGTAGAGAGTAGTTCGATATTTAGGCTTATGGAGTCTGCCACCATTTGATAAATTTTACAATTTTTGCATAAAATAATCCGGGAAGTTGGAATGTGGATTGAAGTGGGGATCACCTACTTGGTGGACCGATTGAGGAAGACAGTCGATGTAGCTTATAACTTCTTGGAGTGTCGAACATTTCCTGATAATAATTTTTCAACAATTTGTGAGAGATGTGCAATTTCTAGGCAATTTACTGTGGAATTTGAGTTTTGTTGATTTTGGTTTTTCAGTTGTTTGTGTGTTTTCATGTTTTTGTTTTTGTTTGTTGTCTTTGTTTTCGTTAGTTTTGTACTGTATGCTCGGGGACGAGCATCTCTTTAGTTTGGGGGTAGTTGATAATCCATAAATTATAGAGTTTTTATTTGATCTTTTTGTTGGATTTTAGGTACTTTCTAGTGCATTTTTACTTGAATTGGTGCTTAATTCTTTACTTTTCGTGTTTCGGGTTAAAATGGACTTTTTGAGCGAATAAAGACAAAAATTGGAATAGTTTTGACTCAGAAATGAGCGGGTCTCAGAAGATAGGAGAGTTCCGAAGCAGGACAAAGCACGATGAAGCTTGTTTCCAAGGAAGAGAGCCAAAAATCGAAGAATCGAACGAAGAAGCAAGGAGTGGGCTTCAGAAATTTCAAAACCTTTGAAGGAGTTCGCCCCTGCGAAGAAATTGTCTTCGCCGCGGCGAAGTAGGCCAGAGACGATGTGGGATTTCTTCATTCTTCGCCGCGGCGACAGTCAACTTATTCAGTTTTGTAAACGCATAGTTTCGTGTTGTGCGTGTTTTTGGCTGGGTTTTTGGACTAAGTATAAAAGAAAAACTTAACCTTTTGGCCAGGGGAATCTTCAGCTTTTTAGGTTTAGCCGTTTTTACACTTTTCTTAGAGTAAAGCTTTTAGTTTTTCGGATTGTTGAAGGGAAGATTCAGATTTTGACTAGAAGATTCATCTTTTGGGGAGATTTCTTATCTTTCATCTCAGTTTCATTATGTTTAACTTGTTTATTTCTATTTTTCGCTTTTGTAGTGTTAATTTAGCTATGAACTAATCTTCTATGGGTTAGGGTTTTGATTGTAGTTTGGATTTTAAATGGGTTAAGTATTTGATTGTGTTATTTCCATGTGAATAAGCTTTGGTTGTGTGTTACTCTGAAATTGAATGTTGTATGTGATGAACATGATGAGATTGAGAAATAATTCATGTTAGGCTTCTTGGGTAATCACCATTATAGTATTGGATGCTAGAGATAGATTCAAGAATTAATGAAATCAATTTAGGATTCTTATGCTTAATGAATTTAGAATTATTAACCTTCAATTTGTTGGGTGCGGAATGTTAATAAGGGTGAATAGGAAAACATAGCCCGAGAGGGTATGTTAACATATTAGTGAATCCGATTTACAACCATTGCACATGAATGTGAAAATAGTGTAACGCTTAGGTTTAACCCATAAAAGTCCAAACGAAGTCAAAACCCTACCCGTTTTACTTGAATTGATATTCTGTGTTTCATTTTGCTTTCTTAGTTAAGATTTAATTCTTTGTTTAATTTCATTTTTGTTTTCTTTTTCATTACAATTTGCTCCCACCAATCCAAAGAATTCGATTACTTCAACTTGATAACGTAGGAAACTTAGTGCTTTGCTACAGTCCTCGTGGGAACGATATCCTACCCATCACTTTATTACTTGAGCGACTAGTGCACTTGCTAGTTTTGCATGTTATAAAAAACACGCATCAAGAGGAGATGAGGTTCTCTTCCTCTCCTCCTCCTTTGTTCTTCAGATCATGGTTCCGAGTGTAATCGTTTCTTTTGCTTTATGTTGTAGTTTGTTTTTTAGGAATTTGATGTAATCTAATTGAAGGCTTGTGTTTTATTGTTATTCTATTTGTTTGATCCATTCGATTATGTTCTAGATTCATTCATTGCGTTTAGTTCAGTCTTTAGTTGATATTAGGGCCTAATCAACCATGACGTTAGTTGATTGATTGTATGAGACAAGATTGTGTGTGGAATGATTGATTTGTAGCCTTGCCTGAGTATAGATTGGTTGTTGTCTTTAAGATCGTCTTGTGCTTAATAGGTTTCGTTACTAGACTAGGTTATATGCCACTAGCTAGTTTAGTTTATGGAAACACTAGGTTATTCCGAATAGCTATGGTAATACCTTAGAAACAAGAGAGGTCATGGCTATCTTGATTAGCTCTATTAATGGATGATTTGTGCCTATGCAAATTGGTTCCTTTGTTATTTAGCCTAGGCTATGTGCCACTAGCTAGTTTAGATGATGAAAGTACTAGGTTGAACCCGATGATGTACGAACCCTAGAATGGAGTGGAGAGAACTATAGTTTGATGGTGAGCACGTAGTCTAATGATTATGATGGAGTTAAAGCCCTAGGACCCTTTGTATATAGTTAGATTAGGTTTACTTTAATGTTGTTTATGTGTTTTTCTTTATTTCATTCTTATTTTGATTCATCAAGGCATAGTTACAAGGATCGCGAGAGCACTTCTAGTCTCTGTGGGATCAACCTTCCTCGTGCACTATGCTGCAATTGCGACTCTGAACTTGCGAAGGATTATACTTTGTGTCTATCAAGTTTTTGGTGCCATTGCTAAGGACTGTTAAGTTGCTCTGTGATTTCTAGTGACTTTGCCTTGATTTATGTTGCTTTTGTGTGTTTAATTTTTGTTTTATGCATGTTGATTTTTTTTATTTCTTTTTGGTATGTTGATGGTATGTTTTTTTTTTCTTTTTGCTATTTTTGTTTAACTAATGTTTGATATTTTCATTTATCGTTTTGTTTCTTATCATTGTTTATTTGCTTTTACTTTGTTTTCAATTTGTTTAAACTTTATTTACTTTTATGTTGATTTCATTTTTTCTTATTTGTGTGTTTGTTTTAATTTCTGCAAACTTTTTGATGACTAACCAACAACATGGACTCTATTCCAAGACACCATGTGTTCTCTCTTTTATGTAGGTAGATTTCATGTTGACTACGGGATGCGCATTCAATAGAGTTACTTCCGGTGCTTTCGATCAGTTAATCAAGGGGAGTAACTCCTTTCTTTCCCTTTTCACCTCTACTTTGTGTTGATGGCTACATTGGGGACAATGTAGGAATTTGGTGGGGGTGGGAAAATATGAAATTTATGTTTATGCATGCCTGTAATTTTTTTGTGAGTTTATGGAATCTTTGTGTTTCTTGGATTATGTCAAATGTCAATGAGATAACAAATGATTGCATGACATGTAGTGAATAGGAGAGGTCAATTTTTACCCTAGTCGAAGAATTATTCTAGATGTTGGTTTTGTTGTAGTTTAAAATTATCTGGTATGTGGTCGGTTTGGTTTGGTTGATTCAAGCATTTGGGGATGTCTTGTGTGTAATCTTCCTATGATTTTTGTGAGGTCCCTAAAATTCTAGAACCTACTTGATGATCACTTGAGGCGAAATCCTAGACAATGCATGATTAAAGAAATGACTTAGGCCATCTTTGGCCCGTTTGTGCCTTTCAAGCCAACCTTTGATGTTATTATCCTTAGTCACCTTTGAGCCTTATTGTATACATTTTGCCTTGATTTTCTTTCTTTGAACCCACAATTACCTACCCACTATAACTCTTATACACATTTCCTACCTTTGATAATCTTTTAAGAGGATTTAATCTGAATTGATGAAAGTGAAATGTGTGAGGTTTTGAGCTTTGTTATAAAATCTTGTGAAGATGTGTGAAAGAACTAATTGGGGGTTGTTGTGTGAAAAAAAAAAAAAAAAAAGGGAATTTGGTGATATCATTGCTTCCTAAGTTATGTATTTTTATTATTATTTCAAAAAAAAAAAAATCAAATCAAGGAAAAAAAAACAATAAGGAAGCATGAAAAGGATACAGATTCAATTGTGGTTGGGGAGAGTGATGCAATAAAAAGAAAAAAAATGGTTTCCGGGTTTGAGAGAGTAAGTTGTTTTGAGCAACTATGTTCTTTGAATTGTAAGATTGTTCCGCTTAATTGCTTGAATCCCTTATGTTCTTTCATAACCCAATTCCCTAGCCTAACGTTATAAGCTTAATGAAGCCCTAATGATATGAAGTTGTGTGTTGTTCTATATTAGTGGAGAGTGATCTGAAAAGTAGGCCTATGGAGTTTGTGTTTTTAAAGTTTTCATATTTATGGGATCAAACATTTGTTTTCTTTATGAAGTTGCATATGAGATTGCCTCTAAGGCAAGGATTGATGGTTTGTGATATGACTATGTGTTTGAGAGTGGAGAATGAAGATGAAACTGATGTTTAGGGTGTTCCTAGATGGGGGGTAATTATTGCTTATTCTTTTTGCTATATGTGAATGCTTTGTATGAGACACACTTATTACTTAATCCAGGAAATGTTTATTTTGTATATATTTGTGTTAGGACTTGTAGGATGTTTGGGGGTAACATCGTTGAAAACCCCCACGAGACTATAACTCATCCACTAGGGGGACCTAGGGGTTTAAAGGTTTATTGTATATGCTAAATGCAATCATGTCAACCTACGAAAGTGGTTTTGGATAGTTTAGTTAGGACTAGATTTTATTTTTATATTGCTTTCATTGTTATGGACTAGCAATAAGTTGGTTGGGGGTTGTATTGAGTGTTGGAAATGCGGATTTATTTAGTGATTCTGGGGTAAAACTGTTAGGAAATGGTCCATATACACAGCGGAAAACAAAATCATAATAACAAGGATCGTTCCCATTGAGCCAAGATCAAAGGTACAATTTTACAGTTTATGTTAAAATAGAAATCTGTAGAAATTAATCATGAGTTTAGAAAAACATACGCACGTTTGGAGCCTCCTCCAAATTTGTCAATGAACGTTTTTGCTACCGACCCAAGTGTAGGATCGAACCCACGTAGTCCACACGAAGACAATCAGAAAGAACTAAGGAGGGATTTGCTAGATCCTCCTTAGCTTTAAGATTAAAGAAGAAAATCAAATGAATTGATTTTGGGCAAAATGGAATACTGCCGTGGGAGAGAGTTTGTGGGCCTGCTGTGTTTTGTTTTCAAAGAGAAAATGAACAGTGAATGAACTAATGAAAATCTTACACATTTTACAAACAACCTTTTTCTTTTATAGTAAATTAAGTTGCCCTATTCCTATATGGAATAGGCTTGGGCTCCAACCCAAACACCCCATGTTAGCAAACACTCCCAATTAGATATTTTATTTTTGTTTCATCATTATCTCAATTAAAATCAATTAATATATATTTTATTTATATATTAACATTTAACAATAATGAAGATTTAATTAAATATATGCGAACGCATATTTAAACGTAATTTCACTTATTTAATTTTTTTCTAATAAATTAAATAAAGGCTACGACCTCAGTAAATTTAATTGCACTATGAATTACCAAAATACCCTTTCGCCTAAAAAGACGAAAACGCCCTTCTTTCTTCTTGAGTCTTAAATTATCTTCTATGTATGTGACCCATAGGCTCCTCATCATACTGGCAGTGTATAGTACCGCGATTAACACCAATTAATTGTCTTACTAATACACAAACCAAGATTGGCCCCTAGCAAGGCATCATGGCCACCTGATAGATTCGGATTCAACAAAGTAGCTACTTGTCAACGATATGGTTACCGTACAATTCGATCCTTTCATCATCCGTTATGTCGACGAGACGAAGGCATAGAAATAGTGTCAACCTTTGGTTACTCTCGATATTATGTATTCAGTTTATGGACCAATGACCTGTATCATAATCCGGATAGAGCAACAACTCAATCCCACTTGGCCTCTGTTTTAGTGTCATTGCCATATACTGAATTGCGCCGTGAGATAACTTCTCCCGTACCCGAGAGTGATGAATCCTCTGTCAATCCACCATAGTCTTGATACACTCCTTGATGTAGCCAATCACCACCGTATTGATAGCTTTGAATAGAACTGCGTTAGGCTAGTGTCAAACTGCACCAATCGGTGCACAAGGCACTCCGTTGATCTCAAGTCTAAAGATCACATGTATGACCATTCGTTAGAGGATTTGTTCCATAGGCACTGGGGTTACCATCCATATGGAATCCTCTGGTGGGTCTATCCAGTAAACTTGCTACAATGTATTCGCCTATAGCAAGCACCCATGTGTTGCACCAGGTTGTCACCAAACAACCTTAACAAGTGAGATCAGTCACTGCCTTTCGGCAGGGTCATTCAACACTATGACAGCCTTACCGTATTATATGTGCCCTTACTTCATAATAATACTAGGGCTACGGACGTTTCTAGAATGGCCACCATATGTGCTCATAGGGTTCTCACTATCAAGATTTGAAACACTTGGTACCCTCGTCATGGTTCTACCATTCTAAGGACATATATCAGTACATATTGTAATAATAATGATTTACGTGATATAAAATAAAATATCTTTTATTGATTAATGAACATTATTATAAAGAGTCAATTCTACAATAATTGATTAGCTCTATGGCATCTACTCTAATGATCTCCCACTTGCACTGGAGCGGATCATTCATGTATTTAATACCAAATGATCTCAAGTGCCTTTCATGCTTCTCCTGCGACACAGGCTTTGTCAATGGATCTACGAGATTGTCGTCGGTATGCACTTTACTAATCTACACGTCTTTCCTCTCAACTATCTCTCTAATGAGATGGAATTCTTCGAGTATGTGTCTAGACTTCTGATGAGGCCGTGGTTCCCTAGCTTGAGCAATTGCTCCATTGTTGCCACAATAGATGTCTATAGGATTAACAATCGTCGGAACCACACCAAGTTCAGTAATGAACTTCTTAATCCAGACTACCTCCTTGGCCGCATTTGACAATGCAATATACTCAGCCTCCATTGTAGAATCCGCTACAGTGCTTTGCTTGGAGCTCTTCCAACTCACTACACCGCCATTGAGACAAAAAACAAACCCTGATTACGATCGATAATCCTCTTTGTCCGTTTGGAAACTAGCATCACTCTATCCTCTTACAGGGAGCTCATCTTCCCCTCCATAAACCAAGAACATATCCTTAGTCCTCTTCAGGTACTTAAGAATATTCTTGACAGCCATCCAGTGACGCTCACCTGGATCCGATTGATATTTGCTACAAGTGCTCAAAGCACACGAGACATCAATCCGAGTACATAACATGGCATACATGATGGATCCAATTGCTGACGTATATGGGAGCCTCTTCATCTTATCTCTCTCATCTTGTGTTTTAAGGCACAATTCCTTAGAGAGATAAACACCATGTGACATCGGAAGAAATCCCTTCTTGGATTCTTCCATACTGAATTTTTTTAGTACTTTGTCAATATATGCACTCTGACTTAGGCCAAGCAACCTATGCGATCTATCACGATAGATCTTTATACCAAGGATGTAGGTTGCTTCCCCTAAGTTCTTCACGGAGAAGCACTTGCATAACCAAGTCTTTACCGACTGCAAGTTCGGTATATCATTCTTGATTAGAAGTATGTCATCGACATACAACACTAGGAATACTATTGCGCTCCCACTCACTTTTTTGTAAACACAGGGCTCACCTTCATTCTTGATAAAACCAAATTCTTTTACGGCTTCATCAAAACGAATGTTCCAGCTCCTTGAAGCTTGCTTGAGTCCATAAATGGATCTCTGCAACTTGCATACCTTATTAGCTTGACTATCAAGAATGAATCCATCAGGTTGTGTCATATACACATCCTCCTAAAGGTTTCCATTCAGGAAAACAGTTTTGACATCCATTTGCCAAATCTCATAGTCATGATATGCAACAATCGCAAGCATAATCTGGATGGATTTAATCATGGCAACTGGCGAAAAGTTTTCTTCATAGTCAATGCCATGAATTTGTTTGAAACCTTTGGCAACCAGTCGTGCTTTATAAGTATGCACCTTGCCATCCATGTCAGTCTTCTTCTTGAAGACCCATTTACACCCTATGGATTTTACCCTTTCAAGTGGTTCCACCACAGACCACACTTGGTTCTAGTACATGGGGTCCACCTCAGATTTCATGGCTTCAAGCCATTTAACAGAATCTGGATCCGATATAGTGTCTTCGTAGGTTTTGGGTTCATCGTCTTGGTAGACTAGTATGTCACCATGTTGAGTCACGAGATAACCGTATCTCTCGGGCTCATGGCGTACTCTCCCAGATCTACATAGCTCCTGTGCTACCTGAGGTGGTTCACTTTGATCCACAAGTTGTGGAGTAACCTCCTCATGATGTTCAACCACTTCCTGTGGCACATCATCCCGTCCTTTGTCTAGTATATCTTGTGGTTCTAGAACTTCATCAAGTTCTACTTTTCTCCCACTAGTACTTCTAATATTCATTTTCTAGGAAGACACCAGATCGAGCAACAAAAAATTTTGCGCTCTTTTGGGTGGTAAAAATAGTATCCTTTGGTCTCCATTGGATACCCCACAAATATAAATTTATAGGATTTTGGGCCTAGCTTGTTCGAAGTCAATTTCTTAACATAAGCTTCGCAACCCCAAATCCTTAGATAAGATAAGTTGGGCTTTCACCCACTCCATAGCTCATATGGAGTCTTATCTACAGACTTTGACGACACACTGTTCAAAACGTGAGTCGTAGTCCCTAGGGCATAGCCCCAAAACAATGTAGGTAAATCACTAAAACTCATCATGGACCTAACCATATCAAGTAAGGTCCTATTCCTCCTTTCAAGCACTCCATTGTGTTGGGGTGTATAAGGAGGGGTGAGTTGTGATACTATCCCACATTCCTTCAGGTACTCTGAAAACCCTAAGCTTAAGTATTCACCTCCTCAATCCTACCGAAGAGCTTTAATGCTTTTGCCTAACATATTATGTACTTCATTTCTGAATTCCTTGAATTTATCAAAGGCTTCTGATTTATATTTATGTCTCATGAGGTAGACATAACCATATCTCTGAAATCATTAGTAAATGTGATGAAGTATGAATATCCACCTCTAGCCTAAACTGTTAGTGGACCATATACATCACTATGGATGATGCCTAACAGCTCAGTAGCCCTTTCACTTTTGCCTATGAAAGGAGACTTGGTCATCTTGCCTAATAGGCATGACTCGCATACCTCAAATGACTGAAAGTCAAAAGGGTCCAAAACTCCATCCCTTTGAAGTTTTGCAATGCGAGTCTTATTAACATGACACAATCTACAGTGCTAGAGATATGTCTGGTTTTGATAGCTATATTTAGCTTTCTTGGTTTCAATATTGAGAATATCTTTATTGTTTAAATCAAGAACATATAATTCATTATATAACCTTGCAATTCCAAATAGAATACCATTCAAACTAAAGGACAACAATCCATTAGATATCTCAAAATGATACCTTATATTATCCAAAGCGGATACTGAAATAATATTTCTAGAAATAGAAGGTACGTGATAACAGTTATGTAGTTCCAATAACAAGCCCGTAGGCAAAGATAAACAATAAGTCCCTATAGCCAATGCAGCCACATGTTCTCCATTTCCAACTTGTAGATCCACCTCTCCCTTGGCGAGCACTCTACTCTACCTTAGTCCCTGCACATCAGTACAAATGTGAGTACCACATTATGTGTCAATGACCCAAGATGTTGAGGGAGAGAAGTTAATCTCAATCATAAAAATACCTGAAGTTGTAGCCTCTAACTTCTTCTTGCTTGCGAGGAAAGCCTTGCAACGTTTCCTCTAGTGGCCAGGCTTGCCACAAAAGAAGCAGACTACCTTGCCCTTCCCTATGCCACTCTTAGGACCAAGAACAACATGTCCTTTGGGCTTGGGCTTGGGCTTGGGCTTGGGCTTGGGTTTGGGTTTGGGTTTGGCCTTGGCCTTACCCTTGCTGTTACCCTTTGCTTTACTGGCAGCAACCAGTAAAATAGGCTTGGACCTTTTCAAGTCCTGCTCTGCAGCCATAAGCATGTTCAAAAGTTCTGACAGGCTTTTTTCCATTGTGTTCATATTGAAATTTATTATGAACGGAGCATAAGAGTTAGGCAAGGATTGCAGAATTAAATCCATTTGTAATTCTGCATCCAAGCCACATCCCAAAGTCTCAAGCCTCTCTATGTGCTCGATCATCTTGAGCACATGAGGACCAACTTGGGCTCTCTCAGTCAGATGACTCCCAAATAGTGCTTTCGACACCTTGTACCTCTCATGTCAAGCATTTGTTTCGAAAAGCTCCTTGAGGTGTAGTATAATGGATGAAGCGTCCATATTCTCATTCTGCTTTTGCAGCATAGGTGTCATCGATGCTAACATCAAGCATTGAACGCTATCAGCATCATCAAGGAACTTTTGATAAGTATCCTTAACTTCCTAAGTGGCATCAAGATCAGGCTCAGCCATGTATGGCTTTTCAAGGATATACAATTTATTTTCTTATGACTTGAGTATAATCCAAAGATTACGATACCAGTATGAGAAATTGGATCCATCCAACCTGTTTTCTTTCTCGATTATCGGTCGTAGGTTCATAATGCTAATTTTGGTGAATATACAATTGCAGAAAAATAAAGTCATTATAAAGTTCATTATTATTTAATATGGTCTTTTATTAAACGATGCTCCCACTATTTTACTCAAGTCAATAGCCGTCACTATTAACTCGGGAAAGCCCGTTGACTTTCCTAGTAGACTGGGATCCTATCTGGCCTATTTCAAACCATCGCTTTGGCGAACAAGCCAAAATGAGTTGATTAGGTAGGCCAACAAACTTAATCCACACCAGTTGATAGCTCCTACTATCAACCTCAAATGTGAAAAAGCCAACAAGCCAATCATACAATCCAATGGCTCTAACCATTGTCCTCAAGTGTGATTCTCAGTATCAGTAGATTGGACATTACATGTCACCACGTACACATAATATGTGTGTACTGCTGTACTATGCCCATGACGCGTTTATCAACCTTCGCTTTGGCAAACAAGCAAAACCGTCATTTTAAGTCGACCCATCATCATTAAGGAAAACTCCAATGCATTTTAACCTCCTACTGGTAAAAGTGTACCCTTCGCTTTGGCGAACAAGGTTTCGACTAACAGTGGTTTGATTAAAACCATGATGATGGAAGGCATACGTGACTTAATATACTTTAATTGAGGGTTTTTATTTAATGTCTCATCAGATTATTATCTTTGTTAGAATGACATTGTTTGGCATGTTATTGAACATTCAACCTTAGCATGCATTCTAAACATAATATAATACGTGCCGGTACATGGCTCAACTAAAACCGATTTCCTCAAGCCTAGAGGAATAGGTTGGTCACCTAGAGGTCCTGTAATAAACATCTTGAGTCTTCAAGTATGGTTGCTTCGTTCTTTGCTCTGTCTTTAAGTACATTATAAAAACATTATTCTAAATTTACAATAAAATAATTATACAAATTCTTTACATCAATAAATTTAGAAACCTCGATTTACATTCAAGGGGAATGAGATGAGAAGATAATGTACATTGAGAAGGGGAGAAAGGCAGGACACACAAGGCCTATTTAATAAATTTACAACCATACATACCAAAAAAAAATTTAAAACATTCACCCTTAGGTCTAAGGCTCATGTACCGGGCACCATGCAATATACAAACAAGTACAAAGCATACATTTTAAAAACAGTCAATTTTTGAAATTTGTGGGTTAATTACATTTACCCCCTGATAATTTATAGATGTACATTTGGTCCAAAAGTTTTGAAACTTTATATTCTGACCTCTGTACCCTCAAAAGTGCACTCGCTGCGGCAATGAGTTAGATCGCTACAGATGCATTTGTTATGCTGACGTCCATGCTCTAAGGACGATCGCCGCAGCGATGGGTTATATCGCCGTGGCAAGCGCTGGTTTCGTCGCCAGTGTGAACAACGCTCGCTGCGGCGATGGGTTATATCATTGCGATGAGCATACACAAACCTATAGCTAGGAATTTGTTCATACAGTAACCATATACACTCCTAACGGATTTTCAATCGATCATACACACTGATTTCAACAAAAAATATGTCACCAATATACCAAACTTGCAGATCATCAACAAATTAAATTAATCGATTAATAAATTTCTTAAAACATGATTTTAAGGCAGATTTTATAAGGCAACATAATATCATCAAATACATGTTGTCAATCATCCACATAAAAACTGTAAAAATTTGGTACCCTAGGCTCTGATACCACAGTTAGGAAACGGTCCATATACGCAGCGAAAAACAAAATCATAATAACAAGGATCGTTCCCATTGAGCCAAGATCAAAGGTATAATTTTACAATTTATGTTAAAAGAGAAATTTGCAGAAATTAATCATGAGTTTAGAAAAACATACACACGTTTGAAGGCTCCTCCAAATTTGTCAATGAACGTTTTTGCTACCGACCCAAGTGTAGGATCAAACCCACGTAGTCCACACGAAGACAATCAGAAAGATCTAAGGAGGGATTTGCTAGATCCTCCTTAGCTTTAAGATTAAAGAAGAAAATCAAATGAATTGATTTTGGGCAAAATGGAATACTACAGTGGGAGAGAGTTTGGGCCTATTGTGTTTTGTTTTCAAAGAGAAAATGAACAATGAATGAACTAATGAAAATCTTACACATTTTACAAATAACCTTTTTCTTTTATAGTAAATTAAGTTGCCCTATTCCTATATGGAATAGGCTTAGGCTCCAACCCAAACACCCCATGTTACCAAACACTCCCAATTGGATATTTTATTTTTGTTTCATCATTATCTCAATTAAAATCAATTAATATATATTTTATTTATATATTAACATTTAACAATAATGAAGATTTAATTAAATATATGCAAACGCATATTTAAACGTAATTTCACTTATTTAATTTTTTTCTAATAAATTAAATAAAGGCTACGACCTCAGCAAATTTAATTGCACTGTGAATTACCAAAATACCCTTTCGCCTAAAAAGACGAAAACGCCCTTCTTTCTTCTTGAGTCTTAAATTATCTTCTATGTGTGTGACCCATAGGCTCCTCATCATACTGGCAGTGTATAGTATCGCGATTAACACCAATTAATCGTCTTACTAATACACAAACCAAGATTGGCCCCTAGCAAGGCATCATGGCCACCCGATAGATTCGGATTCAACAAAGTAGCTACTTGTCAACGATATGGTTACCGTACAATTCGATCCTTTCATCATCCGTTATGTCGACGAGACGAAGGCATAGAAATAGTGTCAACCTTTGGTTACTCTCGATATTATGTATTCAGTTTCTGGACCAATGACCTGTATCATAATCCGGATAGAGCAACAACTCAATCCCACTGTGGCCGTTGTTTTAGTGTCATTGCCATCTACTGAATTGCGCCGTGAGATAACTTCTCCCGTACCCGGGAGTGATGAATCCTCTGTCAATCCACAGTAGTCTTGATACACTCCTTGATGCAGCCAATCACCACCGTATTGACAGCTCTGAATAGAACTGCGTTAGGCTAGTGTCAAACTACACCAATCGGTGCACAAGGCGCTTTGGTGATCTCAAGTCTAAGGATCACATGCACCACCATTCGTGAGAGGATTCGTTCCATAGACACTGGGGTTACCATCTTTATGGAATCCTCTGTTGGGTCTGTCCAGTGAACTTGCTGCGGTATATCCGCCTACAACAAGCATCCATGTGTTTCACCAGGTTGTCACCAAACAAAACCTTGACAAGTGAGATCACTCACTGCCTTTCGACAGGGTCGTTCAACACTATGATAGGCTTACCGTATTATATGTGCCCTTACTTCAGAATAATATTGGGGCTACGGACGTTTCTACAATGGCCACCATATATGTTCATAGGGTTCTCACTATCAAGATTTGAAACACTTGATACCCTCGTCATGGTTCTACCATTCTAAGGACATATATCAACACATACTGCAATAATAATGATTTACGCGATATAGAATAAAATGCCTTTTATTCATTAATGAACATTATTACAAAGAGTTAATTCTACAATAATTGATTGGCTCTAAGGCATCTACTCTAACAAAAACTATAAGGAATTTAAGGTTCAATGCATGATTTATGATGTGAATTCTTGCATGTTTCGTTATCTTCTAGAATCACGAGTGTTGTGTGTATTTTCAAGTATTCAAGTGCAAAAGAATGGATTATTCATGCTTGTGCTAGTGCTCGGACATCCTGGACCAATCGAGTGCGGATAAATCAAGGCAAGAAGAAAAAAAGAGTGAAATTCTAACTTTATGCCACAACACGATTTCCTGAGTCATGGCACGGTAAGGTTTGTGTCGAAGAAGAAATTGCCTAAAATGCGTTAGGGGCACAATTCTACCACGCCGGTGCGCAAATCGCCCAGAATGCAAAAATATTGCATTTCCAACACTAATTTTAGCCACCAGTATTTACTAAACTGCCACTCATTTTAAAAACTATATAAAGGGCAGTTTATTTCGTTTTAGGTAAATCAATATACACATTTTGGAGAGAATACATTTGGGGCTTCTTGGAAAGGTGGAGCTTGGAGAGGAGATGAGGTTCTCTTCCTCTCCTCCTCGTTTGTTCTTCAGATCATGGTTCCAAGTGTAATCGTTTCTTTTCCTTTATGTTGTAGTTTGTTTTCTTGGGATTTGATGTAATCTAATTGAAGGCTTATGTTTTATTGTTATTATATTTGTTTGATCCATTCGATTATGTTCTAGATTCATTCATTGCATTTAATTCAATCTTTAGTTGATATTAGGGCTTGATCAACCTTGATGTTAGTTGATTGATTGAATGAGACAAGATTGTGTGTTAAATGATTGATTTGTTGCCCTGCCCAGGTATAGATTGGTTGTTGTCATTAAGATCATCTTATGCTTAATAGGTTTTCGTTACTAGACTAGGCTATATGCCACTAGCTAGTTTAGTTGATGAGAACACTAGATTATTCCAAATGGTCGCAGTAATACCTTAGAAATGAGAGAGGTCATGCCTATCTTGATTAGCTCTGTGAATTGATGATTTGTGTCTATGCGAATTGATTCCTTTGTTATTTAGACTAGGCTATATGCCACTAGCTAGTTTAGATGATGAAAGTACTAGGTTGAACCCGATGATGTACGAACCCTAGAATGGAGTGGAGAGAACTATAGTTTGATGGTGAACCCTGGCGTGCTGTCGTAGGCACCCATAATTAAAACCTAAAAATACACGTAGTAGTGTAAGTCAGGGTTGATCCCACGAAGAGTGTCTAGCTAAATTTGCTGTTATGTGAACAAGGTTGGGGGGTTCTGTGTAAAACAGGAAACGTTCTTAGCAAAAACCAAAAACAAAAACGGTTCAATTCGAAATCAATTAATATAACGAAACTTGGTTTCCGTCAACATCCACCATCGGAATCTTACAACTGATCATTGATGCAAGATAATCAATTCACACATTGAATATTCACCATTGGAACTAATTTCCTATCTCTCCTTAATTGTAATTAATCAGGAAACAAGCGATCCTAATTAATCTTACCCCTAAACAACCCTAGACAAGCGCTCAAGATTTAATCTAGTGGCAGCCTTAAGAATTAGAGAGATCGATGAAGCTAAACAACACAAACACACGCGGTTGTATTTAATTTAGTTGAATGTTCTTCGTAAGGTTATTAATTCCTGACGCAGCAAATTACTAACCCTAATTGCTTCGCAAGTTGGAAGGATCAAACAATTACGGATTTGATATCTAACTTAGCAATAGATTGCGACAATTAATAAACTAGTAGGCCTCCCTAGTAATTAAACAAAACAATCATAAAATTAGGAACAGAAAAAAACATCCAATACTCAAACATGAAAATTGAACACAAAGAAAAATATATTAGATCTCACAGTTTATCGATTCCGAGGCTTCCGTTTACTTCGACCAAGGTTATCAAAAATCAGCCTCTCATGGCCATCACCGGATTACAGAGGAAAAGTTCAGAGAAGACCAGAGAGAGGCATGTGGTTCCCTCAAAACCTAATCTGATCTCCCTTTCCAAAAATCTAATTCAAGTGTTTGAATTCAACTCAATCTCCTAAAATATTCTAATATCCTAAAATCAATTATCCTAATCTGATTCTAATTAATTGAAAATACAATAAAATCTTAAAAATAAAAACAGGAAAGTGATGTGTCCAGCTGTAACTCATGTGCCACATGTCTTCAAATCTTCCAATAATAAACTGCCCCTTGGACTTGCATTACAATGCAGAATGTTCCAGAACATCGGCAGTGCAGATGCATCAACTTCAAGCCCAATTACAACCTTGATACAGAAAGTATCTCTCCAAACTCAAAAAATAAAAGTTGTAGATATATTTCTTAGCGTTCTATAGAAGTTTGAATCATCTCAATCGGAGCTTAGATGAGAGAGTTATGCCCAAAATACAAAACAATGTCAAAACTGTCCGAATTCACTTAATTAGTTCCGTTTTGCAATTAACTCTCCCATTTGCTTCCTAAGTCAAAATAGAATAAAAGTCAGTACATTTTAGGCAGCAAATAGGTATAAAAGACTAGGCATTAAGGGGGGTAAATATGACATTTTGCATTCTCATCAAACACATAGCTTGATGATTATGATGGAGTTAAAGCCTTAAGACCCCTTGTATATAGTTAGATCAGCTTTACTTTAATGTTGTTTATGTGTTTTTCTTTATTTCATTCTCGTCTTGATTCATCAAGGCATAGTTACTAGGATCGCAAGAGCATCTTCAGTCTTTGTGGGATCAACCCTTACTCATGCACTACGCTGCAATTGCGACTCGTGCACTTGCGAAGGGTTAAATTTTGTATATTTGTCACACCACACATGGTGGTGCTTAGGGTTTCATCAAATATTCTCCGATTTCAACAAAAATCAGATCAAACACAACAGATTTCAATAATCTCCCAAACACAACAATCCAAGTTTCATTTCAATTAATCCAAATCAAAATAAATTAAAACACAACCCTAAACATGCAATCTCCAAATCACATACTTCCAGCAAAAAATTAAAACACCGAAAACTCATATAAGAGGCTCTGATACCACTGTTAGTGTTTTAATTGAAGAAAAACATAGCGGAAAACAAAAAATTTGCCGATTAAACACTATTAACCTCCGAAATCCAAATATGAGTATGTCGATGTTCATATACTATAAAATAAATAAGACCCATGAAAGAATCAGTACCTTACCCACGTTTGGAGGCTCCACCTCTTTTTCAAGATCCGGATGAAAACGCTTATGATCCAAGTGGATGATCGAACCACTAGTATCTACACAAAGGCAAGGATTAACTCAAGACATTTACTAGACGTTGATGTGAAGACTAAAGAAGATGAGTGAGATTAGGGTTGAGAGAAAAAATTCTCTCAATGAACCTATGCACTCCATGACCAAAAGAGGAAAGAATGAGCGATATTTGATTTTTAGGGTAAAGTGCCCTTTTATAAGGTTGCCCTTAAAATCCCTTAAAGGTTTATTTACAATAATACCCTTCCACTAATTAATTCATTAGTGTCCATGATTCCAGAACAAAATCATATCTCGGGTATTTCCCCATTATTATTTTTATCCATTAATAACGTTCTTTCAATATGTAAAACATATATACACCGTTATATATATATATTTAATATTGACGATTTATTTATTTACAATATATGTATAATAATATACATATTTGAATAAATAACCAATCTTACATATTAAATCCAATACGGGATTGGATCCAGGCAACAACCTTTCCAACAAATTTAATTGCTTCGTAAGATTTACCAAAATGCCCATTTGTCAATAAATGACAAAAATGCCCCTCACATATTCTTTTCTTTAGTTTGCCTTTTATGTGTGTGACTCGAAGGCTGTTCATCATGCCGGTAGTGTGTGATATCATGGTCAACACCTAATCAATCGTCTTACTAGACACAGATCAAGATTGGCCTCTAGTAATGCATCAGGGCCACCTTCGAATCTAGCCTAATTTGCTACCTATCAATAGTATGGTTACCATGCAATCAAATCCTTTCATCATTTATTATCTCATCAAGGTTTGCAGCATAGAAGTAATTTCGGCTTCAAGTATAAATCACCTTGACCTATTCAAATTTGGTTATCGAACTAATCAACTAGTCGAGCCTTAATTCAATTCCATTGTGGCCACAAATTCCAAGGTTGTTGTCCTTCACTAGAATCTCACTGAGATAATATCTCCTATACACAAGAGTGATGAATCCTTTATCGATCCACCATAGTCGTGATATACTTCTTGATGTAGCCAATCACTCCTATATTGCTAACCCTCTTAGGATTACGTTTGGTAAGTCTCAAACTACACCAATAGGTACACACAACGCTCCGATGATCTCAAGTCTAAGGACTACATGTTCCACCATTTGTTAGAGGATGTATTCCATAGACACTGGTGTTACAATCTATATGGAATCCTCTGATGGGTTAGTCTGATGAACTTGTGAATCACAGGCACCCATGCACCACACCAAGTAGTCTGATAATTCAGAATTATACTATTTTATTAGGCTTTTTGGCCAGATTGTAGATACTTCTTAGTTCGTTTTTGCCTGAATTGCTACTTAATTCTTTACATTTTGTGTTTCAGACCAAAATGGACATTTTGAGAAAATAATGAGCGAATTGGAGTTTCTGGACCCGGAAGTAAGCAGATCTCAGAAATTGGGAGAGTTCTGAAGCAGAGTGAAGCACTATGAAGCTTGTTCCCATGGGAGAGCATCGAAGATCAAAGATTCAAGCACAGAAGCAAGCGGAGGGCAATTTTGTAATTTTAGAATTCTTCATGAAGGTTCGCCTTGGCGAAAACTATTAAGCACGAGATTCCATTTTACCTTATCGCCGCAGCAAAACTCTTTCTTCGCCACGGCGAAGTTTGCGAATATTAGTTTTTCCAAAACGCACACATTTATTTGAGAAAAGTTTTAGGTCTTTGGGCAAGGTATAAAAGAAAAAAGTTTACCATTTTCATGTGTGTCGTCCAGTCTTTGTATGTTCTCATTGAGTTTTTGATATATTTGATTTTTAGAGAGAAGATTTGAGCTTAAATCTTGTGGATTCTTCAACTAGGGGAGATCTCTACTCTTTTCTCTGCATTTTAATATGTTGAACATTGTGTTTACTGTTTTTCTTGCTGTGTATTTTGATTTAGTTATGAACTAACCCATTTTGGGTTAGGGTTTTGATTAAGTTCAGATTTCTATGGGTTAATGAATTGATTATTGCTATTTCCATATTCTATTGCATAGATTGTTTGGTTATTCTGTTTTTAATGGAATTTATTTGACGAATATGATGAGATTGAGAAATGAATCGTATTGAGCTTCTTGGGTAATCACCATTGTAGTATTAAATGCTAGAGATAGATTTGAGAATCAATGAAATCAATCTAGGGTTCCCTTAGCTTAATGAACTTGGATATATTATTCTTCAATTTGTTGGGTGCGGAAGTTTAATAGGGAAAAGTAGGAATTCATAGGCTGAGAAGGTATGTTTAACAACTTAGAGAATTCGATTTACAATTTGTGCATGTGAGTGTGGAATTAACATAGTCCATAGAATTCATCCATAAAGTCCGAATGAAGCCAAAACCCTCACCGTTTGTTAAATTGATATTATTCTTGCGTTCAAATTCTTGCTTTCATTAATTAGTTTTTAATACTTGGTAAGTTTTGTTTCAGTTTTAGTTTTAATCTCTCCCATTAATCCAAACAAAGTCGATTCCTCCAACTTGAAAAGCACTTAGGAAAATTAGTGCTTAGCAACTAATCCTCATGGGAACGATACTCACTCATCACTTTATTACTTTGTGCGACTAGTGCACTTGCTATTTATGCATGTTGTAGTTACAACGCATCAAGTTTTTGGCGCCGTTGCCGGGGATTGAGTTTTGTGTTAACATTAAATTTTTCCTGTGTTAGCTAGATTGGAACTTTATTTTCGGTTAATTATTGTTTGTTTAATTTTTGTTATTCTTTTCGGTTGGTTTGTGATCTTAGTCTTTCTAATTTTCTATGTAGTTTATGCGAAGAGCAAGACGTCAGCTAGTGGTTCCTGTTGATCCAGAGATTGAAAGAACCACTAGAAGACTTAACAGAGAAAGAAGAGAAAGAGAGGCTACAGTGGAACTAGAGGTTATAGTTGTTGAGATGGCAGAAAATAGAACACTAAGGGAGTTTTCAGTTCCCCCAGTTGATGGCAATGGGTCAAGTATTACTAGACCAGCAGTACAAGCCAACAACTTTGAGATAAAGCCGGCAATCATCCAGATGATCCAGCATCAGTACAGTTCAGGGGAGATTTGAAGGAAGATCCAAATCTACACATTGCCAATTTTTTGGAGATTTGTGATACTTTCAAGTCAAACGGAGTGTCAGATGATGCCATCAGATTGAAACTATTCCTGTTTTCATTGAAGGATAAAGCTAAGGGATGGTTAATGGCATTACCAACAGGAACGATTACAACATGGAACGATTTAGCACAGAAATTCCTGACCAAATTCTTTCCTCTAGCAAAATCGGCAAAGCTAAGAAACGATATCACATCGTTTCTAGAAGAGTCTGAATCATTGTATGAGGCTTGGGAGAGATACAAAGAATTACTAAGGAGGTGTCCACATCATGGGTTGCCAGTTTGGATGCAAGTCCAAACATTTTATAACGGATTGATGGTAATGTGCAAACTATGGAGGATGCAGCATCGGGAGGAGCACTGCAAAATAAGACTCCAGAAGAAGTTCATGAGCTGCTTGAAGTTCTGGCAAGCAACAATTATCAAAGACCTAATGAGAGGGTGCATCCGAAGAAATCTATGGATCTTCATGAAGCTGATGCATATACAGCCATTTCAGCCTAACTAATAGCACTTCAGAAACAGTTGGGAAGTATGCAGGTAAATTCCATTCAAGCACCTCAACTAACTTGTGAATTTTGTGTAGGTAATCACGTGAGCAGCGAATGTCAAGTGGGGTAACACGTTTGCTTCAGCATCATCATCAGAGCAGGTTAACTACTTGGCAGGAAATCAGAGGCAACCGAACAATCCGTACTCCAACACATATAATCCTGGTTGGAGGAATCATCCGAACCTGTCTTGAGGCAATCAGAATCAATAGAATTAGCAGAATAATCAATGGAACCAAAGAGCATTTCCAAACAACCAAACAGGGGTGAACAATCAACCAGGAGAGCAAAGAGTGACGAAACTGGAGGAGATGATTGGAAAGTTTATGCAAGAGACCACAGGTTTTATGAATGACACGAGGACGAATTTCAGAAATCAAGGGGCGTCCATTCGAAACTTAGAGGTACAAGTAGGGCAATTGGCTGAAAAGCTAAATGAGAGACCATAGGGGTCCCTACCAAGCAACACAATGACTAACCCACGAGAGCAATTGAATACAATAACTTTGAGAAGTGGGACAGTTTTGGAAGAGGTGGAACAATCAAGGAAAGAAGGAAGCCCACTAAAAGAAAAAAAAGATTCTGATGAGGAAGTGGACAAAGAAATAATTGTTGAAGAGGAGCTAACCAATTCTAGGATAGATGAACAAAAACGGGAAGAGAGGCAAAGGCAAAAGAAAGAAAAATTACCATTTCCCGAGATACCACCAGAATTGGCACATCACACTCCTCCTGTGCCTTTTCCTCAGAGGCTCATAAAAGAAAAATAGGATAAGCAGTTCATTAAATTTCTTGATGCATTTAAAAATCTGCACATTAACATTCCTTTTATAGATGCATTACAACAGATGCCAAGCTACGCAAAATTTCTCAAGGAGATTTTATCAAACAAAAGGAAGTTAGAAGATGAGAAAACGGTGATGCTCACGGAGGAGTGCAGCGCCATTCTCCAGAAGAAGCTACCCCCAAAACTCAAAGATCCAAGGAGTTTTACTATTCCTTACAATATAGGAGACATTACCTTTGATAGAGTTTTATGTGATTTAGGTGCTAGCATCAATTTAATGCCTTTTTCTGTTTTCAGGAAATTAGGAATTGGTGAAGTGAAGCCAACAACCATATGCTTGCAGCTTGCAGATAGATCCATAAAGCATCCTAAAGGCATTGTTGAAGATGTGTTGGTCAAGGTGGACAAATTTATTTTTCTGGTAGATTTCTTTGTGTTGGATATGGAAGAAGATAAGGAGATTCCTTTCATCCTGGGACGACCATTTCTGGCAACCAGAAGAGCTTTAATTGATGTTCAAGAGGGGAAGTTGATCATGAGGATGCAAGATGAGGAAGTGACATTCAATGTCCTTAAGTCTCTGAAAGCTCCACCGAAGCAAGAGTCATGTTTCAAAATTGATTCGTTGGGTCACTCAACAATTGAAACTTCCCAACTTAATGATCCTAATTCATCAATTAAAGGATGCACGGTCAAGTCAAGGCGATTCAATGAGGAGGGCCACAACCCAAAGATTTTTACACCATTCCGAGATGGGCCACAATCGAGCATGTATCCTCACAAGGGACGGATTCCTCCACTCAAAAAGGGTGAAAAAAAATCAAGAAAATGGAAAGCTGGCTATAAGAATGTTCAAGCCATGAAAGGAATGACCAAGGAATGGAAATGGGTGGCTAAGCTCTCAACAAAGGCCCCATGTGACAAAAATCATCAACAATTGAAACTTTGGTGCAAGGACAATGCTTGGGAGTTGATGTATTTAGATAGTCCGGATTGACATGAGAACTTCAAAGAGTTGAGCTTTCCAACTATAAACAAGCGCTCTTTGGGAGGCAACCCAAGTGTTTTCAATTGTCGTTGTTTATTTATTATTTTGAAGTTGTTTAGTTTTCTTATGATTTTTAGATGATTTGTGTGTTTCAGGTGAATTATCGAATCAAGGGGAAAAATAGAATTTTCCCCTTTTTTTGCCGCGGCGAAGCACATTTTGCAAAATTTGTAAGTCGGAAAGTCCCAGACTTCACCGCGGCGAAGTAAATTTTTTCGCCGAGGTGATGAGTCCCTGTATTTTTCCGCCGCGACGAAGAATTTGGTTTTGCCGTAGCGAAGCAAGTTGGGCGAAATTCACTAAAGGAAAATTCGCCACGGCGAAGCTTATTCTTTGCCGAGGTGATGAGCTTCTATAATTTTTTGCCGCGGCATCGACTGGGTTAAAAATCTAGGGTTTTTGAATTGAAGAACTTTGCCGCGGCGAACCTCATTGTTCGCCGCGGCAATGAGGTTCGCAGCGGCAAAACCTGTTTTCTATAAATACTCACCACGACTCTTCATTTTTGGCAAAGCATTTCAAACACATATGAGAGTAAACCTTTTCCATCTTCGATCCAGAGCCTTCCCAGTGATTTCCCAGCAAAGTTTCTCACTCCTTAATCTCTCTAAAGACCAAAACAACTCGTTCTAGCAAAGATCTTTACGAAAAAATTGAAGAAAATTGTGGGTTCAAGAATTTGGGGATTTCGCGATCTATGCCATTTTTGGCTAATTTGGTGGTAAATACTCCCTAGTTTTGGTAAGATTTCAAGTTCCCTAAGCTTTTAATTGCACAATTTCGAGTTTAGAGTTGCAGATCTGAAAATTTTGATTGTTGCTTGAGTTATGGATTTTTAGTGTTTTTATGCTTTGATTTTGTTTGAGGAAGTGTAGATTGTGAATTGTGTGGTGTTAAGGAGTTTGGGGTTTGAATTTTAAGTGTTTGGTTGAGTTTGGAAGAATCAAATTTTGGGGGTCTAGGTGCGATTTTTGGAAGTGTCATGGTTTTGCAGGATTGTGGTTTTTTGTAGGGTGCTTAGAGTTAAATATTTGAGTTAGAATAGTAGATTGTGGAAAATGCCACTCAAAGTGTTGTCCAAGGGGAAAGGAAAGGGAAAAAAAATGGATAATTGATTTGTGAATGACAAGGCTCGGGAACGATATGAAGGGGCAATCCAAAGGAAAGATAAAGGATTTATTGCTGAGCATAGATTGACCGTGAGCCAAGCTAAGGATTGGAGTTGAGGGAGACATTGGGAATTGTTTATGAGTGAACCTACACATGCAACCGTAGAGCCGATAATGCGAGAGTTTTATGCCAACCTCCCGGAGTGTGAATCTGGTGCTATGTTTGTGAGGGGTACTGATGTGGCATTTGATGCGAAGGTCATCAATGAGTTTTATAACCTGCCTAATATTGATCGTAATGATTATAAGGATTTTAGGAAGACACAGTTTGAGGATGATATTATTGTTTCGGTCATTATAAAACCAGATACCACTTGGGAGATTTCAAAAAAGGGCAGGAAGGGCATCAAGGGAACTAATTTGACACCGGTAGCTTGGTTGTGGCAATACTTTATTTGTGCGAGGATGATGTCGAAGACGCACTATAGTACGGTGACTTATGAGAAGGCATTATTACTCTATTTTATTGCCACAAGAAAGAGAATGGATGTGGGAAAAATTATCCTAAACAACATTCAGCATGCAGCCAAACCAAGGGCGAGGAAGTTACCCTTTTCCACATCTCATTACAGAGTTGTGTACTCGAGCAGGAGTCGAGGCAACTGATGATTAGCCACTTATCCATGCTGCCCCAGTTCTCGACTCAGACTATTATCACAAGCATCTTGAACATCTAGCCAGTGAGCAACTTAGTGATGGGACAAAATGACAGAGAACCAGACAAGGCACTGCCACATCATCCGTTCCACAACCACTATGAAGGAAATGATGCGGCAGGTGATGGGTCAGATGAAACGGATGGCAAAACATCAGGATTGGCTGGCAGAGCAGACCCAGATGATGTATGACATGCAGAACAGTTGCTTCACCAAGCTCAAAGTTGATACTTCGGAATTCCAATGGGCTGACTGGGATTCAAAAGAATGGATGGGCTCCGACTCAGAAGAGGATGATACTGAGGGAGAGGAGGAGGCCGAAGAATGAACTTGAATAGCTGTTTTTGTATTTTATTTTTGTTTATTTTAGTTGTTTTTGTGTTTCATTTCGAACAGTGAACCAATTTACTTTTTGTTTTGGATTGTTTAAATTTTGTTTTAGTTTCCTATTAGTTAAAAAAGCGAGATTAGGATTGTAATATTTTCACATTAGTCAGTGAATTTTCCTAACACAGTGGACACCACAGTTTTTCAATTGTTTTTTGGAATTTGGTAATGAAAAAGCCAAGGACCGGGTGTGCATGCTGTTGAGCGAAACTTCAACTTCACGAATTAATCAGGGAGCTATCTCGTACCTTTGTAGATTTCTGTTTTTCTATTCTTAAATTGTGCATAATGTGACATTGGGGACAATGTCATCTTTAGTTTGGGGGTAGGAAAAATTTGAAATTTTTTTATTTGTGTTTATTTTATTTTCATGTTTTGTTGTGTATGCCAATGACGAATTGTATAAATCGATGATGAGAATAGGGTTGTTGGGATTTTATTGTTGAAAAATGTTAAGCATTGCTTCAAGTTTATGTTGATTGACTGAATTTTGATTGAGGTTTGTTGAGTGGTTCAGCCACCATTTTCATTATTTCGGCATGCTTAGATTCATTTCATGTGGTTAGGTAAAGTCTTGATAATGTTGGTAGACTCTAGAACCTAGTTTAGAAATGCTTGAGGTGAAATTCTAGGAATATATATTATTGAGGAAGTGATTTAGGCGATTTTTTTTCTCGGAACATTTGAGCCTTTCCAACCGACCATGAATTCTATCCCTAGCTACCCATTTGAACCTTATGAAATCATCATTGTCTCTTTCTGTGTTCTTGTGCAACCAATAATGCCTGAACCTTTCACCCTAAACACGTCCGCAACCTTTAAGAGAATTCTAAACCTAATGCAAACACAAAGAGCTTGGAGAGTTGTGTGAATGAACTAAAAGATTAGTTTGGGGGTTGTGAGAAGGGCAAGAAGAATAAAATGGGTAATTAACCTCAATAAAATGATAATTGCTATATTAAAAAAAAAAAACAAAAAATTTGAGTAGTGCACATGTTTGAGGGTTATAAATAGGTTGACTTTGTAGTGGTGGTTCAGGAAGAAAGTAGAAGTTGAGTTGAGTCTTGATGTTTGCTTAAAGAAAACTGAATTCTCTTGCTTTGTTAATCCTGTCCGTTTCTTTTAAGCCCACTAACAAAGCCTAACGTTACAAGCACGTAAAGACCTTCTGATCTTTAATTATGTCTAATCCTCATTAGTGGAGAGTAGTTCGATACTTAGGCTTATGGAGTCTACCGCCATTTGATAAACTTTTCATTTCTGTATAAAATAATCTGGGAAGTCAGAATGTGGATTGAAGTGGGGATTACCTACTCGGGGGACCAACAGAGAAAGATAGTCGATGCAACTATAACTTCTTGGAGTGTTGAACATTTTTCTAGTAATAATTTTTCAACAATCTTTGAGACTTGTTTAAATTCTAGGCAGTTCAGTGTGTTGAGTTGAGTCTAATGTTTTATTTTATTTTCAATTTTGTTATTTTACGTTATTTTGGGCGTTTTTTGTTTTTCTTTCTTTGTGTTTTGTACCTGGTGCTCGAGGACGAGCATGTCTTTAGTTAGGGGTATTTGATAATCCGAGAATTATACTGTTTTTATTAGGCTTTTTGGCCGGATTGTAGATACTTCTTAGTTCGTTTTTGCCTAAATTGCTACTTAATTCTTTACATTTTGTGTTTCAGGCCAAAATGGACATTTTGAGCAAATAATGAGCGAATTGGAGTTTCTAGACCCAGAAGTAAGCGAATCTCAGAAGTTGGGACAGTTCTGAAGCAGAATGAAGCACTATGAAGCTTGTTCCCATGGGAGAGCATTGAAGATCGAAGATTCAAGCAAAGAAGCAAGCGGAGGGCAATTATGTAATTTCAAAATTCTTCATGAAGGTTCGCCGCAGTGAAAATTGTTAAGCACGAGATTCCATTTTACCTCGTCGCGGCGAAACTCTTTCTTTGCGGCGGCGAAGTCTCCGAATTTTAGTTTTTCCAAAACGCACAGTTTTATTTGAGAAAAGTTTTAGGTCTTTGGGCGAGGTATAAAAGAAAAAGCTTTACCATTTTCGTGTGTGTCGTCCAGTCTTTGTCTGTTCTCATTGAGTTTTGGATAGATTTGATTTTTAGAGAGAAGATTTGAGCTTAAATCTTGTGGATTCTTCAACTAGGGGAGATCTCTTCTCTTTTCTCTGCATTTTAATATGTTGAACATTGTGTTTACTGTTTTTCTTGCTGTGTATTTTGATTTAGTTATGAACTAACCCATTTTGGGTTAGGGTTTTGATTAAGTTCGGATTTATATGGGTTAATGAATTGATTATTGCTATTTCCATATTCTATTGCATAGATTGTTTGGTTATTCTGTTTTTAATGGAATTTATTTGATGAATATGATGAGATTGAGAAATGAATCGTATTGAGCTTCTTGGGTAATCATCATTGTAGTATTAAATGCTAGAGATAGATTTGAGAATCAATGAAATCAATCTAGGGTTCCCTTAGCTTAATGAACTTGGATCTATTATTCTTCAATTTGTTAGGTGCGGAAGTTTAATAGGGAAAAGTAGGAATTCATAGCATAAGAAGGTATGTTTAACAACTTAGAGAATTCGATTTACAATTTGTGCATGTGAGTGTGGAATCAACATAGTCCGTAGAATTCATCCATAGAGTCCGAATGAAGTCAAAACCCTAACCATTTGTTAAATTGATATTATTCTTGCGTTCAAATTCTTGCTTTCATTAATTAGTTTTTAATACTTAGTAAGTTTTGTTTCAGTTTTAGTTTTAATCTCTCCCATTAATCCAAACAAAGTCGATTCCTCCAACTTGAAAAACACTTAGGAAACCTCCACCACACCCACCCCCCCCACAACTACACCATAAATAACCCCCAAATGTCTCATTTTTTCCACACCACTCAATCTCTCTACTCTCTACTCCAAATTCTCATTCAATTTATATTTATATTTAGAATTTATTCATATAATTTATTTCTTTATATTATTCAATTTTGTCTATTTTTCATTATCATCTCTTATTCATATTATTATTTATTTTTTTTCATTTTAATTATTTATTATTTTATCATAAATTCATAATGGACTACTGAAATGATGCATTCGGAGGATCATCCCCAAATGAGTTTTACGTTCCATCCACCGAAGAAATGAAAGGGTTCAATCCATTTTCCCCCTTTCCTCCAAAGGCAACAACTGCAATTCCATAATCACATTCGGTCGGGATAAGGTATAGCCAAACACATGTGAGCTGCAAGTCAACAGGCACGGGTATAGCCCAACCCCCCTGACCGTCAAAGAGGGTTGTGTCCAATGTATGGTGACACTTCACCAAATCAAAACGGCCAAAGACAAATGGGGAGGGGGAAGAATCGTGTGGGGTATGTAATTTTTATGGAACCATTATCGGCCCTGAGAAGGGGACTTCGACAATGCGACGACACTTGGAGAAGAAGCATCCCCAAATAATGCAACTGCCCAGTACATCTTCAACCGGATCAGGTAGGCAAATTCAAACTTAATTTAATTTTAATCCACAATCCCCAACTCTCTTAACATGGAAATACAATGCACATGTTGCATGAGAGGAAATAGCAAGATTCATAGTTGCTACGGACTCTCCCATTTGTTTATCTAAAAATCCTTATTTTATTCACATGATTAAAACTGCATTTTGTCCAGCATATACCCCTGTTAGTAGAAGTACAAGTAGAAGAGATATACTAAAACTTTATAACAAAATAAATTATAAACTTAAAAACAAATTTCAAAATTTTAGGAATATATCTATCGCACTTACATCAGACATATGGGCTTGTAGATCAAAAACCGATTTTTTAACTGTCACAGTACATTTCTTAGATCATAATTGGGGTTTACAACAAAAATTGATGGGTTTTAAACCATTATATGAAAAACATAGTGCTGACACTATTTATTTTAAAATTCTTGAAGTTTTGCAAGAATATCTATTAACTGATAGAGTTGTAGCACTAACGCTTGATAATGCAACTGCTAACACCACGACAATCTCTTTATTTGAAAAGAGATTGGATCCGCGTGGTGCAGGCAAATTTTTTAACCAGAGATGTGCTTGCCACATCATCAATTTGATTGTTAAAGTAGGTTTAGATGCTATACATTCGAAGATGGAGAGGGTGCGCACGGCTATCAGATTTATCGTCGGTGGTAGCAATAAAAGATGGCAAGAGTACATCAAATATTCTAGGCAAGAGGACCCACTGATTCGACCTTTGAAGTTATGTATGGACATGCCTATCTGTTAGAACTTCACCTACTTGATGTTGGAAAAAGCTTTGCCAACCGCAAAACAGATTACAGATTTTGTCAACCGGAAGTGATGAGAATGCAAAATGTCATATTTACCCCCTTAATGCCTAGTCTTTTATACCTATTTGCTGCCTAAAATGTACTGATTTTTATTCTATTTTGACTTAGGGAGCAAATGGGAGCGTTAATTGCAAAACGGAACTAATTAAGTGAATTCGGACAGTTTTGACATTGTTTCGTATTTTGGGCATAACTATCTCATCTGAGTCCGATTGAGATGATTCAAAATGCTGTGGAACGCTAAGAAAGAGATCTAAAATTTTCATGTTTTGAGTCTTTAGAGATACTGACTAAATCAAGGTTGTAATCGAGCTTGAAGTTGACGCACCTGCATTACCGACGTCCTAGAGCGTTCTGACTTGTTATGCAAGTCGTATTATTGCACGTTTTGAAGACATACATGCTGCACGAAAATTACAGCTGGAAACACCACCTTCCTATTTTATTAGGACTCTATTTTATTTTATTTCCAATTAGAATTAAATTAGGATTAATGTTATTTTAGGATAGGAGAATATTTCTTTTAGGAGATTGAGTGGGATTTGAATTCTTAAATTAGATTTTAAAAGGGAGATCGATTAGGTCTTGGGACCACGCCTCTCTCTTTTCCTCTCTAGAATTTTCTTTCTCTTGAGTTTTTGTGATGGCCATGCGGCTAGAACTTTTGTAACTTGGTCGAAGGAAACGAAACCTCGGAATCAAATAAACTGTGAGATCTTTCTGTTATTGTGCATTTAATTTTTATAGTGTTTGTTGAAATATATCAAATCCGTAATTGTTTGATCCCTCCAACTTGTGAAGCAATTAGGGTTAGTAATTTGCTGCGCAGAATTAGTAACCTTACGAAGAACATTCAACTAAATTAAATACAACCGCTTGTGTTTGTGTTGTTTAGCTTCATCGATCTCTCTAATTCTTAAGGCTGCCACTAGATTAAATCTTGAGCGCTTGTCTAGGGTTGTTTAGGGGTAAGATTAATTAGGATCGCTTGTTTCCTGATTAATTACAATTAAGGAGAGATAGGAAATTAGTTCCAACGGTGAATATTCAATGTGTGAATTGATTATCTTTGCATCAATGATCAGTAGCAAGATTCCGATGGTGGATGTTGACAGAGACCAAGTTCGTCATTTTGATTGAATTCGAATTAAATTGTTTTTGTTTTTGCTGAGATTGTTTTTTGTTTTTACACAAACCCCCAAGCCTTTTTCACATCAAAGAAAATTCGGCTAGACACTCTTCGTGGGATCGACCCTTGCTTACCCTATTTACAGTTCAGTAGTTAGGTTCGGAAGGTTTTAATTCTGGGTGCCTACGACAGCACGCCAGGAAGCACTATCCAGAGGAAGTTGTCAACTATGATGATTGGGAGGTTTGTGAATTTTTTTATTCATTTCTTAAATTTTTTATTCATTTCTACTAATACATTAAGTGGTATTTATTATCCGACTACTAATTTAGTGTTAGATATTTTACTTCAAATTGCTAAATCTTTGCTAAATATAGATAAAATGACGTTTTAAGGGAAATGGTTTCAAAGATGGAAGAAAAATACGAGAAATATTGGTTAGATATTCCATTCTTATATGGATTAGGCCTTGTTGTAAATCCTAGGTTTAAATTACACGTAGTTAACTATATAATTACTGAGTTAGGCCAGCATTTAGGACATGATTATATGTTTTATTTGACTGATTTTAAGCAAAAATTGGAAAGGCTTTTTTTTTTTTATATGAGAACAGGTACAATGGAAGTGGAAGTGGAACGTTCAAGAGAGATGATCAGAACCCTGATGTAGACCTCCGTCAAGGATTTGAGCAAGTGTACATATATGGAACATAATAGAAGTAGTAGCTCCAGCTTGTAAATACATGGACCAAATGAGTTGAATCGCTACCTACAAGTGGACATGTCCTACATGACGATGAAGGAGAAACGTGACATGTATATTCTTCAATGGTGGAACCAACATGAAAGTCGATTCCCCATTGTAGTCCAAATGGCACGTGACATTTTATCTGTGTCGATTTCTACAATTGCACCTACGTCAACATTTTCAACGAGTGGCCGAATTATTGAAGACAAAAGATGTTTTTTAACCGATGAGATGATTGAAGTGATAACGTGTTTACGGGATTGGACTCATGCAGAAAGAAGACTGCAACACCTGAAGATCCCGAACTACTCGAACTCTTTAGGAATACAGATTTTAATGATCTAAATATTGTTGATGATGAAGATGAATAATTTAATAAAAAAATTATTTAATTGTTTATTTGTGAAGCGTGAATGTGTGAATATTACATTTATGTTAGAATTAACTATTAATTTATTTATTATTTTTTTAAAATTAATTAAACTTTTAGAAACTTACTAATCTACCCCTGAAAATTACTAAACCTGTAACAACTGTTATAAACTAGTAAAATGCTTGCATAATAATAATAGAAACTGGGCCCAAAACTTTTCTTTCTATTATATGTAATAAATCTTTTATACACAAAGAGTATTATTTTGCAAAATGCTATTTAAAAACTGTAATAGCCACTACTACTCAAAAGATTATAATGAAATACATATAAAATAACATAAAGAAATTGGGCCCAAGTTTTTCTTTTATTAAACATATATACATACTTTACAAACATATGCATTTTTTACACAAAATATATATAACGTATACAAAAAGTCATCAAAACATCAGGGACAAGTAGCCACTCCTCCTCGCACGCCGACATCCATCCGACAAAGTGTCCTCACCTAGGTCCCTACAAAACATGGGAAAACAACGGGGTGAGCACTAAAATAATGCTCAGAAGTAAATCCTCTACTCATACTAGCCCCGTAACTCTCTTTCTCTAATTCTTTCCTTTACAACTCCCCGCTCAATATCTCTTTGGGTACGCTTTCTTTCTTTCTTTCTTTCTTTCTCTTAGAAACTCTTTTCTCATAACTCTTTCATAAATCACGACCCCATCTCACCGGGGCACGGCCGGGACTCACTCCCGCCTACGTGACCTCTATTCACTCTAGCCGATCGGACTCGGTTATGCATGGATTCGGAACCCTTGGCCATGTGAGTATAAAATCTCTCTCTCGGGTACTGGGTATAGCCCTCATCCGCATGCACTCTCACGGGCTACACCACTTCTATCGATACTCATGCCGCGCTCTCAATGCGGCGTACATGCGGGAATACTCTACCCATTACTCACGGGTTCCCCATCGCACAACCTACTCTATTCTCTCTTAACTCTTAAAGAACTTATACTCACATTCTATACTAAATCTCAAGCTACTTCTCAAGTGTATAAACAAAGGTGTAGAGCTAGCTCATGCTCCCTAATGCACTAATGAAATGCCAACTACAAGATTTCCTCAAAACAGTCATTCTGCACCAGTCACACTAAAACGGCCATAACTTATGCTATACACCTCGGATTACTACGGTTCTGGTCTCGTTTCAAAGCTTAGAAACAGGGCTACAACTTCTCTGTTTTGGTCTCAGCCCAGTTCGAACCGTAAGATACTCAAAAATTACTCAGAAAGTTACGGCAGTGACAGGGCAGATTTCACTTAGGCATTTCCTCAAACATCTCATGTGCATATAAACACCCTACGAAAATTACTACTAAACTTCATTTTTCTAGCCATCCAAATTGGGGAAAAACTCCCTCAATTACTCATAATCCCTGTCAAGAAAAGCACTCCCAAAAAGGATTACACAACATCTCTCAAACTTCATCTCAAACTCCATTCTCAATACACATATCAACAACACTTCTCATATTTAATCAATCCCAACTACTAAGACTAAGCACACATCTCATCTCAATTTTCAGTAGGTATACCATGTACATACATAATTAAAATAAGTCTCTACTCAAAGCTTAGTCATAACTCAACTTGGTTGGATTTACTTACCTTGTGCAAAGATGGGTTCCTTAGCACTTTTCCTTCCCTTTGTGGACTTGTCTCTTCTCTACAACTCAAAACAACCACAAGGACAGCAACAACACAATAAGACCTCACTATAAATACAAGAAAACTCACATCTAAAGCATGAATTCTTACCTTAGGAAGCTTTAGATGAAATCTTTACTCAAAATCCCTCTTAAATCCCTTAGAACTTGGAAAATTGGGTGGAGAAATTGAGAGAATATGGGCAATGGAAGAGGCGGTGGAATGAAGATGAATAAGGGCTTTCTACACTTTACTCTTTTTAGTTCATATTATAAGCTTCATTTCCCATTTTGCCCTTGTCCTTTCTTGAAAATTCCATCTATATCCTTTGATTCTTTACAACTACACCCCCATACAAACACAATCTCTACTAAATTTCCTTTCATTTTACTCCCCACTTTTCCTACTAATTAGGGGTAGAATGGTCATTGTGTCCCAAAAGAAGAATTCTCTAGAAAACTCAAGAATCTTTGTTTTAGGCTCTTCGCCGCGGCGAAGATTTTTCGTCGCCTGCGAAATAGGGCAGAACCTACCCGTAATGCCACTTCTCCTCCGCCGCGAAGCTTTCGCCCTGGCCGAAGTTTAAATTTCCAACTTCACCAAAACTCAACCCATTTCAAGGCAACAATTCAACCAACTCAACATACAAACTCAATTTAAGTTAAAACAATAAACTTTTAACTAATACGACAAATCTTAAATACGTACCTCAAGTGGGATATTACAATTCTCCCCCCCTTAAAAGAATTTCGTCCCCGAAATTCACACGAATAGCTCCGGTACCTCTCCCCGCATGTCTTGTTCCGTCTCCCAAGTGGCTTCCTCTACTTTGTGATTCCTCCAAAGCACCTTCACTAACGGAATACTCTTGTTCCGGAGCTCTTTAATCTTCCGATCTAAAATCTGTACAGGGCGCTCCTCATACACAAGGTTCTCTACAAGTTCGACTTCTTCTATACTCAAGATGTGGGAGGGATCACTTACATACTTTCGCAGATTGAGGCATGGAAGACATCATGCACCTTATCCATATGAGGTGGTAGTGTAACCTGTAGGCAACTTCCCCAACTCGTTGCAATACTTCAAATGGACCAATATATCTTGGTGCTAACTTCCCTTTGTTCCCGAAGCGCATTACTCGCTTATAAGGGGAAACTTTCAAAAATACCTTATCACCCACTTGGAACTCCACTTTCTTTTCTTTAAGTCGGCATAACTCTTCTCTATCTTGGGCTTGCTTCATTCTCGTCGGATTAATCTTACATCCTCTATCATTTTCTGCGTCATTTCTGGCCCAAGAGCTGTACTTAACTCACTCCTTTCGCCAATCTCATCCCAATGTAGTGGAGATCTACATCGTCTACCATACAAAGCCTCGTAAGGCGCCATCTTTATTGTAGACTGATAACTATTGTTGTAGGCGAACTCCACTAAAGGTAACATTTCGTGCCATGTCATTCTATAATCCATACAAAGAAGCTCTCAACATGTCCTCAAGCACCCTGATTCGCTCTCTCGCTTTGACCATCTGTCGAGGATGATAGGTCAGATCAATGCCAAACGGGTACCCAAATTTCTCGCAAACTAGTCCAAAAAGTGAAACAAACCTCGAATCTCGTCGACACTATTGTCTTGGGCACACCGTGTAATCTGACTACCTCTTTCACGTAGATCTGAGCCAACTGATCTGAGGTGGTACTTTCCTTTACTGGAAGGAAATGGGCGGCCTTAGTTAACCTGTCCACAATCACCCAAATGGCATTATAACCTCTCTGAACTCTAGGGAGACCTGTGATAAAATCCATTGAAATACTTTCCCATTTCCACTCTGGAATATTAAGTGGATGAAGCAACCCTGATGGCCGTTGATGTTCTGCTTTTAACCCTGTTGACAAGTCAAACATTTGGCTACAAACCCCGCAATATCCTTCTTCATACCGCCACCAAGAACCCTTCTTTACATCTTGATACATCTTGGTTGCTCCAGGATGAGCAAGTATGGTGTGTCATGAGCCTCCGAAAGTATTCTCTTTTTCAACTCATCATTCGAGGAATACATAACCGATTCCTGAAATAGAGAACACCATCCTGCAAGTGGAACTCCGTTACCTTGCCCTCATGCACTTGTTGAACTATTCTCTGACACCACTCATCGGCCACTTGCTTATCTTTGACTTCCTCCAGTAAAGTGGACTGAACCTCCAATCTAGCAATCCTTCTCGGTATCACTTCAACTGCTCCTTACCCAACTCTTCTATCAATTCTTTCTGTCTAGTAAGCCGGGACAAGTAAGCTTTCCTGCTCAAAGCATCAGCTACTACGTTGGCTTTCCCTGGTTGATACTTAATCTCACACTCATAATCCTTAACCAGCTCTAACCACCTTCTCTGTCTTCATATTCAACTCCTTTTGAGTAAAGAAGTACTTTAAACTCTTGTGATCGGTGTAGATATTACTCTTGGCACCATAAAGATAATGCCTCCAAATCTTTAAAGCGAAGACCACGGCTGCTAACTCTAAATCATGCGTAGGGTATCTCGTCTCATACTCTTTTAATTGCCGTGAGGCATATGCTATTACCCTACCTAATCCGCATCAACACAAAGACCAAGTCCTTGCAAAGAGGCATCCGTATAAATGTCGTAATCTACACCCTCCTGAGGCAATACTAACACTGGAGCGGTTGTTAACCTCTTCTTTAACTCTTGAAAGCAGTCCTCACAAGCTTCTGACCATATAAAAGGAGTCTTCTGTTTGGTAAGAGCGTCCAATGGTTTAGCCAATCTGGGCGAACCCTTCAACAAATCGTCGTAGTAACCTCCGCCAGCCTAAGAAACTTCGACCTCTTTTACCGTCCCTCGGCCTCGCCATTCAAGGATTGCTTTTATCTTACTCGGATCTACTGAAATCCCATCCTTCGACACTGTATGGCCCAGAAATATCACTTGATCGAGCCAAAACTCACACTTCGAAAATTTAGCATACAACTGCCTTTCTCTCAATCGTTGCAACACTATTCTCAAATGTTCCTCATGCTCTTCTCTCGACTTAGAATAAACCAGAATATCATCTATGAAAACCACTATAAATTGATCCAAACAATCATGAAATACCCGGTTCATCAAGTCCATAAAGACGGCTGGGGCATTAGTCAAACCAAACGGCATCACTACAAACTCATAATGCCCATACCTTGTACGAAAAGCGCCTTAGCCACATCTTGCTCACCACTCTTACTTGATGGTACCCCGACCTCAAGTCAATCTTGAGAATACCGCTGCTCCCTTCAACCGATCAAACAAGTCATCTATTCGAGGTAATGGGTATTTATTCTTCACTGCCACCTTATTCAATTCTCGTAATCAATACACATCCGTAGTGATCCATCTTTCTTCTTGACAAACAAAATTGGGGCTCCCTGTGGAGAATGACTCGGTCGGATAAAACCTTTATCTAAAAGTTCCTGGAGTTGCTTCTTTAACTCTTGAAGCTCAGCTGGGGCCATTCGATAAGGGGCTTTAGATATAGGTGCTGTTCCTGGTGCAAGTTCGATACTAAACTCAACCTCTCTTTCCGGTGGCAAACCCGGTAAGTCTTCCGAAACACATCCAAATTCCCTCGAACTATCGGCACCCTCCGAATTTCTGATGTGGAACATCACCACTTTGTACTACGTGAGCAATGTATCCTAACACCCCTTTCTCAACATTCTTTCGCCTTTACACTACTAATCAACATACTCAATCGATGGCCCTCTCCGAAACTAAACTTATCTCCATTATCGAGATTAAATCTCGCTTTCTTTTTCCGACAATCAATTTCTACTCCATTCCTCCCTAGGAAATCCATACCCAAAATTACATCAAAATCGGGCATATCGAAAACTATTAAGTCAACTACCAACTCCCGACCATGAATCACTACAGACTCTCCTATCAACATCTCTTGAGTCAACACACTAACTCCATCAGGCAACTCTATCCTAATGGGCTGACTCACTTTAACAGTTTCAAGCTTAATCTCTCTATCATTCCATGAGAAATAAAAGAATGCGTGGCTAATCAATCAAAGCATATAAAGAAACAAAGATGAAATAACAATCGACCAGCCATGCCACTGATGGATCGGCCTCGCTTCACCCTCGCCATCAGAAACACCCTCCCCGGCATTCGTACTCTGTGGGATAGGAACCGGCGGTGGAAGGGGAGCTTTACAATCTCTCCACATATGCCCTGGCTGTCGGCATTTGTAACACACATTCTGATCTCTCAAACACTCTCCTGGATGGTTCCTCCCACACTTAGCACAAGGGGGAAACCCTTCTGTTCTGGGCCGCTTAAACTGCCGATCTCTCCTATTCTTCCTTGGTTGAAACTTCTTCTTGGCCCTTACTTCTCTTTGTGACATCTACTCTCTCCCTCTGTAAGATGGTGGATGGCTCACTAGGTACTGTCAAAGCCAACCCCTCGGCAATATACTTGTTCACATAAATCTCTGCCCTTAAAGCCCGTGCTAAAGCTTCACTGTAGGTATGAGGGGGTTCGACTCTTGTCATTACATCTCGAGCAATATCTGATCTCAACCCTTGCACAAACTTGTCTCTCCTTAATTCCGGTGTATACACTATTCGGTGCAAAGCGAGCAAGGGAGTTGAATCTACGTAATACTCCTTCACCGTACTAGTCCCCCGCTTCAAGTGAATAAACTCTTGAACTTTCTCATGTACTCGATCCTCTGCTCGGTACTGGCCTCAAACAAAGCCTTCTAATTCCTCCCAAGTCATCGAGGCTATATCATGAGTCTCCTCCATTAATTCCCACCATATCCGGGCATCTCCCTTGAACAAGAAACTAGCATATCTGATCCTCTCTCGATCGCCTAGGGAAACAATGCCGCCGTCCGCTCTACGGACTTAAACCACTCCTTCGCTAGCGGGTCCCTTGTACCCTTAAATGCCGGCAGGCTGATTCTGATTTATAAGCCCCTCGAATCGGATCACCTCGAGTCAGACTGGCCGAGGTACCGCCCTTCGCTCTTGTCTCGTAGGCTGTGACTATTGGAAGTCTGCCTTCCCCCGAACTACTCTCCCTTGACTCTCTCGCTCCCCACCGTGATTATAGCTCGAATCCTCGCCTCATCAAGGGTAGGGGAGTCGATTCTGGTGGGTTGGAGGATTCTCCCTCATGCATCACACCCTTACCCTTCCTCCCGTTATTACGCCTCATCTACAAAACAACCATACTTGATCAATTCAAAAGAACACTTAAAGTAAGGAAAGAATTAACTCACACAATGGCTCCATCTGACGTCAGAGCGAGAAGAATGGCACACCGTCAAATCCCAAAATCTCGGCTCGATACCAAAAATGTAATAGCCACTACTACTCAAAAGATTATAATGAAATACATATAAAATAACATAAAGAAATTGGGCCCAAGTTTTTCTTTTTATTAAACATATATACATACTCTTTACAAACATATGCATTTTTTACACAAAATATATATAACGTATACAAAAAGTCATCAAAACATCAGGGACAAGTAGCCACTCCTCCTCGCACGCCGACATCCATCCGACAAAGTTGTCCTCACCTAGGTCCCGCAAAACATGGGAAAACAACGGGGTGAGCACTAAAATAATGCTAGTAAGTAAATCCTCTACTCATACTAGCCCCGTAATCTCTTTCTCTAATTCTTTCCTTACAACTCCCCGTCAATATCTCTTTGGGTACGTCTTTCTTTTCCTTTCTTTCTTTCTTTCTCTTAAGCTCTTTTCTCATAACTCTTTCATAAATCACGACCCCATCTCACCGGGGCACGGCCGGGACTCACTCCCGCCTACGTGACCTCTATTCACTCTAGCCGATCGGACTCGGTTATGCATGGATTCGAACCCTTGGCCATGTGAGTATAAAATCTCTCTCTCGGGTACTGGGTATAGCCCTCATCCGCATGCACTCTCACGGGCTACACCACTTCTCTATCTGATACTCATGCCGCGCTCTCAATGCGGCGTACATGCGGGAATACTCTACCCATTACTCACGGGTTCCCCATCGCACAACCTACTCTATTCTCTTTCTTAACTCTTAAAGAACTTATACTCACATTCTATACTAAATCTCAAGCTACTTCTCAAGTGTATAAACAAAGGTGTAGAGCTATCTCATGCTCCCTAATGCACTAATGAAATGCCAACTACAAGATTTCCTCAAAACAGTCATTCTGCACCAGTCACACTAAAACGGCCATAACTTATGATATACACCTCGGATTACTACGGTTCTGGTCTAGTTTCAAAGCTTAGAAACAGGGCTAAAACTTCTCTGTTTTGGTCTCAGCCCAGTTCGAACCGTAAGATACTCAAAAATTACTCAGAAAGTTACGGCAGTGACAGGGCAGATTTCACTTAGGCATTTCCTCAAACATCTCATGTGCATATAAACACCCTACGAAAATTACTACTAAACTTCATTTTTCTAGCCATCCAAATTGGGGAAAAACTCCCTCAATTACTCATAATCCCTGTCAAGAAAAGCACTCCCAAAAAGGATTACACAACATCTCTCAAACTTCATCTCAAACTCCATTCTCAATACACATATCAACAACACTTCTCATATTTAATCAATCCCAACTACTAAGACTAAGCACACATCTCATCTCAATTTTCAGTAGGTATACCATGTACATACATAATTAAAATAAGTCTCTACTCAAAGCTTAGTCATAACTCAACTTGGTTGGATTTACTTACCTTGTGCAAAGATGGGTTCCTTAGCACTTTTCCTTCCCTTTGTGGACTTGTCTCTTCTCTACAACTCAAACAACCACAAGGACAGCAACAACACAATAAGACCTTCACTATAAATACAAGAAAACTCACATCTAAAGCATGAATTCTTACCTTAGGAAGCTTTAGATGAAATCTTTACTCAAAATCCCTCTTAAATCCCTTAGAACTCTTGGAAAATTGGGTGGAGAAATTGAGAGAATATGGGCAATGGAAGAGGCGGTGGAATGAAGATGAAGTAAGGGCTTTCTACACTTTACTCTTTTTAGTTCATATTATAAGCTTCATTTCCCATTTTGCCCTTGTCCTTTCTTGAAAATTCCATCTATATCCTTTGATTCTTTACAACTACACCCCCATACAAACACAATCTCTACTAAATTTCCTTTCATTTTACTCCCCACTTTTCCTACTAATTAGGGGTAGAATGGTCATTGTGTCCCAAAAGAAGAATTCTCTAAAAAACTCAAGAATCTTTGTTTTAGGCTCTTCGCCGCGGCAAAGCATTTTTCGTCGCCTCGGCGAAATAGGGCAGAACCTACCCGTAATGCCACTTCTCCTCCTCGCCGCGGCGAAGTTTCTTCTTCGCCCCGGCGAAGTTTAAATTTCCAACTTCACCAAAACTCAACCCATTTCAAGGCAACAATTCAACCAACTCAACATACAAACTCAATTTAAGTTAAAACAATAAACTTTTAACTAACACGACAAATCTTAAATACGTACCTCAAGTGGGATATTACAAAAACAAAAACAGGGGAAACAGTGTAGCTATTGCTCCTCGCTTGCCGACGCCCCTCCGACTGCATCATCACCTAGATCCTGCATCCACAAAGGAAAATGACGGGGTGAGCACAAAATAATGCTTAGTAAGTAAACTTTCTATCTGTCTCTCCCTGTAACTATTTTTCTTAATTCCTTCCTCACACTTTCTTTCTATTGTTTTCTATTAACGTTATGGCCTCATCTTACCGGAGGTACGGCCGGATGGCGTTCACACAACACCATCTCACTCTTCATGACTGTCGGGTGGAGTTTACACAGCACCAACCCGCTCTTAGTGACTACCGAGTGGGGATCACAAAAGCATCTACCCGGTTTTCATAACTATCGGGTGGAGACCACAAAGCACCTACCCGTTTCTCATGACTTTTGGGTGACGATCACAAAGCATCAATCCTTTTCTAATAACTATCGGGTGACGATCACAAAGCATCACTCCTTTGCTAATAACTATCGGGTGATGATCACAAAGCATCACTCCTTTTCTAATAACTATCGTGTGACGATCACAAAGCATCAACCCATTTCTACTAAATATCGGGTGACGATCACAAAGCATCAACCTATTTCTACTAAATATCGGATGACGATCACAAAGCATCAACCGATTTCTACTAAATATCGGGTGACGATCACAAAGCATCTACCCATTTCTAATGACTTTCTCTACTCTAGCACTTCTCATTCTCTCTACCCGTAGAGTAGTTGCATTCACAAAGTTCTCTACTCATAAAGCAAGTGCATACACAAAGTTTTCTACCCTTCTTAAGTCAATGCACAAGTAATGCATATGGATGGTTCATCTCCATTGAATGCACTTATGAAATGCCAACAAGCAATGTTGCAAGAATTAAGGTTCATTGCTCATACTCAAACCTCTACTAGGCATTTCATCAAACAACTCAAGTGCATAACAAGACTCTACTATAACAATAATTCTATGTCTTTCTCTAACCATCCAAAATGGGAGAAAACTCCCTCACATAGCCATAAATCCTTGTCATAGAATAACACTGCCAAAAAGGATTTCTCAAAATCCTTCAATTCCATCTCAAACTACATTCCCAACCCACATCTCACTTCTCATAATTAAAATGTATGAACAACCATAAAGCAATAATTATCTCCATTTAAATCTTAATAACATAGCATATCACATGTATATACATACACACATAATTGCAATTAACTCTCTATTCAAGAAAGTTCTCAAATCTCTACTTGGGTTGGGGTTTACTTACCTTGTGATGGAAATATCTCACTAGCTCTTCCTTTCTCTTGGTTTGCTTGATTTTCCTCTACCCTTTAAACAATTCAACCAAAAGACCTCAATATTCAAATATAAATAAAATCTCACAAAACTTCACATCCAAAGCAAGAATCTTTACCTTAGGATGCCTTAGATTGATTTTTCTACCCCAATCACTCCAAAAGCCCTCTAAAAATCCTTGAACAATTGGAAGAGAAATTGAGAGGAAGTAAAAAGGAGAGTGGCGGTGGAGAAGAAGAATGAAGGGTTTTGCAATGACTTAATTCCTTTTAATACAATTTATGCACAAGCATTCCCATTTTGCCCTTACTCTTCCTTGGGAATTCCATCTATACCCTTTGATTCATTACAAACACATCCCCATATTAACATATTCTCCAAGCAAAATCCTTACATTTTACTCCCCACTTTTCCTACTAATTAGGGGTAGAATGGTCAAAATGCCCTTAGGGAAGAAAATATCTAAAACTTAACCAACATTTTGGTCGACCCGTCGCCGCGGCAAAAAAGCTTGTGTCGCCGCGGCGAAACCTGTCCAGCAGCTTCCCCGGCTCAACACCTCTTCGACGCGGCGAAGACTGGAACATTAAACTTCTTCTATTTTCAACCAATTTCAAGGCAAGATTCAATATACCACTCAAACAAAGGCCAACCAACCAAATAATACTAATAAACCGACTCAAATAAGAGCAAAAGGAAGAAACATTAGCTACGTACCTCAAGTGAGGCGTTACAAAAACCCCTTACAAAATTTCATTTTGACCCTAAAATAAAAAAAATAAAAAAAAAAAAAATAAGAGGGAAAAAAGAAATTTTGCAAGCCAGGACCGGTCCGGGTCCTAAAATTGCTCATGGGCCTAGGACGGGTCCTAAGCCCATGAGCAACTGGTCCCAAATGGGACCAGCTCCAAACGGGCCTAGGCTTGGGTCTACTTGGGACCGGTCCTTGACCACCTCTACCTTAAGTTACCATTGGTTCACTTTCTCGAGCAAAAGATTTCGAGTTACCACAACATCTTCTTTGCTCTTGAAATACAAGCTTCTGCGTAGTCAATCTTTCTCAATACATGACCATGCTAAGACTTGTAATTAACTCTTACAAATTTGGACATTTTTACAACAAATTAAAACAAATTGTAAATGACTTGCAATAAATTTGACACTCGTGCCATATAGGTCGAACTTGGTTGAATTCAAAATTACACAAATTGAATCACGACCCTTACAAAAATCACAATGAAAAACTAAAAATTACAATGCAAAAATTTGCATTATAGACCGAACTGGTTACTTATAATAGCCTCTAAAGATGCTCAGCATTCTAAGCTCGGGGAATTTCGGAGCCATTCAAATTTTCCAAATGAAAAGTTCCTGGTGCAAGCTTCTTAGATATTCTGAACGAACCTTCCTAGTTCGATCGTGGTGCTCTGGCATATTTTTATCATGCATATTCACAATGTTTCTGCCTTTACGATGTTTTCATGTTCTTCGTAATTTTCATTTCAAATATTTCTTAAGTGTCACTAGTCTCCAAACCTATCACAATCCTTTCAAAATATTTTATTTGCATTAAGACCCTTCAATTCATTCAATTCTGCATAAAAAACCTACAAGGGCATTTCGGTAAATTCCTTTGTCATTTTCTATTAAATGCTTTTATATTTTTATTTTATTTTCCATCAAGATTTATCTCCCACATTATCAAGCAAATTATTAAAATCCCAAATTAATTATAAATTAATTTTGCTTTTAGCATTTATCTTTGACAAACCTTTAATTTATGCATTTATCTTTTTCTTTAATAATTATTTATTAATTATAAATTATCTTCCAAGAATATTTATCATAAAAAATCTCAAAATCTCTTTTAATAAAAATCATTTTGATTATCCTATTTTTATGTATTTCAAATCCAATGAATCTAGACATGCCTATGTCTAGGTAATTTTATTATTTCAATCATCTCCCTTTTATTAATTCATTGGATATTTACATTAAATTAATCTCTCCTTTTCAATAATTATATTCCTCAAATGTATCAAGACTTAATTAGGTCTACATTATTTTTTTTACCATTAAGAAAAAGAAAAAAAAGAATTGAACACTCCTTTTCTATTCTTTAAACACACTTTCACTGTTGAGCTGAATCATGAAGAAAACATATGTCATTGATTGCAATGGTCAATTTTAAGTGAATTTATTGACTAAAATTGTCCAAGGATGTTGATTTTTATATAAATGGAAGAATTGTAATATATTAATGAAATATGTTTGATTTTGATTTTGAATAGTTGAAAAAGATATAATTTAAGAAAAATCATATCATAGTATAAATTTCGCTTTAATTGATAATCAATCTTTTGATTCACATTTATTAGAAAGTTGATTTTATACATAAAGAAACCATAAATTCATACGAAAGTATTTGATTCCCAAAAAGCAGAATAAAAGAACACTTTCAACTTACACAATCACATTACTTTCACGAAAAATTTACGTAATCATTTAGAGCTACCTTTAAAATTAAGGACTGACATTATTAGTGGGAAGAGTGAATTATCGTTGCTGTTCAGCAAGTTGATTCGTTAGCCACTTGAAAGCCAACAATTAGACATTGTTAACTTTGTCTCTTCGCTTTCAAGTTGACACTAATTATTTTCTTCTTAATTTATTGGTCAATATAATTCCTATTTTTGATGTTTTATTAATAATATTTGTAAGTATCAATCTAGCCGGTGGAAAATTGGTCCCTTTCATATTTGGCAGGCCTCGTGCTTCTCTTTTAGACTTCAAAATTCAGCCCCCAAAGTCCACTACCCCAAGCAGCGCCAAACTTGTAATAAATGTACTATTCTGATTTGATTTATTATGATTTTTATCAAGTTAATATTATTATTTAATTATTGGGTCAACGTATAGTCCTATATGATTATTAACCATTATTGATCTAAAATAATGAGATATATAATCATTAAGAGTTTTTAAGTTACTATCCAATATATTATATTCTAAAGAGAGCGTGGTTATTTGGTTTGAAGCCATCAACTTTGCTCCTTTGTTTTGTTTACTCAATGATACTATGTTCTTTTTTTTTTTTCATACATTATGATATTAAATGAAAGTATTTTAGATTATTATAATTTTGCATAATTACTACAACATAAATGTTTTAACTAAAAAAAGACACACACAGAGACACATATATATATTGATACTATGTTTTTTTTTTTTTCATAAATTATGATATTAAATCAAAGTATTTTAGATGGTTATAATTTTTCATAATTACTACAACATAAATGTTTTAACTAAAAAAAGACATATATATAGGTTAGGATATTGTAACACAAACTATTTACAACATATTTAAGACAGAAATTTAAAGCATAGATTCAATATAATCCAACAGATTTGGATGAGAAGTTAGAGATTGTTAAATTTTAATACCAATTAAGCAATTTCAAGTCATTGGATTATTATGAATCAATGGTCATAAATTCTTATCACAAATTTGTATAAAATATTTGTGTTACAATAGCCTGACCCTATATATATATGGGCTGGGATCCTTTAATTTCAAATTTTGATTTAAATTGTTAATACAAAATTTTAACCATTGATCTATTACAATCCACTGGCTTAGAAGTTGAAGAGGTGACAATGAAAATAGCCATCTTCAACTTCCATCTCCTATATATATATATATATATATTCTTTATTTACGACGTTCTAATATAAAATTATCAGGATTATGTATATACACCATTTTAATCTAGATTGTAAAATATTATTTTAACGTTATATACACGATTTTAATCTAGATTGTAAAATATTATTTTAACCTAATATAATGAATCGAATGATGAATATATATAATCTTAACCAATTTTATATCAGAACATCTTCACTAGATAATGACTATATATATGTGGGGGCGGGGGGTGGGTATTGTTTAACAAAAGTACTGTCCCAAACTTTTCGAAAATAAAAAACCCCTATAATAATTAAATATCCCTTTAAATTATTAAAATCTCCTTATTCAGTGGGGTTTTGAATAATTGTATTAGGTTTTTAATAGTTTTCGAAAATATTGAATACAATAAGCTTGAATGATCATGTAAGAGAGTGTATAAAATAAACCCAATTAATTATATTAATAAAATAGTATGGCTGTAGTAGGTCTATCTATATATAAATAATATTAAGTAGTTTTTAAAACTGTATTTTTGGTGCAGGGCCTGCTGGAGTGGGTCAGTTTTGAGAGTGATGAAAGGCCAACACAGAAGGCTAAGGCTGTTTCAATTTTCATTCAATTAAAATTTTGAACCAAACATTAGTGCACATGCGCTGCTTTCATAACCGTATGACCTCCTCAAGGCCCCACATTCTTTCCAGTTTTGACTATATAAATAAATAAAGCAAGCAATTCATAAGCTTAAGATTGAGCTAACCCTAGCTGCATCTATCTTTGATTTCTTCTCATCTACTGTGCTTCCATAGAAAACGAGTTTGGTAATGAGAAGAAATGGATGTAAAACACATTCATATTCCAATATTAATTGATAATACAATCAATTTCAATATAAAATCTCCATGGAATATATGCGGAAGTAAATGACAAACCTCCGGCCATAGCAATTGTTGTTTGTTCTTCTTGCTCCTTTATAAATTACGAGATCTTCCATTGATCGCAATTTTGGAGTGATGGTTTTGGGAAACTAAAAATAAAAACGTGATCAACCTGGGGACCTCAGAAAGTCTCTTTTTTTTATATGCGCTTGTCTTTCCATCAAAGACAACTGCTCAAGAGACACAACCGTATGACCACATCAGTCCACATCAACAAGGACCAAAATGTAATTATATGAGAAGTGTAGGACCATATTGTAAAAAGTCTAACATTCTCCCACTTGGTCCAAACTTGTATAATATAATCCAGAACACAAGAGATGTATATGTGGTATGTGCAATTAGAAAGGGGAAATTACATGAATCATAGCGGTAAGTCCCTTTTAAACAAGTATTACCTTCCATGTATTACAATGCAATTTTTCTCTTTCTAAATAAACGCTTAAATGTGGAATATCACTTTATGAACAAACCTCAAATGTTTGTTCTAGGTCCTCTAGAATGTTTGTTTGTCTCCAACCAAAATGTATACAACTTAAAAGAGAAAACAAACTAAATTACAAAGTTTCGATAATGAAAGTATTACCTCTCATAGTGACAAAGCGGGACATAGTCCCATTTGAACAACATGATCCTTGAACGCCTTTGGTGGCATGCCTTTCGTTAGAGGATCAGCAATCATCTCTCAAGATGTATGTGTTCAATGAGCACTTCTTTGGCTTTAACGTGCTCCCTTATTGCTAAGTACTTAATGTCGATGTGTTTACTTGACTTCCACTCTTATTATTCTTAGCAAAGAATACAAGACCTGAATTGTCACAATATAACTTTATTGGCCTAGAGATAGACTCAACAACTCCAAGCCCGTAAATGAAACTTCTCAACCAAATACCCCGTAGTTGCCTCAAAACAAGAAACAAACTCGCCTTCCATGGTAAGTGGCAACTAAAGATTGTTTGGCACTTCTCCAAGATATAAGCACCTCCACGAGCATAAAAACATATCCGGATGTTGATTTTCGAGAATCAACACATCCAGCGAAGTCTGAGTCTGAATATCCGACGACTTCTAAAATGTCGGAAAGTCTATAAGTAAGCATGAAACCTTTAGTTCCTTGAAGATACCTCATGACCTTCTTTGCAACTCTCCAATGATCCAAACCTGGATTACTTTGATATCTTCCTAACATGCCAACCGCAAAAGCGATGTCGTCTAGTACGACTTGAGCATACATTAGGCTTCCAACAGAAGCATAAGGAATAGTTTTCATTTGTTCCTTTTCAATCTCAAGTGTAGGACATTGGTTCGGATTGAACCTCACACCCTTAACAATGGGTGCAACACCTGGGTGAACAATCTTTCATCCTAAATCTCTCAAGAATTTTATTAATATAGGCTTCCTGAGATAGTCCCAAAACATGTCGAGACCTATCCCTGTGAATCTTAATGCCAATGACATAAGACGCCACCCATATCCTTCATACTAAAATGTTGAGAGAGAAATTGTTTCACCTCATGTAGCAAACCCAAATCATTGGTTGCAAGGAGAATATCATCTACATATAACACAAGAAAGATGATTTTACTCCCACCGACCTTGTGGGTATATACACTATCCATGACATTCTCTACAAAACCAAATGAAGAGATAACAGTGAAATCTTAAATACCACCTGTCGGGAGGTTTGTTTAAGTCCATAAATGGACTTAAGCTTGCAAAACAAATGCTCACCATCACTTGAAATGAACCCATCAGTTGTTTCATATAAACCTCTTCCTCCAAATCTCCATTGAGAAAAGCTGTTTTAACATCCATTTGATGTAAATCTAAATTGAAATGGGCAACTAATGCCATTATGATACGAAAGGAATCCTTTTTAGAAACTGGAGAAAATGTTTCTTTGTAATCTATTCCTTCCTTTTGCGTGAACCCCTTGGCAACAAGTCTAGCCTTGTATCTCAATGTTGCCTAATGAATCCTTTTTGGTTTTAAATACCCATTTACAACCAATAGGTTTCTTTCCAATAGGCAAGTCAACAAGGTCCCAAACTTTATTATCCGCCATAGAATTCATCTCGTCAATCATGGCATTATACCACAATTCAGATTTACTGCTGTTCATAGCTTGTAAAAACGTGTCTGGATCATCCTCAATACCTATGTCACACTCAGACTCTTGCATATACACTTCATAATCAGTAGGAATTGCTGATTTCTTTGTTCTAGTAGATCTCCTTAATGTTGTATCAGCTCTCTTGAGATGCACACAACCAGGTTGTTCCACTTGTATTGGAGGTTGTTCAAAATGATCTTCTAAAACAATCGCATCGAATGTGGATTTTGATTGAGTGGTTCCTCATTATTCACCCCGCTTTGGATGAACAACCAATCTTTTACTTGATGTAGGAGCATTGTCTAAACATCAATTTTCTCAGACGAGTCTCCGATTTGATCACTCCCACTGACCACATCATTTTCAAGAAATTTGGCATTTCTTGATTCAACAATTCTACTGGAATGGTTAGGACAATAAAACTTATATCCCTTGGATTTTTTCGCATATCCAATAAAATATGCACTAATAGTCCTAGGATCTAACTTCCGTTCTTGTGGATTATAAACTCTAACCTCAACTCGGCATGCGTAAATGACTTAAACTTGGTTTCCAACCTTTCCATAATTCGAATGGCGTTTTGGGAACCGCCTTAGTTGGAACTCGGTTTAATATATACGCTGAGCTTTTGAGAGCTTCAATCCACAAAGAATGAGGAAGTTTGGAGTTACTTAGCATACTCCGTACCATATCCATTAATGTTCTATTTCTCCGTCGCTACACCATTCGAGATGGTGTGCCTGCAAGGTGTACCGAGCCACAATACCTTGCTCTTGAAGAAATTTAGCAAATGGACCAAGTGCTTGTCCCTATACCAGTATCTACCATAATATTCACCACTTCTATCGATCTCACGATCTTAATTTGTTTTCCACATTGTTTCTCTACTTCGCTTTATATATTTTGAAAGCATCCAACGCTTCATCCTTGTGATAAAGCATATAGATACATATATCGTGAGTAATCATCAATAAAGGTGATGAAATATTTCACCACTAGAGCTCATGTCAGGCAACAAATATCTGTGTATGATTTCTAAAAGTTCGTAACTCTTCCTGGCACCCTTCTTGGATTTGTTAGTCCGCTTTCCCTTAATGCGCTACACAAGTATCAAAGTCAAGAAAGTCAAGAGTTTCAAGAACTCCAAGATTTACCAACCTTTTAATCCATATCAATGGAGATGTGTCCTAATCTCCTATGCCACAAAAAAGAAGAGTTTTCATACATAATAGTACGTTTCATACCAAGTTAGCATGTGAAGTCATAAGACTATAAGGAACAAGATCACTTAAATGAATTTTAAACAAACCATCAACCAAAGTACCATTTCCAACAATAGATGAGTTCTTAATTAAATTAAAAGAACTACCATAAAAGTTGAAAGAGTATCCACAAGGTACAAGTTTAGAAATGAAATTAAATTCCTAGAAAAACTAGGAATATAAAAGGTTCGCTCCAAATCCAAAACATAATTAGTACTTAAAATAAGTCTAAAAGTTCCAATAAACTTCAACACGTGAAGGCATCCTATTTCCCGAATAGATGCCGCATTCACTTCCCAATGGCTTCCTTTGATCCGTAAAACCCCGTATGGTATTAGAAACATGGATTGTAGAACCAGAATCAATCCACCAATCATTATGAAACACAAATCATATTAGATTCATAACACACAAGAGATAAGAGGTTACCTTTCTTATCAAGCCAGCTTTTCTTAGGACAATCCTTCTTCATGTGTCCCGCCTTTTTACGTAAGAAACACTTGATATTGTCCTTATTACCTTTGCTCACAATTTCGTGCACTTGCCTTTTCCCTTCCACTTCTTATTTTTATTTGAAGTGTACTTGACATTTCCCGTCACCGATGTGCGCTTTCATTCACTTCTTAAGCAGCCTCCTCCTCCTCCCGAACACACATGGTCAAAAGCTCATTGATTGACCATTTATCCTTCGTGTGTTATAAGATATCTTGAAAGGAGTATAATGAGACGAGAGAGAGTTCAGACATAATGCACCAGAAATCATCATTAATCACCATCAAGGGATTTCAACCGAGCAATATGTCCCTCATTTTCATAATATGCTCACGGACTCCTTTAATACCACAACTTCATGGATGTTAATCTACTCATTAGGATGCTACCTAATGCCTTATCGATGTTTCAAACTGTGCATGAATTGCATCCATCGATCCTTGACATTTTCACACTCCGTATCGACCCTCACGGATACTAGTCGTAATGTGAGATTTGATAAACATCATGCTTAAACGGTTGGATCGCTCCCACCGTTCATACAAAGCAATCTCAGCTTTAGAGCTAGTATCTGTAGGTGTTGGTGGCTCTTCCTTACGAAGAGCATAGTCAAGATCTATGCACCCTAAATGAAGGAGGACAGCCTCTCTCCAGGATTTGTAGTTATCACCATTTAAATTAGGAACCTTATCCTCAACCATCATCAAAGTTTGATCAATCGTAGGTAATTCAATAGACATGCTTACTAAATAAATTATGAGGCACAAACCATCAATAACAATTATAAGTTTACCAATGTAAAACAAATAATAAATCATAAATGAATCGACATATCATAAAATCTCCCTGTGGGTAAAGACATTACATATTATGATTCATTATCCTTTAATGATGAAACTAGAAATTATTAATATTTCATAATACCTGTGGGCTAATTAAGAAATAAGAATAATTTCTATTTCATCCCTAATTAATCATAAAAATATAACATTCCCTGTGGGTAAAATGATTATACTAATATGATTAACTACAAAACGATGTTATTAACCTTAATATGATCATAACTAATATTTCTTAATGCATATATTATCATAATTTAGATGCTGCGGCTACTCTAAATTAATCAAAAATATATACGATCATAAAACATCAAATAATTTATAACATGAATTGTATAATATAACACAAATCAATACAAGAATAATACATTATTTATGCATAACAAAGTAATATATAACATAAAAAACCATCATACAAGCTGTCACCGACTTCCACGCGCCACCGTGACACTCTCACGCGCCTCCACGGCCCTTTCATGCGCCTGCACGTGCTTACACGCACCCAAACACGCCCCCTCACGCACCTGACGTAAGCACAAGCTCACGCCACACGCGCGCTTGACTGTGCTGCTTGACTCGCTTGACCGCCGATTGACCTGTTGACCGACCCGTCGCTTGATCGGCTTGACCCGCTTGACCGGTCGTTGACCGCTTGACCGACCCGTTGACCACCGTTGACCTGGCTCGCTGATCGGCCCGACCGCTGACCTGTTCTGATCGGTTTGACCCGTTGATCGGTTCATTGACCGATCTTGACTGTTGACCGGGTCGGGTTGACTAACGGGTTTTCCCATGGGCTTGACCAGGTCGTTTGACCCGTTTTGGCTTTTGACTTTGACCGGGTTAGTTTGACCCGTTTATCCTGTTGGGTCAGTTCTTCTTGACCCGTTTTTCTGCAACTTTTACCCAATTTTTTTCCAGATTTTCAACAGCCCGTTTCCGGCCATTTTTCTGGCGTTTTCGATGGGAAACTTGAATGTGGACATATAAAATATATTAGTGACATCCCAAATGACAATTTCGTCCCTAAATCGATGCCATAAATGGCTTCCAAAACACCCAAACAATAATTTCTAACCAAAACTTTAAACTAACATAACTTTGCATCCAGAACTCCGTTTTTGACAAATAATATACCGTTGGAAAGCTTTTTCAACAAGGATTCCAATGACATCAAAATCAAAAACAGATTCTATTTATAATAAAAGTTATGCTTGATTTACAGTATGGGTTTTAATGGAAAAAATCCTAATTTTATGCAATATTTTTCAGATTTGCAACAAACAACTTCATGCTAGGCAAAGATTCAAACAATGTGGCTCTGATACCAAATGTAAAACACATTCATATTCCAATATTAATTGATAATACAATCAATTTCAATATAAAATCTCCATGGAATATATGCGGAAGTAAATGACAAACCTCCGCCATAGCAATTGTTGTTTGTTCTTCTTGCTTCCTTTATAAATTACGAGATCTTCCACTGACTGCAATTTTGGAGTGATGGTTTTGAAACTAAAAATAAAAACTGCATCAATGGGGACCTATAAAGTCTCTTTCTTCTATGCAGTTGTCTTTCCATCAAAGACAGCTGCTCAAGAGACACAACCGTATGACCACATCACTCCACATCAACAAGGACCAAAATGTAATTATATGAGAAGTGTAGGACCATATTGTAAAAAGTCTAACAATGGATACTCAAAGATGGATAAGGAAGATCCAGAAGAGTTGAAGCATCGACGGACTCAGTTTTTGATCTACAAAGTTTTAGAGAAAGCAGATTATTCTAGCTCTTGAAGAAAAACCTCATTTCTCCGTATCAGATTATGCAGACTAAACCTCAAGATTGGGAAGAAATTTAAGAAGCTAAGGAAGAGCATGTTAGTAAGCAATGCATCTGCAGCAAGAGTGTTGATTCAATTCAAAGCTTGGAAGAATATATTTTTTGGCTTCGGAGACACGATTTCCACTCTTCCTGAGCCTCATCATTTGTTCTCTTAAACCTTTTTTTTTTCTTTTCTTTTTACAATTTGTTCTCTATCTTTTTTCCAAGAATTAAGTAACACAGACAATGTTTGCGTTACTGCATTCTATATATTCTGATTTCATGTTTTTGTCTTCTGGCAATAATGATGCTATCTATGAAGCTTGTTCAACAATATGATACATGTAGAGAAAGCGAGTTTCTATCCACCTACAATATAATTGTCCCTTTTTAGATATATTTATCTTGATATATATTTATATGATTGAATATATTTTTATAGTTTAGTAGCTGTATTTAGATTAGACATGAATACATTTACACATGACTTAACTAAGTGTGTTTAGCTGGCACAATTGAGGTACAGGTTTGCTACATGTACATGCTTGCACGAACACACTAGCTGTCTTTCACTCTTGCTTAATTAATTCTCACTCAAATTCAATCAAATTAAATACATGCTTCAGATTTTACCAACACCCACAAACAAACAGGCGATATAACATATCAAGGGAAGCTTGAAAAAAAAAGTTAAAATCAAACAATTAGGGGTCCTATTTATGAAATACTAGATGGAAGGTCCTCGCGCTGGGCGTGTATGTTTATTGGATGTTTTTGAAACAGTTTGTAAACAACTTTATTGTAATGACATAAACCAATTATATTCAGGCATAACAATTGTTAAACAATAACAATTTTTAAGCATATTTTTTCCATAGATCATAATATTATAGGTGTTGTTGGATTTGATTATGAGTAATAGTGAGAGCAAGATAAAGTAGAATATAGATAATAATCAATAACTTGAAGTGAAATTTATCAAATATACTTTTATTATAAAGGAAATAGGTACATTATGTTAGAGTAGGTGCCCCTGAGCCAATCATATTGTTGTATGTTGACTCTATGGATCATGGATATTCAATATATAAAAGGCATTGATTATATTATGTAAAGCATATTTCGTGTGTATGTATTAATATATGCCTTTAGAGTGGTTGAACAATGACGAGAGAATCAAGAGGTGATAAGTCTTGATTGTGAGATCCCTATGATCACTTCACATAGCCATTCTAGAAACATCCGTAGCTAGAATATTATCTTGACCTAGGGCACAGATGATACGATAAGGTTATTATAGCGTTGAACGATACTACTAGAAGGTAGTGACTGATCTCACATGTCAAGGTTGGTTTGGTGACAACTTGGTGCGGTGCACGTGTGCTTGTGATTCACGAGTTCATTAGACTGACCCATCAAAGGATTCCATATAGATGGTAACACCAGTGTCTATGAAATACATCCTCTAATAGATGGTGGTGCATATGGTCCTTAGACTTGAGATCACCAGAACGTTGTGTGTACATATTGGTGTAGTTTGACACTTACCAAAAGTAATCCTGATAGGGTTAGCAGTATGGGAGTGATTGGCTACATTAAGAAGTACATCACGACTATGGTGGATCGACAAAGTATTCATCACTACTATGGTGGATCGACAAAGTATTCATCACTCCCGTGTACAAGAGATATTATCTTAGTGAGATTCTGCTGAAAGACAATGACCTTGGAATTTGTGGCCACATTGGAATCGAGTTGAAGCTTGATTGGTCGATTGGTTCGATAACCAAGTCTGAATAGGTCAAGGTGGTTTATATTTGAAGCTGACATTACTTTGCTTCAAAACCTTGATGAGATCATAGATGATGAAAAGGATTTGATTGCTTGGTAACCATGTGATTGATAGGTAGCGAATTTGTTGAATTCGAATATGTCAGGTGGCCCTGATGCCTTACTAGGGGTCAATCTTGGTCTATGTGTAATGAGACGATTGACTGGGTGCCAATCATGATATTACACACTACCGGGATAATAAGGAGCCTTCGGGTGACACACATAAAAGGCAAACTAAAGAAGAGATTATGTGAGGGGTATTTTTGTCATTTATTGACAAAGGGGTATTTTGGTAAATCTTACAGAGCAATTAAATTTGCTGGAATGGTTGTTGCTTGGATCCAATCCCGTATTGGATTTAATATGTAAGATTGGTTATTTATTTAAATATGTATATTGCCTTATATATATTGTAAATAAATAAACCGTCGATATATATATATATATATATATCGGTGTATATATGTTTTAAATATTGAAATAATGTTATTAATGGATAAAAATAATAACGGAGAAATACCCGGGATATGATTTTGTTCTAGAATCATGGACACTAATGAAATATTTAGTGGAAGGGTATTTTTGTAAATAAACCTTCAAGGGATTTTAGGGCAACCCTATAAAAGGGCACTTTTCCCTAAAATCAAAGAACACTCTCATTCTTCCCTTTCTTAGCTATGGTGAGCAAATGGTTCATTGAGAGAATTTTCTCTCAACCCAAATCTCACTTCTTCTTTAGTCTTCACATCAAGATCTAGTAAATCTCTTGTGTTGATCCTTGCCTTTGTGTGGATACCAATGGTTCGATCCTATACTTGGATCATGAGCATTTTTCATCTAGATCCTGAAAAAGTGGTGGAGCCTCCAAACGTGGTATGGTTCTAATTCTTTCATGGGTCTTATTTATTGTATAGCATATGAACATCGTCATACTCAAATTTATGTTTCAAGGCTTAATAGTGTTTAATTGATAATTTTTTGTTTTTCCACTGCATCGATTAAAACACTAACACATTGGTTTTTCACTCAATGAAGTAGATTTGGATGATGTTGATGGTGTTTATTTATTGTCTTAAGATTTTTCAGTTCCTTTGCTACAAATGTATACTCCCTTGTGTTTATATCATAAATAATACCATAGCAGATCGCATGATGTCTAACATCTGGTCAATGACTTCTTTGAATTTTTGTGATCGTCTAAGTTGGTGTCAACTTTTTGGAGAACGTTCGTCAATTTCGGCGTTGCTTTAACCATTTCTAAATCAATTGGGGAAACAAAATAAAATAAAATTTTATAAATATATGAAAGTGGTACATTTACACAATTTCTTATATTTGTTTGGAAATAAACATAACATGAATTTGTAAATATAAACATGAAACGAACTTTCGACATACCAAGAGAGGATTTTTTTTGGTTTTTATTTTACTGGAAATATGTATTACTGTTTCATTTGACGTTTTATGATTCTATGTTCATACCTTTTAGTTTCTTTGGTGGAGAATTATTGTTGCTGGCGTTGTTACTGATTTTATTGTAGACTCTTTTGGTTGCGATGTTCAGTCAGCCATTATCAAATTAAGCTGGGGAGAAGCAACGAACAATGAAAATGTATAATGTTTGAAGCAATTTAAATGGGTGATTAATGTTAGAGGATTATTATATGAGAATATGATACGAAAAGGTGGAAAATGAATAGACAACTGCTAATAAACAAACATGTTGATTGAAAAAGTGTAAATAACTCTTTGGATAACGGGATACGAAACGGTAGTAGACTATTCGCGCAACTTTAAAGGAAAGGGTAATAAATATTTGCTAAATATGCAAGTTAGAGAACATTATAAGGAGAGATTGGTGTCATTGGTAAACATGTATATGACATTTATGCAATATGGTAAATCATACAAATAATAACAATAGGAAATGTCATGTTCATGCCATAATATATTAATTAAGTAGTTAATGATGGTTCATCATGGGATTGTAATATCCAAGATGTCAAAGGTATGTTCCCAACTCAAAATAGTCATTTAGATGTTAATTTTATGTTAAAAAGCATAAAATCTAACTAAGGGCAAAATAGTCAATTCATTTGGAGCAGTATTACTCAATTATCCATAAAAAGGTATTAGGGGAAAAATAGTCATTTTACCTATGGATAAGCATTGCAAAAAGTCAAGGATGAGTAGGGTTAATTGCATTTAATGACATTAATTAAGTAATAATTATGTCTAATGTCAAATGACTAAATTGCCTTTATATGAGAAATTAAGGACTTATGAGTTAGATAATTAAAATAGTTGAGCCAATAAGGTAATTACATGTTATAAGGGAGTTGAAAATGAAAATTTAATAAATTTTATCCATAAATTTTGTTCGAGAGAGGAGAAGGAACCATTTTCTTCAACCTTTCACCATTTTCTCTCAAATTCTACCATAACTTCTCTAATCCAAGTTTTCTCTCTCTATAGATCAAAGAAGATTGGCCTAATTTTCTTCAAGGGAGCAAGAATTGTGGGGAAATTTCTTCAAAAAGGTAAGGAAGAACCTCCCATGACTTTAGGGATTATGCTAGGGTTTGTAGATTTTAATGAAACCTTAAATTAAGGCTTTAAGGCAGAGAATTAGTTGATGGCAAGTGTAGTTGAACTCATTAATGTTATTTATTGCCTTGAACTCATTATACATGAAGTTATTGCCATTTATGTTTTATGAGTTTTGTATTTAATTAAAGAAAATGAAGTATTGATGTTGATTGTGGCAAAACTTATAGTATTGGAGGCCACATGGCGTTGAATGGTTGCTATTAAAAGTGTTGATGTGTTTTTTTATTTAACTTACAATGTTATAGCAATGATGGATGATCATGGGAATTAGGTTTTACACTTCTTTTTGTTGGAGTAGGTGCCCAAGAGCCAATCAGTTATTGTGGAATTGACTCTTTGTAATAATATTTATTAATCAATAAAAAGGCATTATCTACTATATCATGTAAATCATAGTTGTATGTATTGGTATATGTCCTTAGGATGGTAGAACCATGACGAGGGTATCAAGTATTTCAAATCTTGATAGTGAGAACCCTATGAGCACATGTGGTGGCCATTCTAGAAATGTCCGTAGCCCTAGTATTATTCTGACCAAGGATATAGATAATACGGTAAGACTATCATAGTGTTGAATGACCCTGTTGAAAAGTAGTGATTGGTCTCACTTGTCAAGGTTGTTTGCCAACAACCTGGTGCAACACATGGGTGCTTGCTGTAGAAGTTCACTAGACTGGTGATAATCCGTAAATTATACAGTTTTTATATGATCTTTTTGTCAGATTTCAGGTACTTTCTAGTGCATTTTTACCTGAATTGGTGCTTAAATCTTTACTTTTCATCTTTCAGGTTAAAATGGACTCTTTGAGCGAATAAAGACAAAATTTGATAGTTTTGACTCAGAATTGAAGGATTTCAGAAGATAGGAGAGTTCAGGAGTAGGACAACGCACGATGAAGCTTGTTTCCAAGGTGGAGAGTTGAAAATCGAAGAATCGGACGAAGAGGCAAGCAGAATGGCAGTTCTGTAAATTTCAGAACTTTTGAAGGAGCTTCGCCCCGGTGAAGAAATTGTCTTCGCCGCGGCGAAGTTAGGCAGAGACGAATTGGAATTTTTCATTCTTCGCATGCAATGACAGCCAAATTTTTTCTGTTTTGTAAACGCACAGCTTCAGTGTGCGTGTTTTTGGCTGGGTTTTTAGGACTAGGTATAAAAGAAAAACATTAACTTTTTACCAAGGGGGGAGCTGTTAGGTTGAGCCGTCTTTTACATTTTCCTTAGAGAAAAAGCTTGAGTTTTTCGGATTGTAAGAGGGAAGATTCAGATTTTGACTGGAAGATTCATCTTTTGGGGAGATTTCTATTCTTTCATCTCAGTTTCATTATGTTTAATCTGTTTACTTTTATTTTTCGTTTTTATACTATTAATTTAGCTATGAACTAATCTTCTATGGGTTAGGGTTTTGATTGTAGTTTGGATTTGAAATGGGTTAAGTATTAGATTGTGTTATTTTCCATGTGAATAAGCTCTGGTTGTGTGTTACTCTGCAATTAATTGTTGTATGTGATGAACATGATGAGATTGAGAAATAATTCATGTTAAGCTTCTTGGGTAATAACCATTATAGTATTGGATGCTAGAGATAGATTCAATAATTAATGAAATCAATTTAGGATTCTTATGCTTCATGATTTAGAATTATTAACCTTCAAATTGTTGGGTGCGGAATGTTAATAAGGATGAATAGGAGAACATAGCCCGAGAGGGTATGTTAACATAGTAGTAAATCCGATTTACAACCATTGCACGTGAATGTGAAAATAGTGTAACTCTTAGGTTTAACCCATAAAAATCCAAACGAAGTCAAAACCCTACCCGTTTTAATTGAATTGTTATTCTGTGTTGCATTTTGCGTTTTTAGTTAAGATTTAATTCTCTGTTAAATTTCATTTTTGTTTTCTTTTTCATTTCAATTTGCTCCCACCAATCCAAGATTTTCGATTGCTTCAACTTGATAACATAGGAAACTTAGTGCTTTGCTACAGTCCTCGTGGGAACGATATCCTACCCATCACTCTATTACTTTATGCGACTAGTGCACTTGCTATTCTTTGCATGTTGTAGTAAACACGCATCAAGTTTTTGGCGCCGTTGCCGGGGACTGTTTTTAAGTTAACATTAAGTTTTCCTTGAGTTTAACTAGATTGAAGTTTTAACTTTTGTTTTTTTTTTAATTTTTGTTAGAGTTGTGATTTCACTTTTCTTTCACTTGTGTTCTTTCAGTTTATGCGAAGAGCGAGATGCCAGCCAGTGGTTCCTGTTGACCTTGAGCTTGAGAGGACTGTAAGAAGATTAAACAGAGAGAGAAGAGAAAGAGATACACTTACTGCAGAAACGGAAGAAGTTGTAGTTGAAATGGCTGAACAAGAAAATAGGACACTGAGGGAATTTTCAGTTCCCACATTGAATGGAAGTGGGTCAAGTATTACGAGACCGACAGTACAAGCTAACAACTTCGAGATCAAGCCGGCAATCATCCAGATGATCCAGCATTCGGTAAGATTCAACGGTGATTTGAAGGAGGATCCGAATCAGCACATTGCAAATTTCTTGGAAATTTGCAACACCTTCAAGTCGAATGGAGTGTCGGATGATGCTATTAGGCTGCGTTTATTCCCATTTTCATTGGGAGATAAAGCAAAAGGGTGGTTAATGGCATTACCACCGGGAACGATTACAACATGGAATGATCTGGCACAAAAATTCTTGACCAAGTTCTTTCCTCCAGCGAAGTCAGCGAAGTTGAGAAATGATATCACATCATTTCTACAAGATGATGCCGAGTCGTTGTACGAGGCTTGGGAGAGATACAAGGAATTGATGAGGAAGTGCCCACATCATGGTTTGCCTGTTTGGCTTCAAGTCCAAACATTCTATAATGGTTTGATGGGTAACGTGCAAACCATGGTGGATGCAGCTTCAGGAGGAGCTTTGCAAAATAAGACACCTGAAGAGGCGTATGAGTTGCTTGAGGTTTTGGCAAGCAACAACTATCAAAGACCGAATGAGAGAGTAACAACGAGGAAATCTTCGGGTCTTCATGAAGTAGATGCTTTCACAGCCATCTCAGCCCAACTCACTGCCCTCCAAAAACAAAGCTTGGGAACTATGCAGTAAATTGTACAAGCACCTCAACTAACATGTGATTTTTGTGCAGAAACCATGTGAGCAGAGTGCCAAGTCGGAAACACATTTGCACCGCTCTTCATCAACGGAGCAAGTAAATTACTTGGCAGGAAATCAAAGACAGCCGAACAATCCGTTTTCCAACACATACAACCCAGGGTGGAGACATCATCCAAATCTGGCTTGGGGAAATCAAAACCAACAGGGTAACCAATGGAACCAGAGGCAAGTTCCAAATAACCAGCCAGGGGCGACCAATCAACCGGGAGATCCAAGAGTGTCGAAGTTGGAAGGATTTGTTAGGTAAATTCATGCAAGAGTCTACAGGGTTCATGAATGAGATGAGGACAAACTTTAGGAACCAAGGGGCGTCCATTCGGAATCTTGAGGTACAGATGGGCCAATTGGCCGAGAAGCTGAATGATAGACCACAGGGTTCTCTACCAAGCAACACAGTGACCAACCCACGTGAACAAGCAAATGCCATCATTTTGAGAAGTGGGACAGTTTTGGAAGAAGTAGGCCAGTCTACGAAAGAAGGGAAGCAACCCGGAAAGGAAGAGTATGAAGAGAGAATTGATGAAGAGATTAATTGTGAAGAGAATTCAAGTGCTTTAGGGGAAGAGAACAAGAAAGAGGATGAAAAGCAAAAGAAGAAAGAGAAATTGCCATTCCCCGAGATACCACCAGAATTAGTGTTAGGAAACGACCCGGTTGCGCAGCGGAAAACAAAAATTTTACAACCACGATCGTTCCTTAGAACCCAAAATCAAGGCATAGATTTTACAGTTTATGCATAATAAGAATCTGCAGAAAATATATAAATCCAAAGGTTTAGATTCATACCCACGTTTGGAGGCTCCACCAATGTTGTCCCTGAATGTGTTTGCTACCGATCCAAGTGTAGGATCGAACCGTAGAGGTCCACACGAAGACAATCAACAAGAACCAAGGAGGGATTTGCTAGATCCTCCTTGGCCTTAAGAAATCAAGAAGAAAAATCAGTATTTGATTTTTTCAATCAAAAGATAAAAGTGGCGTGGGAGTGAGTGTAAAAGGGGCAGCTGTGTGTGTTTGTTTTCAAAGGCAAAAATCAATTAAAAAATCACACAAACACTATTCCTTTTATAGGCAAACCAAGTTGCCCTATTCCCACATGGAATGGGCTTGGGCTCCAACCCAAACACCCCATGTTGCCAAACACTCCCAATTTGATATTTTAATTTAATTCATCATTATCTTAATTAAAATCAATTAATATTTAATTAACATTTAACAATAATGATGATTTAATTAAATATGTGCGAACACACATTTAACTGTAATTTCACTTATTTAATTTTTTTAACAAATTAAATAAAAGGCTACGACCTCAAAGCAAATTTAATTGCACCGTGAAATTACCAAAATACCCTTTTCGCCTAAAAAAGACGAAAACGCCCTTCTTCTTTCTTCTTAGCTCTTAAATTATCTTCTATGTGTGTGACCCATAGGCTCCTCATCATACCGGCAGTGTACAGATCGCGATTAACACCAATTAATCGCCTCACTAATACACGTACCAAGATTGGCCCCTCAGCAAGGCATCATGGCCACCCGATAGATTCGGATTCAAGAAAGTAGCTACCCTCAACGATATGGTTACCGTACAATACGATCCTTTCATCATATGCTTATCTCGACGAGACGAAGGCATAGAAATAGTGTCAACCTTCGGTTACTCTCGATATTATATATTTAGTTTCGGACCAATGACCCGTATTATAACTGGATAGAGCAACAACTCAATCCCACCGTGGCCACGCTTTAGTGTCATTGCCATATACCGAATTGCGCCGTGAGATAACTTCTCCCCGCACTGGGAGTGATGAATCCTTTATCAATCCACCATAGTCTTGATACACTCCTTGATATAGCCAATCAGCACCGTACTGACAGCTCTGAATAGAACTGCGTTAGGCTAGTGTCAAACTTACCAATCGGTGCACAAGGCACTCCGGTGATCTCAAGTCTAAGGATCACATGCACCACCATTCGTTAGAGGATCTGTTCCATAGACACTGGGGTTACCATCCATATGGAATCCTCTCGTGGGTCACCCGTTGAACTTGCCGCGGTATATCCGCCTACAACAAGCACCCATGTGTTGCACCAGTTGTCACCAAACAACCTTGACAAGTGAGATTGGGCCACCGCCTTCGACGTGGTCGCTTCAACACTATGATAGCCTTACCGTATTATCGTGCCTTTACTTCAGAGTAATACTGGGGCTACGGACGTTTCTAGAATGGCCACCATATGTGCTCATAGGGTTCTCACTATCAAGATTTGAAACACTTGATACCCTCGTCACGGTTCTACCATTCTAAGGACATATATCAATACATAATGCAATAATAATGATTTACGCGATATAGAATAAAATGCCCTTTTTTATTATTGATTAATGAACATTATTACAAAGAGTCAATTCCACAATAATTGATTGGCTCTAGGGCATCTACTCTAACAATTAGCTCATCACACCCCACCCGTGCCTTTCCCTCAGAGATTGAAGAAGAAGAATCAGGATAAGCAATTTTCGAAATTCATTGAAATTTTTAAAAAATTGCATATTAACATTCCTTTTGCAGATGCAATACAGCAAATGCCGAGTTATGCGAAGTTCCCGAAGGAGATACTTTCAACAAGAGGAAATTAGAAGATGAGGAAACGATGATGCTAACGGAAGAGTGCAAGGCAATCCTCCGTAAGAAATTACCCCCAAAGCTCAAAGATCCGAGGAGTTTTACTATTCCTTGTGTTATAGGGGATATTACTTTTGATCGTGTTGCTTTGTGATTTAGGAGCTAGTATAAATTTGATGCCTTTTTCTGTTTTCAGGAGATTAGGGATTGGTGAAGTGAAGCCAACGACATTGTCGTTGCAACTAGCGGATCGGTCGATAAAGCACCCGAGGGGGATAGTTGAAGATGTTTTAGTGAAGGTGGGGAAAATAATATTTCCAGCGGACTTTGTAGTGCTGGACATGGAAGAGGATAAGGAGATTCCTCTCATTTTGGGCCGACCATTTTTTGCCACGGGGTGAGCACTGATTGACGTGTAGGAAGGAAAGTTGCTGTTAAGGGTTCAAGATGAAACAGTAACTTTTAATGTGTTTGATGCGATGAAGTTTCCGTCGGAAGCGGATTCATGTTTTAGTGTGGATGTGGTGGATGATCTTGTTGTGGAGTCCATGGAAGAAAACATCCCAGAATTACCTCTAGAAGCGTGTATAGCCAAATCAAAAACGGTGGAGGTAGAAGAATCAGCAAGGAACGATTGTGCTAGAATGTTAGAAGCACTCCAACCAATTGAGGAGAGTCAAGATGCAGAATTTGAGGAATTTGACTTTGACAAAGAGAAGGCAAAGGAAAATAATAAAGAAGCTCCAAAGCTTGAACTAAAACCTTTACCGCCTCACCTCAAATATGTCTATCTTGGAGATTCAGATACTTTTCCGGTGATTATTAGTGCAGATTTGAGTGCCTTAGAGGAAGAGAAGTTGATTAGAGTGTTGAGAGAACATAGACTGGCGATTGGATGGACCATTACGGACATTAGAGGTATCTCACCCTCATTTTGCATGCATAAGATTCTCATGGAGGATGACTTTAAGCCGAGGGTACAACCACAACGGAGATTGAATCCTTCAATGAAGGAAGTGGTGAAACTTTTAGATGCGGGGATCATCTATCCGATTTCCGATAGTCCATGGGTGAGCCCGGTACAAGTTGTTCCAAAGAAAGGAGGGATTACCGTTGTGAAGAATGAAAGTAATGAGTTGATTCCAACAAGGACGGTAACGGGTTGGAGAGTATGCATTGATTACCGTAAACTGAACGAGGCGACAAGGAAGGATCATTTTCCATTGCCCTTCATCGATCAAATGTTGGAGAGGTTGGCAGGACATGCATATTATCGCTCGGATGGCTATTCGTGATATAACCAAATTGCCATCGCTCCGGAGGATCAAGAGAAAACGACCTTCACTTGCCCCTACGGCACCTTTGCTTACTGAAGAATGTCGTTTGGGTTATGCAATGCACCAGCAACATTCCAAAGATGCATGATGTCAATCTTTGAGACATGGTGGAAAGATTCATAGAAGTCTTCATGGATGACTTCTCGCTTTTGGGTCATCATTCGATAATTGTCTAACAAATCTCTCTTGTTTTGCAATGATGCAAAGAAACAAATTTGGTGCTGAACTGGGAGAAATGTCACTTCATGGTCCAAGAGGGAATTGTGCTCGGGCATAGGATTTCCAAGGATGGGATTGAAGTTGATCGGGCAAAGACAGAAGTAATTGAGAAGCTACCACCGCCATCAAATGTCAAAGCAATTCCGTTTCGGGCCATGCGGGGTTTTACAGACGCTTCATAAAGGATTTTTCTAAGATCTCTAAACCCCTGTGCAATCTATTGAATAAAGATGTTGTTTTTGATTTTGATGATGATTGCATGCATGCTTTCTTAACTTTAAAAAAATTGCTAGTTTCGCACCCATTATTGCGCCTCCCGATTGGGGACTGCCATTTGAACTAATGTGTGATGCTAGTGACTTTGCTTTAGGGGTAGTATTAGGTCAAAGAAAAAATAAAGTGTTGCATGTAATTCAGTATGCTAGCAAGACACTTGTTGATGCACAACTGAATTACACCACCACTAAAAAAGAATTATTGGCTGTAGTGTTTGCTTTTGACAAGTTTCGTTCTTATTTATTAGGTGCGAAGGTGATCGCATACTGCACCATTCAGCACTCGACACCTACGGCAAAGCAAGAAGCAAAGCATCGATTGATAAGATGGATTCTACTACTTCAAGAGTTTGAGTTGGAGATTCGAGACAAAAAGGGGTCGGAAAATGTAGTAGCTGATCATTTGTCAAGAATTGAGAGACCAATCAAGGGAGATGCGGTGGAAATGCCAATTTCAGAAACATTTTCGGATGAAAAGCTCATGAGAGTGGACGAAGCACCATGGTATGCGGACTTTGCAAATTATCTATCATCAAGGGTGCTCCCAAGTGGTATGACATTTCAACAAGAGAAAATTTTTCTCGATTTAAAAATACTATTTTTGGGAAGAGCCATTCCCTCGTGCATATCCGTATCGACCTAAATGATACGGAAAGATGCGTCCCGGAGGAAGAAATGGAGAGCATTCTAAGACATTGTCATGAGAAGGAAGTGGGTGGCCATTTCGGGGGAGCTAGAACAGCGAAGGTGCTACAATCTGGGTTTTATTGGCCAACCCTCTTTAAGGATTCCTTCCAGATGATCCAGGGGTGTGACCAATGTCAACGGATGGGGAGTATTTCAAAAAGAGATGAGATGCCGTTGAACAACATCCTGGTGGTTGAAATTTTTGACGTTTGGGGGATTGATTTCATGGGTCCTTTCCCAAGTTCCTATGGGAACACGTTTATATTGGTAGCTGTGGATTATGTGTCGAAATGGGTTGAGGCAGTTGCATTGCCAACTAATGATGCTAGGGTGGTGATTAATTTTGTGAGGAAGAATATTTTCTCAAGGTTTGGAGTACCACGAGCAATTATTAGTGATGGAGGATCGCATTTTTGCAATAGGCAAATGGATGCATTGTTGAGTAAGTATGGAGTGACACATAGAGTGGCAACACCCTATCATCCACAAACGAGTGGGCAAGTAGAATCACAAATAGAGAACTGAAAGGGATTTTAGAGAAAACAACAATGCCTCGAGGAAGGATTGGGCACGGAAGCGGACGATGCTTTATGGGCTTATCGCACCGCATTCAAAACCCCAATTGGTATGTCTCTGTTTAGATTGGTTTATGGGAAAGCATGCCACTTGTCGGTGGAACTTGAACATAAGGCATATTGGGCCGTCAAGCAGTTGAACATGGATTTAAAAGCCGCGGGAGAGGAGAGAATGCTGACTTTGAACGAGCTTGATGAGTTTCGTCTGGAAGCATATGAAAATGCCCTAATTATAAAGAGAAAACAAAAAGGTGGCATGACAAGCACATCCGGGTCAAGGCTTTTGAAGTTGGGCAGAAAGTGTTGTTGTTCAACTCTAGACTTAGGCTTTTCCCCGGAAAACTTAAGTCTAGATGGTCCGGACCGTTCACTATAACAAGGATACATGCATCCGGAGCAGTGGAAGTCACACATGAGGAAAAGGGCACTTTCACGGTTAATGGACAGAGGTTGAACCCATACGTTGAGGGGGTGATGAGTTGCAAGTTCATCCCAATCCGGCTGGACATCCCAACCTAAAGGATGGAAAGAGTCAAGCTTCCGACTATAAACAAGCGCTTCTTGGGAGGCAACCCAAGTGTTTTAACTCTTTGATTTTAAATTTTTGTTGTTTGAATTCTTCTTATTTCATTGTGAGTTTGTATAAAATTTGATGTTTTTATTGTTGTCAGGTGTTTCAGGTGAAGTCTAGAGCCAAAGGAAGGTATAAAATTTTTTCCGTACTTGGGCGAAGAACTTTTCGCGTAAGAGACATGAAGATACCAGGTTTGTATCGGAGGATTTCGCCGCGAGACATGAAGATACCAGGTTTGCTATCGGAGGATTTCGCCTGCGGCCGTAATTGTTGTCGCCGCGGCGAAGGAAAGGTAGAATTTCGAAAAATTGGCTAAGGCATGTTAGCCTTGAACTCTCGGGAAGTTTTCGCCCCGGCGAAGAACTTTTCTTCGCCGCGGCGAAACCTGGGAATTTTTTTAGGGTTTATGCGTGATGAACTTCGCCGCGGCGAAGAGCCTTTTCTATAAATATCAACTTTTCTTCTCTCATTTTTCACGCCGCCTTGCATCTTGGGTTGAGAGAAAATTTTCCCACTTTCAATCTTTCACTTCTATTTTGTTTTTCCAACCAAAATAATCACTCTACAACATTCCTAAACACCAAAACAACCCATTTCAACAACAATTTTCACAAAAATTTTTGGATCAAAAATTTGGGGTTTTCTTGTTTGGATCGTTTCTGAGTCAATTGGTGCTGCAAACGCCTTCATATTGGTAAGATCTCGAAAACCCAAAGCTTTATTTTGGAAAATTTTTAGTCTATAATCGTAGATCTAAAAATTATGTGAACTTTTAACTTGAGAAATTTTGGGTTTGTTGAGTTGTGATTGTGATTAATGTTGAGAAGTTTGTTAGCCATTTGATTGTTAGAAGTGTGGTTGTTGATTATTGGGAGTGTTTGTGTTGAATTGAAATATCGCAGTTTGGGGGTTGGATTGCGAACTTTTGGAAGTGTGGGATTGTTTTGTAATTTTGACTTGGAATTTATTTTAAGGGTATATTGGCTGGAAACCAGTAACTGCCTTAAAAACTGCTTAGCAGTATTTGGCGACCTTGGGTTTAACAACGCTGCGTACACCTTAAAAATATAAAAATCATAGTTTGGGGGTTGAATTGCGAATTTTTGGAAGTGTGAATTGTTTTTGCAGGTTGGATATGGCTATGTTTTTATAGGGCTAATTCCTTGGGGTTAATAGTTTGGATTGAATTTCAGTGAATCAATGGCTCCGAAAATTAAGCATACGGGCAAGGGGAAGAACATAGACAAACGGTTTGTGAACGAGGCACAGAACGCATGAGGAGGTGATCACACAAAAGGATAAGGGCTTCATCCCTGAACGTGGATTGACAGTAAAACAATCTATGGACTGGAGTAGGGGTAGAAGTTGGGCCATGTTCATGAATACGCGGCTCGTCTGTGGTAGTACTTTGTCTGTGCTAAACTAAAGCCGGAGACACACTACAGCACAGTGACTCTTGAGAAGGCGGAATTGCTCTACTCTATTGCCACAATAAAAAGTATGGATGTGGGAAGCATAATTTATGAGAGTATCAGGATAGCATCTACAAAGGGACGATCAAGCTACTGTTTCCCGCATTTGATCACTGCCATGTGCCAAAAAGCGGGGGTCAAGGTTAAAGATGATGAGCCGCGTATTCATCCGGCTCCAACTCTAGATGACGATTATTTCAAGAAACATCTTGACCGAACGGAAGCTGCCCAACCGAGAGCAGGGGCGAAGAGGCAAAGAACAAGCATGGCCACATCATCCAGCTCCACAGGGTCACAAAAAGCAATGATGCAAGAAATGATGCGGATGATGAAATACATGAAGAGACGACAGGATTGGATGATGGAACGGACACAGAACATTCATGAATTGTTGACGAACAGTTTCAAGGATCTGAATGTCGACACTTCCGCATATTAGTGGGTTGACTGGAACTCAGATGACTGGCCGGAATCAGAGGAAGACGAGGAAGAAGAAGCGGAAGCAGAGGAAGAAGAAGACTGAACCGGAGCACCTGTTTATGTTTATGTTTTGTCGCTTTCATTTAATTTTTGTCCAGTTGAAACTTTAACTCATTTTATTTTGGTTTTGGATTGTGTTTATTGTGTTAGTTGTTTAGTTGATTTTTTTTAGTAGTTGTTAAAAGGGCGAGATAGGTTGTAATACTTTCAATTTAGTTGTGAATTCGTTCTAACATGAGGGACACCACAGTTTATTGTTTTGATAGATTTTGGATGATGAAAAGTCCAAGAACGGGTGAACATTGTGGAACGACAATTCATGACTTAACCAGGGGAGCATTCTCGTACCTTTTTATTGTTCATTTGTTTTTCCGTTGTTGTTTGTCTCTATTCCTAACTTGTGCATAATGGAACATTGGGGACAATGTTATATTTAGTTTGGGGGTAGGGAATAGATTTTTGAGTTTAAGGGTATATTGGCTGGAAACCAGTAACTGCCTTAAAAACTGCCTAGCAGTATTTGGCGACCTTAGGTTTACCAAACGCCGCGTACACCTTAAAAGTAAAAAAAAAAAAATCTATTTTAAGGGTATATTGGCTGGAAACCAGAACCCGCCTTAAAAACTGCCTAGCAGTATTTGGCAACCTCGGGTATAACAACGCCGCGTACACCTTAAAAGTCAAAAAAAAAAAAAAATTTTTTTTACTTTTGTGTTGTATTTTTCGTGTGTTTGTTTTGTTTTGCCAATGATGAGTTGTATAAATCAATAATGAGAATAAGATTGTTGAATTTTTATTGTTAAGAAATGTTAAGCATTGCTTCAAGTTTACGTTTATTGATTGGATTCTGATTGAGGTTTGTTGAGTGGTTCAACCACGATTTTCATTTTTTTCGGCATGCTTAGATTCATTTTATGCGATTAGGCAAAGTCTTGATAATGTTGGTGGATTCTAGAACCTAGTTGAGAAATGCTTGAGGCGAAATTTTAGGATTAGACATGGTTGAGGAGATGATTTAGGCAATTTTTGGAACGTTTGAGCCTTTCTAGCCAACCCATGATTGAAATTTTCACTAGTCACCCATTTGAGCCATTGGAACTTTGCTTTATTTTTCTTAGAAAACAACAGATTTGTAAATTCCTTTACCCTCAACACTTTATCATAACCTTTAGGAGAATTCGGTCTTAGTGCAAAACCGAGAACGAAACGAGTGTACAATTGAGTAAAAGATTAGTTTGGGGGTTAAGAGAAGAAAAATGAAGAAGAGACCAAAAAGAATGATGTGGGGGTTGAGATAAAAGAATAAAAACAAGGAGGTAGTCACCTCAATTCAATTCTAGTGTTGTGTAAAAAAAAAAATGTCGAACACAATGCTGCCTAGTTTAAGGGTATACCTGGCTGAAACCAAAACCCGCCTTAAAAACTGCCTAGCAGTATTTGGCGACCTCGGGTTTAACAACGCCACGTACACCTTAAACGAGTCTCCCTTGCATTTATGGTATCCAAAAGTTAAGAATACGCGTATGAAGATTGTGAATGAGTAGACATGTCGACTGGTGTTGAGAAAGTGTGGGTTTCGATGTGATTTGAGTTTTGCTTGAGGACAACCGAGTTCTCTTACTTTGTGTCCTATCCTTTATTGGAGCCCATGACCCGAGCCTAACATTACAAGCCTTTAAAGACCTTTTGATTCTCATCTGTGTTTAGTCCTCATTAGTGGAGAGTAGTTCGATATTTAGGCTTATGGAGTCTGCCACCATTTGATAAACTTTACAATTTTTGCATAAAATAATCCGGGAAGTTGGAATGTGGATTGAAGTGGGGATTACCTACTTGGTGGACCGATTGAGGAAGACAGTCGATGTAGCTTATAACTTCTTGGAATGTCGAACATTTCCTGTTAATAAACTTTCAACAATTTGTGAGACCTGTGCAATGTCTAGGCAATTCATTGTGGCATTTGAGTTTTGTTGATTTTGGTTTTTCAGTTGTTTGCATGTTTTCATGTTTTTGTTTTTCGTTGTGGTCTTTATTTTCATTAGTTTTGTACTGTATGCTCGGGAACGAGCATCTCTTTAGTTTGGGGGTAGTTGATAATCCGTAAATTATACAGTTTTTATATGATCTTTTTGTCGGATTTCAGGTACCTTCTAGTGCATTTTTACCTGAATTGGTACTTAATTCTTTACTTTTCGTGTTTCAAGTTAAAATGGACTCTTTGAGCGAATAAAGACAAAATTTGATAGTTTTGACTCAGAATTGAAGGATATCAGAAGATAGGAGAGTTCCGGAGTAGGACAACACACGATGAAGCTTGTTTCCAAGGTGGAGAGTCGAAAATCAAGAATCGGACGAAGAGGCAAGCGTAATGGTAGTTCTGAGAAATTTCAGAACTTTTGAAGGAGCTTCGCCGCCAAGAAATTGTCTTTGCCGCGGCGAAGTTAGGCAGAGATGAATTGGAATTTTTCATTCTTCGCCGCAGCGACACTCAAATTTTTTTGTTTTGTAAACGTACAGTTTCGTGTGTGCGTGTTTTTTACTGGGTTTTTAGGACTAGGTATAAAAGAAAAACATTAACTTTTTACCAAGGGGGGAGCTGTTAGGTTGAGCCGTCTTTTACATTTTCCTTAGAGAAAAAGCTTGAGTTTTTCGGATTGTAAGAGGGAAGATTCAGATTTTGACTGGAAGATTCATCTTTTGGGGAGATTTATATTCTTTCATCTCGTTTCATTATGTTTAATTGCTTACTTTTATTTTTCGTTTTTATACTGTTAATTTAGCTATGAACTAATCTTCTATGGGTTAGGGTTTTGATTGTAGTTTGGATTTGAAATGGGTTAAGTATTAGATTGTGTTATTTTCCATGTGAATAAGCTCTGGTTGTGTGTTACTCTGCAATTAATTGCTGTATGTGATAAACATGATGAGATTGAGAAATAATTCATGTTAAGCTTCTTGGGTAATAACCATTATAGTATTGGATGCTAGAGATAGATTCAATAATTAATGAAATCAATTTAGGATTCTTATGCTTCATGATTTAGAATTATTAACCTTCAAATTGTTGGGTGCGGAATGTTAATAAGGATGAATAGGAGAACATAGCCTGAGAGGGTATGTTAACATAGTAGTAAATCCGATTTACAACCATTGCACGTGAATGTGAAAATAGTGTAACTCTTAGGTTTAACCCATAAAAATCCAAACGAAGTTAAAACCCTACCCGTTTTAATTGAATTGTTATTCTGTGTTGCATTTTGCGTTTTTAGTTAAGATTTAATTCTCTGTTAAATTTCATTTTTGTTTTCTTTTTCATTTCAATTTGCTCCCACCAATCCAAGATTTTCGATTGCTTCAACTTGATAACATAGGAAACTTAGTGCTTTGCTACAGTCCTCGTGGGAACGATATCCTACCCATCACTCTATTACTTTATGCGACTAGTGCACTTGTTATTCTTTGCATGTTGTAGTAAACACGCATCAACTGGCCCACTAGAGGATTCCATAAAGATGGTAACCCCAGTTTCTATGAAACAAATCCTCAAACGAATGGTGGTGCATGTGATCTTTAGACTTGAGATCACCGGAGCGCCTTGTGCACCAATTGGTGTAGTTTGACACTAGCCTAATGTAATTCTATTTAGAGCTATCAATATGGTAGTGATTGGCTGCATCGAGGAATGTATCAAGACTATGGTGGATCGGCAGAGGATTCATCACTCCCAAGTACAGGAGAAATTATCTCACGGTGTAATTCAGTTAATGACAATGATAGTAAATCAGTGATCACAGTGGATTGAGTTGTTGCTCAATCTAATTTATTATTCTGGTCATTGGTCTAGTAACTGAATACAAATATATCGAGGATAACTGAGGTTGACACTATTTCTATACCTCAGTCTCTATAAGATAACAGATGATGAAAGGATTTGATTGCATGGTAACCATATAATTGACAGGTAGCTATTTCATTGAATCTAAATCTATCGGATGGTCATGATGCCTTGCTAGGTGTAATACCTGCTTTATACTACTATATTCATAAAAACACATACAATAAAATAAAGGTACATTAATAAAAATAGTTGGGCCCAAAAGTTTTCTTTCATTTAATATACATATTCTTTACATAAAGTTAGTATCATTTACAAAAGTTCTAAAAAGTGTGGTGGACAGTGTAACTACTCTCCCTTGCCCGCTGACGTCCATCCGACTGACTTGGAACCTGCAAAAGCATAGAAACAACGGGGTGAGCATAACTAATGCTCAGTAAGTAAATCCTTTACTTGTCTATCCCCATAACACTTTCTCTTAATTCTTTCCTTACACTATTATTTTCTTATCTCTATTCTCTTTCTATTTCTGTTTCTCATATTCTTTGCTATACACCCTCTGGTGTATGTCACGACCTCATCTTACTAGAGGCATGACCGGGAACTCAACCCGCTCTTCGTGACTTTACTCTTTTTCTCCTTTATGTTCTTTCTATTCCTTTGTTTCTCATTTTTACTCATTGGAATGTCACGGCCCCATCTGACCAGAGGCACGGCTGGGTGCTACCACTCTACATGACTTCTACTCATTTCTCTACCGATCGGAATTGGTCATGCATGGATTCGAACCCTTGGCCATGTGAATGTACATTCTTTCTCTATATCTCTTGAATGTCACGGCCCTTTCTTACCGAGGGCACGGTCGAATCTCATGTTCCACTCTACGTGACAGTCACGGCCCCATCTTACTGGAGGCATGGCTAGGGATCACAAAGCACCCACTCTCGTGACTCTACTCATCACTCACGGGTTCCCCATCGCACAACTTACTCTATTCTCTTCTTTAGCTCTTAGAGTAGCTTGTGCACAAGGTCTCTACTCTTTCTTTAGCTACTCATCATAATGTAGCTTAACTCTTAGAGTAATTCTCTACTCTTTCTCAAGCTACTTCTCAATGCACAATTAATGCATATGGATGGTTCATGCTCATTAATGCACTTAGGAAATGCCAATATGCAATGTTGCAATAAGTAAGGTTCATAACTCATTCTCATGCTTCTCTTAGGCATTTCATCAAACAACTCATATGCATATAAAAACTCTTTTCTAACTACAACTCTATTTCTCTTTTTAACCATCCAAAAATGGGAATAAACTCCCTTCCATGGGCATAACCCCTATCATAGAGGAACACTCCCAAAATATATACTCAATCGCATTTAACTTCATCTCAACTCATAACACATCAACACTTCTTATAAAGAAAATATACCCAACAACACAATATAAATACTCATTCTCAACTTATTTTCTCAACAAGTAGACATATATCTCTACTCGATTTCTCAATAACATACATATAACATGCATACCTCATTTCTACTAAATCTCTACTCAAGAGAATCCTCAAATCTCAACTTGGGTTAGGATTTACTTACCTTGAAATGATGTGATTCCACTAACACTTCTCTTTTCCTTTGGTAGAAGACTTTTCTCTACACCTTAAAACAATAACACATTAAGATCTCATCACCTTTATAGGTAAAATTCACATCTAGAGTAAGATATCTTACCTTAGGATGACTTAGATCAATTCTCTACCGAGATCTAACTAAAAACCCTTCAAAATCCTTGAAAGCTTGAAGGAGAAATTGAGAGGAAATGGAGAATGAAAGAGGCGGTGGAAGAAGATGAATGAATGGGTTTCTAAAGTTAAACCCTTATCATCTCATATTTTCTCCATTCTTTCCCATTTTACCCTTACTCTTTCTTAAGAATTCCACTTTTACCCTTTTAATTCTTTACAAATGCACCCCCAATTAAACTATTCTCCATGCGATTTCCTTGCATTTCACTCCCTACTTTTCCTGCTAATTAGGGGTATAATGGTCATTGTGCCCCAAAGGAAGAATTCTTTAGAAACTTCATTAAACTTTTTGTTAAGCTCATCGCCACGGCGAAGACTATTTCTTCGCCCCAGCGAAACTTCACAGAACCTACACCGTGGTTTGCAGGGCCTCATCACCGCGGCGACGATTCTTCTTCGCCCTGGCGAAGACAATTACCCCAAAATTCTACCAAGTCTTTACAATTTCAGGGCAACCACTCAACCAAACCAAAGCATCCGTTCAATCAAGGGCCAACCAAACCATATTAACAATATTCCAAGTCAACAAGAGTAAAGTAAGAGACATTAGCTACGTACCTCGAGTGGGGCGTTACAATTCTCTCCCCCTGTGTGAATTTCGTCCCCGAAATTCATACAAACAACTCCGGGTAACGATTCTGCATATCTTGTTCTACCTCTTCTACTTTGTGATTTCTCCAAAGGATTTTCACTAACGGAATACTCTTGTTGCGAAGTTCTTTAATCCTTCAGTCTAAGATCTGAACTGGGCGCTCTTCATACACCAAATTCTCTTATAAGGTAATGTCCTCTAAACTCAGAATATGGGAGGGATCATTTACATACTTCTGAAGTATTGAGACATGGAAAACATCATGCACCTTGTCCATACTAGGTGGTAGTGCCAATCTGTAGGCCACCTTTCCCACTCGCTACAATACTTCAAATGGACCTATGAATCTCGGTGCTAACTTCCCTTTGCTTCTGAAGTGTATTACTCGCTTGTAGGGGGAAACTCTTAAAAACACTTTGTCACCCACTCTGAACTCAACATCTTTCCTTTTCAAATCAGCATAACTTTTCTGTCTATCCTTAGGCTTGCTTCCTTTTGTTTCTGATTAACTTTACATCCTCGATCATCTTCTGAGTTATTTCTGGCCGAAGAGTGGTAATCAACTCATCTTTTTCACCTATCTCATCCCAATGCAGTGGAGACCTACATCATCTACCATATAAGGCCTCGTAAGGCACCATCTTAATTGTAGACTGGTAACTGTTATTGTAGGCAAACTCCACTAAGGGTCACATCTTATGCCAAGATACTTTATAGTCCATACAGCAAGCTCTTAACATATCCTCAAGCACCTGATTCGTTCTCTCTGTTTGCCCATCTATTTGAGGATGATAAGCGGTGCTAAATGCTAAACGAGTACACAAATTCTTCTATAAACTCATCCAGAAAGCTGAAACAAACCTGGAGTCTCTGTCTGACACTATTGCCCTGGGCACTCTATTTGCAACCTGACTATCTCCTTAATATAAATCTGAGCCAGTTGATCCGTGGTAGTGCTTTCCTTTACTGGAAGAAAATGGGCTGATTTAGATAGTCTATCCACAATCACCCATATAGCGTTATATCCTTTATGTACTCTAGGGAGACCTGTGACAAAATCCATCGAAATGCTCTCCCATTTCCATTCTGGAATACTAAGCGGCTGAAGCAACCCTGATGGCCTTTGATGTTCCGCTTTCACCTGTTGGCAAACCAGGCACTTAGCTACAAATTCTGCAATGTCTTTCTTCAAACCTGGCCACCAGTAGCCTTTCTTTAAATCTTGATACATCTTGGTTGCTCCAGGATGAGCAATGTATGGTGTGTCATGAGCCTTCATAAGAATTTTCTTCCTCAACTCATCAATCGGAGGAATGCACAACCTATCTCTGAAATAGAGCACACCATCCTTTAAATAGAACTCTGATGTCTTGCCCTCGTACACTTGCTGAACTATTCTTTGACACCACTCATCAGCCACTTGCTTTTCTTTAACTTCTTCCAGTAAGGTAGACTGAATTTCTAACTTGGCCATCCGTCCTGGGATTACTTCAATTTGCTCTCTGCATAACTCAGCTAATAACTCTTTCTGTCTAGTGAGCCGGGACGAATAAGCTTTTCTACTCAAGGCATCAGCTACTACATTGGCTTTCCCTGGTTGATACTTGATCTCATACTCATAATCTTTAACCAGCTCTAACCATCTCCTTTGTCTCATATTCAGCTCCTTCTGGGTGAGGAAGTACTTTAAACTCTTATGATCGGTGTAGATATTACTCTTGGCACCATAAAGGTAATGCCTCCAAATCTTTAAAGCAAAGACATCACCTACCAACTCTAAATCATGCGTAGGTTATCTAGTCTCATACTCTTTTAATTGCCGAGAGGCATATGCTATCACCCTACCTAATTGTATTAGCACAGCGCCAAGTCCTTGCAAAGAGGCATCTGTATAAATGTCATAGTCTACACCCTCCTGTGGCAACACCAATACGGGAGTTGTTGTTAATCTCTTCTTCAACTCTTGGAAACTTTCCTCACATGCTTCTGACCATGTAAAAGGAGTTCTCTACTTGGTAAGAGCTGTCAACGGTTTAGCCAATTGGGCGAACCCTGCTACAAACCCTCGGTAGTAACCTGCTAGGCCCAAGAAACTTCTAATCTCTTTTACTGTCTTTCGGCTTTTGCCATTCAAGGATTGCCTTTACTTTACTCGGATTACCGAAATCCCTTCCTTAGACACAGTATGGCCCTGAAACAATACTTGATCAAGCCAAAATTCACATTTGGAAAACTTAGCATACAACTTCTTTTCCCTTAATCGTTGCAACAACTAATCTCAGGTGTTCCTCATGCTCTTCTCGACTTAGAGTAAACCAGGATATCATCTATGAAAACCACTATGAATTGATCCAAACAATCATGGAATACCCGGTTCATCAAGTCCATAAAAACTGCTGGGGCATTAGTCAAGCCAAAAGGCATCACTACAAATTCATAATGCCCATACCTTGTACGGAAAGCCGTCTTTGCTACATCTTGCTCGGCCACCCTTACTTGATGGTACCCTAACCTTAAATCAATTTTGGAGAACAATGCAGCTCCTTTTAACTGATCAAACAGATCATCAATACGAGGTAACGGGTACTTATTCTTCACGGTTACTTTATTCAACTCTCTATAGTCTATACATATCCGTAGTGACCCATAGGGAGAATGACTCGGTCGGATAAAGCCTTTATCTAAAAGCTCTTGGAGTTGCTTCTTTAATTCTTGAAGCTCTGCTAGGGCCATCCGATAAGGTGCTTTAGATATTGGTGCTGTTCCTGGTGCTAGTTCAATACTAAACTCAACCTCCCTTTCTAGGGGCAAACCCGATAACTCTTCCGGAAACACATCTAAAAACTCTCGAACTACTGGCACCCTCTGAATCTCTAATTGGGGAATATCACCACTCTGCACTACATGTGCAATATACCCTGAACACCCCTTTCTTAACATCTTTCTAGCTTTCATGCTAATAATCAACATGTTTAACTGATGGCCTTCTCCAAACCTAAACTTGTCTCCATTATCGAGATTAAATCTCGCTTTCTTCCTCCGACAATCAATCTCTAATCCATTCCTCCCCAGGAAATCCATGACCAATATCACATCAAAATCGGGCATATAAAACACTATTAAATCCACTGCTAACTCGCGTCTATGGATCACTACGAACTCTCCTGACAATATCTCATGGGTTACCACGCTAACCCCTCCATCGGGTAACTCTATCTTAATGGGTTGATTTACTCTACTAGGTTTCAAACCTAACCTCTCTATCATCCTATAAGATATAAAAGAATGCGTAGCTCCAGAATCAATTAAAGCATATAAAGGAACTGCATGAAATAATAATCGACCAAAGGATGTCTGATGGATCGGCCTCTGCTTCACCTTGTGCCACGGTAAACACTCTGGCACTAGTACCTTTAGAACTCTGGACTGCTGATGGGAGAGGAGCTTTACAATCCCGCTCCTCAAGTGCCCTGGCTGCCGGCACCGATAACACATGTTCTGGTCTCTCAAACACTCTCCTGAGTGGTTCTTTCCACATTTAGGACAAGGGGGAAACCCTTCTGTCTGAGGTCGTTTACTCCTCCAATCTCTTCTATTCTGTCTAGGCTGAAACTTCTTCTTATTATTCTTCATTTCTTTACTCTTCCCGCTCTCAACTTTTTCTCTCTGTGGGGCGGAAGGTGGCTCACTCGATCCTTCTACTGAAGGACTTACAGGGGTGATCTTGTTCTCAAATATCTCTGCCCTCATTGCCCACCTCAAGGCCTCACTATAGGTTTGCGGGGGATTGGCACCCGTCATTATGTCCCGAGCTATCTCCGGTTTCAACCCATGAACAAATTTATCTCTCCTCAATACCAGAGTGCTAACAATTCCTGGTGCAAATTTAGCAAGGGCATTAAATCTCACTGAATACTCTTTAACTATACTGGACCCCTGCTGCAAACCAATAAACTCTTGGACCTTCTCATGGACTCGGTCCTCTGTTCTAGACTCAGCCTCAAACTCTCGCCTGAATTCTTCCCAAGTCATTACTGCAACATCATGAGTATCTTCTATTAGTTCCCACCAAATTCGGGCATCACCCGAAATAAAAAACTCGCATACCGGATCTTCTCTCGGTCTGTTATGGGGAATAAACCTGTGGTACGCTTTACGGATCTAAACCACTCTTCTGCTATTACTGGATTCGTATTACCCTTAAACTCTGAGGGTTGATGTTGACTAGGAAGACCATATATCGGCTCAACTTTATTCTATACTGTGGGAGTTACTGGTTGTTCTCTTCCGACATTAGGGATCGGTGGTACCTACACAAGGGTCTCAACTCTCCCTTGGCTTTCTGCCATAACTTATTGTACAATCCCCCGAATTCTAGCTTCATCCAAGGGAGGAGGCGTAGATTTTGGTGGGTTAGAAGGTTCTCCCTCATTCATCACACTTTTACCACGGTTTCAGGTACCACGCCTCATCTACAAAACAACCACACTTGATCAATTTGAGAAACACTCATAGTAAGGAAAGAATTAACTTACAGTCGGCTATCGAACGTCGTGGCGATGAGAATAATACACTGTCAAACCCCAAAATCTCTGCTTTGATACCAAAAATGTAATACCTGCTTTATACTACTATATTCATAAAAACACATACAATAAAATAAAGGTAAATTAATAAAAACAGTTGGGCCCAAAAGTTTTCTTTCATTTAATATACATATTCTTTACATAAAGTTAGTATCATTTACAAAAGTTCTCAAAAGTGTGGTGGACAGTGTAACTACTCTCCCTCGCTCGCTGACGTCCATCTAATTGCGTACTCACTTGGAACCTGCAAAAGCATAGAAACAATGGGGTGAGCACAACTAATGCTCAGTAAGTAAATCCTCTACTTGTCTATCCCCGTAACACTTTCTCTTAATTCTTTCCTTACACTATTCTTTTCTCATCTCTGTTCTCTTTCTGTTTTTGTTTCTCATATTTTTTGCTATACACCCTCGGTGTATGTCACGGCCTCATCTTACTGCAGTCACGACCGGGAACTCAACCCGCTCTTCGTGACTTTACTCTTTTTCTCTTCCTGTTCTTTCTATTCCTTTGTTTCTCATTCTTACTCATTGGAATGTCACGGCCTCATCTGACTAGAGGCACGGCTGGGCGCTACCACTCTACGTGACTTCTACTTATTTCTCTACTGATCGGATTTGGTGATGCATGGATTCGGAACCCTTGGCCATATGAGTGTACATTCTTTCTTTATATCTCTTGAATGTCACGACCCTTTCTTACCGAGGGCACGGCTGGAATCTCATGTTCCACTCTACGTGACGGTCACGGCCCCATCTTACCAGAGGCACGACTGGGGATCACAAAGTACCCACTCTCGTGACTCTACTCATCACTCACGGGTTCCCCATCGCACAACTTACTATATTCTCTTCTTTAGCTCTCAGAGTAGCTTGTGCACAAGGTCTCTACTCTTTCTCTAGCTATTCATCATAATGTAGCTTAACTCTTAGAGTAATTCTCTACTCTTTCTCAAGCTACTTCTCAATGCACAATTAATGCATATGGATGGTTCATGCTCATTAATGCACTTAGGAAATGCCAATATGCAATGTTGCAATAAGTAAGGTTCATAACTCATTCTCATGCTTCTCTTAGGCATTTCATCAAACAACTCATGTGCATATAAAAACTCTTTTCTAACTACAACTCTATTTCTCTTTTTAACCATCCAAAAATGGGAATAAACTCCCTTCCATGGGCATAACCCCTATCATAGAGGAACACTCCCAAAATATATACTCAATCGCATTTAACTTCATCTCAACTCATAACACATCAACACTTCTTATAAAGAAAATATACCCAACAACACAAGTTATCTAACTAAAAACCCTTCAAAATCCTTGAAAGCTTGAAGGAGAAATTGAGAGGATATGGAGAATGAAAGAGGCGGTGGAAGAAGATGAATGAATGGGTTTCTAAAGTTAAACCCTTATCATCTCATATTTTCTCCTACTCTTTCTTAAGAATTCCACTTTTGCCCTTTTAATTCTTTACAAATGTACCCTCAATTAAACTATTCTCCATGCCATTTCCTTGCATTTCACCCCCCACTTTTCCTGCTAATTAGGGGTAGAATGGTCATTGTGCCCCAAAGGAAGCATTCTTTAGAAACTTCATTAAACTTTTTGTTAAGCTCGTCACCGCAGCGAAGACTATTTCTTTGCCCGGCGAAACTTCACAGAACATACACCGTGGGTTGCAAGGCCTCATCGCCGCGACGACGATTCTTCTTCGCCCCGGCGAAGACAGTAACCACAAAATTCCACCAAGTCTCTACAATTTTAGGGCAACCACTTAACCAAACCAAAGCATCCATTCAATCAAGGGCCAACCAAACCATATTTAACAATATTCCAAGTCAACAAGAGTAAAGTAAGAGACATTAGCTACGTACCTCGAGTGGGCGTTACACTAGGGGCCGATCTTGGTTTTTGTGTAGTGAGACGATTGATTGGTGTCAATCAAGATACTACTGACTCCCAGTATGATGAGGAGCCTGTTAATGAATGACCCACTTACGCAGCGGAAAACAAAAACATAAATGACATGGATCGTTCCTTAGAACCAAGATCCGGGTATAATATCGCAGTTTATATAGTATATAAACTAAATCTGCAGAAAATCAGATTCAAGGTTCAATAATCTTACCCACGTTTGGAGGCTCTTCCAACTTTGTCCTTGAACGTTTTTCTACCGACCCGAGTGTAGGATCGAACCAACGTAGTCCACACGAATATAATTGCAAGGAACTAAGGAGAGATTTGCTAGATCCTCCTTAGCCTTAAGAACAAAGAAGAAAATCAAAGAAAACTTTGATTCTTTACAAAAGCAAAACTGGCGTGAGACTGAGAGTGTTTTGGGGCTGTGTATTTTTCTTTTCAATGAAATAGTGATGAATAAAAACTATCTCTCAGCATTTTTCAATTAATACTTTTCTTTTATAGTGTTATTTTACTTGCCCTATTCCCATATGGAATGGGCTTGGGCTCCAACCCAAACACCCCATGTTTCCAAGCACCCCCTAATTAGATATTTATTTTAATTCATCATTATCTTCAATTAAAATCAATTAATATATATATATTAACATTTAACAATAATGGTAATTTATTTAAATATATGCGAACACATATTTAAACGTAATTTCACTTATTTAATTTTTCTAATAAATTAAATAAAGGTTACGACCTCAGCAAATTTAATTGCACTGTGAAATTACCAAAATACCTTTTCGCCCAAAAAGACGAAAACGCCCTTCTTTCTTCTTGGCTCTTAAATTATCTTCTATGTGTGTGACCGATAGGCTTCTCATCATACCGGCAGTGTATAGTATCGCGATTAACACCAATTAATCGTCTTACTAAACACAGACCAAGATTGGCCCCTAGCAAGGCATCATGGCCACCCGATAGATTCAGATTCAGCAAAGTAACTACTTGTCAACGATATTGGTTACCATACAATTTGATCCTTTCATCATACGTTATCTCAACGAGACAAAGACATAGAAATAGTGTCAACCTTCGGTTACTCTTGATATTATGTATTCAGTTTCTGGACCAATGACCTATATCATAATCCGGATAGAGCAACAACTCAATCCCACTATGGCCACAGTTTTAGTGTCATTGCCATATACTGAATTGCGTCATGAGATAACTTTCTCCCATACCCGGGATTGATGAATCCTATTTCTATCCACCATAGTCTTGATACACTCCTCAATGCAACTAATCACCACCGTATTGACAGCTTTAAATAGAACTGCATTAGGCTAGTGTCAAACTGCACCAATCGGTGCATGAGGCATTTCGATGATCTTAAGTCTAAGGATCACATGCACCACCATTTGTTAGAGGATTTGTTCCATAGACACTGGGGTTACCATCCTATGGAATCCTCTGGTGGGTCAGCCCAGTGAACTTGCTGCGATGTATTTGCCTACAGTAAGCACCCATGTGTTGTACCAGCTTATCACCAAACAACCTCGACAAGTGAGATCAGTCACTGCCTTTCGACAGGGTCGTTCAACACTATGATAGCCTTACCGTATTATCTGTGCCATTACTTCATAATAATATTGGAGCCACGGACGTTTCTAAAATGGCCACCATATGTGCTCATAGGGTTCTCACTATCAAGATTTGAAACACTTGATACCCTCGTCATGGTTCTACCATTCTAAGGACATATATCAATACATATTGCAATAATAATGATTTACGGGATATAGGATAAAATACCTTTTATTGTTGATTAATGAACATAATTACAAAGAGTCAATTCTACAATAATTGATTGGCTCTAGGGCATCTACTCTAACAATCTCCCACTTGTACTATAGCCAATCATTCATGTATTTAATACCAAATAATCTCAAGTGCCTTTCATGCTTCTCCTGCGACAGAGGCTTTGTTAGTGGATTTGCCAGATTGTCGCCAGTATGCACTTTACTAATCTGCACGTCTTTCCTCTTAACTATCTCTCTGATGAGATGGAATCGTCTGAGTATGTGTCTGGACTTTTGATGAGACCATGGTTCCTTGGCTCGAGCAATTGCTCCATTGTTGTCCCAATAGATGTCTACAGGATCAACAATTATAGGAACCACACCAAGTTCAGTAATGAACTTCTTAATCTAGACTTCCTCCTTGGCCGCATCTGACAATGCAATATACTCAGCCTCTATTGTAGAGTCTGTTATAGTGCTTTGCTTGAGCTCTTTCAGCTCACTGCACCGCCATTGAGACAAAATACAAGCCCTGATTGCGATCGATAATCATCTTTGTCCATTTGGAAACTAGCATCACTGTAACCTCTTACAGTGAGCTCATCTTCCCCTCCATAAACCAAGAACATATCCTTAGTCCTTTTCAGGTACTTAAGAATATTCTTGACAGCCATCCAATGAGGCTCACCTGGATCCGATTGATATCTACTACAAGTGCTCAAAGCACATGAGACATCAATCCGAGTACATAGCATGTCATACATGATAGATCCAATTGTTGATGCATATGGGATCCTTCTTCATCCTATCTCTCTCATCTTGTGTTTTTAGGACACAATTCCTTAGAAGATAAACACCATGTGACATCGGAAGAAATCCCTTCTTGGATTCTTCCACACTGAATCTTTTCAGTACTTTGTCAATATACGCATTTTAACTTAGGCCAAGCAACCTACACGATCTATCACGATAGATCTTTATTCCAAGGATGTAGGCTGCTTCCCCTAAGTCCTTCATGGAGAAGCACTTGGATAACCAAGTCTTTACCGACTGCAAGTTTGGTATATCATTCCTGATCAGCAGTATGTCATCGACATACAACACTAGGAATACTACTGCACTCCTACTCACTTTCTTATAAACACAGGGCTCATCTTCGTTCTTGATAAAACCGAATTCTTTTACAGCTTCATCAAAACGAATATTCCAGCTCCTTGAAGCTTGCTTGAGTCCATAAATTGATCTCTGCAACTTGCATATCTTATTAGCTTGACTATCAAGAACGAAACCATCAGGTTGTGTCATATACACATCCTCCTCAAGGTTTCGGTTCAGGAAAGCAGTTTTGACATCCATTTGCCAAATCTCATGTCATGAAATGCAACAATCGTAAGCATAATCCGGATGGATTTAATCATGGCAACCGGCGAAAAGGTTTCTTCATAGTCAATGCCATGAATTTGTTTGAAACCTTTGGCAACCAGTCGTGCTTTATAAGTATGCACTTTGCCATCCATGTTAGTCTTCTTCTTGAAGACCCATTTACACTCTATGGGGTTTTATCCCTTCAGATGGTTCCACCAGAGACCACACTTGGTTCTAGTACATGGAGTCCATCTCATATTTCATGGCTTCAAGCCATTTAACAGAATCTGGATCCGATATAGCGTCTTCGTAGGTTCTGGATTCATCTTCTTGGTAGACCAGTATGTCACCATGTTGAGTCACGAGATAACCGTATCTCTTGGGCTCATGGTGTACTCTCCCAGATCTACGTAGCTCATGTGCTACCTGAGGTGGTTCACTTTTGATCCACAAGTTGTGGAGTAACCTGCTCATGATATTCAACCACTTCCTATGGCACATCATTCCGTTCTTCGTCCAGTATATTTTGTGGTTCTAAAACTTCATCGAGTTCTACTTTTCTCCCACTAGTACTTCTTAGAAAATATTCCTTTTCTAGGAAGACACTAGATCGAGCAACAAAAATTTTGCGCTCTTCTGGGTGGTAGAAATAGTATCCTTTGGTCTCCTTTGGATACCCCACAAATATACATTTACAGGATTTTGGGTCTAGCTTATTCGAAGTCAATTTCTTAACATAAGCTTCGTAACCCCAAATCCTTACATAAGACAAGTTGGGCTTTTGCCGACTCCATAGCTCATATGGAGTCTTATCTACAGTCTTTGACAGTACATGGTTCAAAACGTGAGTCGCAGTCTCTAGGGCATAACCCCAGAATGATGCAGGTAAATTACTAAAACTCATCATGGACCTAACCATGTCAAGTAAGGTCTTGTTCCTCCTTTCAAACACTCTATTGTGTTAGGGTGTATAAAGAAGGGCTAAGTTGTGATACTATCCCACATTCCTTTAGGTATTCTGAAAACCCTAAGCTTAAGTATTCACCTCCTCGATCCGACTGAAGAGCTTTAATACTTTTGCCCAACATATTCTGTACTTCATTCCTGAGTTCCTTGAATTTATCAAAGGCTTCAAATTTATGTCTCATGAGGTAGACATAACCATATCTATTGAAATCATCAGTAAATGTGATGAAGTATGAATATGCACCTCTGGCTTCAACTATTAGTGGACCACATACATCACTGTGGATGATGCCTAACAGCTTAGTAGCCCTTTCACTTTGTCTTGTGAAAGGAGACTTGGTCATCTTGCCTAACAGGCATGACTCGCATACCTCAAATGACTGAAAGTCAAAAGGGTCCAAAACTCCATCCCTTTGAAGTTTTGCAATGCGGGTCTTATTAACATGACATAATCTACAATGCCAAAGATATGTTTGGTTTTGATCGCTATGTTTAGCTTTCTTGGTTTCAATATTGAGAATATCTTTATTGTTTAAATCAAGAACATATAATCCATTATATAACCTTGCAATTCCAAATAGAATACCATTCAAACTAAAGGACATCAATCCATTAGATATCTCAAAATGATACTGTATATTATCCAAAGCGGATACTGAAATAATATTTCTAGAAATAGAAGGTACGTGATAACAGTTATGTAGTTCTAATAACAAGGCCCGTAGGCAAAGGTAAACATTAAGTCCCTACAGCCAATGCAGCCACATGTGCTCCATTTCCAACTCGTAGGTCCACCTCTCCCTTAGCGAGCACTCTACTACCTTAGTCCCTGCACATCATTATAAATGTGAGTACCACATCCTAAGTCAATGACCCTAAGATGTTGAGGGAGAGAAATTAATCTCAATCATAAAAATACCTGAAGTCGTATCCTCTGACTTCTTCTTGCTTACGAGGAAAGCCTTGTAGTGTTTCCTTCAGTGGCCAGGCTTGCCACAAAAGAAGCAGACTACCTTGCCCTTCCCTATGCCACTCTTAGGCCCAAGAGCAACTTATCCTTTGGGCTTGGGCTTGGGCTTGGGCTTGGGCTTGGTTTTGGCCTTGGCCTTACCCTTGCCGTTGCCCTTCGCTTTACTGAAGCAACCAGTAGAACAGGCTTGGACCTTTTCAAGTTCTGCTCTGCAGTCTTCAGCATGTTCAAAAGTTCTGACAGGGTTTTCTCCATCGTGTTCATATTGAAATTCATTATGAACGGAGCATAAGAGTCAGGCAAGGATTGTAAAATTAAATCCATTTGTAATTCTGCATCCAAGCCACATCCCAAAGTCTCAAGCCTCTCTATGTGCTTGATCATCTTGAGCACATGAGGACCAACTTGGGCACCGTCACTCAGACGACTCTCAAATAGTGCTTTCGACACCTTGTACCTCTCATGTCAAGCATTTGTTTCAAAAAGCTCCTTAAGGTGTAGAATAATGGAAGAAGCATCCATATTCTCATGCTCCTTTTGCAGCATTGAACGCTATCAGCATCATCAAGGAACTTTTGATAAGTATCCTTAACTTCCTAAGTGGCATCAGGATCAGGCTCAGCCATGTATGGCTTTTCAAGGATATACAATTTCTTTTCTGACTTGAGTATAATCCGAAGATTACGATACCAGTATGAGAAATTGGATCCATCCAACCTGCTTTCTTTCTCGATTATCGGACGCAGGTTCATAATGCTCATTTTGGTGAATCTACAATTGCAGAAAGATAAAGTTATTATAAAGTTCATTATTATTTAATATGATCTTTTATTAAACAATGCTCCCACTATTTTACTCAAGCCAATAGCTCTCACTATTAACTTGGGAAAGCTTTCTTAGTGGACTGAGATCCCATCCGGCCCATTTCAAACCTTCACTTTGGCGAACAAGCCAAAATGATTTGATTAGGTAGGCCAACAAACTTAATCCACACCAGTTGATAGCTCTTACTATCAACCTCAAATGCAAAAAAGCCAACAAGCCAATCACACAATCCAATGGCTCCAACCATTGTCCTCAAGTGTGATTCTCGGTATCAGTAGAGTGGATAACAACTACATGTTATAACGTACATATAATATGTGTACTGCTCTACTATGCCTATGATGTGTTTATCAACATTCACTTTGGCGAACAAGCAAAACCATTATTTTAAGTCGACCCATCACCATGAAGGAAAACTCCAATGCATTTTAACCTCCCACTAGTAGAAGTGTACCCTGATGCGTGTTTACTACAACATGCAATGAATAGCAAGTGCACTAGTCGCATAAAGTAATAAAATGATGAGTAGAGTATCGTTCCCACGAGGATTGTTAGCAAAGCACTGAGTTTCCTAATGTTATCAAATATTTCTTTGGATTGAATGGGAGCTAAGTCTAATTAAAACTAACAATGAATTTTAAACTAAAAACTTAATTAAGAAAGCAATATGAAAATACAGATAATCAATTCAAGTAAAGCGGGTAGGGTTTTGACTTCATTTCAATTTTATGAGTTAAACCTAAAAATTACACTACATTCATATTAATATGCAATGGTTGTAAATTGAACTCACTAAGGTGTTAAACATACCCTCTCGGGCTATGTTTTCCTATTTCTCCTCATTAACCTTCCGCACCCAACAAATTGAAGATTAACAATTCCAAACTTATTAAGCAAAAGAATCCTACAATGATTTCATTAATTCTTGAATCTATCTCTAGCATCCAATACTATAATGGTGATTACCCAAGAAGCCTAACATGATTCATTTCTCAATCTCATCATGTTCATCACATACAGCATTAAAACTCAGAGTAAACACACAACCACATCATATTCATATGAAAAATAAACAATCAAACACTTAACCCATTAAAAATCCAAACTATAATCAAAACCCTAACCCAAAATAGATTAGTTCATAGCTAAATCAATAATACAAAAACAAAAAACGGAAATAATCAAGTTCAACAAAATGAAACTGAGATAAAAGATAAGAAATCTCCCCAAAAGATGAATCCTTTAGTTAGAATCGAATCTTCTCCCTTTTACAATCCAAATCGCTCAAAGTTCATTCAAGAAAAATGTAAAAGTAGCTAACCCTAAACAGACGAAGACCCTTGGGCAAAAGGCTAAGTTTTTCTTTTATACCTTGTCCAAATTACCTAGCTAAAACATGCACAAAGCAAAACTGTGCATTTAACAAAACTGAAATTAATGACCATCGCCGCGGCGAAGTGAGAAGCAGACATGCTCGTTGCTGGCCTTCTTCGCCGCGACGAAGACAATTCCTTCGCCGGGGCGAAGCTTCTTGAAAAGTTCTGAAATTACAGAACTACCACTCTGCTTGCTTCTTCGTTTGATTCTTCGATTCTCGGTGCTCTCCCTTGGGAACAAGCTTCATCGTGCTTTATCCTGTTTCAGAACTCTCCTAACTTCTGAGATCCGCTAACTTTTGAGTCAAGAATATCCAATTTTGTCCTTGTTTGCTCAAATTGTCCATTTTAACTGAAACACGAAAAGTAAAGAATTAAGCAACAATTTAGGTCAAAATGTATTAGAAAGTACCTGAAATCTGACAAAAATGCCTAATGAAAACTGTATAATCCACGGATTATCATACCCTTCGCTTTGGCGAACAAGGTTTCGACGAATAGTGGTTTGATTAAAACCATGGTGATGGAAGGCTTACGTGACTTAATATACTATAATTGAGGATTTTTATTTAATGTCTCATCAGATTATTATCTTTGTTAGAATGAGATTGTTTGGCATGTTCTTCAACATTAAACCTTAGCATTCATTCTAAACAAAATATTAAAACGTGTCAACATGGCCCAACTAAAACCAATTTCCTCGAGCCTAGAGGAATCGGTGGGTCACCTAGGGGTCCTGTAATAAATATCTTGAGTCTTCAAGTATGATTGCCTCGTCCTTTGCTCCGTCTTTAAGTACATTACAAAAACATAATTCTAAATTTACAAGAAAAATAATTATACAAATTCTTTACATCAATAATTTAGAAACCTTGATTTACATTTGAGGGGAATGAGATGAGAAGGGAATGCACATTGAGAATAGGAGAAAGGCAGGACACGCAGGCCCTATTTAATAAATTATGCAACCATACATACCCAAAAATAATTTAAAACATTTACCATAGGATCTAAGGCTCATGTATCGGGCACCATGCAATATACAAACAAGTACCTAGCATACATTTGAAAAACAACCAATTTTTGAATTGGGTGGGTTTATTAATTAATTACCCTCTTTTATGTGCAGAATGATTATTGGCTTTATAGGTTATTAAAAACTATAGATTGGTCCCTTTGCAAAAAATACAAAATTGGGAAAGCTACAGACTTCGCTGCGGCAAAGGTTTTATCTTCGCCGGGCCAAAAAATTCCAGAGAGCACTTTGCCGCAACAAAACCTGGAAATTCCCCAATATGAACAGTTCGCGTTTTTTGCAGTTTTTGTGTAATAACACGAATCCAAATCGAATCGAACGCACACACGTTCAACCAGGACATCAACCAACCAATATAATATCCATCAACACATTATTAAACCAATTTATCATTTGAATCATTCACCCAAAAACAGATTTTTTCTGATTTTGTAGTTTTTGCAGATTTTTCAAAAATGACATGTTATCAACCAAATACATGTTATAAATCATACAATAAACTGTAGAAATTAAACCAGGCTCTGATACCACTGTTAGTGAATGACCCACTCACGCAGCAGAAAACAAAAACATAAATGACATGGATCGTTCCTTAGAACCAAGATCCGGGTATAATATCACAGTTTACACAGTATATAAATTAAATATGTAGAAAATCAGATTCAAGGTTCAATAATCTTACACACGTTTAGAGGATCCTCCAACTTTGTCCTTGAACGTTTTGCTATCGACCCAAGTGTAGGATCGAACCGACGTTGTCCACAAGAAGATAATCGCAAGGAACTAAGGAGGGATTTGCTAGATCCTCCTTAGCCTTAACAACAAAGAAGAAAATCAAAGAAAACTTTGATTCTTTGCAAAAGCAAAACTGGCGTGAGAGTGACAGTGTTTTGGGCTGTGTATTTTTCTTTTCAATGAAATAGTGATGAATAAAAACTATCTCTCAACATTTTTCAATTAACACTTTTCTTTTATAGTGTTATTTTACTTGCCCTATTCCCACATGGAATGGGCTTGGGCTCCAACCCAAACACCCTATGTTTCCAAGCACCCCCTAATTAGATATTTATTTTAATTCATCATTATCTTCAATTAAAATCAATTAATATATATATATTAACATTTAACAATAATGATAATTTATTTAAATATATGCGAACACATATTTAAACGTAATTTCACTTATTTAATTTTTCTAATAAATTAAATAAAGGCTACGACCTCAACAAATTTAATTGCACTGTAAAATTACCAAAATACCCTTTTGCCCAAAAAGACGAAAACACCCTTCTTTCTTCTTTGCTCTTAAATTATCTTCTATGCGTATGACCCATAGGCTTCTCATCATACCGGTAGTGTATAGTATTGCGATTAACACCAATTAATTGTCTTACTAAACACAAACCAAGATTGGGCCCTAGCAAGGCATCATGGCCACCCGATAGATTCAGATTCAGCAAAGTAACTACCTGTCAACGATATGGTTACCGTACAATTTGATCCTTTCATCATACGTTATGTCGACGAGACAAAGACATAGAAATAGTGTCAACCTTCGGTTACTCTCGATATTATGTATTCAGTTTCTAGACAAATGACCTGTATCATAATCCGGATAGAGCAACAACTCAATCCTACTGTGGCCACAGTTTTAATGTCATTGCCATATACTGAATTGCGCCATGAGATAACTTTCTCCCATACCCGGAAGTGATGAATCCTATTTTTATCCACCATAGTCTTGATACACTCCTCAATGCAACCAATCACCACTGTATTAACAACTCTAAATAGAACTGCATTAGGCTAGTGTCAAACTGCACCAATCGGTGCACAAGGTGCTCTGGTGATCTCAAGTCTAAGGATCACATGCACCACCATTCGTTAAAGGATTTGTTCCATAGACACTGGGGTTACCATCCATATGGAATCCTCTGGTGGGTCACCCGTGAACTTATCGTGGTGTATTCGCCACAAGAAGCACCCATGTTTTGCACCAGGTTATCACCAAACAACCTCGACAAGTGAGATCACTCACTGCCTTTCGAAAGGGTTGTTCAACACTATGATAGCCTTACCGTATTATATGTGCCATTACTTCAGAATAATATTGGAGCTACGGACGTTTCTAGAATAGCCACCATATGTGCTCATAGGGTTCTCACTATCAAGATTCGAAACACTTGATACCCTCATCACGGTTCTACCATTCTAAGGACATATATCAATACATATTGCAATAATAATGATTTACGCGATATAGGATAAAATGCCTTTTATTATTGATTAATGAACATTATTACAAAGAGTCAATTCTACAATAATTGATTGGTTCTAGGGCATTTACTCTAATAGAGCCTACGGGTCACACACTAAGGAGACATTTTAAGGATGGTTAACTATGGAAGGGCATATTTGTCTTTTGGACAAAATGGGATATTGATAATTTTGCTATGTAATTAAATTTACTAAGATTGTAGCCTGTGTCCAATTTTATTATTGGAATAATTTAGCTAAGTTACAAGTTTAATTATTGAAGTTAACATTAATATTTAACTAAATAATTAAACGGGGACCTATGTACGATTCCACCTAAGTTTGGGTTGTTGCTAAACTTTGGGGGTGGAATTGATATTTTGCTTTATTATATAAAGAAAGCAAAAATAGGTTTGATATACAATTCTCATTTTTCAGCCGTGGATGAGTGAATTTTAGAGAGAAATATTTCCTCTTTTCATTTCTTCACTCTTTCTTCCAAATCTTGAATCCTTAAAGCCAAGGATTGATTCTAGCAAAATCAATCTTTGGTATCTATTATACTGTCTTCATGTGGACGATGTGAGTTCGATCCTACTCTTGGATCGGTAGCAAAATCGCGTTCAAACACATTTGAAGGAGCCTTAAAACGTGCATATGGTTTATGATCCTTGTTTGGATTATTGTTATATTTGTTCTTTTCAATTTAAGCATGTAAAATATATACATATCAGACCCTGATCTTTGGTTATTCAGAGTAATTGATGGGAAATTTTTTTGTTTTAGCTGTGTTTACCCACTGATATGCTTACACCTTTAAGATGTTAAAGACTATTAAGGGGAGGTTTAATTGATCCATAAGTTGACGTATTTGTTAATTGTTAATATAAGTTGATATGGCATGGTTTAATATGAAAAATTAAGAGTTGGTAAGTTTAGGGGTTATGTTAAACATGCTTCAGTGTTTCAACCATAACTTGGGTTATAAAAATCAAAATGAGATTATTCTTATAGCATTAGAAAGTTAAGATATAGCCCTATAACTTTTACGTTTAGGCCAAGAGCCATTTTGTTTGAGAAATTGATGGAAAATGGCCTAAAGAATAAACTTCTGGTTATTAAAGTTTAAGATTTAACATAATTAATTTGTATGATTATGAATTGATTATTAATGTATTGTTGTAACTAAGCCATGTACTAATGTTTACCCATTGGTTAGACGATCTTTGAAAAATATACATGGTCATGGATGCGAATGCATGATTAATGCTATGAAATGGCATGAAGATGAAATGTAATATATGTTTTAAGATGATGAATGTGAGCAAGAGGTAATGTAAATGGATTGATAATCCATAGATGAATCAAAAGTATTAAGCTCACTAAAACATGTATTTACATGCCATAAGATGTTAGAGATGCATACAAATAGGATGGAAAACACATAAGCATATCCTCATATACTAGTTAAGAAAAGATGGATATATGCTTTAGATGCTAAGTAACACGTAAGCATGCCTCCAAAGATATGAGTTCTAGATGAATTTGAGGCTAGATGATATGAAGTGCTTAAGATGCTAAGAAAAGTCTAATCAGCTAGACGTTTGATGATTCATATTCATTAGTTGCATTACATGAGTTATGATGTTATTTACATTATGAGATGATTTATACTCATGTTAGATGATATTTAGATGTTATGTCATGACATGTGATGTGTGTTGTAACACCTACTCTCTATGACTATTTTTATAATACATACTATGTAAATTATAGATATACATGGCGTATGAAAGATAGTGGGCTCAAGTTTTTTCTTTACTCATAAAAAATACAAAATACAATGTATTAAAACACTTTCTACTTAATACAAAACATCATAGCTGGTGGACAGTGGTGCCAATACTCTCCGCTCCTCGACGTCCGTCCGACCGTTGCTTCTATTTCCTGTAAAACAGAGAAGAACAACGGGGTGAGCACAACAATGCTCAGTAAGTAAATCCTCTATGACCTGTCCCCGCAACTCACTCTTTGGTTCTTTTCTTAATTTACCGTTCTTCTATTTCTAATTCTCACTGTTTTTCTCTCTCTTTCTAATACTTTTATTCTCCTTTAACTCTGTTATGCTCTTTTTATTCTTTCTTTCTCTCTGTTCTTATTCTCTTTTATCCTTCTCTTATTCTTACTCACCATGAAGGAAAATCATGGTTCTCTCTTATTCTCATCATACTCACCATGAAGGAAAATCATGGTTCTCTCGTATTCTCATCATACTCACCATGAAGGAAAATCATGGTACATGACTGTATGAGCTGTACATGCAATTAATAGAAAAGAACTGCATGTTTCTTTCTTCTACTCTTGATTCTTACTAGCTCATACTCTTTCATTCTTTCTCATGCTCTCTCTTTCTATCTCACTCCTTCTCAAGCTTTCTCAAGCTTTCTCATTCTTTAATTCTCTATTATCTCTTTCTCATTTCTCATAATTAATTTCTACTAACTCGCTCTTTGAATGTCACGGCCCCATCTTACCGGAGGCACGACCGGGACTTCTCCCACTCTACGTGACTTCTACTGATTCTCTTTCTGTCTCTCTTTCTCATAACTTTTTTCTGTTAACTTTCTGTTGTAGGTCACGACCTCATCTTACCGGAGGCACAGCTGGGTACTCATCCCACTCTTCGTAACCCTACTCATTGTCTCTGTTTATTCTTTCTCATGTTTACTCATTCTTCCTCACTTGCATGTCACGGCCTCATCTTACCGGAGGCACGGCTGGGCGCTACCACTCTACGTGACTTCTACTCATTTCTCTACCAATCGGATTTGGTCATGCATGGATTCGGAACCCTTGGCCATGTGAGTGTATTCTCTCTCTCTCTCTGAATGTTCACGGCCCCATCTTACCGGAGGCATGGCTGGAACCTCATGTTCCAGTCTTCGTGACGGTCATGGCCTCATCTGACCAGAGGCACGGCTAGGGATCACAAAGCACCCACTCTTGTGACTTCACTTATCATTCACGGGTTCCCCATCGCACAACCTATTTTATTCTCTTCTTTTACTCTTAGAGTAGTTTATTCACAAAGATCTCTACTCTTGCTCAAGCTAATACTCATCTCTTTCTCAAGCTAGTACTCATAGTATAGCTTAACTCTTAGAGTAGTTTATTCACAATGATCTCTATTCTTGCTCAAGCTATTTCTCAATGCATAACCAATGCATATGGATGGCTCATGCTCATTAATGCACTCAAGAAATGCCAACATGCAATGTTGCAAGAATTATGGTTCTCTACTCATACTCATGCTTCTCTTAGGCATTTCATCAAATAACTCATGTGCATACAAAAACTCTACTTTATTGAGAACTCTATTTCTCTCTTAAGCCATCCCAGAATGGGAGGAAATTTCTTGCATGATCTCATTCCCTGTCAAGGAAACACACTCCCAAAAATCTACTCCAACCTCTTCCAATCTCAATCAAACTCAACTCATCATCATGCAAGTAGAACACTTCTCATAACTCAAATATATTCACAATCAACACAAATAACTACTCATATCATCTCAATCTCTACACAAGCATAATATAAACATGCATAAAGAAATCTCTACTCATTAGATTCCTTAAATCTCAACTTGAGTTGGATTTACTTACCTCTTACTTGAGTAGTCTCCACTAAAGCTCTCTACTCTTGTTGGACCATAGCTTTCCCTTATTTCCTAAGCATAAACTTAGTACGAACTTAACCCTTACATAAATAAAACTCATATCTAAAGTAGGGATTCTTACCTCTTCTTGCTTAGGATCACTTCTTTGTCAAATTCCAACTCAAAACTCTCAAAAATCCCTTGGAAAATTGAGTGAGAAATTGAGAGAAAATGAGGGATAAAGAGGCGGTGGAAATGGGTGAAATGAAGGGGTTTAGAGAACTCAACCCTTATTAACTCATATAATATACACTCTTTCCCATTTTGCCCTTACTCTTTCTTGAAAATTCCACCTTTATCTTTTAATTTTTTACAAACTCACCCCCATTTTACACTATTCTCCATGAAATTTCCTTACATTTTACTCCCCACTTTTCCTGCTAATTAGGGGTAGAAAGGTCATTTTACCCCTATGGAGAATTCTCTAGAAACCTCAAGAAACTTTTCTGTCATCTAGTCGCCGCAGCGAAGAACTTTTCGTCGCCTCAGCGAAACATTCCAGAACTGACACCGCCAAACACAAAGCCAACGTCGCCGTGGTGAAGCTTCTTCCTCGCCCCAGCGAAGGCTGCAACTCCAAAATCTGCCAAGTCTTGATCAATTCCATGGTAAACACTCAACCAAACCCAAAATATAAACTCAACCAAGGGCCAACCAAACAACATGAACATTATACAAACTCATTTAGGAGCAATTCAGTAACCCTTTAGGCCATACCATAAACAATGGCTACGTATCTCAAGTGGGGCGTTACATGTGTGCATTGTTAAAGTAGGTGCACTAGAGCCAACAATTTAGCTTTTTGTTGAGTGTTGGAAATGCGGATTTATTTAGTGATTTGGGGGTGAAACTATAAGGAATTTAAGGTTTAATGCATGATTTATGATATGAATTCTTGCATGTTTCGTTATCTTCTGGAATCATAGGTTGTGTGTGTTTTTCAGGTTTTCAAGTCTTAAAGAATGGATTATCTGTGCTTGTGTTAGTGTTCGGACATCTTGGACTCATTCGAGTGTGGATAAATCAAGACAAGAAGTAAAGTGTGAAACTCCGAATTTGCGTTGTGGCTCAATTAAACTGAGCCGTAGCGTAAATGAGCCAGGGCGTAATTCAACTGAGTTGTGGTGTAAACGCGTCGGGGCACAATTAAAATGAGCCAAGGCTCAATTAAACTAAGCCGTAGCACAAATCGTGCAAAATGCAAAAATGTCGCATTTCCAACCCTAATTTCGGCTACCAGTATTTACAAGTTTGCCATTTTGTCTAAAAACTATAGAAAGGCTGCTTTAGTCCCATTTTAGAGAGTTTTAAGGTTTGATATACACATTTAGGGAGAGAATACATTTGGGGCTTCTTGGAAAGGTGGAGATTGGAGAGGGTTCTCTTCCTTTCCTCCTCATTTGTTCTTCATGATTATGGTTCCAGGTTTTGTTGTTTATTTTCCTTTATGTTGTATTTTGTCTTCTAGGGATTTGATGTAATCTAATTGAAGGCTTGTGTTTTATTGTTATTCTATTTGTTTGATCCATTCTATTATGATCTAGATTCATTCATTGCATTTAATTCAATCTTTAGTTGATGTTAGGGCCTGATCAACCTTGATGTTAGTTGATTGATTGTATGAGACAAGATTGGGTGTGGAATGATTGTTTTGTAGCCCTGCCCGGGTATAGATTTGTTATTGTCTTTAAGATCGTCTTGTGCTTAATGGGTTTTCGTTACTAGACAAGGTTACATGCCACTAGCTAGTTTAGTTGATGGAAACACTAGGTTATTCCGAATGGTTGCAGTAATACCTTAGAAACGAGACACCGTGCCTATCTTGATTAGCTCTGTGAATGGATGATTTGTGTTTATGCGAATTGGTTCCTTCGTTGTTTAGACTAGGCTACACGCCACTAGCTAGTTTGAATGAGAAAAGTTCTAGGTTGAACCCGATGATGTATCAACCCTAGAATGGAGTGGGGAGAATAATAGTTTGATGATGAACATGTAGCCTAATAATTATGATGGATTAGAGCCCTAGGATTCTTTGTAGATAGTTAGATTTAGATTAACTTTAATGTCATTTATATGTTTTGTTTATTTCAATTCTTGTTGTTTTGATTCATCAAGGCATAGTTACTAGGATCTCGAGAGCATCTCCAGGCTCTGTGGGATCGACCCTTACTCGTGCACTATGTTGCAATTGCGACTTGTGCACTTGCGAAGGATTAAACTTTGCATGTCTGTCACTTTTGTAAAATCATTTCAAATAAATGAATAAAAGTCATCGCTTATTTATGAGCATATATATTGTAGCATCTATTTACTGCGTGTAAAGAAAATAGTATATGTCCTTAGAAAGGTTGGTACCAGTGACGAGGGAATTTAGTGTTATAAATCTTAATTATGAGAACCCTATGAGCACAAATGGTGGCCCTTCTTAAACCATCCGTAGTCATAGTATAAATATGACTAAGGACACATATTATATGGAGAGACTATCATTGCATTGAATAACCCTATCGAAAGATAGTGACAGATCTCACATGTCAAGGTTGTGGGCATCAACCTAGTGCAACGCATGGGTGCTTGCTTGTGCAAGTACACTAGACTGACCCATCAGAGGATTCAATGAGATGGTAAACTCAGTGTTTGTGGAATATATCCTCTTACGGATGGTAGGTGCATGTGGTCCTTCGACTTGAGATCACCAGAGTGTCCTGTGTAAATATTAATGTGATTTAACACCAGCCTAACGTCGTCTCTCTTAGGGATTACTAGAACGGTGGTGATTGATTACATTGAGAAGTACACTATGGCTATGGTGGATTAACAAATGATTCATCACTCCTAGTTACAGGAGATCTTATCTCGGTGAGATATTTGGTTAAAGAACTACAACCTCAAATCCATGGCCACGGTGGAATCGAGTTGGTGCTCGAATCCAATGTTATAGTCGTCAGATTCAAGAACCAAATATAGAACATGTCAAGGTAGCTTTTGAGGTAGACATTATTTTTGTACCTCAAACCTTGATGAGATAAAAGATGATGAAACGAATCGAATATATATATTTAATTTAATTAAATATATATTAAAACCCATTTATTAAATATGATAAATATATATGGATTAAATAAATAGTAATATTTATTTAATTAGAATATGTATTTATGTAGGAATTAAATAAATAGGAATATTTATTTAATTGGGATTCATATTTAAGGAGAATATCTTTAGGAGATATTCTAATCCCTTGTATCAAGGATTGCAATCCAATTCAAATAGGAATTAAAAGTATTGTAATCCAATCCAAATAGGAATTAAGGATTTACAATCCTTATTGGATTCTTATTTGGGATTGCCTATATAAAGGGTCATTGGGTTTTGATTTAATAGAGGAATTCTCATAAAGTTAATTTTGAAAATTGAATAGCGAAATAAATTCTCCTAAAACCCTAGCTGTGGCTAACCCTAGAGAGAAATTATCTCTCTAAATTCTGCCACCTCCTTTAAGTCCTCTGATTGATCTAGCAGTTAATCCTAAGGTGATCCCGAGCCTGTCATCTTGTGGATACGGACAGATTCAATCCTACGTTGGATTGATAGCGACTAGTTTGAAAGATCTAGAGGATAAGCCACCAACGAAGGTAAATCACATAACCTTGTATGGTTTTATATGTTAATTATTCAGTTTGAATCGTGATCTTGGGTAAGGGGATCATGCCATGACAAGAATTTTTGTTGTAATTCTGTGCTTGCCATGACATGGTTCCTACATGCACTATGTTTAAATACATTGCTCGTATGTGTACACTTGATGTTTTATATGGCCATGGGATAAAATGATGAAAAGTATATGAATTAGTAAAAATAAAAATAAAAAAAGGGAAGCATACCTAGATGTAAAAGATAAGTGGTGTGTTAATAAATATGTTTAAATGAAAGTCAGATAGCACATTTAGAATAAATTGGATCATTCCTTACTGAGCAATTAGCGCTAACCCTTTCAATGTTGATTGCTTCACAGGTAGACCTAGAAACGAAGGATGCTAGATACAGCGGAGCTACACGTGAGGGGAGATGATTTATTGTCATCCTGATGTTTTTATCTTGATGTAAATATTGTAAATAACAAATGTTTGTGAAACACCTTTGGAAGCATCTACCCTATAAATATGTTTTGATTGTTTAATTTCCAGATAAATTCTTAAAGTTTTTGAAAGTATAAGTTTGGATCCTACGAGACATCTTATATGAATGTTTTGGATATTATTATTAGTAGTAGTAGTAGTAGTAGTAGTATTGTTATTATTCTTGCATAGGTTTTTTCTTAAATACAACTCGTTCTCCATACATATGTCTCATGGATTCTCATTGAGTGATATTCAAAGGATACCTTGATTGGAGAGGGGTTTTATAGGGATTTTGTTCAATTAATAATGGTACGGAAGTTTTTTTAAATATGTAATAGGAATGGTTATTTATACGTTTTGTTAATTGAGATTATAATATATTTAGATTGATATTTGTTGAATGTGTTTAATTCTTTAACATTCTCATAACTATTGTTGTCTAACATTCTTATTAAATAGCTATTAAACATTGTTTATGCTTTATTTGAGCATTGTAGTTGTGTGATTAAATTTTTGTTAATTTACATAAGAATATATATTGCTTTGTTTTATTTAAATGAGAATAGGAAACAAATAGTCTGAATATAAATAGAGATATTATAAAAAATAAACACGGCGATTTAAGAAGAATAAAATCTTATTGGCACATGGGTGCTTGTGATTCACGAGTTCACTGAACTATCCCATCAGAGGATTCTATATAGATGGTAACACGAGTGTCCATGGAATACATCCTCTAACAGATGGTGGTGCATATGGTCCTTAGACTTGAGATCACCAGAGCGCTGTGTGTACCTATTGGTATAGTTTGACACTTACCAAAAGTAATCCTGATAGAGTTATCATTATGGGAGTGATTGGGTAAATCAAGAAGTACATCATGACTATGGTGGATTGACAAAGGATTCATTACTCCTGTGTACATGAGATATTATCTCAGTGAGACTCCGGTGAAGGACAACAACCTTGGAATCTGTGGCCATAGTGGAATCAAGTTGGAGCATGATTGGTCGATTGGTCCAATAACCAAATCTAAATAGGTCAAGGTGGTTTATATTTGAAGCCAACATTACCTCTATGCTTCAAACCTTGATGAGATAATAGATGATAAAATGATTTGATTGCATGGTAACCATACTGTTGACAGGTAGCGAATTACGTTGAATCTGAATCTGTCCAGTGGCCCTAATGCCTTACCAGGGGGCCAATCTTGGTCTGTGTGTAATGAGATGATTGATTGGGTGTCGATCGTGATTTTACATACTACCGACATGATAAGGAGCCTTCGGGTCACACACATAAAAGGCAAACTAAAAAGAGATTATGTGAGGGGCATTTTGATCATTTATTGACAAAGGGGTATTTTGGTAAATCTTACGAAGCAGTTAAATTTGTTGGAAAGGTTTGTTGCCTGAATCCAATCCCATATTTGATTTAAGATGTAAGATTAGTTATTTATTTAAATATGTATATTGTCATATATATATCGATCTGTGTATATATGTTTAAATATTGAAAGAACATTATTAATGGATAAAAATAATAATGGGGAAATACCTAGGATATGATTTTTTCCGGAATCATGGAAACTAATGAAATATTTAGTGGAAGGGTATTCTTGTAAATACACCTTTAAGGGATTTTAGTGCAACCTTATAAAAGGGCACTTTTCCCTAAAATCAAATAACACTCTCATTTTCCTCTCTCGACCATGGAGAACATTTTGGTTCATTGAGAGATTTTTCTCTCAACCCTGAAACTCACATCTTCTTTAGTCCTCACAATCAAGATCTAGTAAATCTCTTATGTTGATCCTTGCCTTTGTGTGGATACCGATGGTTTGATCCTATACTTGGATCGTGAGCGTTTTTCATCCGGATCCTAAAAAAGTGGTGTAGCCTCTGAACGTGGGTATGGTTCTGATTCTTTCATGGGTCTTGTTTATTTTATAGTGTATGAACATCGTTATACTCATATTTGTGTTTCGGGGCTTAATAGTGTTTAATCGCTAAATTTTTGTTTTCCGTTGCATCATTCTTTGATCTATTAAAACACTGACACTATTTATTTAATTCCATAAATATATATAAACTGATTAAATAAATGCATTTATTTAATCCATATATATACAGTAAAACCTCTATATAATGATACTCTATATAGGAATAAACTCTATATAGTCATAAAAAATTCTAGTCCCAATTTGGGATAGTTATAAATAAGAATAAACTCTACATTGTAATAAGTTATAATTTTTCTAATTCCCGTCTTAAGAAAAGTTGCCTCTACATAGTAATAATTATCTGTATATTACCAAAAAAAATACGTTATGTAAAATTAAAGGTTTAAAATGAAATAAAAATATTTATTTAAAATTGTTTGGGACAATGATTTATGCTTTAGAGTTGTTATCACATCTTTTACCTTATGAGTACGTAATAGCTCGTTAGCATGGATACCTTTTTGTTGAAGCCAAAATATTTTTAGTTTCTCAAGCATGTTTAGAGCTTCATGGCATAAGACTTTTTGTATTTTCGTACTATTATCCTTAGGATTATTTCCTTTCTTTTCTTGTCTAATTGCAACAATGATTTCTCATTTAGTTAAAGCATACACGATTTGTTGCTCATTTGGATGATCAAAGAAGACATTAATATTCATTCGATTAGTGTAGTGAAGTTGTCGAATCTGATCACTCAATTATATAGTGACTCTTTTATTCTCCTCATCCGCTTCATTTATAACTTACAATTCATTGACCTTAGTGGTCCTAATTTTGCAATGCTTAAAACCATTGACAATTGTATGTGGCTTCACATCAATTGACCATGCATCAACTGCATTTACAGTTCCATCAATGACTCTTATTTTTCCTGGTTCTAAGAAATGATATTTTATCCGTTTCAAAAGTAGGCAATCGAAACGCTGAATTGAAATCATAATATTACTAAAACATGAATTGAAATCCAAATATTGTACTACTAAAACATGAATTATAAAATAAGAAATCAAAACTATAATTTTTGTAACTACACCTCCATTAAGTTATAACCTCCTTATAGTAATAAAATTAGTTAGTCCCACCATTATGACTATAAAGAGGTTTTACTGTATATATATATATATATATATAGGTTTTTAATATATATTAAATTAAATATATATATTTCCATATTAATTAAAATTAATATGATTCCAATTTTGCTAAATTCTCTTCCAATAAATTGGATAATGGCGTCAACCCCTTAGCAAAATAACCAAAGTGCCCTTTTCGCCCATAATGACTAAAATGTCCCTTGGACTCCCAAATTACGAAATACCCTTTTTGGCCCAAGGACAAGATTGTCCTTCTGTTTCCATTTCTCACTTAACTGCCTTTTATGTGTGTAACCCGAAGGCTCCTAACTTTGCCGACAATGTCCCGATAACTAATTAGGCATCAACCAATTAGTGTTTTCGTACACCAATCAAGATTGGCCTCCAGCAAGGCATCATGATTCCTCGGTAGGCAAAAAATCAGCGATTAGGATTTCCTTGTCTAAGACATGGTTACCATACAATTTGATCCATTTCATCATCTTATATCTCATCAAGGTTTGAGGTACAGAAATAGTGTCTACCTCAAAATGCTACCTTGACATGTTCTATATTTGGTTCTCGAATCGGACGACTATATAAAATTTGATTCGAGCACCAACTTGATTCCATCGTGGCCACAGATTTGAGGTCATAGTTCTTAACCAAATATCTTGTCGAGATAAGATCTCTTGTAACAAGGAGTGATGAATTCTTTGTTGATCCACCATAGCCATAATGTACTTCTCGATGTAACCAATCACCACCATTTTGGTAATCCTTAAGAGAGACGACATTGGGTTGGTATCAAATCACATCGATATATACACGTGCCGCTCTAGTGATCACAAGTCGAAGGACCACATGCACCACCATCCGTAAGAGGATATATTCCATAGACACTAGGTTTACCATCTTGTATGGAATCCTCTGATGGGTCAGTTTAGTGTACTTGCACAAGCAAGCACCCATGCATTGTACCAGGTTGATATCCACAACCTTGACATGTGAGATCTGTCACTACCTTTTGATAAGGTCGTTCAACGTGATGATAGTCTCTTCGTATAATCTGTGTCCTTGGTCAAATTTATACTATGACTACAGACAATTTAAGAAGGGCCACCATTTGTGCTCATAGGATTCTCATAATTAAGTTTTATAACACTTAATTCCTTGTCACTGGTTTCAGCCTTTCTAAGCACATATACTATTTTCTTTACACGAAGTAAATATATGCTATAGTATATATGCTCATAAACAAGCGTTGCCTTTATTCATTTATAAAATGAGTTTACAAGAGCTAAAATGTTGGCTCTAGAGCACATACTCTAACACCCACGGTAGAAGCAAACTATCTTCACACCTTTGTTGATGTCACCCCCAGACTTAAGAGCATCCTGAGGTTTGGAGTTGGGTTTGGGTTTGGCCTTAGCCTTACCTTTTCCTTTGACCGCTCCTCTACTAGTGTTAGCAACAACTAGCATCACTAGTTTAGACTTTTAATGTCTTACCTTACAGTCTTTATAAAGGTTAAGAGATTAGGAAGAGTCTTCTCATTCGTGCTCATAGTATCTATGAACTGAGAATAAAAATCAGGTAAGGACTACAAGACTAAGTCGATTGCAAAGTCTTTTTCCAAACCACAACCCAAAGTCTCAAGCCTTTCAATGTACCTAATCATCTTGCATGAGGGCCAACTTTAGAACACTCATCCATTTTGCACCTTAATAGCTATTTCAACACCTCATACCTTTCATTATGTTAAAGGTATAAAATCATGGTAGAAGGATCCATGTTTTCATATTACTTTTGCAATTCATATGTTATTGATGCTAACATAATATACTTAATAAGTTCTATGTTAGTATCATCTAGACGTTTTGGCAAACATCTCGCTTTTCTCAGGTGATGTCATCACTAGGCTCTTGAGGTATAGCCTGATTGATGGTATATAATTTACTTTGAAACTCAAGTACAATTCGAAGATCTTTATACCAGTTTGAAAAAATTACTACCATCCAGCCTGTGTTGATTATCTAATGCATTGTAAGGTTGTTATTGCTCATTTTATGATTCTACAAGTGTAGAAAAACAAATTATAATGTTTATCATTATTTTATGAGGTCTTTTATTACATAATTGCTCCCACTATTTTCCTCAAACCAATAGCCCTCACTATTAACCCAAGAAAGCATGTTGGCTTTCCTAGTGGACCTAGATCCCATCTAGCACATTTCAAACCTTCGCTTTGGCGAACAAGCCAAAATGGGTCAATTAGGTAGGTCAACAAACTTAATTCACACTAGTTGATAGCTCCAACTACCAACCTCAAATGTAAACTAAGCCAACAAACCAATTACACAATTCAATGGCCCAAACCATTGTCCTCAATTGTAATCCTCAGTATTAGTAGAGTGGACACTACATGTCACCACGTACACATAACAAGTGTACTTCTCTACTATGCATATGACATGTTTATCAGCCTTTGCTTTGGCGAACAAGCAAAACACATCATTTAAGTCGACCCATCACCATTAAGGAAAACTCCAATGATGTTTGATCTCCCACTAGTAGAAGTGTACCCTTCACTTTAGCGAATAAGGTTCTAACAAACAGTGGTTTGATCAAACCCATAGTGATGGAAGGCGTTTCAATTAATTGACTTAATATACTTTAGTTGAGGGGTTTTTATTTTATGTCTCACCAATTTTATCTTGTTAACATGTTATAGTTATAACATACACCCTTAGCATGCATACTATGCATAAAGGAAATGTGTTGGTGTATAGCCTTAACTAAAACCGATTTTCTTGAGCCTAGAGGAATCGGTAGGTCAACCTAGGTTTAAATAAATAATTGGATTCTTCGAGTAATTCACCTTCTTCTTTCCTTCGTGTCTTCTTTTTGAACATAACACAACTTCCAAAATAAAATTACAATACTAATTTTACATATTTGAAAAGAAACCTCAAGTTACATTCAAGGGGAGTGACATGAGATAGAGAAGTTACAACAGAGATAATAGAGAAAGGCAGGGCACGTAGGCCATATTTTAAAATTACATAACCCAAAAATTTTAAAATGGGTTCATAGGCTTATGAACCAAACACCATGCATATTCACAAACAAGAATCATGCATAAAACAATCAAAATTAAATTTTTGATTACGGTTGGTAAATTACAAGTTACCCCTTAGTGTTTAACAATGTTATGTTTTTAGGTCCAAAAAATTTAAAAACTTGTAATTTAACCCATTAAGATTGGGCCTCCAAAATATTCCCAATATGAAGCAACATATCTCAAAGAATTTTCTGGATTAATTTTATTTTGAACAATGTGATAAATGCCCAAAATGTGGCCCTTTGCATCTTTACGTGGGTTGTCCCGTTTTTCTAGATTTAACATGCATTTTCATGCATATCAGATCGGCACTTGGCTAAAAAACTAAGTGCCAGTAAAGGTCAAGTGCTGGTGGGCACTTGGCCACCATGGGACTGTTAGAGTAGGTTCCCTAAAGCTAATCAATTATCGTAGAATTGACTCTTTGTAATAATGTTTATTAATCAATAAAAGGCATTTTTTTTCTATATCATGTAAATCATAATTGTGTGTATTGATATATGTCCTTAGGATGGTAGAATCGTGATGAGGGTATCAAGTGTTTCAAATCTTGACAGTGAGAACCCTATGATCACATATGGTGGCCATTCTAGAAATGTCCGTAATACTAGCATTATTTTGACCAAGGACACAAATAATACGGTAAGGCTATCATAGTGTAGAACTACCCTGTCAAAAGACAGTGACTAATCTCACTTGTCAAGGTTGTTTGCCGTCAACCTAGTGCAACGCATGGGTGCTTACTAGAGGCAAGTTCACTAGACAGACCCATTAGAGGATTCCATATGGATGGTAACCTTAGTGTCTATGGAATAAATCCTCTAACGAATGGTGGTGCATGTGATCCTTAGACTTGAGGTCAATGGAGCACTCTGTGCACCGATTGGTGTAGTTTGACACTAACCTAATGTAGTTCTATTTAGAGCTATCAATACGATAGTGATTGGCTGCATCGAGGAGTGTGTCAAGACTATGGTGGATCAATAAAGGATTCATGACTCCTAGGTACGGGTGAAGTTATCTCACTACGCAATTCAATAGATGGCTATGATACCAAATCTATGGCCACAATGGGATTGAGTTGTTGCCCACTCCAATGTATTATTCCGGTCATTGGTCCAATAACTGAATACAAAGATATCAAGAAAAATCGAGGTTGACATTATTTATGTACCTCAGCCTTGATGAGATAACGGATAATTGAAGGATTTGATTGCACGGTAACCATATCGTTGATAGGTTGCTATTTTGTTAAATCTGAATCTATCAGGTGGCCATGATGCCTTGTTAGGGGCCAATCTTGGTCTGTGTGTAATGAGACGATTAATTGGTGTTAATCATGATACTACTCACTACTAACATGATAAGGAGCCTACGAGTCACATACTTAGAAGATAATTTAAGAATTAGTTTGTGAAAGGGGTATTTTCATTTTTTAGGACAAAAGAGTATTTTGGTAATCTCACAGTGCAATTAAATTTATTGAGGTTGTTGCCTATATTCAATTTTAATATTGAAATTAAAAGTAGTGAAATTATATTTAAATATATGTGTGCATATATTTAAATGAATTATTATTAATTAAATGTTAATATATTTTTATATATATTAATTGATTTTAATAATAATAATTAATTATATTTAAAATACCAATTAAAGGGTGTTTGGTTGTAAGGGTGGATTAGGGTTGGAGCCCATGGCTATTCCTTAGTGGAATAGGGTTTTAATTAAATTTCACTATATAAGTGCAACTTAAAATTAAAACTAATAACACATTAGTCAATTAGTCAATTAAGAAAAACCCCAGTCACCCTCACTCTCTCTCTCACATTTTGTTACAGTGAATCAAAGTTTTTTTCTTTGATTCTTTACTTGATTCTTAAAGCCTATAAATTGTTCTAGCAAAACAATTGTTGATTCTCCGAATTGTCTTTGTGTGGATCAACGTTCGTGCGATTCTATATTGAATCAAAAGCAAAATCAAATCAGAGACATATGAAGGAGCCTTCAAACGTACGTAAGTGTTCTAATCCTTGAATGGATTAATTTTGTTTTATACATATTTGTTTTTAACATGCAAAATGCTATAAATCTTTACCCGTATTTTGGTTGAGAGTAAATGATCGATTCTAGTCATTTACTTACAGGGACAACCACAAGCGGCAGTAAAAGAGGGGGACAACAATAGCGCATGATAGTCCATTGTTATGCATGAGTAGTAGCCTAGCAAGCCTTGCAAGGCTGCTGCCATGCTATTTGCAGCAACACTAACCAAGGCCACATGCCACAGCATGTGGCCATCTCTTTGGCACCAGGTAGCGCCCAATAGTGGCACTGTTGTGTGCTGCAAGGCACCCAAACGCCATGGGTGAGCATAGGTTTGTGCACTACTGTTGCTTCTTTCCGGCTGCTACTCTGTTAGGGCAGCGGCCCACTTCCCCTTAGGGCAATTCAATCGACACACAAAATCAAGTTTTATTTGATTTCGCTTTACCTGAAACAAATCAGATGCAAATTCCCAACCAACATCTAAACTAAATAATTTAATAAAAATTCCAGATTTTAATCACCAAATTAAAACCCTAATCATGCATTATCGATATCAAAAAATCATCCAAACGATAATTTAATAATGCAAACAAATATAAGATGCTTTGATACCACTGTTGGTTTATGGATCTATTAACACAGCTGAATTTAAAAAAATTTAGATCCAAAAACCCTAACCCATGATCCTTATATTTGTTTTACATGATTTTCTACATGAATAAATATTAAGAAGGTTATAAAACCATACCAGCGTTTGGAGGCTCCCTCAATGAGTTTGGATTCGCTTTAACTCTATGGTAGAAGTGCACAAACGGTATCCATACCAAGACAGGACGAAAGCCGTTGGTTGATTTTATTGGCTAGTAAAAACAACCAACTTAAGAAAAAAAATCTGCAGAACTTTTCTTGGGAGAAAAATTCTTTCTCCCACACTAAGGGAGAACACATTTTTGAGAGAGAGAAGAGGGTGGCTAGGGTTTTAAACTTTTGGAATAATGCTACTCATGTTTTAATTCAAGTTGCCCTTTTACAGGCAACAATTAAAACCCTATTCCTATTTGGAATAGCTAACCACTTATTCCTTATTGGAATAGATTCTTATTATTACCAAACAAGGTAATAATTAATCAATATTATTATTTACTTTAATATTAATATTATTTCAAATATTAATTTTATTAAATTAAAATAATACATACATATATATATATATATATATATATATATATATATATATATATATATATATATATTTTAAATATCCAATCTAACTAATTTTAATTCCCTTATGAAATTAGACATAGGCAATAACCTCAGCAAATTTAATTACACTATGAGATTACCAAAATACCATTTCATATTAAAAGACGAAAATACCCCTCTCACTTATTTTATTCTTAATCTATAATCTATGTGTGTGACTCGAAGGCTCCTCATCATATCGGTAGTGAATAGTATCGTGATTGACAATTAATCAATCGTCCTACTTAGACACAGACCAAGATTGGCTTCTAGCCAAGCATAATGGCCATCCGATAGACTTAGATTCAATGAAGCCGCTACCTATCAACAATATGGTTACTGTTGTTAGGAAACGATCAAGTTTATGTTAGAGTAGATGCCCTAAAGCCAATCAATTATTGTAGAATTAACTCTTTGTAATGATGTTCATTGATAAATAAAAGGCATTTTATACTATATCGCGTAAATCATCATTGTATGTATTGATATATGTCCTTAGAATGGTAGAACCGTGATGAGGGTATCAAGTGTTTCAAATCTTGATAGTGAGAACCCTATGAGCACATATGGTAACCATTCTAGAAACGTCCGTAGCCCTAGTATTATTCTGAAGTAAAGGCACAGATAATACGGTAAGGCTATCATAGTGTTGAACGATCCTGTCAAAAGGCAGTGGCTGATCTTACTTGTCAAGGTTATTTGGTGACAACCTGGTGCAACACATGGGTGCTTGCTGTAGGCAAGTTCACTGGACTGACCCACCAGAGGATTCCATATAGATGGTAAGCCTAGTGTCTATGGAACAAATCCTCTAACGAATGGTGGTGCATGTGATCCTTAGACTTGAGATCACCGGAGTGCCTTGTGCACCGATTGGTGTAGTTTGACACTAGCCTAACACAGTTCTATTCAAAGCTGTCAATATGGTAGATTGGCTACATCAAGGAGTGTATCCAGACTATGGTGGATAGACAGAGGATTCATCACTCCCAGGTACGAGAGAAGTTATCTCACGACACAATTCAGTAAATGGCAATAACACTAAAACTGTGGCCACAGCAGGATTGAGTTGTTGCTCTATCCAGTTTATAATACAGGTCATTGGTCCAACAACTGAATACACAATATCGAGAGTAACCGAAGGTTGACACTATTTCTATGCCTCGGTCTCATCAAGATAACGGATGATGAAAGGATTGAATTGTACGGTAACCATATCGTTGACAAGTAGGTACTTTGCTGAATCCGAATCTATTGGGTGGCCAAGATGTCTTGCTAGGGGCCAATCTTGGTCTGCTAGTGAGACGATTAATTGGTGTTAATCGCGACACTACACACTGCCAGTAAGAGGAGGAGCCTATGGGTCACATACATAGAAGATAATTTAAGAGCCGGAAAAAAAGAATGGTGTTTTCATCTTTTTAGGCGAAAGGGTATTTTGGTAATTTCATAGTGCAATTAAATTTGCTGAGGTCATAGCCTTTATTAAATTTGTTAGAAAAATTAAATAAATGAGATTACGTTTAAATATGTGTTTGTATATATTTAAATAAATTATCATTATTGTTAAATATTAATATATATATTAATTGATTTTAATTGAGATAGTGATAAACAAAATTAAAATATCTAAATGGGAGTGTTTGGAAACAAGGGGTGTTTGGGTTGGAGCCCAAGCCTATTCCATAAGGAAATAGGGCAATTAAAATTACACTATAAAAGTAAAAGTTTAATTAAGGGATAGTAGATTTATTAATTTGATTTTTCAAAGAAAAAGAGAAAAAGCTACAACACCCAAAAACACTCTCTCACGCTAGATTTGGTTTTTGGTTTTAAATCAAATACTCTTCATTTCTTCTTTGTTCTTAAGGATAATGAGGATCTAGCAAATCCCTATTTAGTTCCTTACAATTATCTTCGTGTGGACTACATCGGTTCAATCCTACACTTGGGTCGGTAGCAAAATACGTTTAGAGACAAAGTTGGAGGAGCCTCCAAACGTGCGTATGATTTCTTAAACTCTAAACTAATTTTTTGCAGATTCTTGTTTTGATATAAACTGTAAATTTATGCCCTGATCTTGGTTCAATGGAACGATCCGTGTTGTTATTAATTTTTGTTTTCTACTGCCTCAATGGATCATTTCCTAACAGTGGTATCAGAGCCTAGGGTACCAGATTTGACAGTTTTATGTGGATGGTTGATTACATATATTTGATTGATGATATGTTGCCATAAAGAATCTGCATAAAATCTACCTTAAAAGCATGTTTTAAGAAATCAATTAATGATTAATTTTAATTTGTTGATGATCTGCAAGTTTGGTATATTGGGTTATGGATTCTTGTTGAAATCAGTGTTTATGATTGATTACAAAATCCGTTTGGTGTGTTTTTGGTGACTGGTTGAATTGATCCAGAGTTACAGATCAGTGTACGCTCGCCGCGGTGATATAACCCATCATTGCGGCTTGTGTGTTTGGCTTTCACGCTGATTACGAAATCAGCGCTCGCCGTGGCGATATAAACCATCGTCGGGGCGATCATCCTTAGGACGAATGCTGTATGAAATCAACGCTCACCGCGGCGATATAACCCATCGTTGTGGCGATCACACATTGAGCATGAACATCAAGTTAATCATCGCACAGTGCGGCGATATAACTCATCGCCACAGCGAGCACACTTCCGAGTATGCTGGGGCCAGATTGTAAAGTTTTAAAACTTTTAGACCAAATTCAGGTCTGCAAATTGTCAGGGGGTAATTAATAATTAACCCACCAATTTCAAAAAATTTGATTGTTTTTGAAATGTATGCTATGTACTTGTTTGTATATTGCATGGTGCCCGGTACATGAGCCTTAGACCAATGGCGAATGTTTTAAAATTTTTTTGGGTATGTATGGTTGTAATTTATTAAATAGGGTCTGCGTGTCCTGCCTTTCTTCACTTCTCAATGTACATTCTCTTCTCATCTCATTCCCCTTGAATTTTAATCGAGGTTTCTAAATTCATTGATGTAAAGAATTTTGTATAATTATTCTTATTGTAAATTTAGAATGATGTTTTTGTAATGTACTTGAAGACAGATTAAGAAAGAGACGATCATACTTGAAGACTCAAGATTTTAATACAGGACCCCTGGGTGACCCACCGATTCCTCTAGGCTCAAGGAAATCTGTTTTAGTTGGGCCATGTACCAACACGTTTTGATATTTTGTTTAGAATGCATGATAAGGTTGAATGCTCAATAACATGCCAAACAATGTCATTCTAACAAAGATAATAATCTGGTGAGACATTAAATAACAAACCCTCAATTAAATGATATTAAGTCATGTAAGCCTTCCATCATCATGGTTTTAATCAAACCACTATTCGTCGAGACCTTGTTCGCCAAAGCGAAGGGTACACTTCTACCAGTGGGAGGTTAAAATGCATTGGAGTTTTCCTTAATGTTGATGGGTCAACTTAAAATGATGGTTTTGCTTGTTCACCAAAGTGAAGGTTGATAAACGCGTCATAGGCATAGTAGAGCAGTACACATATTGTGTGTACGTGGTGACATTTAGTGTCCACTCTACTGATACTGAGAATCACACTTGAGGATGATGGAATGTAATGTCCATTGGATTGTCTGATTGGCTGGTTGGCTTTTTCACATTTCAGGTTGATAGAAGGAGCTATCAATTGGTGTGGATTAAGTTTGTTAGGCCTATCTAATCAACTCATTTTGGCTTGTTCGCCAAAGCGAAGGTTTGAAATGTTCGAATGGGATCTCAGTCCACTAGGAAAGTCAACGAGCTTTCCCGAGTTAATAGTGAGGGCTATTGACTTGAGTAAAATAGTGGGAGCATTGTTTAATAAAAGACCATATTAAATAATAATGAACTTTATAATGACTTTATCTTTTCTGCAATTGTAGATTCACCAAAATGAGCATTTTGAACCTGCGACCGATAATCGAGAAAGAAAACAGGTTGGATGGATCCAATTTCTCAGACTGGTATCATAATCTTCAGACTATATTCAAGTTAGAAAAGAAATTGCATATCCTTGAAAAGCCATACTTGGCTGAGCCTGATCTTGATGCCATTCAGGAAGTAAAGTATACTTATCAGAAGCTCCTTGATGATGCTATTAGCATCGATGACACCAGTGCTGTAAAAGCAGCATGAGAATATGGACGCTGCTTCCTTTATTCTACACCTCAAGGAGCTTTTCGAAGGAAATGCTTGACATGAGAGGTACAAGGTGTCAAAAGCACTGTTTAGGAGTCGTCTGACTAAAGGGGCCAAAGTTGGTCCTCATGTGCTCAAGATGATCGAGCACATAGAGAGACTTGAGACTTTGGGATTTGAGTTGGATGTAGAATTACAAATGGATTTGATTTTGCAATGCTTGCCTGACTCTTATGCACCGTTCATAATGAATTTCAATATGAACACGATGGTGAAAACCCTGTCGGAACTCTTGAACATGCTAAGGACTGTAAAGTAGGACTTAAAGAAGTCCAAGCCTATTTTACTGGTTGCTGCCAGTAAAGGAAAGGGTAATGGCAAGGGTAAGGCCAAGGCCAAGGCCAAACCCAAGCCCAAGCCCAAGCCCAAAGGACAGGTTGCTCTTGGGCCTGAGAGTGGCATAGGAAAGGGCAAAGTAGTCTGCTTCTTTTATGGCAAGCCTGGCCACTGGAGGAAACACTGCAAGGCTTTCCTTGCAAGCAAGAAAAATTCAGATACTACGACTTCAAGTATGTTTATGACTGAGATTAACTTCTCTCCCTCAACGTCTTGGGTCATTGGCACAGGATGTGGTACTCACATTTGTACTGATGTGCAGGGACTAAGGCAAAGTAGAGTGCTCGCCAAGGGAAAGGTGGACCTACGAGTTGGAAATGGAGCACATGTGACTGCATTGGCTGTAGGGACTTACTGTTTATGTTTGCCTACGGGCTTGGTGTTGGAACAACATAACTGTTATCACGTACCTTCTATTTCTAGAAATATTATTTCAGTGTCCACTTTGGATAATATAGGGTATCATTTTGAGATATCTAATGGATTGTTGTCCTTTAGTTTGAATGGTATTCTACTTGGAATTGCAAGGTTATATAATGGATTATATGTTCTTGATTTAAACAATAAAGATATTCTCAATATTGAAACCAAGAAAGCTAAACTTTGCGATCAAAACCAGACATATCTTTGGCACTGTAGATTGTGTCATGTTAATAAGACTCGCATTGCAAAACTTCAAAGGGATGGAGTTTTGGATCCTTTTGACTTTCAGTCATTTGAGGCATGCAAGTCATGCCTGTTAGGCAAGATGACCAAGTCTCCTTTCACAAGACAAAGTGAAAGGGCTACTGAGCTGTTAGGCATCATCCACAGTGATGTATGTGGTCCATTAACAGTTGAAGCAAGAGGTGCATATTCATACTTCATCACATTTACTGATGATTTCAATAGATATGGTTATGTCTACCTCATGAGACATAAATCTAAAGCCTTTGATAAATTCAAGGAATTCAGGAATGAAGTACAGAATATGTTGGGCAAAAGTATTAAAGCTCTTCGGTCGGATCGAGGAGGTGAATACTTAAGCTCAGGGTTTTCAGAATACCTAAAGGAATGTGGGGTAGTATCACAACTCACCCCTCCTTATACACCCCAACACAATGGAGTGTCAGAAAGGAGGAACGGGACCTTACTTGACATGGTTAGGTCCATGATCAGTTTTAGCAATTTACTTGCATTGTTCTGGGGTTATGCCCTAGAGACTGCGACTCACGTTTTGAACTGTGTTCTGTCAAAGTCTGTAGATAAGACTCCATATAAGCTATGGAGTAGGTGAAAGCCCAACTTGTCTTATCTAAGGATTTAGGGCTGCAAAGCTTATGTTAAGAAATTGACTTCCAACAAGCTGGCCCCAAAATCCTGTAAATGTATATTTGTGGGGTATCCAAATGAGACCAAAGGATACTACTTCTACCACCTAGAAGAGTGCAAATTTTTTTTTTGCTCGATCTAGTGTCTTCCTAGAAAATGAATATTTTCTAAGAACTACTAGTGGGAGAAAAGTAGAACTTGATGAAGTTCTAGAACCACAAGATATACTAGACAAAAGACAGGATGATGTGCCACAGGAAGTGATTGAGCATCAAGAGGAGGTTACTCCACAACTTGTGGATCAAAGTGAACCACCTCAGGTACCATAGGAGCTATGTAGATCTGGGAGAGTATGTCATGAGCCCAAGAGATATGGTTATCTCATGACTCAACATGGTGATGTACTAGTCTACCAAGACGATGAACCCAAAACCTATGAAAATGCTATATCGGATCCAGATTTCGTTAAATGGCTTGAAGCCATGAAATCTAAGATGGGCTCCATGTACCAGAACCAAGTGTGGTCTCTGGTGGAACTTTCTAAAGGGGTAAAATCCATAGGGTGTAAATGGGTCTTCAAGAAGAAGACTGACATGGATGGCAAGGTGCATACTTATAAAGCACGACTGGTTACCAAAGGTTTCAAACAAATTCATGGCATCGACTACGAAGAAACCTTTTTGCCTGGTTGCCATGATTAAATCCATCTGGATTATGCTTGTGATTGCTGCATATCATGACTATGAAATTTGGCAAATGGATGTCAAAACTGCTTTCCTAAACGAAAACCTTGAAGAGGATGTGTATATGACACAACCTAATGGTTCGTTCTTGATGGGCAAGCTGATAGGGTATACATGTTGTAGAGATCCATATATGGACTCAAGCAAGCTTCAAGGAGTTGGAACAATCATTTTGATGAAGCCATAAAAGAATTCAGTTTTATTAAGAACGAAGATAAGCCCTATGTTTACAAGAAAGTGAGTGGGAGCGTAGTAGTATTCCTAGTGTTGTATGTCGATGATATACTTCAGATCAGGAATGATATATCGAACTTGCAGTTGGTAAAGACTTGGTTATCCAAGTGTTTCTCCATGAAGGACTTAGGGAAAGCAGCGTACATCCTTGGTATAAAGATCTACCGTGATAGATCGCGAATGTTGCTTGGCCTAAGTCAAAGTGCATATATTGATAAAGTACTGAAAAGGTTCAGTATGGAAGAATCCAAGAAGAGATTTCTTCTGATGTCACATGGTGTTTATCTTTCTAAGGAATTGTGTCCTAGAACACAAGATGAGAGAGATAGGATGAAGAGGATCCCTTATGCATCAACAATTGGATCCATCGTGTATGTCATGCTATGTACTCAGATTGATGTCTCATGTGCTTTGAGCACTTGTAGTAGATATCAATCGGATCCAGGTGAGCATCACTAGATGGTTGTCAAGAATATTCTTAAGTCCCTGAAGAGGACTAAGGATATGTTCTTTGTTTATAGAGGGGAAGATAAGCTTACCGTAACATGATACAGTGATGCTAGTTTCCAAATGGACAAAGATGATTATCGATCGCAATCAGGGTTTGTATTTTATCTCAATAAGGGTGCAGTGAGCTGGAAGAGCTCTAAGCAAAGCACTGTAGTGGACTCTACAATGGTGGCTGAGTATATTGCATTGTCAGATGCGGCCAAGGAGGCAGTCTGGATTAAGAAGTTCGTTACTGAACTTGGTGTGATTCCCACGATTGTTGATCCTATAGACATTTATTCTGACAACAATGGAGCAATTGCAGAAGCCATGGAACCATGGTCTCATCAGAAGTCCAGACACACACTCAGACGATTCCATCTCATCAGAGAGATAGTTGAGAGGAAAGATGTGCAGATTAGTAAAGTGCATACTGACGACAATCTCGCAGATCTACAAACAAAGACTCTATCGCAGCAGAAGCATGAAAGGCACTTGAGATCATCTGGTATTAAATACATGAATGATTGGCTATAGTGCAAGTGGGAGATTGTTAGAGTAGATGCCCTAGAGCCAATCAATTATTATAGAATTGACTCTTTGTAATAATGTTCATTGATCAATAAAAGGCATTTTATACTAGATCGCATAAATCATCATTGTATGTATTGATATATGTCCTTAGAATGGTAGAACCATGATGAGGGTATCAAGTGTTTCAAATTTTGATAGTGAGAACCCTATGAGCACATATGGTAACCATTCTAGAAACGTCGTAGCCCTAGTATTATTCTGAAGTAAAGGCACATATAATATGGTAAGGCTATCATGGTGTTGAACGATCCTGTCGAAAGGCAGTGACTGATCTCACTTGTCAAGGTTATTTGGTGACAACCTGGTGCAACACATGGGTGCTTGTTGTAGGCAAGTTCACTGGACTGACCCACCAGAGGATTCCATATAGATGGTAAGCCTAGTGTCTATGGAACAAATCCTCTAACGAATGGTGGTGCATGTGATCCTTAGACTTGAGATCACCGGAGCGCCTTGTGCACGATTGGTGTAGTTTGACACTAGCCTAACGCAGTTCTATTCGGAGCTGTCAATACGGTAGTGATTGGCTACATCAAGGAGTGTATCAAGACTATGGTGGATAGACAGAGGATTCATCACTCCCGGGTACGGGAGAAGTTATCTCACAACGTAATTCAATAAATGGCAATGACACTAAAACTGTGGCCACAGTAGGATTGAAGTTGTTGCTCTATGCAGTTTATAATATAGGTCATTGGTCCAATAACTGAATACACATTATCGAGAGTAACCGAAGGTTGACACTATTTATATTCCTCGCTCTCGTCAAGATAACGGATGATGAAATGATCGGATTGTATGGTAACCATATCGTTGACAAGTAGCTACTTTATTGAATCTGAATCTATCGGGTGGCCATGCTATCTTGCTAGGGCCAATCTTGGTCTACTAGTGAGACGATTAATTGGTGTTAATCGCGATACTACACACTGCTGGTAAGATGAGGAGCCTATGGGTCACACACATAAAAGATAATTAAAGAGCCAGAATGAAAGAATGAAGTTTTTCATCTTTTTAGGCGAAAGGGTATTTTGGTAATTTCACAGTGAAATTAAATTTGCTGAGGTCGTAGCCATTATTTAATTTGCTAGAAAAAGTAAATAAGTGAGATTACGTTTAAATATGTGTTCGTATATATTTAAATAAATTATCATTATTGTTAAATGTTAATATATATATTAAATATATATTAATTGAGATAGTGATAAACAACATTAAAATATCTGAATGGGAGTGTTTGGAAACAAGGGTGTTTGGGTTGGAGCCCAAGCCTATTCCATAAGGGAATAGGGCAATTAAAATGACACTATAAAAGTAAAAGTTTAATTGAGAGATAGTAGATTCATTCATTTTATTTTTCAAAGAAAAAGAGAAAAAGCTACAGCACCCAAAAACACTCTCTCACGCTAGATTTGGGTTTTGGTTTTATATCAAATACTCTTCATTTCTTCTTTGTTCTTAAGGTTGAAGAGGATCTAGCAAATCCCTCTTTAGTTCCTTGCGATTATCTTCATGTGGAATACATCGTTCCTACACTTGGGTTGATAGCAAAATCGTTCAGAGACAAAGTTGGAGGAGCCTCCAAACATGCGTATGATTTCTTAAACTCTAAACTAATTTTCTGCAGATTCTTGTTTTGATATAAACTATAAATTTTGCCCTAATCTTGGTTCTATGGAACATTCGTGTTGTTATTAATTTTTGTTTTCCACTGCCTCAATGGATCGTTTCCTAACAGTTTGGCAACGGAAAAATAAAAGAATTTACAACAATAGATCGTTCCTTAAAACCAAGATCAGGGTACAAATTTACAGTTTATACATTAAATAAGAATCTGCAGATTTTAGTTTAGAGTTTTAAGAAATCATACGCACGTTTGGAGGCTCCTCCAACTTGTCTCTGAACGTATTTCGCTATCGACCCAAGTGCAGGATCGAACCGATGTAGTCCACACGAAGATAACCTCAAGGAACTAAAGAGGGATTTGCTAGATCCTCTTTAGCCTTTAAGAACCAAGTAGAAAACAAAGTGTATTTGATTTTAGCAAAGAATGCAATCTGGCGTGACAAGAGAAAAGGGACTGGAAATATTTCTTTCAATGATTGAATGAGTCAATTAAAATATTTCACAAAGTGTGCACTTATATAGTGCACACTATACCCTATTCCATCATGGAATGAGCTTGGGCTCCAAACCCAAACACCCCTTGTATCGAAACATCCCTTTTAAGATATTTTTTAATTTTAATTTATCATTATCTCAATTCAATTCAATTAATACATATTTACAATACATATATATTAACATTTAACAATAATGATAATTTATTTAAGTATATGCGAACACATATTTAAACGTAATCTCACTTATTTAATTTTAATATCAAATAAAATAAAGGCTACGACCTCAGCAAATTTAATTGCACTGTGAAATTACCAAAATATCCTTTCGCCTAAAAAGATGAAAACGCCCTACTTCTAAATTGGTTCTTAAATTATCTTCTATGTGTGTGACCCGTAGGCTCCTCATCATACCGGTAGTGTGTAGTATCGCGATTAACACCAATTAATCGTCTCACTACACACATACCAAGATTGGCCCCTAGCAAGACATCATGGCCACCCGATAGATTCAGGTTCAACGGAACAGCTACCTGTCAACGATATAGTTACCATACAATCCAATCCTTCCATCATCCGTTATCTCGACAAGACCGAGACATAGAAATAGTGTCAACCTTCGATTACTTTTGATATTTTGTATTCAGTTACTGGATGATAATCATATTTTATACTATGATTTTGCATTGAATTTTGATAGGATTTAGGATACTTTTCATACAATTTGGGCCATAATTGCTACCTAATTCTATTAATTTGTCTTGGCAGGCCTAAACGATGATTTTTAGCATAAATGACAGTTTTGAGCGTAAATTATCTAACTTGAGCTTGGAAACTCGGAATGACCTGAATTTAGAAGTTTGGAAAAGCTAAGGAGAAGAGATATAACTTTTATGTTTTGGGTTTTTCCTAATTCTGACTGGACAAGGGCGAAAACTTGGCTTGAAGTCGTGAACAATACGTTGGGAACTGAAGAAAAATGTCTTTGGATGTGCTTCAGTATTTTTTCCATAACTTGAGCTGTAGACCTCGGATTGTGCTGATTCTTAAACAAGAAGAAAGATGATTTAAAGGGATACAATTTATATGTTTAAACTTCTTCAGATTCAGACTCTATCATGATCAAATTTGGACCAAAAGTCTTCGCCATGGCGAGGAAAAAGCTTCGCCGTGGCGAAACCTGCATTAGATGTAAAAATAAAACAACGCATTTTGGCTTGCTAGGGCTTGGTCCTTAAGTGAAAGAGGTATAAATTAGAGCGAAAAGGAAAGAAAAATGGTCTTGCTTCGTCATTTGGGAGGCAGCTCATGGAGGGAGAAAATTATTGAAGATTTGGGCTTCAAATGAGAGAAGATTTCTCCATCTTTTGCTTGTTTTTCAATGATGAATCTTGATTCAGTTTGTTTTTGTTATTTTAATTCGTTTTTGAGTATGAACTGAGTTGTTTAGCTAGGGTTTGATGTAACCTTGATACAATGATTCAAATTTATATGAATTGATTTACTTTGAGTTTTAATTTCATGATTGAGTGTTTATCTCTTTGCTTAATGACTTTTGGATGTTTGATCACCATTCAAATGTGTGTTGTTCATAATGAGACTGAGAAGTGATTTGTGATTGTGCCTCTTGGGATAAATACCATAGATTAGCAAATGCTAGAGATAGGTTTAGCGATCTATGAAATCTAGATAGAATTCCATAAAGCTTAAAAGACTTTGAACTATTAATCTTCATTTTGTTGGGTGCGGAAGCTTAATAGGGATAAGTAGAGAAATGTAGCCTGAGAAGGTATGTTTTACAACTTAGGAAATTCGATTTTCAATCAAGGAATTAGAACTTGGATAATATATTCTATGAATTGGGTTAGCGTATCTAGGTGAAATCAACACCCTAACATTTTTTTAGCATTGTTTAATTAGTTAAGTTGTTGGGTTTTGCTTTAATTTCATTATCATTCATTTATATTTTGTTAATTTGTTTTTAGTTGTTAATTTTCCATCAATCCAATTTATTGTTGCTTTAATTAGGACTTAAACTAGGGGAATCGGTACTTAGTGACACTATCCTCGTGGGAACGATACTCACTCATCAGTTTATTACTTTGTGCGACTAATGCACTTGCTATTTATGCATGTTGTAGTTACAACGCATCACTGGACCAATGACCTGTATTATAAACTGGATAGAGCAACAACTCAATCCCACTGTGGTGACATTTTTAGTGTCATTTCCATTTACTGAATTGCGCCGTGAGATAACTTCTCCTATACCCGGGAGTGATAAATCCTCTGTCTATCCACCATAGTCTTGATACACTCCTTGATGCAGCCAATCACCACCGTATTGACAACTCTAAATAGAACCGCGTTAAGCTAGTGTCAAACCACACCAATCGGTGCACAAGGCGCTCTGGTGATCTCAAGTCTAAGGATCACATGCACCACCATTCATTATAGGATTTGTTCCATAGACACTGGGGTTACCATCCATATGGAATCCTCTAGGTGGGTCAGTCCAATGAACTTGCCTACAGCAAGCACCCATGTGTTGCACCAGGTTGTCACCAAACAACCTTGACAAGTGAGATCAGTCATTGCCTTTCGACAGGTCGTTCAACACTATGATAGCCTTACTGTATTATCTGTGCCCTTACTTCAGAATAATACTGGGGCTACGGACGTTTCTAGAATGGCCACCATATGTGCTCATAGGGTTCTCACTATCAAGATTTGAAACACTTGATACCCTAATCACGGTTCTACCATTCTAAGGACATATATCAATACATATAATGATGATTTACGCGATATCGTATAAAATGTCTTTTATTGATCAATGAACATTATTACAAAGAGTCAATTCTACAATAATTGATTGGTTCTAGGGTACCTACTCTAACAACTGTACAATCAAATCCCTTCATCATCTATTATCTCATCAAGGCTAAGGTATAGAAATAGTGTCATCCTGAGTGAATATCCTTGATCTTTTTGTATTCGTTTTTCTAGACCAATGACCTTAACAAATTGGATTGAGCAACAACTCAATCCCATTGTGGCCACATATTTAATGTCATTGCCATCTACTGAATTGCAAAGCAAGATAATTTCTCTAATACCCAGGAGTGATGAATCCTCTATTAATCCACCATTGTCTTGATACACTTCTTGATATAGCCAATCATTACTATTCTGATAGCTCAAAATAGAACTATGTTGGGCTAGTATCAAACTACACCAATTGGTGCATAAGGTACTCCGGTGATCTCATGTCTAAGGATCACATACACCACCATTCATTAGAGGATTTATTCCATAGACACTAGGATTACCATCTATGTGGAATCCTCCAATGGGTATGTCTAGTGAACTTGCCTATTACAAGCACCTATGTGTTGCACCAAGTTGCCGACAAATAACCTTGACAAGTGAGATCAGTTATTGTCTTTTGACAGGGTCGTTTAAAACTATGATATCGTTACTGTATTATCTGTGTCCTTAGTCAGAATAATACTGGGGCTATTGATATTTCTAGAATGGATACCATTATGTGTTCATAGGGTTCTCACTATCAAGATTTCAAACACTCGATATCCTTGTCACGGTTCCACCATCCTGAGGTACATATATCATTTTATTATACTAATATAATCAAATCGCATGATATAGAGAAATGCCTTTTATTGGTAATAAAACATGATTACAAAGAGTTAATTTACAATATTGGATTGACTCTAGGGCACCTACTCTAACAAAATGAAGTATGCTAAAGCTTGGCCTTTAATTGTTGTTCTCGGGAAGTACTTCACGTCGTACTGGCTCAGTTTCATTTTCCACTGAATCAATCTTTCTGATGTCTCGAGCTTCTACATCACTTTCTTGAGTGGAAAGTTAGTGAGCACATGCACAGTATGTGCTTGGAAATATGGCCGCAACTTCTTGGCTGCCATAAGGAGTGCTAAAGCAAGCTTTTCCATCTCTGGGTACCTCGTTTCAGCATTGAGCAAGCGCTTGCTCATGTAGTAGATGAGCCATTGAACTCCCCCTTCCTCACGTATCAAAGTCGCACTGATTACAAACTGTGAGACTGATAAATACAACAGAAGGGGCTCATCTGGAACAGGCTTTGATAATAATGGAGGCTACCCTAAGTGCCTTTTCAATTCTTGGAATGCTTTCTCACATTCCTCTATCCACTTGAAACCCTTGTTACCCTTCAAGGTCTCAAAAAATGGTAGGCATCTGTCAGTTGCTCGGGAAACAAACTTGTTGAGTATAGTCACTCACCTATTAGGCTCTGAACTTGCTTTATCTTGGTCGAGGTTTGTATGTTCAGTAAGGCTTGGATTTTTTTTAGGTTGGCCTCAACATCTCACTGGTTCACTAAGAATCCTAGGAAGTTTGGTAGGTCGCCCTAGCATTCTCCAGTTCGAATGGTATAACCCTGTAATAATAAATACCCTAGTTAGTAATAAAGGAGGTATGCTCTTCATCGGGCTGGTACATCAGGATTTGGTTGTATCCCGAGTACACATCTATGAAACTCAATAGTGTGTTCCCTGCTGTTGCATCTACTAGCTGATCAATCTAAGGTAGCGAAAAGTTCTTTGGGATACGTTTTATTGAGAACCGTGAAATCAACGCAAGTCTACCACTTGCCATTCGATTTCTTAACTAACACTAGGTTGGCAAGCCAATCCATATACTTTACTTCTCTAATAAAGTTGATGTTTAGGAATTTATCAACTTCATCCTTGAGCACTTGAGATCGCTCATAATCTATCGACCTTCTTTTCTTCTTAATTGGTTAGGCTTTCGGATCGATGTTCAATCGGTGGCACATCACCTCAAGGCTGATCCCTACCATGTCCATATGAACCAATCGAAAACATCAAGATTCTTTTTTAAGAACCCTTCCAACTCACTGGCCAGGTTACTCCCGATCTTTAGGATACGAGCTAGGGTTCCTCGCGAACAGGAATCTCATGTAACTCTTTTATTGGCCTAGATGTTGGTTCCTCTTTATGGATTCCAAGATCTATTGTATCTACTAGGGCCCCAGGCTTTGGCTCAATCTCTACAATAACCATGGTATTTGGAAGTGACCACTTCCATGCTACGGTTATTGCTCTATTGTAGCACTCGCCGGAGTCTTTCCAAGAGCTTCTAACCAGTCCAATTCCATCCAGGGTGGGGAACTTCACCGCCTAGCATTAAACCAAGGATAGTGCATTTAGGTAATCTAGAAGCAGTCTTCCTAGTATGACATTATAGGTGGTTGGGCAATCGACCACCAAAACTCTACCATCACTGTCATTATCTAGGGTTTTTCCCTAAGAGTCACGGGTAGGTCTAATGTACCTTTGGGGACCAGGCTGTCTCTAATGAATCCATACAATGGCAACAGGTGTTGCTTCAGATCCCGCTCATTAAACCTCATTTCTCGAAAGGTTCCTAAGAAAATAATGTTAATCGTACTACCATCGCCAACCAATATCTGGAACACCCTGTTGTTACCAATCCTTGTTGTCATTACGATTGCGTCATGGTTATGGCAAGGTACCAGATTGCCTTCTTCTTTCGTGAATCCTATTACTTCACTTTCTGTTTTGGGATGCCTTGCTTTGCAACTCATAACTTAGGGAGTCGAGTTTGTTCTAGCCTCTCGTGTATATTGCTCTTGAGCATGCCTAGAGTTTCCTACAACATCAAGCCCCCCATAGATCATCCTTACCAAGACGTCGCCAACTGGCGAGGTTGGCTAAGGCTGGCTAAGGCTGATCATTCTGGTCATTCTATTTGTTGCGAGCTTGGTTTCCCTTCACAAACTCTTTCAAATGACCTCTCTTTATCAGGTATTTGATTGCATCTTTTAAGGCTCTATAATCATTTCTGTTATGCCCGAGATCCCTATGGAATCTGCAATATTTCTACCAATCCCTTCTGTTTGGTGCTCCCCTCATTTTTTCTAGGGGAGGCAATCTTCTAGCCTTATGAGAGACCTCGTAGTGTGAGCTACATCCTTTACCAAAGGAATTTATTCTGCATATAGAGGGAAAGGTTGTCTCTCCCGACAAGGATTTGTTCGCTACCTTTTCTGGAACCTATTTTGGTCCTTGCAGGTCAATCTTGGCCCCTTTTTTTATATGTTAAGCAATCTTGCCACTGGTCGGAGGCTATTCTTGAGGAGCTACCGACTAAGGCTGCCAGTGAACTCTCAACTCGTTGATGTTTGGCTACCATTTGGTAGAACTTGGCCAAACTCACATGGTCTTTACTTTGGAGCTCTTTCTATAACTCTATTTGCAGCCTTATTCCAGCGATCAATAAGGTCCAGATTGACTCTTCTGGAGCATCCATAACTTTGGGCTGCTCATTCTGGAACCTCATTAAATACAAGGTCAGAGATTCATCTTTCTTTTGACGAATATTGCTCAAGTAACTAAACGGCATGGTGAAATGTCTCCTCGATTAGAATTGCTAGAGATACAATATGGAGAACTGTTGCCACAACTGGATTGAGTTTTCCTTGAGTCTCTTGTACCACTTCTTGGCGTCTTTTACTAAAGTCACCACAAAACAACGACACTTTTCCAAGTCTAAGACCTGATGCAATTCCATCAGGTCGTTGAAAGTGTCCAAGTGGTCTTTGGGATCTCCTTTCCCATCAAATTTATTCTCAGGTGCCCTGAATCCATGGGGAAGTGGTGCCTAGCATACCTCTTTTGAGAATGGAGAACTTACAATCTTTTCCACCAAGTTGTTTTGGCAGGCTCTGAGATCATCAAGCATTCTTTGCAATTGATCTAACTTTGCATTAGGAGGAGGACCCTGTTCACAAGCTCTGCTCTCAAGTAGATGAGTTCTAAGATCAGTTACTTGTGAACCTATTCTATCTTGCACACTTGTGCGCAAGGTGGAATCATGATGGCTGGGGTAGTATGTGCTATCATGCTCTTTAGGTTGCTACTTGCGACATTAGTTAAAATCGGAACATCGATTATTGCTAAACTAGCATGCATGGCTGACCTCAAGTACTTGCAAGGTTTGAGATTGTCTTTCGCATGAATTAAAGCCAGCACGCTGGCGCTAGGCATTTCATCGCTTAAGATGAGAATCCCCTTGGCGACCATTTTTTTCATTCTCTATGATAATCTTATTTTCCTAGTGATTTTATATTGAATGTTAATAGGATTTGGGATACTTCTCATACAATTTGGGCCATCACTACTACCTGACTCTATTAATTTTACTTTGTAGGCCTAAACGATGATTTTGAGCATAAATGACAGTTTTTGAGCGTAAATTGCATAAATTGAGCTAGGAAACTTGGAATGACCTGACTTTAGAAGCTATGAAAATATAAGAAGTAGAGAAACAACTTTCATGTTTTGGGGTTTTCCTAATTTGGACTGGAAAAGGGTGATAACGTGGCTTGAAGTTGTGAACAGCATGTTGCGAACTGAAGAAAATGCCTTTGGACAAGCTTCAGTATTTTGGCCATAACTTGAGATGTAGACCTCAGGTTTGGCTAATTATTGAATGAGTAGAAATATAATTTAAAAACATACAAGTTTTATGTTTACCACTTTTCCAGATTCAGACGTTACAGTGCTCAAATGTGGCCTAAAATATCATCGTTGCAACAAAGAAAAAGATTCACTGTGGCAAAACTGCGTTAGATGCGAAAAAATAAAACGACGCATTTTGGCTTGCTAGGGCTTCATCCTTAAGTGAGAAGGGTATAAATTGAAATGAAAAGGAAGGGAAAAGGGTCTTGGTTTGTCATTTGGGAGGCAGCTCTTGGAAAGAGAAGATTATTGAAGTTTGGGCAACAAATTAGAGAAGATTTCTCCATCTTTTGCTTCTTTTTCAATGATAAACCTTGATTCAACTTGTTTTTGTTATTTTATTTTGTTTTTGAGTATGAACTGAGTTGTTTAGCTAGGGTTTGATGTAACTTTAATACAATAATTCAAATTTATATGAATTGGTTTACTTTGAGTTTTAATTTCATGATTGAGTATTTATCTCTTTGCTTAATGAGTCTTGGTGCTTGATCACCATTTAAATGTGTGTTGTTCACAATGAGTCTGAGAAGTGATTTGTGATATTTTCCTCTCGGGATAAATATCATAGATTGAGTGAAAACTAGAAATAGATAAACATGATTTGTGAAATCTAGAAAGAATTCCACAAAGCTTAAAAGACCATGAACTATTAAACTTCAATTTTTTCGCTTGGAAGGTTAATAGGAATAGGTGGGGTGGTATAACCTGAGAAGGAGTACCAAACAACTTAGGGAATTTGATTTTCAATCGAAGGAATTAGAATTTGGGTAACAAATTCTATGAATTGGATTTGCATATCTAGGTGAAATCAACACCCTAGCGTTTTTTAGTACTGTTTGATTTGTTTGGGTTTTGGGTTTTGTATTTAATTTAATTTTTATCATTTATCCATTGTTAATTTGTATTTAGTTGTTAAATTTCCATCAATCCAATTTATTGTTGCTTTAATTAGGACTTAAAGTAGAGATATCGATACTTAGTAACACTATCCTCATGGAAATGATACTCTACTGATCACTTTATTAATTTTTATGACTAGTGCACTTGCTAAATATGCATTTGAAATCACACATCAAGTTTTTCGCGCTGTTGCGAGGGGATAGTGTTACAGTTGGTGCCCTAGAGCCAATCCAATTGTGTAAATTGACTCTTTGTAATCATGTTTTATTATTAATAAAAGGCATTTATCTATACCATATGATCTGATTATATTCATATAAGAAAACAATATATGTCCTTAGGATGGTAAAACCGTGACGAGGGCTTTGAGTGTTTGAAATCTCGATAGTGAGAACCTTATGAGCACAAATGGTGGCCATTCTATAAATGTTCATAGCCCCAGTATTATCCTAACCTAGGCCACAATACTACGGTAAGGCAATCATAGTGTTGGATGACCCTGTCCAAAGGCAGTGACAGATCTCATTTGTCAAGGTTGTTTGGTGACAACCTAGTGCAAGCGTGCTGTCGTAGGCACCCAGAATTAAAACCTAAAAATACACGTAGTAGTGTAAGTCAGGGTCGATCCCACGAAGAGTGTCTAGCTGAATTTTCTTTGATGTGAATAAGGTGGGGGTTTTTGTAAAAAACAGAAAACGTTTCGGGAAAAGAAAAACAACTCAAATCGAAATCAATTAAAATGACGGAACTTGGTCTCCGTCAACATCCACCATCGGAATCTCACAACTGATCATTGATGCAAAAATAATCAATTCATATATTGAATATTCACCGTTGGAACTATTTTCCTATCTCTCCTTAATTTTAATTAATTAAGAAACAAGCGCTCTTAATTAATCTTACCACTAAACAACCCTAGACAAGCGCTCAAGATTTAATCTAGTGGCAGCCTTAAGAATTAGAGATCGATGAAGCTAAACAACACAAACACAAGCGGTTGTATTTAATTTAGTTGAATGTTCTTCATAAGGTTATTAATTCTGCGCAGCAAATTACTAACCCTAATTGCTTCACAAGTTGGAGGGATCAAACAATTACGGATTTGATATCAAACTTAGCGGTAGATTTCAACAAATAATACACTAGTAGGCCTCCTAGTAATTAAATGCATCAATCATGAAAATATGCACAGAATAACATTCAATACTCAAACACTAAAATTGAACACTAAAATAACATAGATTAGATCTCACAGGTTGGTTGATTCCGAGGTCTCCGTTTCCGATGACCAAGTTACAAAAGTTTTAGCCGCTCATGGCCATCAACCAAAAACTCAAAAAAGAAAGAAAAAATTCCAGAGAAGAAGAAGAGAGGCGTGGTCCCTCCAAACCTAATCTGATCTCTTTCGCAAAAATCTAGATTTAAGTGTTTGAATCTCACTCAATCTCCTAAAAGAAATATTCTCCTATCCTAAAATAATATTAATCCTAATTTAATTCTAATTGGAAATAAAATAAAAAAGAGTCCTAATAAAATAGGAAAGTAGTGTTTCCAGCTGTAATTTTCGTGCAGCATGTATGTCTTCAAAACGTGCAATAATAGTGACTTGCATAACAAGTCAGAACGCTCCAGGACGTCGGTAATGCAGGTGTATCAACTTCAAGCTCGATTACAACCTTTATTCAGCCAGTATCTCTAAAACCTCAAAACATGAAAGTTGTAGATCTCTTTCTTAGTGTTGCACAGAATTTGGAATCATCTCAATCAGAGCTCGGATGAGAGAATTATGCCCAGAATACGAAGCAGTGGCAAAACTGTCCGAATTCCCCTAATTAATTCCGTTTTTCAATTAACACCTCCATTTGCTTCCTAAACCAAAATAAAGTAATAATGAGTACAATTAGGAAACAAATACATATAAAAGACTAAACATTAAGGGGGTTAAATATGACATTTTGCATTCCCATCAAATTCCCCCACACTTAGCTTTTGCACGTCCTCGGGCAAACTAATTCAAACAAACCCTACACTCAAGTCATATCAGGAACACCATCATCTCAAGTCATCTCAAGAACATCAGCATGATGCATAAGCAACAATATTTAATCCATGCATATTCATACCTAACTTAGGAAGCAGCAAAATAAAATAAAACGAGTTAATGACATTCATCTCTCTTTATCATCTTCCACAATTACTCTCAATTGGTCAATGCAAACAAGGAAACTAATCACAACCAATTCGTGTACAACTCCCCTCTCAACTTTTCTTTTACTGTTTCTCTTTACTACTACAAACTGGGTAGCAAACTAAGGATACCAATTTTTTTTTTTTTTTTTTTTTTTTTTCTGTTTTGAAAAAGAATGAGTGCATTTTATGCTCCATCTCATTTCATGGTTGTGTTTATGAGTGAGTGCGTTTTACGCTCCATCTCGACTCACCACATACCCTTCTTTTCTTTTTCCTATTTGCTTAAACCCAAATTTAGGACTAGCTTAAGAGAAACAAATTTTTTTTTTTCTTTTAAGGGTTGTTATACATTCCTCAATCATGCTTCGTCACCAAGTCTACACAACTTCTCAATACATATTGTTTCAAACTACAAGGATTCAAATATGATTAACTCTATTTTATGAAATATTGCTAACATCCTAAGTCAAGGAATATGCTCAACAACAAAGTCAAGTTACTATTTCATGCATCACTAGACATTCAAAGACATGACTTAAAGCATAAACCTTCCTAAAAACAAATACGGATTTCATTTAAGGTGTACGTGGCGTTGTTATACCCGAGGTTGCCAAGTACTGCTAGGCGGTTTTTAAGGCGGGTTCTGGTTTCCAGCGATATACCCTTAAACTAGGCGATTTTTTTTTTTTTTTTTTTTTTTTAACACTAAAAACAAAACCTAAATCCCCTCCCCCACACTTAAAACTGACATTGTCCCCAATGTAAGATGAAATGCAAAGAAAAGGCAACAATAACCAAAATTTAAAATGCTAGAAAAGAAAACAAACTCCCCTTGGGTTGCCTCCCAAGCAGCGCCTTTGTTTATTGTCGTTGGCTCGACCTAATGGTTTTCTTCTTGCGATGCACTGAGTTTACCGGAGATTTTCACCGGTAACGTTTCTTCGTCTCCAAGGAACACGTACTTGAGGTAACTAGGGAGAGGCTTCAAATCTGGAACGGGATCCTGCAAAACAGAAGGTAAAGGCCTCTCGTTAGAAATTGGTAATGCAATACAAGGAAAGTTACCTGACTGCTGCTGTAACTTTGGAGAATCATTCCATGCTGCAACCGTTTCCTGCAAATCAGTACTAAAAGCTAACTCCTCATTCTCTTCCTCAAGATGCTTACTAATGGCAAATCCTAATCCATCTTTTCCATTGAGTTCAAAAACTTCCTGTGCTGGATCCTTGCACTTCGTTGGAAGTTTTCTCAGATCTGAGAAACATTTTCTCCCACTCTCACCTTTTCACACCCCCTTTAGTTTCTGTTTCCTCTTAAGTGTGCACAATTCTTTCAAGAATTTAGCATAGCAGGTACTTGTTTAATAGCATCAAAAAGTGGAATATTTACCTCGCATCTACGAAAAGTCTCATACATATCTCTGTTTTGCTCATCTCTTCTAGATTCTGCTAAAGCTTGAGGAAAAGGTGATATTGGTTTATACTCAGAGAAAGGTGGAAACTTACGCTTAGGAACACTATCATGCGTTGGGAATGTTGCTTGTCATCTAACTACATCTTTCTCCTTTTCTTCCTTCGACGATGCAGGGGCTGCCTTTGTTGGAATCTCAACCTCTTTACCACTTCTCAAGACGATCGCACTTACATTTTCTCTTGGATTCACCACCGTTTGAGAGGGTAATTTCCCCGAACTTTGCGCCTCCAACCTATTGATCGCGGTTGCCATCTGCCCCATTTGATTCTCTAAACTTTGAACACTAGCTCGTCTCCTGTTGAAATTGCAAAGTGTTAGTAGCAAGAGACTTAACAATATCTTCTAAAGACATACCGAATTAGCGCTTGGTCCGGTTGTTGTCTAGGGGGTATGGATGCTTATCTCTTTGGTAATTTGGGCGGTTTTGAGGGTAGGGTGACTCATTTGTTGATTCCCATAGCCAAGATTAGGGTGATCCCTCCATCCAGGGTTATATGTGCTTGAATAAGGATCATACTTCCTTTGCGGTTGTCCAGGGAGAATACTTGCTGCATTTACTTGCTCAACAGGCTCTTCTTGAAGAGTTGGGCACATATCAGTTGGATGCCCTACTACCGAACAAATTCCACAAGCCTTCACTGTTTGCATGTTACCTACACCATTTGACGAACAAGAGAAGTTAGACTAGAGATTTGTTGTTCTAGGGAAGAAATATTTACCTCATTATCACGCCTAGATGGAAGGTCAAGCCTACTGCCAAATTGTTGAGAATTGGCCGCCATATTTGCAATCAAGTTCCTCGCGGCCTCAGGGGTCTTATCCACCAAAGCTCCTCCACTTGCAGCATCAATCATGCTCCTATCGTGTATGTGAGGCCCTCATAGAATACTTGGATCAAGATCGCTCACTAATCTGATGATGGGGGCAGCTTGCACACAATTTCTTAAAACGCTCCCAGTATTCATGTAAGGACTCTCCGTTGTGCTGCCTTATACCACAAATTTCTTTCCGAATGTTTGCTGCCCTCGAAGCTGGGAAGTATTTCTCCAAAAATAATCTCTTCATCTCGTTCCATGTGGTTATAGTTCCGGAGGGTAGATAATAGAGCCAATCCTTAGCCGAATCCTTCAAAGAAAACGGGAAAGCTCTTAATTTAATTTGCTCCTCGGTCACCCCCGGAGGTTTCATACTTGTGCAAACCACATGAAGCTCCTTTAAATGCTTATGAGGATCTTCACCTGCAAGACCATGAAAAGTGGGCAAGAGATGTATTAGTCCAGATTTTAATTCAAAAGTAGTGGCAGCATCTAAAACAGGAAACGTTATGCATAAAGGTGCTTGATTCAAATCAGGGGCAGCAAGCTCTTTCAAAGTCCGATTTCCAGCCATGACGTCCTCCTCTTCTAAATCAGAATTGCTTTCCTCAAAATCTCTCCGAACTTCCTTTCTTAACTTGCGCAAAGTGGTCTCTACTTCCGGATCGAATGTTAAATCACCAAGATGAGAGGACCTGGTCATAAAACGAAAAAATCCCATAAAAGAAAAAGGAAAAATAATGAAAACCGACTAAAAAAATAAAAAATAAAAAAAAAAAAAATTGACCAGAAACACAAAAACGGAAAAAACTGTATTAAAACATTCGAATTTGGCCTCAAGAGGGTGGGGCTAGAATTACTTCTAGTTTTGCTCGGGGCGTCGTTTTCTTCGAAACGAGTACTCGCACCGCTCCTAATTCCACCGAAATTCCTGCCGTGAACAGTACTGCCAAAATATATTTTTTTTCTGGAAAATAAAAATAAAATAACAAGAACAAAATAAAAATCACAACAAACACAAAAACAAAAAAAAATCAACTAGAATCACTCCCCGGCAACGGCGCCAAAATCTGGCGTGCTTTGTCGTAGGCACCCAGAATTAAAACCTAAAAATACACGTAGTAGTGTAAGTCAGGGTCGATCCCACGAAGAGTGTCTAGCTGAATTTTCTTTGATGTGAATAAGGCTGGGGGGTTTTTGTAAAAAACAGAAAACGTTTCCAGGAAAAGAAAACAACTCAAATCGAAATCAATTAAAATGACGGAACTTGGTCTCCGTCAACATCCACCATCGGAATCTCACAACTGATCATTGATGCAAAAATAATCAATTCATATATTGAATATTCACCGTTGGAACTATTTTCCTATCTCTCCTTAATTTTAATTAATTAGGAAACAAGCGCTCTTAATTAATCTTACCACTAAACAACCCTAGACAAGCGCTCAAGATTTAATCTAGTGGCAGCCTTAAGAATTAGAGATCGATGAAGCTAAACAACACAAACACAAGCGGTTGTATTTAATTTAGTTGAATGTTCTTCATAAGGTTATTAATTCTGACGCAGCAAATTACTAACCCTAATTGCTTCACAAGTTGGAGGGATCAAACAATTACGGATTTGATATCAAACTTAGCGGTAGATTTCAACAAATAATACACTAGTAGGCCTCCTAGTAATTAAATGCATCAATCATGAAAATATGCACAGAATAACATTCAATACTCAAACACTAAAATTGAACACTAAAATAACATAGATTAGATCTCACAGTTGGTTGATTCCGAGGTCTCCGTTTCCGATGACCAAGTTACAAAAGTTTTAGCCGCTCATGGCCATCAACCAAAAACTCAAAAAGAAAGAAAAAATTCCAGAGAAGAGAAGAGAGGCGTGGTCCCTCCAAACCTAATCTGATCTCTTTCGCAAAAATCTAGATTTAAGTGTTTGAATCCCACTCAATCTCCTAAAAGAAATATTCTCCTATCCTAAAATAATATTAATCCTAATTTAATTCTAATTGGAAATAAAATAAAAAAGAGTCCTAATAAAATAGGAAAGTAGTGTTTCCAGCTGTAATTTTCGTGCAGCATGTATGTCTTCAAAACGTGCAATAATAGACTGACTTGCATAACAAGTCAGAACGCTCCAGGACGTCGGTAATGCAGGTGCATCAACTTCAAGCTCGATTACAACCTTTATTCAGCCAGTATCTCTAAAACCTCAAAACATGAAAGTTATAGATATCTTTCTTAGTGTTGCACAGAATTTGGAATCATCTCAATCAGAGCTCGGATGAGAGAATTATGCCCAGAATACGAAGCAGTGGCAAAACTGTCCGAATTCCCCTAATTAATTCCGTTTTTCAATTAACACCTCCATTTGCTTCCTAAACCAAAATAAAGTAATAATGAGTACAATTAGGAAACAAATACATATAAAAGACTAAACATTAAGGGGGTTAAATATGACATTTTGCATTCCCATCAGCAACACATGGGTGCTTGCCATAGGCAAGTTCACCAGACCAGCCTATCGGAGGATCCACATAGATGGGTAGCCCAGTGTCTATGGAACAAATCCTCCAATGAATAGTGGTGCATGTGATCCTTAGAATTGAGATCACCAAAGCGGGTTGTGCATCTATTGGTGTAGTTTGACACCAACCCAATGTAGTCCTCTCAAGACTATCAGAATAGTAGTGGTTGGCTACATTGAAAAGTGCATCAAGACTATGGTGGATCAATAAACGATTCATCACTCCCAAGTAAGGGAGAAATTATCTCAATGAGTAATTCAGTAGATGGCAACGACATTAAATCAGTGGCCACAATGGGATTGAGTTGTAGATCAATTCAATCAATTATGGTCGTTGGTCCAATAACGGAATACCAAGATATCAAGGATATTTAAGGTTGACACTGTTAGAGTAGGTGCCCTAGAGCCAATCAATTATTAGAAAATTGACTCTATAATAAATGTTTATTTATCAATAAAAGGCATATTCTATTATATCACATAAATCATATTATATGTATTGCAATATAACCTTAGGATGGTAGAACCGTGATAAGGGTATCAAGTGTTTCAAATATTGATAGTGAGAACCCTATGATCACATATGGTGGCCATTCTAGAAACGTCCATAGCCCCAGTATTATTTTGACCAAGGACACAGATAATACGGTAAGGCTATCATAGTGTTAAACGACCCTGTCGAAAGGTAATGACTGATCTCACTTGTCAAGGTTATTTGCCGACAACCTAGTGCAACGCATGGGTGCTTGCTAGAGGCAACTTCACTGGACAGACCCACTAGAGGATTCCATATGGATGGTAACCCCAGTGTCTATGGAATAAATCCTCTAATGGATGGTGGTGCATGTGGTTTTTAGACTTGAGATCACCGGAGCGCCTTGTGCACTAATTGGTGTAGTTTGACACTAGCCCAACGTAGTTCTATTTAGAGCAATCAATATGGTAGTAATTGGCTACATTGAGAAGTGTATCGAGACTATAGTGGATTGACAAAGGATTCATCACTCTTGGGTACGGGAGAAGTTATCTCACTGGGTAATTCAGTAAATGGCAATGACACTAAATCTGTGGCCACAGTGGGATTGAGTTTATGCTAAATCCAATTTAATATTCCTGTCATTGGTCCAATAACTGAATACAAACATGTCGAGGATATCTGAGGTTGACACTATTTCTGTACCTCAGTCTCAATGAGATAACAGTTGATGAAAGGATTTGATTGTATGGTAACCATATCATTGACAGGCTGCGGTTCGCTGAATCTAATCAATCGGGTGGCCATGATGCCTTACTAGGGGCCAATCTTGGTCTGTGTGTAGTGAGACGATTAATTGGTGTTAATTGAGGAGCCTACGGGTCACACATTAAGAAGATAATTTAAGAATCAATTTGTGAGAAAGGTATTTTCGTCTTTTAGGACGAAAGGGTATTTTGGTAATCTCGCAGTGTAATTAAATTTGTTGAGGTTGTTGCCTGTATTTAATTTTAATATTAAAATTAAATTAGTGAGATTATATTTAAATATATCTATGTATATATTTAAATGAATTATTATTATTAATTGAATGTTAATATATTATTATATATTAATTGATTTTAATTACAATAATAATTAATTAATTAAATTACCATAGAGGGTGTGTTTGGTTGCAAGGGTGAACTAGGGTTGGAGCCTATGGCTATTCCTAAGTGGAATAGGGTTTTAATTGTTGCACTATATAAGTGCAACTTAAAATTAAAACAAATGAGAGAATTATTCATTCAATTAAAACCCTAGCCACCATATCTCTCTCTCTCTCAAGAAGAAAATTTTTCTTGTTCTTCTTTCTTGATTCTTGAAGCCCTTGATTGTTCTAGCAAAATATTCAAGGGTTCTGCGGATTATCTTCGTGTGGACTTCCGTAAGTGCGATCCAACTTTGGATCGATTGGTGAAAAATTACGTGAACAGTAGATGGTGAACAGTAACCATGAACAGAACTGTGAATAGTGTTCCTGTCCGAAATCAGAGATATTTGAAGGAGCCTTCAAATGTACGTAAGTATTCTAATCCTTGAATGGATTTACTTTATACAGATTTTTGTTTATAAACATGTAAACAGTATAATCTATACTTGGATCTAAGCAAAGAAAGGTAATTGATTTACCGATTGAATTTTTGTTTTCCGCTGCATATGGTAGATCAATTCCTTACAGACACTACTTTTATGCCTCGGCCTTGATGAGATAATAGATTATGAAAAGATTGGATTGCACGGTAACCATATCGTTGATAGGTATCAGTTTCGCTGAATCCGAATCTATCAGGTGGCCATTATGCCTGGCTAGAGGCCAATCTTGGTTTGTGTCTAGTGGGATGACTGATTGATTATCAGTCGCAATGCTATTCACTGCCGATATGATGAGGAGCCTTCGGGTCGCTAACAGACATACAAAGTTTAATCCTTCACAAGTGCACAAGTCGCAATTATAACATAGTGCACGAGTAAGGGTCGATCCCACAAAGACTGGAAGTATTCTCATGATCCTAGAAACTATGCCTTGATGAATCAAAGCAACAAGAATTGAAATAAAGGAAACATAAAATCGATTTTAAAGTAAATCTAAATCTAAATATCCATAAAGAATCCTAGAGCTCTAACTCCATCATAATTATTAGGCCATGTGTTCATTATCAAACTATTGTTCTCTCCACTCCATTCTAGGGTTTGTACATCATCGGGTTCAACCTAGTACTTTCATCATTCAAACTAGCTAGTGGCGTGTAACCTTGTCTAAACAACGAAGAAACCAATTCGTATAGACACAAATCATCTATTCATAGAGCTAATCAAGATAGGCATGGCGTCTCTCGTTTCTAAGGTATTACTGCGGCCATTAAGAATAACCTAGTGTTTCCATCAACTAAACTAGCTAGTTGCGTGTGGCCTAGTCTAGTAACGAAAACCCATTAAGCACAAGACGATCTTAAAGACAATAACCAATTCATTCCCGGGCAAGGCTACAAATCAATCATTCCATACCCAATCTTGTCTCATACAGTCAATCAACTAACATCAAGGTTGATCAGGCCCTAATATCAACTAAAGATTGAATTTAAACACAATGAATGAATATAGAACATAATAGAAGGGATCAAACAGATTAACAACAAAACACAAGCCTTCAACTAGATTACATCAAATCCCTAGAAAACAAAATACAACATAAAGGAAAAGAAACAAAAGCACCTGGAACCATAATTATGAAGAACAAAGGAGGAGGAGAGGAAGAGAACCTCCTCTCCTCACCTCTCCAAGCTCCGCCTTTCTAAGAAGCCCCAAATGTATTCTATCCCTAAATGTGTATCTCAAACTTCCAAACTCCCTAAAAATGGACTAAAGCTACCTTTATATAGTGTTTAGACAAAACGGCAAACTTGTAAATACCGGTTGCTGAAATTAGGGTTGGAATCATGACATTTTTACATTTTGCGTGATTTGTGCCGTGGCACAAAGTTTTGCATTGCGGCTCACTTCAATTGCACAACGTCTCAGATTAATTGTGCCTTGGCCCAATTGCGTGTTTGTGCCATTGTTGAGTCTAACGACGTAATTGCACCGTGGCCTGATGAACTGCACCGGCTAATTTTCTGTTTCGTTGTTTTCACGCCGCGGGTTAGAAAAGTTTGTCGCGGCTCAGATGAGGACTTTGACTCTTTTTTCGTTTGCCTTGATTTATCTGCACTCGATGGGTCCAGGATGTCCGAACACCAACCCAAGCACGAATAATCCATCTTTTTGCACCTGAATACCTAAAAGCACAACAAAACCCGTGATTTTGGGAGATAACAAAACAAGCAAGAAATCACATCATAAATCATGCATTAAACCTTAAATTCATTACAGTTTCACCCCCAAATCACTAAATAAATCTGTATTTCCAACATTCAATAGGCGCAAACATAGAAGACAGATTAAGAATAAAATTCGTGAAAGGGGTATTTTTGTCATTTATGATGAAAGGGCATTTTTGTCTTTTAAGATGAAAGGGCATTTTGGTAATCTCATAGTATAATTAAATTTACTAAGGTTGTTGCCTAAATTTAATTTCATATGGAAATTAAATTTGTGAGATTATCTATATTTAAATATTTGGTTTATATATATATGGATATTATCCAATATTAATATTTATTATTGATATTTGATAATTTGAATTCAAATTTTGTTTTTAAATTTGAATTGAAATGCCATGTTTGGTTGCAAGGGATAATCTATTCCAACATTCCAATTTGAATAGATGGCTATTCCAATTTGGAATAGGGTTTTAGTGTGCACTATTTTTAGTACAACTAAAATTAATTCATTAAGTTGAATGAAATAATATTGCAAAAATTAAGAGAAACCCTAGCCTCCTCTCTCTCTAAACCGTGAGCCTCCATTGGTGAGAGAAGAATTTTTCTCTCAAAGAAAAATTATGTAGATTTTTATTCCTTTAGTTGAGTGAATTACCTAGCCTAATTGTTCCTTAACAACGTTTGTCCCATCTTCATGTGGATACCGGGAGTTCATTCCTAACTTGAAGTGGAAGTGAATCACATCAATCTGAGCAGCCTCCTGCAAGTAATTGATCTACCATACACAATAGAAAACAAAAATTCAATCGGTAAATCAATTACCTTTCTTTGCCTAAATCCGAGTATAGATTATACCGTTTACATGTCTATAAACAAAAATCTGTATAAAGTAAATCCATTCAAGGATTAGAATACTTACGTACGTTTGGAGGCTCCTTCGAATATCCCTGATTTCAGACAAGAACACAGTTCACGGTTATTGTTCACCATCTACTGTTCATGTGTTTTTCACTAATCGATCGAAAGTAGGATCGCACTCACTGCAGTCCACATGAAGATAATCCGCAGAACCCTTGATTATTTTGCTAGAGCAATCAAGGGCTTCAAGAATCAAGAAAGAAGAATAAGAAAAGTTTTCTTCTTGAGAGAGAGAGAGAGATAGGGTGGCTAGGGTTTAAATTGAATGAATAATTCCTCATATTTTAATTTTTAAGCTGCACTTATATAGTACAACAATTAAAACCCTATTCCACTTAAGAATAGCCATAGGCTCCAACCCTAGTTCACCCTTGCAACAAAACACACCCTTTATGGTATTTTAATTAATTAATTATTATTATGATTAAAATCAATTAATATATAATAATATATTAACATTCAATTAATAATAATAATTCATTTAAATATATACATAGATATATTTAAATAGAATCTCACTAATTTAATTTTAATATTAAAATTAAATATAGGCAACAACCTCAGCAAATTTAATTGCACTGTGAGATTACCAAAATACCTTTTCATCCTAAAAGACGAAAATACCTTTCTCACAAATTGATTCTTAAATTATCTTCTAAGTGTGTGACCCGTAGGCTCCTTATCATATCGGCAGTGTGTAGTATCGCGATTAACACCAATTAATCATCTCACTACACACAGACCAAGATTGGCCCCTAGCAAGATATCATGGCCACTCGATAGATTCGGATTCAGCGAAACCGCAGCCTATCAATGATATGGTTACCGTGCAATCAAATCCTTTCATCAACAGTTATCTTATTGAGACTGAGGCGTAGAAATAGTGTCAACCTCAGATATCCTCGACATGTTTGTATTCAGTTACTAGACCAATGACAGGAATATTAAATTGGATTGAGCATAAACTCAATCCCACTGTGGCCACAGATTTAGTGTCATTGTCATTTACTGAATTACCCAGTGAGATAACTTTTCCCATACCCAGGAGTGATGAATCCTTTATCGATCCACTATAGTCTCGATACACCTCTCAATGTAGCCAATTACTACCGTATTGATTGCTCTGAATAGAACTACGTTGGGCTAGTATCAAACTACACAAATTGGTGCACAAGGTGCTCCGGTGATCTCAAGTCTAAGGACCACATGCACCACCATCCGTTAGAGGATTTATTCCATAGACACTAGGGTTACCATCCATATGGAATCCTCTAGTGGGTCTGTCCAGTGAAGTTGCCTCTAGCAAGCACCCATGCGTTGCACCAGGTTATCGACAAACAACCTTGACAAGTGAGGTCAGTCACTGCCTTTCGACAGGATCATTCAACACTATGATAGCCTTACCATATTATCAGTATCCTTGATCAGAATAATACTAGGGCTACAGACGTTTCTAGAATGGCCACCATATGTGATCATAGGGTTCTCACTTTCAAGATTTGAAACACTTGATACCCTCATCACGGTTCTACCATCCTAAGGACATGTGTCATTACATACATGATATGGAAGAATATGCCTTTTATTTTAAAAAAAAACATTTATTACAGAGTCAATTTTACAATAATTGATTGGATCTAGGGCACCTACTCTAACACCTCCAAACGTCGGTATCACATTTAACTTGGTTTAAATATTTTTCTTTATTAAATTGATGTAGATCTGTAATTGGATTCATTGGTTTTATGATTTTTGTGATCGAAAATTTTTATATTTCCGTTGTGTAAACTATCCAAAAACCAACAATGGTATCAGAGCCAATTTTGCGTATTTACATCATTTAATACTTGTTTGGATGCTATGGAATTTTTGTCAACCAATTTTGTTATTACCGGTTTTATAAAATTTGTAAAATTGGTTTAAAAATTCTGTTTCGGTTGATATGTTGTGTTAACATAATATTGCATCAGATCTGGTTATGTATGTTTGATCAAGATCAAATAAAACTTGATCTTGATCTGTAGAATGGACTACTATGGAGGGCAGAACCTGTTGATGTGTGCTGCCGCTTACAACAACAGCGATAAGCAGCACCAACAATGCGCAAATGTGTGCTGCTATTTGTTAAAATGCGCAACAGCGTGCAGCAACTCCACTATTACGCGCTGTCGTGCATTAGAAGGTGCTTGCCACATGCTCTAACATGTGGCCTTGGGCTGTGCCACCACAAATGGCACAACAATAGCCTTGTACGATGGCACAAAGCCTGTTGTTGTCCACCCTTTTGCTACTGTTCTGGGGCTACCCCGTCATGGCCAAGTGCTGGGCCTTGACCGAAACTTGGTTTTTTTAGCCAAAGGCCTAATCTAGTGTGCATTAAAATGTGCATCAAATCTGGATTTTTTGGGTAGTCCACGTAAAGATGCAATGGGCTAAATTTTGGGTTGGATCGTATTGTTGTCCGACAATTTTTAATCCATAATTTTCAAAAAAATGTTGCTACATGTTAGAAACATTCTGGAGGCCTAATTGAGTGAGGCACAATAACAGGGGACTAGAATGAAAATTTTAAAACTTGTTGGTGTTAGAGTAGATGCCCTAGAGCCAATCAATTATTGTAGAATTGACTCTTCGTAATAATGTTTATTAATCAATAAAAGGCATTTTATTCTATATCACATAAATCATTATTATTGCAATATGTGTTGATATATGTCCTTAGAATGGTAAAACCATGACGAGGGTATCAAGTGTTTCAAATCTTGATAGTGAGAACCCTATGAGCACATATGGTGGCCATTCTAGAAATGTCCGTAGCCCTAGTATTATTCTAAAGTAAGGGCATAGATAATACGGTAAGGCTATCATAGTGTTGAACGGCCCTGTCGAAAGGCAGTGGCTGATCTCACTTGTCAAGGTTGTTTGGTGACAACCTGGTGCAACACATGGGTGCTTGCTGTAGGCAAGTTCACTGGACTGACCCACCAGAGGATTCCATATGGATGGTAACCCCAGTTTCTATGGAACAAATCCTCTGACGAATGGTGGTGCATGTGATCGTTAGACTTGAGATCACCGGAGCGCCTTGTGCACCGATTGGTGTAGTTTGACACTAGCCTAACGCAGTTCCATTCAGAGCTGTCAATACGGTAGTGATTCGCTACATCAAGGAATGTATCAAGACTATGGTGGATAGACAGAGGATTCATCACTCCTTGGTACGGGAGAAGTTATCTCATGGCGCAATTCAGTAAATGGCAATGTCACTAAAACTGTGGCCACAATGAGATTGAGTTGTTGCTCTATCTAATTTACAATACAGGTCATTGGTCTAGTAACTGAATACACAATATCGAGAGTAACCGTAGGTTGGCACTATTTCTATGCCTCGGTCTCATAGAGACAACGAATGATGAAAGGATCAAATTGTACGGTAACCATATTGTTGACAGGTAGCTACTTTGCTGAATCCAAATCTATCGGGTGGCCATGATGCCTTGCTAGGGGCCAATCTTGGTCTGTGTATAGTGAGACGATTAATTGGTGTTAATCACAATACTATACACTACCGGTATGATGAGGAGCCTATGGGTCATACACATAGAAGATAGTTTAAGAGCCAGAAAGAAAGAAGGGCATTTTCGTCTTTTTAGGCGAAAGGTATTTTGGTAATTTCACAGTGCAATTAAATTTTCTGAGGTCGTAGCCTTTATTTAAATTGTTAGAAAAAATTAAATAAGTGAGATTACGTTTAAATATGTGTTCGCATATATTTAAATAAATTATCATTATTGTTAAATGTTAATATATGTTAAATATATATTAATTGATTTTTAATTGAGATAATGATAAACAACATTAAAATATCTAAATGGGAGTGTTTGGTAACAAGGGGTGTTTGTGTTGGAGCCCAAGCCTATTCCATAAGGGAATAAGGCAATTAAACTTATACTATATAAGTAAAAGTTTAATTGAGAGAGAAGGGGAAGTCATTCATTATTTCATTTCATTGAAAAAGGAAAAGCTACAGCACCCAAAAACACTCTCTCACGCCATATTTGAGTTTTGGTTTTAAATCAAATACTCTTCATTTCTTCTTTGTTCTTAAGGCTAAAGAGGATCTAGCAAATCCCTCTTTAGTTCCTTGCGATTGTCTTCGTGTGGACTACATTGGTTCGACCCTACACTTGGGTCGGTAGCAAAATACATTCAAAGACAACTTGGAAGAGCCTCCAAACTTGCGTATGATTTCTTAAACTTTATATTAGTTTTTTGCAGATTCTTATTTTGATATAAACTGTAAATTTGTGCCCTGATCTTGGTACTATGGAACGATCCATATTGTTAAAAGTTTTTGTTTTCCACTACGTAAATGGATCGCTTCCTAACAGTTGGACTTAAAACATTGCCAAAAATCAACGGGTAACTTGTAATTTACCAACCTAATCAAAATTTAATTTTGATTGATTGATGCATGATTCTTGTATGTGAATATGCATGGTGTATGGTGCATAAGCCTTTGGACCTAGTTTAATTTTTGGATTATGTAATTTTAAAATAGGGCCTGCTTGGCATGCCTTTCTCTATTGCCTCCAATGTATTTCTTTCTCTCATCTCACTTCTCTCGAATGTAACTCAAAGTTTCTTTTCAAATATGTAAAATTAGAAATGTAATTATAATTTGAAAGTTGTGTAATGTTCGGGAAGAAAAAGCAAAAGAAGGAGAAGGCGGATTACTTGAAGAGTCCAAAGTTATAATTAAACCTAGGTTGACCTACCGATTCCTCTAGGCTCGAAGAATCAGCTTCAGTTAAGCCTATGCCTTAACACATTTATTTTATGCTTAGAATGGATGTTCAGGGTGTGTGTTATGACTATAACATGTTAAACAAGATAAAACTGGTGAGGCACACAAAATAAAAACCCTCATAAAGTATATTAAGTCAAATCGATAAAAGCACTCCACCACCATGGGTTTAATCAAACCACTGTTCATTGGAACCTTGTTCGCCAAAGCGATGGGTACACTTCTACCAGTAGGAGGTTAAATTTCATTGGAGATTTCCTTAATGGTAATGGGCCGACTTAAATGGTTTGTTTTGCTTGTTTGCCAAAGCGAAGGTTGATAGACACATCATAGGCATAGTAGAGAAGTACAGTTGTTGTGTGTATGTGGTGACATGTAGTGTCCACTCTCCTGATACTGAGAATCACACTTGAGGACAATGGCTTTAGCCATTGAATTGTGTGATTGGTTTGTTGGCTTTTTTCACATTTGAGGTTGGTAGTTGGAGCTATCAACTGGTGTGAATTAAGTTTGTTAGCCTACCTAATCAACCCATTTTGTCTTATTCACCAAAGTGAAGGTTTGAAATGGGCTAGATGGGATATTAGTCGACTAGGAAAGCCAACGAGCTTTCCGAGTTAATAGTGAGGGCTATTGGCTTGAGGAAAATAGTGGGAGTAATTATTTAATAAAAGACCTTATTAAATAATAATAATAAACATGATGATAAAACTTGTATTTCTACACTTGTAGAATCCTAATATGAGCAACAACAACCTTACAATGCATTCAATAATCAACACAAGCTGGATGGTAGTAATTTTTCAAATTGGTATAGAGATCTTCGGATTGTACTTGAGTTTGAAAGTAAAAGGTCTACCATCGATCAGGCTTTACCTCATGAGCCTGGTGATGGCATCACCTAAGAACAGTGAGATGTTTGCCAAAACATATGGATGATACTAACATTAAGTTATCGTCAATAACACTTGAATTGCAAAAAGCAATATGAAGACATGGATCCTTTTACCGTGATTTTATACCTTCAACATAATGAAAGGTATGAGGCGTTGAAACAGCTGCTAAGGTGCAAATTGGTCAAGGGTGCTAAAGTTGGCCCTCATGTACTTAAGATGATTGGGTACATTGAAAAGCTTGAGAATTTAGGTTGTGGTTTGGACAATGACTTGGCAATCGACTTAGTCTTGCAGTCCTTACCTGATTCTTAGTTCATAGATAATATAAGCATGAATGAGAAGACTTTTCCTGAGCTCCTAACCCTTTTAAAGACAGTAGAGCAAGACATTAAAAGTCTAAACCAATGATGTTAGTTGCTGCTAACACTAGTAGATGAGCAGTCAAAGGTAAAGGTAAGGCTAAGTCCAAACCCAAACCCAAACCCAAACCCAAACCCAAACCTAAGTCCAAACCTCAAGTTGCTCTTAAGTCTAGGAGTGACATCAACAAAGGTAGGAAAGATAGTTTGCTTCTACTATGGCAAGCCTGGCCTCTGAAGGAAATGCTGCAAGGCCTTCCCAGAGAATAAAAGAAGAAAGCCTCTTCTTCTAAAGGTGTGTATTGAGACTTATCTCCTGTTACATCTTGGGTCTTTGACACTAGATGTGGTTCTCACATTTGTAACAATGTGAAGAGACTATGGCAAAGTACATTACTCAGTCGAGGAGATGTGGACCTACTAGTTGGAAATGGAGCACATAATGCTGCATTTTGTTGTAAAATCTTATTGTCTGACTTTGCCTACGAGCTTGTTATTTGGAACTTATGGATTATTATGATTTTCCCTCAGTTTCCTAAAATAATATTTATGTGTCCATTTTAGATAAGTGAGAATATTGCTTTAGTAATGGATTGTTGTCTTTTAGTATAAATAATATTCTTTATGGAACTGTTTCAAAATAATTTTATATGTTCTTGAAATAGACAATATGAATACTCTCAAGGTAACAAATATGTCAAGTATGACAAGTTGAGTTAAACATACTTGAAGGAGTGTGGGATAATATCACAACTCACTCCTCCTTTATACTGTTAGTAAATGTTAGTGTATGCACTAGAAACCATTCGTGTTGTCGGTTTCAGAGCATTTTATCTTGTATCAATATATCATAAATAATAGAAGAAAGAGTTCTTCAATTCATATATATAAATGTTTTCCTTATTCAGTCATGCATTTAAATAAAGTATGCATATGAATTATCCAGATGATTCATTTAATCGGTAAATGAATTTACCAAAAGTTCCATACGGAAGCAATATAATTTAGGCAACTATATTGCATAGTAGGCATACTAGATGCTTCCAAAGATATCATGAGTTGATATAAGTACGAATGACGATGATAGTCATGTCATTGGGGCATTAGTATGGATTAGTGGTTGGTGAACTTTTTTTCGAACGTGACCGAATAATGACAAATCACTTGGAAAAGCATGTAGTTAATGATTTATCGTTTGGTTATATCAGTGCACGATGTAGTCCTTTGACCTAAGACATTGTGGTCAGATCCGATACAAATACGTATGGTTCATACAGTGTTATAAGTACGAGACTAGTCATGTTTCGTATGATAAAGCCTATTTGGTCATGCATTGTTCATATGTGGAAATGAATGATGGTCAAGACGGGATCCATTGACTTGGAAATATAGAATCAGGAATATCGCTGACTCCATCCGGATCTGGGTTCCTAGATGAACATCAATAAATGTCGAAAATCAAAATCTCTGGCCAAAGTCTATTATTAGTCATACGAAAGTAAGTTCGTGATGACAAGTTCCAGACATATTAATCGATAATTCGGTAGAAGATTGAGTTTAGGATTTTAACGTTCCATGAATCCGTACTCGATCAGGATATTTCAATGGAGGGACTTTACCTACATGGTACATATGATCTGAAAAGGGTTTGATGAAATATTTCTTCATTGTGGTTTAGGGAGTGTGGCACATTGCTAGATTTTACCATAGTCGTTGGGCCTTCAAACAGGTTTCTGGATTCATCCAAGACCGGCTCACGGCTAATCTAGTGGACCTACATAGTCACACCAATAGCCTTGAGAAGTTAGAGAAGGATAAGAGAGAAAAATGATTATCCAAAGATGGCTGGCACCTTCGAGGGTAATGACGGAATTTCTATGGTAATTGTTACATAGAAAATTATTCGTGACATTTTAAAGGTTAAAATGGTCAAGCAATAATTAATTGTATTTAATTATTATATCTTAAAGCGTTAAGATAAATGAGATGAACTAAAATAACCTTTTTATAGTTAAAAGGCAAAAGGGTAAACTTACAAGTTGTTAATGTAAACTAGTGTAGTTTACATGGGCCCTTGAATAATATTGATTATTCAAAGGCCAAATTAATAAATGCTTGGGCTCCTTTTAGAATAAGATTTTATTAGGGCATACAAGTGAAAAGAAGGAATAACAAAATGACCTATGTATATATAAATGCAAATGGTTGCATTTTAGGTCAAGTTGTTCATTGTTCACTCAAAACAAAAACACAAGCTCTCTCTTAGGTTCGGCCACCCTCTCTTTCTCTCAAGGTGGTTATTAAAGTGTGGAGGGTTTATAGCTTTGAATCTTGGCTTCATCAAACCTAAGCTTTAACGAGAAGGTATAATGTTAATTTATGATTTATTTAAAGTTTTGAATCTATAATCCATATCTTAGCTTGCATGTCTTGTTTACATGCTTTCCATCATTTTTCCGCCACCTCTTAATGGTTTTTCATATACACCACAACAAAATGGTGTGTCAGAAAGGAGGAATAGGACCTTACTTGAAATGGTTAGGTCCATGATGAGTTTTACTGATTTGCTCACATCATTCTAGGGTTATGCCCTAGAGACTGCGACCCACATACTAAACCATGCACCATCGAAGTATGTAGATAAGACTCCATATGAACTATGGAATGGGCGAAAGCCCAATTTGTCTTATTTGAAGATTTGGGGTTGTGAAGTTGATAAGTGCTTGAAAATAAACTTATACTTAGTGGTTTATAGGTATCATTTATGGGAAATTAGGATTAATTCGCATGAATTAACTTAATTGTTTCATAAACGTACTGTCCGAGATCACGGGTATTTTTGTTTTGTTTTTAGGGAATAAGGCTCAAAAAATAATATTCGGATGAGAGATGATGTTGGCGAGAGAATTTGTGATGACTGGAAACAAAGGGATTGAGAATCGGAGTTCAATTGAAGAAGTTATGGAAGTTGAAGTAAAGAGAAGATTCTAGATTACGTTCCAGCTTGAGCATGCCTCGGTATTTTGAGAATATCTTGAGCTTTAGAACTCATATTAATACGATTCTTAGACTGTTTGAACTCTGATTCAAAGGGCTACATTTCATATGTTTACCACTTTTCCAAATTTAATTGTTATTGAGTTCAACAACCACTATCTCTGAAGAACAATGGAATGATGCGAAAAGAAGACCAGTAGCTACTGTGCCACGACAACCTTTTTCCAGTAGCTACTGTGCCACAGCACAGTGCTAGGGCACAGTCACGGAAGTTAAAAACTGATTATCTATTTTTAGGTAGGAGAATAGGGTTAAGAGCCCTAAACCAACTAGAATTAAGGAAAAAAAACCCTAACCCTTGTGGGATATAAAAAGAAGTCTTTTAGCATTATTTTGGGGGAATTTTTTAAGAGATAAAAAAGAGAGAACAAAGATATTCAAGAACTAAAGAAAAAGGGAGATTAAAGAAGGCTAGGAGAAGAAGAATTGGAGGAGATCATCATCAACTCCATTAATCCAACCAAGTTTCACTAAGTTTTTCTTCTTCTTTGTTATTATTATTTGTTATGAATAATACAATGATGTTCTCATATTTATTCATGAAGAACTAATTCTTTTGTGATTTAGGGTGATTTCAAAACCCTAGACATGTCTTGTGTTCAATAAAATCCGCATCTTTTTATCTTTTCATCCCTCTTGGTTATGTGATTATTTCTCTGAAAATAGGGTCTAACTAGATTTTTCTAATTGTTTGAGTGGCCAATCAAATCATTAGGATTAATCTATTAATGCCAATTTAGGTTGTTTAGTATGGAATCACTTTATTAACCTAAATAACTAGTGGTAAAGTGTATGCTTGCATACATGGGGGATTAATCACTCAAGATAACTAAACCGACCATATGAGTTTAGCCTTGATTTAGTAGGTCTCTTGTAACTTAACGCTTTTATTACTTTGAATCTAGAGATCATATCCTAGGTTATTTAATAAATGGGGAATTGGGTTATGACCATGTCTAGTCCAATGACTCAATAAGGAGAGATGAGACTTATTAACGTTTGGTATTTTCCGAGTTGATGTGATCAAGAGGGTAGAAAGTTAAAGAGTGCTTTTATTATATGCAATCCGTGTCTAGTGGTGGCGAATAAACCTTCAATCTAGTTTATCTCATTGATTTCTCTTTTGTTATTAGTTGCTTGATTTACATTGTTTGCTTTGAGTTTTTTTTTTTTTAGCTTTTTTTGAGTTTTTATAATTCGTGACAAACCCCGTTAGAAGTAGATAATTAATTAAGTTCACAAATCCTCTGCGGGAAAGACCCTTACGTGTTCTTTGCTACTACACAACTTTGCATTAGAATTTAGTGAGGTAAAATTAGGTGTTGCATTTGCATGCATCAGAAGCTTACGTCAAGAAATTGACTTCAAACAAGCTGGGCTTGAAATCTAATAAATTTATTTTTGTGGGGTATCCTAAAGGAGACCAAAGGATATTATTTCTACTAACCAGAAGAGCACAAAATTTTTGTTGCTTGTGTTGGTGTCTTCTTAGAGAAGGAATTTTTTATAAGAGGTACTAGTGGGAGAAAAGTAGAACTTGATGAAGTTCTAGTACCACAAGATACATTAGACAAAGGACGGAATGTTGTGCCACAAGAAGTGGTTGAACATCGTGAGGAGGTTACTCTGAAATTTGTGGATCAAAGTGAACCACCTCAAGTAGCACAGGAGCTACGTAGGTTTGGAAGAGTATGCCATGAGCCTAAGAGAAATGGTTTTCTCATGACTCAACATGGCGACGTACTGGTCTACCAAGACAATGAACCCAGAACCTGTGATGCCACTATATCGGATCCAGATTCTATTACGCAACTTGAAGCCATGAAATTTGAGATGGACTCCATGTACTAGAACCAAGTATGATCTCTGGTGGATCCACTTGAAAGGGTAAAACCCATACAGTGTAAATGGGTCTTCAAGAAGAAGACTGAAATGGATAGCAATGTGCATACCTATAAGGCACAACTACTTGCCAAAGGTTTCAAACAAATTCATCACATTGACTATGAAGAAACCTTTTTGTTAGTTGCCATGATTAAGTCTATTTGGATTATGCTTGCGATTGTTGCATATCATGATTATGAGATTTGGCAGATAGATGTCAAAACAACTTTCCTAAACGGAAACCTTGAGGAGGATGTGTATATGACACAACCCAATGGTTTCGTTCTTGATGGACAAGCTGATAAGATATGCAAGTTGCAAAGGTCCATTTATGGACTCAAGCAAGCTTCAAGGAGCTAGAACATTCGTTTTGATGAAGCCGTAAAAGAATTCGGTTTCATCAAGAATGAAGATGAGCCTTGTGTTTACAAGAAAGTAAGTGGGAGCGTAGTGGCATTCTTGGTGTTGTATGTTGACGACATACTTCTGATCAAGAATGATATACCAAACTTACAGTCGGTAAATACTAGGTTATCCAAGTACTTCTTCATGAAAGACTTAGGAGAAACAACCTACATCCTCGGAATAAAGATCTATCGCGATAGATCGCATAGGTTGCTTGGCCTAAGTCAGAGTATATACATTGACAAGGCACTGAAGAGATTAAATATGGAAGAATCCAGGAAGGGATTTCTTCCGAGTCATATGGTGTTTATCTTTCTAAGGATATGTGTCCTAAAACACACAATAAGGGAGATAGAATGAAGAGGATCCCATATACGTCAGCAATTGGATCCATCATGAATGCCATGTTATGTACTTGGATTGATGTCTCATGTTCATTAAGCACTTGTAGTAGATGTCAATCGAATCCAGGTAAGCAACATTGGATAGCTATCAAGAACATCCTTAAGTACTTGAAAAGAACTAAGGATATTTTCTTGGTTTATGGAGGGGAAGATGAGCTCACTGTAAAGGATACAATGATGCTAGTTTTCAAATAGACAAGGATGATTATCGATCATAGTCAAGCTTTGTATTTTGTCTCAATAGAGCTACAGTAAGCTGGAAGAGCTCGAAGCAAAGTACTGTAGTGGATTCCACAGTTGATGCTAAGTATATCGCATTATCTAATGCATTCGTGGAGGCGGTTTAGATCAAGAAGTTCATTACTGAACTTGATGTGGTTCCAAGCATTATTGACCCTATAAAGATCTACTGCAATAATAATGGAGCTATACCTATAGCTAAGGAACCACGGTCTCAACAGTGATCCAAACACATACGTAGTTGATTCAATCTAATTTAAGAAATCAATTAGAAAGGGGATGTTAAAATTTGTAGAATTCTTAGTAACCCACTATTGAAATTTTTGTTGCAATAGAAGCATGATAGGCACTTAATATCATTTGGTATTAAATACATGAATGATTGGTTATAGTGCAAATGTGAGATTGTTAGAATAGGTGCCTAGAGCCAATCCAATTATGTAAATTGACTCTTTGTAATCATGTTTTATTATCAATAAAAGGCACTTATCTATACCATATAATCTAATTATATTCATATAAGAAAATGGTATATGTCCTTAGGATGGTAGAATCATGACGTGGGCTTCGAGTGTTTGAAATCTCGATAGTGAAAACCTTATGAGCACATATGGCCATTCAAGAAACGTTTGTAGCCCCAGTATTATCCTGACCTAGGGCATAGATAATACGGTAAGGTTATCATAGTGTTGGATGACCCTGTCAAAAGGCAGTGAAAAATCTCACTTGTCAAGGTTGTTTGGTGATAACCTGGTGTAACACATGGGTGCTTGCTGTAGGCAAGTTCACCAGACCAGCCCACTGAAGTATTCCACATAGATTGTTGCCCCAGTGTTTGTGGAACAAATCCTCCAACGAATGGTGGTGCATATGATCCTTAGACTTAAGATCACCAAAACGCCTTCTGCGTTGATTGGTGTAGTTTGACACTAGCCCAACGTAGTCCACTCAAGACTATCAAAACAATAGTGGTTGGCTACATTGAAAAGTGTATCAAGCCTATGGTGGATCGATAGAGGATTCATCACTCGCGGGTACGGGAGAAATTATCTCACTAAGTAATTCGGTAGATGGCAACGACATTAAATCTGTGGCCATAGTGGGATTGAGTTATAGCTTAATCCAATCTATTTTGGTCATTGGTCCAATAACCGAATACCGAGATATCAAGGAAATCCGAGGTTGGCACTACTTCTATTCCTCATCCTTGATGAGATAATAGATGATGAAATGATTGAATTGCACGGTAACCATATCGTTGATAGGTAGCAGTTTCGCTGAATCCGAATCTATCGAGTGGCCATGATGCCTAGCTAGAGGCCAACTTTGGTGTGTGTCTAGTGGGACGACTGATTAATTGTCAGTCACGATGCTATTTACTGTTGATATGATTAGAAGACTTCGGGTTGCACACATAGAAGGCATATTAAGAATAAAATTCATGAGAGGGGTATTTTCGTCATTTATGATGAAAAGGTATTTTCATCTTTTAAGATGAAAATGCATTTTGGTAATCTCACAGTGTAATTAAATTTACTGAGGTTGTTGACTAAATTTAATTTCATATGGAAATTAAATTAGTGAGATTATGTATATTTAAATATTTGGTTTATATATATATATATATATATATATATATATATATATATATATATATATATATATATATATATATATATATAAATATAATATATATTATCCAATATTAATATGTGAATTCAAATATTTTTTTTTTTTTAAATTTGAATTGAAATGCCATGTTTGGTGGCAATGGTAATCTATTCCAATATTCCAATTGGAATAGATGCTATTCTAATTTGGAATAGGGTTTTAGTGTGCACCATTTAAGTGCAACTAAAATTAATTCATTAAGTTGAATGAAATAGTATTGCAAAAATTAAAAGAAACCCTAGCCTCCTCTCTATCTCTCTAAACCGTGAGCCTCCATTGGTGAGAGAAGAATTGTTCTCTCAAAGAAAAATTCTGCAGATTTTTATTCCCTTAGTTGAGTGAATTACCTAGCCTAATAGTTCCTCAACGACGTTTGTCCCGTCTTCGTGTGGACACCGGGAGTTCATTCCTAGCCTGAAGTGGGAGTGAATCACATCAGTCGAAGGAGCCTCCAAACGTCAGTATGACATTTAACTTGGTTTAAATATTTTTTCTTGTATTAAATTGATGTAGATCCGTAATTAGATCATTGGTTTTATAGTTTTTGTGATCGAAAAGTTTTATATTTCCACTGCGTAAACGATCCAAAAACCAATAGATAGTTGATTATTAATATTGATAGTATCTAGCATAGTTCTAAATTGAAGCATTTATTTCATTTTTGTAGAAACTTGTAAATTTTGTATAGTTTTGAATTTGATTTCTTTTTCTTGTAATGTTAAAGAACAAGTGCAAACATGGTAGAATTACATAGAACATTGAGGGATTATGTTGTGCCAATGGTGAAAGAATGTAATTGTGGTATTACAAGGCCACCTGTTGTAGTGAACTTTGAGATTAAGCCAGCAATAATTTAGATGATCCAACAGTCAATCCAATTTGATGGAAATTCATATGAGGATCCAATTTTACATATCGCTAGTTTTCTAGAGATATGTGACACATTCAAGCACAATGGATTGATTGATGATACAATTAGGCTAAGATTGTTCCTATTTTCACTAAGAGATAAGGCGAAAGGTTGGCTCATGTCACACCCTAGCTAGAACAATCACCACATGGGACGAATTAGCTCAGAAGTATCTTGCAAAATACTTCCCACTAGTGAAGACAACAAAAATGAGAAACGACATTACCTCTTTCGTGCAAGACAATGATGAATCACTGTATAAAGCTTAGGAGAGGTACACGAAGTTGTTAAGGTAATGTCCAAATCATGGTCTACTGGTTTGGATAGAAGTCCAAACAATCTACAATGGGTTGCTACAAAATATTCAAACTATGGTAGATGTGGCGGCATGAGGAGCGTTAAATCACAAGATTCCGGAAGATGCTTATGAACTGCTCGAGGTGATGGCCAATAATAACTACCAAAGACCTAATGAGCAAGCAATGCCTAAAAGGAGCATGGGTCTACATGAAGTTGATGCCTTCATTACATTATCTACTTAAATTTTAACATACTAGGAACAATTGGGAGGTACGAATGTAAATATTTTTCACTCACCTTTTTTTACTTGTGAATTTTGTGCAGGAAACCATGCGAGTGTGGAATGCCAAGTGAGAAACCCATTCATCTTCTCAACAATCGAGCAAGTGAATTACATGGCTAGTTCACAAAGGTTGCAGAATGACCCCTTCTCCAACATATACAATCCTAGATGGAGGAACCATCAGAATTCCTCTTGGAGCAATCAAGGAGCAACAAGACCAATAGCCAATTACCAATTGCTAAAGGAGAGAATAACCAAGCTGGAGGATATGTTTGAAAAATTCATGAATGAGACAAGGACAAATTTCAGAAATCAAGGAGCATCCATTCGATATTTGGAGGTTCAAGTGGGGCAATCGATGAAACAATTGATGGAGAGATCTCAAGGTTCCTTTCCAAGCAAAACGGAAATTAATCCTAGAGAGCAGGTTCATGCCATAACATTGAGGAGTGGTGAAGTTTTGGAGGAACCTCGACAAAGAGAAGAGTTGAAATATCATAAAGCGGAAAATCTCAAAGCGAAACTGTGTGCAAGATACTTAGGGGAATTTCAACCAAGCAACTCGTCTCACAAGGAACAATTTACAGAATTTGGTGTAAGTGGGCACAAGTCAAAATTGGTGTTGGAAGAGACTCCAAACATTGGACTCAAACAATCACCATCACATCTCAAGTACGCATATAAGAATTTGTTTTCTCTATTCCTTGTTCTTTATTGTGTGACATTGAGGATAATGTCATTTTAAGTTTGGGGGTAGGGAAAATTTTGAAATTTTTCTTGTTTGTTTGATTTGTGTGTTTATTTTTGCGTTTCTTGTGTGAGTGATTTGGTTTGAAGTATTGTTGTTCAAGTGTGTGGTTTGTTGTGTGTTTTGGTGTGGTTATTTTACTCATGTTTGTGTGTTTAATGCTTTTTGGTTATGTTTGTTTTTAGTTTCTATGCGTTGTTGAAAATAATGCCTAGATGATTCATATAAGTCCATGATGAGAATTTGATTGTTGAGAATTTGATTTTTTGAAAAGTATGAGGCATTTCTTTAAGTTGAAGTTGGGTTTACTCTGTTTTAGCTAGAAGTTTGTTGGGTATTTCAACCAAGATTTTCATTGTTTTAACTTGCTCAGAGACATTTTATGTGAATGTTGTGAAGTCTTGATAATGTTGATAAATTTTAGAACCTAGTTGAGAATTGCTTGAGGTGAACTCCTAGATTAGACATTGTTGAGGAAATGATTTAGGCATTTTTTTTTTTTTTTTTTTTTTTTTTTTTTTGGAACGTTTGAGCCTTTCAAGCAAACCCTATTTTGAATTGTCTCTAGTCACCCTTTTAAGCCTTTTAATTATATTGCCTTATTTTTCTTGTGTAACCAACAATGTCCAACCCCTTCAAACTAAACACTTTGTCATACCTTTTAAGAGAACTCTATGCCACATGCATATCATAAAGAGCAATTAAAGTGTATGAATAAGTGATTGATCAATCATAAGTTTGGGGGTTGTGAAGAGGCAGCAAAAGGCAAGTGACCCCAAGTGATTTTTCAATGTATGTATATAAATAATTTCTAAAAAAAGAAGGAAAAAAATTAAAAGGAAAAAAAAAATTATTTCAATTTAGAATAAAAAATAAGAAATGCACTCGTTTGGGGGTTGTGAAAGGTGTGCTAGTGTTGGAGGTTGCGCAATAAAGGAAGGTCATGACTTGAAGTGGCTTTTTGTGTTGCATAAGGAAAATCAAGTTCTCTTACTTTGCATATTCTATCCTTTCTTTGGAAGCCTACAAAGACCTTTTGATCCTTAACAATGTCGAGTCTACATTAGTGAAAAGTAATTTGAAAATTAGGCTTATGGAGTTTGTTAATTGTCTAAGAGATTTTGCTTGTTTGCATAATATATAATCTGAGAAGTGAATGGATGGATTGAATTGGGGATTACTTACTTGAGGAGCTAATAGAGGAAAAAAGGTTAATTTGCAAATTTGACTTTTCAGAATATTGAATAATTTTCCTTGAATAATGTTGCCAACAATTTTTTGGACTTGCATTGTGATTCAATCTGGGTATGTATCTTTCTTTCTGTTTTGATTTTTATTCCTTTTTGCTCGAGGACAAGCAAATCTCAAGTTTTGGGATATTTGATAATCCTATTTATCATAATGATTTTATATTGAATTTCAATAGGATTTAGGATACTTCTCATACAATTTTGGGCCATCACTACTACTTAATTTATTAATTTTACTTTGCAGGCCTAAACAATGATTTTGACCATAAATGATGGTTTTGAGCGTAAATTGCGTAACTTGAGTTTGAAAACTTTGAGTGACATGAATTTAGAAGCCATGGAAAGCTACGAAGCAGAGCTACAACGTTCATGTTTTGGGCTTTTCCTAATTTTGATTGGAAGAGGGTGAAAACTTGGCTTGAAGTTGTGAACAGCATGTTGCAAATTGAAGAAAACGTCTTTGGACGTGCTTCAGTATATTGGCCATAACATGAGATGTAGACCTCGGATTGGGTTGATTTTTGAATGAGTAGAAAGATAATTTAAATGGATACAAAATTGTTCAAATATTCCATATTCAAAACGTTATAGTGCTCAAATGTGGCCCAAATATCATCACCACAGCAAAGAAAAAGATTCGTTGCGACAAAACTCCATCATATGCGAAAAAAATAAAACGACGTGTTTTCGCTTGCTAAGGCTACATCCTTAAGTGAGAGGGGTATAAATTGACATAAAAAGGAAGGGGAAAGGGTCTTGGTGTTAGTAATCGATGAACAATGGCAGCGGAAAAACAAAAATTTTTGCCCATCGATTACTCTGATTTCGCCTAGATTAGGGTATGATATATACGTACTTTACATGCTTAAATTGAAATAACATAAATCCATACAAAGATTCGATTATACCTGTGATTGAAGGCTCTGTCAATGTCTCTAAATGTGATTTACTACCGATTCGAGAATGGAATTGAACTCACGTCTTCCACATGAAGACAATACGCCAATGACCAAGAATTAATTTTGCTAGAATTAATTCTTGGCTTTAAGGAGTATGGATTTTGGAAGATTGAGTGTAGAGAAAAGAAGAGAGAAATTTTCTCTTCAGAAACCTCTCACCCACAGTAAAAATGAATTAGGTTAGTAAAACCTAATTTTTCTTGCTTTAAATAATAAAGCAAATATCCATTTCACCCCCAAAGTTTAGAAACAACCCAAACTTAGGTAGAATTACCTATTAACCCTTATTTAATTATTTAGTTAAATATTAATATAAATATAAATATTAACTGTAATAATTAAATTTATAATTTTGCTAAATTACTCTAATAATAAAATTGGACATAGGCTACAACCTCAGTAATTTTAATTACACAACAAAATTACCAATGTGCCCATTCATCTAAAAGATGAATATACCTTTCCAAAATTTATCATCCTTAAACTGTCTTCTAAGTGTATGATCCGTAGGCTCCTTATCATATCGGTAATGAATAGTATTGCGATTTACACCAATCAATCGTCTCACTACAAACAGACCAAGATTGGCCCCTAGCAAGGCATCATGGCCACTCAATAGATTCAGATTCAGTGAAATAGCTATCTATCAAGGATATGGTTACCATGCAATCAAATCCTTTCATCATCTGTTACCTCATTGAGGCTGAGGTACAGAAATAGTGTCAACCTCAGTTATCCTTGATATCTTTACATTTAGTTACTGGACCAATGATCGGAATAATAAATTGGATTGAGCAACAACTCAATCCCACTATGGCCACAGCTTTAGTGTCATTACCATTCACCGAATTGTGTCATGAAGATAACTTCTCCTGTACCCAGGAGTGATGAATCCTTTGTTGATCCACCATAGTCTTGATACACTCCTCGATGTAGCCAATCACTACCATATTGATAGCTTTAAATAGAACTACGTTGGGCTGGTGTCAAACTACACCAATCGGTGCACAAGGTGTTCCAGTGATCTCAATTCTAAGGATCACATGCACCACCATTCGTTAGAGGATTTATTCCATAAACGCTTGGGTTACCATCTATATGGAATCCTTTGGTGGGTCAGTCCAGTGAACTTGCCTACATCAAGCACCCATGCGTTGCACCAGGTTGTTGGCAAACAACCTTGACAAGTGAGATCAGTCACTGCCTTTCGACAGGGTCATTCAACATTACGATAGCCTTACCGTATTATCTATGTCCTTGGTCAAAATAATACTAGGGCGACAGATATTTCTAGAATGGCCACCATATGTGATCATAGAGTTCTCAGTATCAATATTTGAAACACTTGATACCCTCATCACAATTCTACCATCCCAAGGACATATATCAATAATACCATTATGATTTACATAATATAGAATAAAATGCCTTTTATTGATTAATGAACATTATTAAAAAGAGTCAATTTTACAGTAATTGATTGGCTCTAGGGCACCTACTCTAACAATCTCCCACTTGCACTATAGTCAATCATTCATGTATATAATACTGAATAACCTTAAGTGTTTTTCATGCTTCAGTTGCGACAAAAGGCTTCATTAGTGGATCGGCGAGATTGTCTGTAACAACTGCTATAAACTAGTACAATGCATGCATAATAATGATAGAAAATGGGCCCAAAACTTTTCTTTTTATTATAAGTAATAAGTCTTTTATACACAAAGAGCATCATTTACAAAAAGCCATTTACAAAGATAAAACAGGGGAAACAGTGTAGCTATTGCTCCTCGCTTGCCGACGCCCCTCCGACTGCATCATCACCTAGATCTTGCATCCACAAAGGAAAATAACGGGGTGAGCACAAAATAATGCTCAGAAAGTAAACTCTCTATCTGTTTATCCCCGTATGTATTTCTCTTAATTCTTTCCTCACACTTTCTGTTGTTTTCTACTAAACGTCATGGCCTCATCTTACCGGAGGTACGGCCGGATGGTGTTCACACAGCACCATCTCACTCTTCATGACTGTCGGGTGGAGTTCACACAGCACCAACCCGCTCTTAGTGACTACAGAGTGGGGATCACAAAGCACCTACCCGGTTTTCGTAACTATCGGGTGGAGACCACAAAGCACCTACCCGTTCCTCATGACTTTCGGGTGATGATCACAAAGCATCAACCCGTTTCTAATAACTGTCGGGTGATGATCACTAAGCATCAACCCATTTCTAATAACTGTCGGGTGATGATCACAAAGCATCAACCCATTTCTAATAACTGTCGGGTGATGATCACAAAGCATCAACCCGTTTTTAATACATTTCTCATTCACTCTGATCTAGCACTTCTCATTCTCTCTACCCTTAGAGTAGTTGCATCCACAAAGTTCTCTACTCTTAGAGCAAGTGCATACACAAAGTTTCCTACTCTTTCTTAAGTCACTTCTCAATGCACAATTAATGCCTATGGATGGTTCATCTCCACTAATGCACTTATGAAATGCCAACATGCAATGTTGCAAGAATTAAGGTTCATTACTCATACTCAAACCTCTATTAGGCATTTCATCAAACAACTCAAGTGCATAGCAAAACTCTACTATAACAATAATTCTATGTCTTTCTCTAACCATCCAAAATGGGGGAAAACTCCCTCACATAGCCATAATTCATGCCATAGAATAGCACTTCCAAAAAGGATTTCTCAATATCCTTCAATTCCATCTCAAACTACATTTCCAACCCACATCTCACTTCTCACAATTGAAGTGTATGAACAACCACAAGCAATAATAATGTCCCTTTTTAAAACTCAATAACATAGCATATAACATGTATATAACATCCATACATAATTGCTATTAAAACCCTAATCAAGAAAATTCTCAAATCTCAACTTGGGTTGGGATTTACTTACCTTGTTATAGAAAGATCTCACTAGCTCTTCCTTTCTCTTGGTTTGCTTGACTTTTCTCTACCCTTAAAACAATTCAACCAAAAGCCCTCAATATTCAAATATACTCAAAATCTCACAAAACTTCACATCCAAAGCAAGAATCCTTACCTTAGGATGCCTTAGATTGATTTTCTACCCCAAATCACTCCAAAAGCCCTCTAAAAATCCTTGAACAAATGAAAGAGAATTTGAGAGGAAGTAAGAAAGGAGAGTGGCGATAGAGAAGAAGAATGAAGGGTTTGCAATGACTTAATTCCTTTTAATGAAATTTATGCACAAGCATTCCCATTTTGCCCTTACTCTTCCTTAGGAATTTCATCTATATCCTTTGATTCATTACAAACACACCCCCATATCAACAGTCTCCATGAAAATTCCTTACAATTTTACTCCCCACTTTTCCTACTAATTAGGGGTAGAATGGTCAAATTGCCCTTAGGGAAGAAAATATCTAAAACTTAACAAACATTTTGGTCGGCCCGTCGCCGCGGCGAAGAATATTATGTCACCGCGGCGAAGAATATTATGTCACCACGGCGAAACTGTCCAGTAGTTTCCCGTGGCTTCAACACCTCTTCGCCGCGGCGAAGATCATTCTTCGCCTCGGCGAAGCCTGGAACACTGAACTTCTTCTATTTCAACCAAATTTCAGGGCAAGTAGTCAACATATCACTCAATCAAGGTCAACCAAACAATAAAACTAATAAACCAACTCAAATAAGAGCAAAAGAAGAAACATTAGCAACGTACCTCAAAGTGGGGCGTTACATTGTCATCAGTATGCACTTTACTGATCTGCACATCTTTCATGTCAACCATTTCTCTAATGAGATGAAATTGTCTGAGTATGTGTTTGGACTTTTGGTGAGACCGTGGTTCCTTTGCTTGAGCTATTGCTCCATTGTTGTGGCAATAGATATCTATTGGATCAACAATCGTGGAGACCACGCCAAGTTTGGTGATGAACTTCTTAATCCAGACCGCCTCCTTAGTTGTATCGGATAATGCGATATACTCAGCCTCCATTATAGAGTCTGCTACAGTGCTTGGCTTGGAGCTCTTCCAGCTAACCGCACCCCTATTGAGACAAAATACAAACCTAGATTGTGAACGATAATCATCTTTATCCATTTGGAAACTAGCATCACTATATCCTCTTACAGTAAGCTCATCTTCCCCTCCATAAACCAAGAACATATCCTTAGTCCTTTTCAGGTACTTAAAAATGTTCTTAATAGCTATTCAGTGACACTCACTTGGATCCGATTGATATCTACTACAAGTGCTTAACGCACATGAGACATCAATCCGAGTGCACAACATGGCATACATGATGGATCCAATTGCTAACGCATATGGGATCCTTGTCATTCTATCTCTCTCATCTTATGTTTTAGGACACACATCCTGAGAGAGATGAACACCATGTGACATCAGAAGAAATCCTTTCTTAGATTCTTCCATACTGAATCTCTTCAGTACCTTGTAAATGTATGTACTCTAACTTAGGCCAAGCCACCTACGCAATCTATCGGGATAGATCTTTATTCTGAGGTGTAGGTTGTTTCTCCTAAGTCTTTCATGGAGAAGCACTTGGATAATCAAGTCTTTATCGACTGCAAGTTTGGTATATCATTCCTTATCAGAAGTATGTTGTCAACATACAACACCAAGAATGCCACTGCGGTCCCACTTACTTTCTTATAGACACAAGGCTTATCTTCGTTCTTGATAAAACTGAATTCTTTTACGGCTTCATCAAAATGAATGTTCTAGCTCCTTAAAGCTTGCTTAAGTCCATAAATGGACCTCTGCAACTTGCATACCTTATTAGCTTGTTCATTAAGAATGAAACCATCGGGTTGTGTCATATACACATCCTCTTCAAGGTTTCCATTCAAGAAAACCATTTTGACATCCATCTGCCAAATCTCATAGTCATGATATGTAGCAATCGCAAGCATAATCCGAATGGATTTAATCATGGCAATTGGTGAAAAGGTTTCTTCATAGTCAATACCATGAATTTGTTTGAAACCTTTGGCAACCGGTCGTGCCTTATAGGTATGCACCTTACCATCCATGTCAGTCTTCTTCTTGAAAACCTATTTACACCCTATGGGCTTTACCCCATAGGTTTTACCCCTTCAGGTCGATCCACCAAAGACAATACTTGGTTCTAGTACATGGGGTCCATCTCAGATTTTAGGGCTTCAAGCTACTTAACGGAATTTGGATCTGATATAGCGTCTTCCAAGTTCTAGGTTCATTGTCTTGGTAGACTAGTACGTCACCATGTTGAGTCACGAGAAAACCATATCTCTCGGGCTCATGGCGTACTCTTCTAGACCTACGTAGTTCTTGTGCTACTTGAGGTGGTTCACTTAGATCCACAAATTGTGGAGTAACCTCCTCACGATGTTCAACCACTTCCTGTGGCACATCTTCCCGTCCTTTGTCTAATGTATCTTGTGGTTCTAGAACTTCATCGAATTCTACTTTTCTCCCACTAGTACTTCTTAGAAAAAATTCCTTTTCTAAGAAGACACCAGTACGAGCGACACAAATTTTGTGCTCTTCTTGATGGTAGAAATAGTATCCTTTGGTCTCCTTAAGATACCCCACAAATATAAATTTATAGGATTTCGGGCCCAGCTTGTTTGAAGTCAATTTTGTTAGGAAAACAATCATTTTATGGTAGCAGAAACAAAAAATTTAAATGATAGATCATTCCTTAGAACCAAGATCAGGGTACAAAAATTACAGTTTATACATTATAATCGAATCTGTAGAAAATCAGTTTAAAGGTTTAGAAACCATACCCACGTTTGGAGGCTCCTTCAATTTGTCTCGGAATGGGTTTCACTACCAACCCAAGTGTAGGATCGAACCAATGTAGTCCACACGAAGACAACCTCAAGGAACTAAAGAGGGATTTGCTAGATCCTCTTTAGCCTTTAAGAACCAAGATGAAATCAAATGAAATATTTTCTTCAAACAAAAAGAAATCTAGCGTGAGAGAGAAGAAAAAGGGGCTGGAATATTTGTTTTCAATGAAATGAATGAATCAATCTAATATTTCACAAAGTGTGCACACTATACCCTATTCCATCATGGAATGGGCTTGGGCTCCAACCCAAACACCCCCTTTAAGATATTTTTAATTTTAATTTATCATTATCTCAATTAAATTAAATTAATATATATATATATATATGTATGTATGTATATGTATGAGCCTTGTAGTGTTTCCTCCAGTGGCTAGGCTTGCCACAAAAGAAGCAGACTACTTTGTCCTTCCCTATGCCACTCTCAAGCCCAAGAGCAATCTATCTTTTAGGCCTGGGCTTGGGCTTGGGCTTGGGCTTGGGCTTGGGTTTGGCCTCGGCCTTACCCTTCTCGTTACCCTTTCCTTTATTGGCAGCACAAGAGCAATCTATCTTTTAGGCCTGGGCTTGGGCTTGGGCTTGGGCTTGGGCTTGGGTTTGGCCTCGGCCTTACCCTTCTCGTTACCCTTTCCTTTATTGGCGGCAACCAGTAAAATAGGCTTGGACTTCTTTAAGTCCTACTCTGCAGTCCTCAGCATGTTCAAAAGCTCCGACAAGGTTTTCACCATCGTGTTCATATTGAAATTCATTATGAACGGTGCATAAGAGTCGGGCAAGGATTGCATAATCAAATCCATTTGTAATTTTGCATCCAAGTCAAATCCCAAAGTCTCAAGCCTCTCTATGTGCTCGATCATCTTAAGCACATGAGGACCAACTTGGGCTCCCTCAGTCAGACGACTACCAAACAGTGCTTTCGACACCTTGTACCTCTCATGTCGAGTATTTCTTTCGAAAAGCTCCTTGAGGTGCAGAATGATGGCAGCAGCATCCATATTCTCATGCTACTTTTGCAGCACTAGTGTCATCGATGCTAACATCAAGCATTGAACGCCATCAGCATCATCAAGGAACTTTTGATAAGTATCCTTTAATTCCTGAGTGGCATCAAGATCAGGCTCAACCATGTATAGCTTTTCAAGGATATACAATTTCTTTTTGACTTGAGTATATTTCAAAGATTATGATACCAGTCTAAGAAATTGGATCCATCCAACCTGTTTTCTTTCTCGATTATCGGTCGCAGGTTCATTATGCTCATTTTTGGTGAATCTACAATTGCAGAAAAGATAAAGTCATTATAAAGTTCATTATTATTTAATATGGTCTTTTATTAAACGATACTTCCATTATTTTACTCAAGTCAATAGCCCTCACTATTAACTTGGGAAAGCCCGTTGACTTTCCTAGTGGACTGAGATCCCATCTTGCCCATTTCAAACCTTCGCTTTGGCGAACAATAAAAAATGAGTTGATTAGGTAGGCCAACAAACTTAATCCATACCAGTTGATAGCTCCTACTATCAACCTCAAATGTGACGAAGCCAACAAGCCAATCACACAATCCAATGGCCCCAACCACCATCCTCAAGTGTGATTCTCAGTATCAGTAGAGTGGACACTAGATGCCTCCATGTACACATAATATGTGTACTTCTCTACTTTGCCTATGACGCATTTATCAACCTTCGCTTTGGCGAACAAGCAAAACCGTCATTTTAAGTCGACCCATCACCATTAAAGAAAACTCCAATGCATTTTAACCTCCCACTGGTAGAAGTGTACCTTTCACTTTGGCGAACAAGGTTTTGACGAACAGTGGTTTGATTAAAACCATGGTAATGGAAGGCTTCCGTGACTTAATATCCTTTAATTGAGAGTTTGTTATTTAATGTCTCACCAGATTATTATCTTTGTTAGAATGACATCTTTCGGCATGTTATTGAACATTCAACCTTAGCATGCACTCTAAACAAAATATTAAAATGTGCCAGTACATGGCTCAACTAAAACCGATTTCCTCAAGCCTAGAGGAATCGGTAGGTCACCCAGGAGTCCTATAATGAATATCTTGAGTCTTCAAGTACGATTGCCTCTTCCTTTACCCGCCTCAAGTACATTACAAAAACATCATACTAAATTTACAATAAAATTCATCTTAAAGTAATTTTACATCAATAAATTTAGAAACCCCGATTACATTCGAGGGGAATAAGATGGGAAGAGAATGTATATCAAGAAGGGGAAAGAAGGCAGGACACGTAGGCCCTATTTTTAAAACTTATAACCATACATACCCAAAATAATTTAAAACATTCACCATAGGTCATAGGGCTCATGTACCAAGCACCATGCAATATACAAATAAGTACATAGCATACATTTCAAAAACAATCAATTTTTGAATTGGGTGGGTTTATTAATTAATTACCCTCTTATATGTACAGAGTGATTATTGGCTTTATAGGTTATTAAAAACTGTAGTTTGGTCCCTTCACGAAAAATACAGAATTGGGATAGCAATAAACTTCAGCTTCGCCGTGACGAATAATTCCTAGTATGTACGTTGCCACACCGAAGCTCGAAGTCTGGAAATCCCAAAATGCACAGTTTGCGTTTTTGCAGTTTTTCATGTAATAACACGAATCCAAATCAAATCTAACACACAAACATTCGACCAGGATACCAACCAACCAATATAACATTCATCAACACATTATTAAACCAATTTATCAATTGAATCATTCATTCAACAGTTGATTTTGTAGATTTTGCAGATTTAACAAAAATAACATGTTATCAACCAAATACATGTTATAAATCATACAATAAATTGTAAAATTTGGTACCCATGACTCTGATACCACTGTTAGGAAAACGATCATTTTATGGCAGCGAAAAGAAAAAATTTACATGATAGATCGTTCCTTAGAACCAAGATCAAGGTACAAAAATTACAGTTTATAAATTATAATCCAATCTGCAAAAAATCAATTTAAAGGTTTAGAAACCATACCCACGTTTAGAGGCTCCTCCAATTTGTCTCGGAATGGGTTTCATTACCGACCCAAGTGTAGGATTGAACCAATGTAGTCCACACGAAGACAACCTCAAGGAACTAATGAAGGATTTGCTAGATCCTCTTTAGCCTTTAAGAACCAAGATGAAAACAAATGAAATATTTTCTTCAAACAAAAAGAAATCTGGTGTGATTAAGAAGAAAAATGGGCTAGAATATTTGTTTTCAATGAAATGAATGAATGAATCTAATATTTCACAAAGTGTGCACTTATATAGTGCACACTATATCCTATTCTATCATGGAATGGGCTTGGGCTCCAACACAAACACCCCTTGTTTCCAAACACCCCCTTTAAGATATTTTTAATTTTAATTTATCATTATCTCGATTAAATTCAATTAATATATATTTACAATATATATTAACATTTAACAATAATGATAATTTATTTAAATATATGCGAACACATATTTAAACGTAATCTCATTTATTTAATTTTAATATCAAATTAAATAAAGGCTACGACCTTAGCAAATTTAATTGCACTGTGAAATTACCAAAATACCCTTTTGCCTAAAAAGACGAAAATGCCCTTCTTCTAAGCTGGCTCTTAAATTATATTCTATGTGTGTGACCCATAGACTCCTTATCATACCGGTAGTGTGTAGTATCGCGATTAACACCAATTAATCGTCTCACTACACACAGACCAAAATTGGCCCCTAGCAAGGTATTATGGTCACCCGATTGATTCGGATTCAACGAAGTAGCTACCTGTCAACGATATGGTTACTGTACAATCCGATCCTTTCATCATCTGTTATCTTCATGAGACCGAGGCATAGAAATAGTGTCAACCTTCAGTTACTCTCGATATTGTGTATTCAGTTACTAGACCAATGACCTGTATTGTAAATTGGATAGAGCAACAACTCAATCCCACTGTGGCCACAGTTTTAGTGTCATTGCCATTTACTGAATTACGCCGTGAGATAATTTCTCCTGTACCCGGGAGTGATGAATCCTCTGTCTATCCACCATAGTCTTGATACACTCCTTGATTTAGCCAATCACCACCGTATTGATAGCTCTAAATAGAACTGCGTTAGGCTAGTGTCAAACTACACCAATCAGTGCACAAGGCACTCCGGTGATCTTAAGTCTAAGGATCACATGCACCACTATTCGTTAGAGGATTTGTTCCATAGACACTGGGGTTACCATCCATATGAAATCCTCTAGTAGGTCAGTCTAGTGAGCTTGCCTACAGCAAGCACCCATGTGTTACACCAGGTTGCCACCAAACAACCTTGACAAGTGAGATCACTCACTGCCTTTCAACAAGGTCGTTCAACACTATGATAGCCTTACCGTATTATCTGTGTCCTTACTTCAAAATAATACTGGGGCTACGGATGTTTCTAGAATGGCCACCATATGTGCTCATAGGGTTCTCACTATCAAGATTTGAAACACTTGATACCCTCATCACGGTTCTACCATTCTAAGGACATATATCAACACATACAATGATGATTTACACGATATAGAATAAAATGTCGTTTATTGATCAATGAACATTATTACAAAGAGTCAATTCTACAATAATTGATTGGCTCTAGGGTATCTACTCTAACAAATTTCTTAACATAAACATCACAACCCCAAATTCTTAGATAAGACAAGTTAGGGCTTTTGTCCACTCCATAGTTCATAAGGAGTCTTATCTATAGACTTTGATGACACACGGTTCAGTACATGAGTTGCAATCTCTAGGGCATAACCTCAGAATGATGTAGGTAGATCAGTAAAACTCATCATGGACCTAACCATATCAAGTAAGGTCTTATTCCCCCCCTCAAACACTCCATTGTGTTGGGGTGTGTACAGAGGAGTGAATTGCGATACTATCACACATTCCTTTAGGTATTTAGAAAACCCTGAGCTCAAGTATTCACCTCCTCGATCCGACCGAGGAGCTTTAATACTTTTGCCTGACATATTTTGTACTTCAATCCTAAATTCCTCGAATTATCAAAGGCTTCAGATTTATGTCTCATAAGGTAGACATAACCATATCTACTGAAATCGACAGTAAATGTGATGAAGTATGAATATCCATCTCTGGCTTCAACTATTAGTGGACCGTATACATCACTATGGATGATGCCTAACAATTCAATAGCCCTTTCACTTTGTCTTGTGAAAGGCGACTTGGTCATCTTGCCTAAAAGGCATGACTTGCATACCTTAAAAGACTGGAAGTCAAAAGGGTCCAAAACTCCATCCCTTTGAAGTTTTGCAATACGAGTCTGATTAACATGACCTAATGTACAATGCCAGAGGTATGTTTGGTTTCAATCGCTATGTTTAGCTTTCTTAGTTTCAACATTGAGAATATTTTTATTGTTTAAATCACGAACGTAAATCCGTTAATCTTGCAATTCCAAATAGAATACCATTCAAACTAAAGGACAAAAATCCATTAGAAATCTCAAAACGATATCCTATATTATCCAAAGCAGATACTGAAATAATATTATTGGAAATAAAAGGTACAAAATAACATTCATGAAGTTCCAATAACAAGCCCGTAGGCAAAGATAAACAATAAGTCCCTATAGCCAATGCAGCCACATGTGCTCCTGTAACATCTACTGAAAACTGTACAATGCATGCATAATAACAATAGAAAAGTTGGGCCCAAAGTTTTCTTTTCATTACAATTCATGTGCCTTTTATACATAAAAGAGTATTTACAAAAATGTATTTTAAAAAGACAAAACAGGGGAAACAGTAGCTATTCCTCATTGCTTGCCGACGCCCTCCAACCGCAACATCACCTAGAACCTGCATCCACAAAGGAAAATAATGGGGTGAGCACAAAATAATGCTCAGTAAGTAAAACTCTCTATCTGTCTGTCCCCGTATGAATAACTCTTAATTCTTTCCTTATGCTATCTCTGATTCTATTTCTGTTTCTAATAACATCATGGCCTCATCTTACCGGAGGTACGGCCGATAGGCGTTCCACAAGACCATCTCACTCTATGGCTATCGGGTGGAATTCACACGTACCAACCCGTTCTTAGTGACTACCAAGTGAGGATCACAAAGCACCAACTTGGTTCTTTCTAACTATCGGGTGGAGATCACCTAGCGCCTACCCGTTCCTCATGAATTTTGGGTAACGATCACCAAGCATTTACCCGTCTCTAGTCACTATCGGGTGATGGTCACAAAGCATCAACCCGTTTCTACTAAGTGTTGGATGATGATCACAAAGCATCAACCTACTTATCTATCACTAACCGGGTAGCGGTCACAAAGCATCTACCCATTTCTACTACTCATCGGGTGACGATCACAAAGCATCGACCCATCACTCTAAGGGCTATTCGGATGATGATCACCAAGCATCAATCGATTCCCATAACGGTCGGGTGATGATCACAAAGCATCATCCCAACTATACTACTCTTCTAAATTCATTCTATTGTAGCATTTTTTCAATGCTCTCTACCCTTAGAGTAATTTTACCCACTAAGCTCTCTACTCATAGGGTAATTGCATAAACCATTTCCTTACACTTTCTTAGGTCACTTTTCCATGTACAACTAGTGCCTATGGATGGTTCATCTTCACCAATGCACTTATGAGATGCCAACATGCAATGTTGCAAGAATTAAGGTTCATTTCTCATACTCAAACCTCTATTAGGCATTTCATCAAACAACTCATGTGCACTATAAAACTCTATCATAGCCATGATTCTAAAACTTTTCTTAACCATCCAAAATGGGGAAAAACCCCTTCACAAAGCCACAAAACCTGCCATAGAAAACACTTCCAAAAAGGGAATACATAATACCCCTTAAATACCATCTCAACTACCTTGCCAAACCAACAACCCATTTCTCAATTTTGCAAGGTATAAACAATCACAAAGCATAGAAATCTCTATTTAATCCTTCATACATGCTATATTACATGCACATCACATACATACATCATCCTATCAAAGCCCTAATCAAGAAAATTCATAAATCTCAACTTGGGTTGGGTTTTACTTACTTGTTAAGGAGAGACTTCACAAACTTTTCCTTTCACTTGTTTAGCTTGATTTCTCCTCAAATCTTAACCAAAAGAATGAAAACCCTCAAACTTCAATATGGGTTAAAACTCCCAAATCACACAACTTAAGAAGAAATCCTTACCTTAGGAAGCCTTAGGTTGCTTTTCTACTCCAAATCACTTCAAAAACCCCTTGAAAAACCTTGATCAAAAGAAAAGAGAAATTGAGAGGAGAAGAATGAAGAGTCACGTTTTAGAAGAAGAAATGAGGGGTTTCTTTGATTCTAATTCCTTTTAATGAAATAATAACACACTCATTCCCATTTTGCCCTTGTTCTACTTTGGGCAATTCCATCCATATCCTTTGATTCATTACAAACTCACCCCTATCTCAACCTATTCTCCATGAAATATCCTTACAATTAACTCCCCACTTTTCCTGCTAATTAGGGGTAGAAAGGTCAAATTGTCCTTAAGGAAGAAAATATCTAAAACTCAATCAACCTTTTATTCGGCCCGCCACGCGAAGAAACTGTCGCGCAAACTTTCCAGGAGTTCCCCTTGGTTTCAACACATCTTCGCCGCGGCGAAGCTTCTTCTGCCGCACTCAGACGTGAACTTCTTCGTTTTCAACCAACTTTCAGGGCAAACATTCAACACAACACTTAATCAAACAATAATAACAAAAACCAACTCGATTAAGGGCAAAAGAGGAAACAATAACAACGTACCTCAAGCGGGGCGTTACAGCTCCATTTCCAACTCGTAGGTCCACTTCTCCCTTACAAGCAATCTACTCTGCCTTAGCTCTGCACATAAGTACAAATGTGAGTACCCATCCTGTGTCAATGACACAAGATGTTGAAGGAGAGAACTTAATCTCAATCATATACATACTTGAAGTCGAAGCGTCTAACTTCTTCTTGTTACCGAGAAAAGCCTTGCAGTACTTCCTCTAGTGGCCAGGCTTGCCATAATAGAAGTAGACTACCTTCCCACCTTTCCTAATGCCAGGCTCAGGCTTGAGAGCATCCTGTGTTTTGGGCTTGGGTTTAGGATTGGCCTTGGCCTTTCCCTTGTCCTTACCCTTTCCTTTACTAGCAGCAACCAGTAAAACAAGCTTGGACCTTTTCATGTCCTACTCCGTAGTCCTCAGCATGTTCAGAAGCTCTGACAAGAATTTCACCATTGTTTTCATATTCAAGTTCATTACGAATAGTGAAAAAGAATTAGGTAGAGATTGCAGAATTAAATCCATTTGTAAGTCTGCATCCAAACGAAACCCCCCAAAGTCTCAAGCCTCTCCATGTACTCTATCATTTTAAGCACATGGGGACCAACTTGGGCTCTCTCAGTCATACGACTCCTAAATAATGCACTTAACACCTTATACCTCACATGTTGAGTATTTCCTTTGAAAAGCTCTTTGAGGTGCAGAATTATGGCAGCAACATCCATATTCTTATGCTACTTTTGCAGCTTAGGTGTCATCGATGCTAGCATAATGCACTGAACATTATCAGCATCATCAAGGAACTTTTGATAAGTGTCCTTTACTTCCCGAGTGGCATCAGGATCAAGCTCAACCACATAAATTTTGTCAAGGATATATAATTTCTTTTCGAACTTCAATACAATTCAAGATTTCGATACCAATCTAAGAAATTAGATCATCCAGCCTGTTTTCTTTCTCGATTATCAATCGTAGGTTGGTATTGCTCATATTGGTGAATCTACAAATGCAAAAAACTAAAAGTCATTATAATGTTCATTATTAATTAATAAGGTCTTTTATTAAAAATGCTTCCCACTATTTTCCTCAAGCCAATAGCCCTCACTATTAACTTGGGAAAGCTCGTTGGCTTTCCTAGTGGCCTGAGATCCCATCTAGCCCATTTCAAACCTTCACTTTGGCGAACAAGCCAAAATGGGTTGATTAGGTAGGCCAACAAACTCAATCCACACTAGTTGATAGCTCCCACTACCAACCTCAAATGTGAAACAAGCCAACAAGCCAATCGCACAATTCAATGACCGAAGCCATCGTCCTCAAGTGTGATTCTCAGTATCAGTAGAGTGGACACTACATATCGCCACATACACACAACAAGTGTACTTCTCTACTATGCCTATTATATGCTTATCAACCTTCGCTTTAGCGAACAAGCAAAATATATCATTTAAGTCGAACCATCACCATTAAGGAAAACTCCAATGAAATTTAACCTCCCACTAGTAGAAGTGTACCCTTCGCTTTGGCAAATAAGGTTCCAACGAACAGTGGTTTGATTAAACCCATGGTGATGGAAGGCTTACATATGACTTAATATACTTTATTTAAGGGCTTTATTTTACGTCTCACCAGTTTTATCTTTATTAGCATGTTATAGTTATAACATACACCCTTAGCATGCATTCTAAGCATTTAAGGAAACATGTCGGTACATGGCCTAACTAAAACTGATTTCCTAGAGCTGAGAGGAATTGGTGGGTCACCTAGGGATCCTATAATAAACATCTTGAATCTTCAAGTATGGTCGCTTTGTCCTTGCTCTATCTTCAAGTACATTACAAAATACATCATACTAAATTTACAGTGAAATTAATTCTACACTAATTTTACATCAATAAATTTAGAAACCTTGAGTTACATTTGAGGGGAATAAGATGAGAAGAGAATGTACATCAAGAAGGGAGGAGAAAGGCAAGGCACGCAGGCCCAATTTAAAGTATTTACAATCATACATACCCAAAAATATATTTTAAAACATTCACCATAGGTCTAAGGCTCATGTACCGGGCACCATGCAATTTTTCAAACAAGAATTATTGCATACATTCAAAACAATCAATTTTGAATTGGGTGGGTTGATTTATAAAATTACCCTCTTGAATTTGCAGAATTACGTATTGATCTAGCATTGTAAAAATGCTACAACAGCATTCACACCACGACATACTTTTATTATGTCGCGACGTGACGCAAGAATGAATATGCGCCGCAACGAAGTTTTATTTTGCCATGGCGCAAATCCAGCAACTCGCGCTTTGACGATGCATTCGCGCCGTGGTGTAGTTTTATTACACCATGTGAGATCATGTAGTTTTATGATTTGACGCGCTACTTCATCATTTTCATGCCATGGCATAGTTTTATTATGCCACGGCCCAAATGCGCATTGTGCAATTTTACGGCGCTTTCATGTTGCGGCGAAGTTTTATTTTGCCATGGCTCAAATCATGTAATTACGCAATCACGCAAAGTAATCACGCCGCAACAAAGTTTTATTTTGCCGCAGCCTATTCGCACGTTTCAGTCGCTCAACATATCCCGCAATCACGTCACGGAAAAGTTTTATTTCACTGCGGCGTGTTTACGTATTCCAGGTTTACAAAGCTTGACGCTGCAGTGCAAATCGCAATTCCAGAATATTGTTCATGCGCGCATAAAACAAAATCGATCCAATGGGAATTCCTCAACAAACACAGTTTATATATTAATCAATTTAAGCAATTTTAACAAATTGAAAAACCCAAACATGCATTTTCTAACAATCAATATGGGAAATCAATAAAAAACATAGTTAAAATATATATAGTCAAAACCTTAGGCTCTGATACCACTGTTAGTAATCGATAAACAATGGCAGTGGAAAAACAAAAAATTTTGCCCATTGATTACTCTGATTTCGCTTAGATCAGGGTTTGATATATACATATTTTACATGCTTAAATTGAAATAACATAAATCCATACAAGAATTCGATTATACCTATGATTGAAGGCTCTGTCAATGTCTCTAAACGTGATTTGCTACTGATTCGAGAATGGATTCAAACTCACGTCTTTCACATGAAGACAATACGCCAATGACCAAGAATTAATTCCTGGCTTTAAGGAGTACGGATTTTGAAAGATTGCGTGTAGTGATAAGTGCTTGAAAATACACTTATACTTAGTGGTTTATAGGTATCATTTGTTGGAAATTAGGATTAATTCGCATGAATTAACTTAATTGTTTCATAAACGCACTTTTCGGGATCATGGGTATTTTTGTTGTGTTTTTAGGAAATAAGGCTCAAAAATAATATTCAAATGACAGATGATGTTGGCGAGAGAATTTGTGATGACTGGAAACAAACGGATCGAGAATCGGAGTTGAATTGAAGAAGTTATGGAAGTTGAAGTAAAGAGAAGATTATTATTTCATATGTGGTGACTGGAAACAAACGGATCTAGATTACGTTCCAGCTAGAGCATGCCTCGGTATTTTGAGAATATCTTGAGCTATAGAACTTGGATTAAGACGATTCTTGGACTTTTGGAAAGCTGATTCAAAGGGATACATTTCATATGTTTACCACTTTTCCAAATTTCATCTTTATCGAGTTCAAAAATCACCATCTCTGAAAAATAATGGAATGATGCGGGAAGAAGACCTGTAGCTACTGTGCCGTGGCACACTTTTTCCAGTAGCTACTGTACCACAGCACAGTGCCACGGCACAATCACGACTGCTGGGAACTTTTCCTCCATTTTTGACTAGGAAAATAGGGTTTTAAGAGTCCTAAACTAACTAGAATTAAGGAAAACAAAACCCTAACCCTTGTGGGATATAAATAGAAGTCTTTTAGCATTATTTTAGGGGAATTCTTTGAGAGATAAAAAAGAGAGAACAAAGATATTCAAGAACTAAAGAAAAAGGGAGATTAAAGAAGGCTTGGAGAAGACGAATTGGAGGAGATCATCATCAACTTCATTAATCCAACCAAGTTTCACTAAGTTTTTCTTCTTCTTTGTTATTATTATTGTTATGAATAATAAAATGATGTTCTCATATTTATTCATGAAGAACTAATTCTTTTGTGATTGAGGTGATTTCAAAACCCTAGACATGTCTTGTGATTAATAAAATCTGCATCTATTTATCTTTTGATCCCTCTTGGTTATGTGTTTATTTCTTTGTGAATAGGGTTTAGATAGATTGTCTTAATTGTTTAAGTGCGCAATTAAATAGTTAGGATTAATTTATTAATGCCAATTTAGGTTGTTTAGTACAAAATCGCTTTATTAACCTAAATAACTAGTGGTAAAGTGTATGCCTGCATACATGGGGGCTAATCACTCAAGATAACTAAACCGACCATATGAGTTTAGCCTTGATTCAGTAAGTCTCTCGCAACTTAATGCTTTTATTACTTTGAATCTAGAGATCGTATCCTAGGTTATCTAATAAATAGGGAATTGGATTATGACCGTGTCTAATCCAACGACTCAGTAAGGAGAGATAAAACTTATCAACGTTTGGTGTTTTCTAAGCTGATGTGATGAAGAGGGTAGGAAGTTAAAGAGTGCTTGTATTATATGTAATTCATGTCTAGTGGTGGCGAATAAACCTTCAATCTAGTTTCTCTTATTTATCTCTTTCGTGATTGTTTCATTGTTTTATTTTGTTTGATTTTAGTTTGATAGTTTTTGTTGAGTTTTTATAATTCTTGACAAACCCTGTTTGAAGCAGATAATTAATTGAGTTCACAAATCCTCTGCGGGAAAGACTCTTACTTGCTCTTTGATACTACACGACATTGCATTAGAATTTAGTGAGGTAAAATTAGGTGTTGCATTTGCATGCATCATGTAGAGAAAAAAAAAAGAGAGATTTTCTCTTCAGAAACCTCTCACCCATGGCAAAAATGAATTAGGTTAGTAAATCCTAATTTTTCTTGCTTTAAATAATAAAGCAAATATCCATTTCACCGCCAAAGTTTAGCAACAACCCAAACTTAGGTAGAAATGCATATTAACCCTTATTTAATTATTTAGTTAAATATTAATATTAACTCTAATAATTAAATTTATAATTTTGCTAAATTACTCCAATAATAAAATTGGACATAGGCTACAACCTCAATAAATTTAATTACACAACAAAATTACCAATAAGCCCATTCATCCAAAACACGAATATACCCTTCCAAAATTTACCATCCTTAAATTGTCTTCTAAGTGTGTGACCCGTAGGCTCCTTATCATATTGATAGTGAGTAGTATCGCGATTGACACCAATCAATCGTCTCACTACAAATAGACCAAGATTGGCCCCTAGCAAGAGATCAAGGCCACCCGATAAATTTGGATTCAGTGAAATAGCTACCTATCAAGGATATGGTTACCGTGCAATCAAATCCATTTATCATATGTTACCTCTTCGAGGCTGAGGTACATAAATATTGTCAACCTCAGTTATCCTTGATATCTTTATATTCAGGTACTGGACCAATGACCGGAATAATAAATTGGATTGAGCAACAACTCCATCCCATTGTGGCCACAACATTAGTGTCATTGCCATTCACCAAATTGTGTCGTTAGATAACTTTTTCTCGTACCTAGGAAGTGATGAATCCTTTGTCAATCCACCATAGTCTTGATACATTCCTCAATGTAGCCAATCATTACCAATCAATGATTGGTGTACAAGGCACTTTGGTGATCTCAAGTCTAAGGATCACATGCACCACCATTCATTATAGGATTTATTCCATAGACACTAGGGCACCATCTATATGGAATCCTCTAGTGGGTCAGTCTAGTGAACTTGCCTATAGCAAGCACCCATGTGTTGCACCAGGTTGTTGGCAAACAACCTTGACAAGTGAGATCAGTCGTTGCCTTTTGACAAGGTCGTTCAATATTATGATAACCTTACCGTATTATCTATGTCCTTGGTCAGAATAATGCTAGGGCTACGGACATTTCTAGAATGGCCACCATATGTGATCATAAGGTTATCATTATCAAGATTTGAAACACTTGATACCCTCGTTACGGTTCTACCATCCTAAGGACATATATCAATAATACCATTATGATTTACATGATATAGAATAAAATGTCTTTTATTGATTAATGAACATTATTAAAAAGAGTTAATTCTACAATAATTGATTGGCTTTAGGGCACCTACTATTGGTTCGTCATTTGGGAAGCAACTTATTGAAGATTTGGGCTTCAAATTTGAGAAGATTTCTCCATCTTTTGCTTGTTTTTCAATGATAAACCTGGATTCAACTTTACCTTTTTTTTTTTTTTTTGAGTATGAATAGAGTTGTTTAGCTAGGGTTTGATGTAACTTTGATACAATGTTATACATATGTGATTGAAGAAGTTTTCTTTCCTCGACCTATGCTGATATTAAATGGAGAAGAAAGCAATTCTTGCTCAATTGAGGGAGCTAGATACCTCCAGAGTTCAAATAGAACCTTTTATGCAAATAATCATCATATTCATTCTAATAGATATCTAGAAAATATATGGGAGCTTACAACCATACTTCCCTACCAAATAGCAAAACATGTTAAACAACTTAAACAAACCAAAACACATGTTCAACCCTAGCTAAAGAATCTTAAATACATGGCTGACTTATTCAACTAAAATAAAACTTATCTATATCCTAATCTAATTTATTTAAATTATTGAGATAAACTCAATATTAATTAACAAATAAATCCATAAGAAAACACCTAAAATACAATTTAATTAACATTTACCCTTTATCAAAATGGGTACGCAACACATTTATTCAAATTTATATGAATTGATTTACTTTGAGTTTTAATTTCATGATTGAGTGTGTATCTCTTTGCTTAATGACTTTCGGATGCTTGATCACCATTCAAATGTGTGTTGTTCACAATGAGACTGAGAAGTGATTTGTGATATGTGCCTCTTGGGATAAATACCTTAGATTAAGCAAAAACTAGAAATAGATAATCGCGATCTATAAAATCTAGATAGAATTCCACAAAGCTTAAGAGACCTTGAAATATTAAACTTCAATTTTTTGGTTCAGAAGGTTAATAGGAATAGGTGGGGTGGTATAACCAGAGAAAGAGTACCAAACAACTTAGGGAATTCGAGTTTCAATCAAAGGAATTAGAACTTGGGTAATAGATTCTATGAATTAGTTGTGGTATTACCTGAGAAGGAGTACCAAACAACTTAGGGAATTCTGACTTTCAATAAAATGAATTAAAACTTGGGTAATAGATTCTATGAATTGAGTTTGCGTATCTAGGTGAAATCAACACCCTATCGTTATTTTAGTGCTATTTGATTTGTTTGGATTTTGGGATTTGTATTTAATTTAATTTTTATCATTTATTAGTTGTTAATTTGTATTTGGTTGTTAAATTTCCACAAATCCAATTTCTTGTTGTTCAATTAGGACTAAAAGTAAAGAAATCAATACTTAGTAACACTATCATATGGGAATGATACTCTACTAATCACTTTATTATTTTTTGCGAGTAGTGCACTTGCTAAATATATATTTGAAATCACGCATCAGTCCTCTATGGGCTGCTTGCCTGGTCACCTCCCTAGATTAGCTTGTTTTTGGGCTTCACACTCTGAGCGGAATGTGACCTTTCTCGTTAGGGGTGACGGTCGCTCCTTGCTGCTGACAAACGAAATTGGTCGCCAGCTGACATATTCTGCTTGTTGGAAGTAGGCTTAGTGAAGTGTGGCTAGTCGAGGTTTTTATTGGCCTACTGCTCTTTCCTCAGCTTTGCCACATTTTGTTGCACAACTTGTACAACCAACGACCTTATCATGTCCACCAGCTAGCTATTTTCTAGGTTAGAAATCCATGTCCCCAGCTGATTGGCAACCTGCTGCGTGAATGGTACTAGTGGCGGACAACCATGAGCGGCAGTCTGACTCACCCCCTGCTAGTTGGTATCCATGTTATCGTGGTTTCTAATGGTTGCCTTGGATCTTGTTCAAGCCATAGGGGATTTCAGGTGAGTGGTTGTTCACTGAAATTGCCTTTCCTTGCTAGGAATAAGAGAGCTCGTTGGGGGCCCTCCTTCTAGCACCAAAATATTGATACGAAAATTCGCACCAACCAGATAGATCTAATTGACATTGGCGGAATCAGAACAGATGTGTACGTGACTTAATGAAAATCAACAATGCAATGTAAAAATGCAATAAAATAAAGAACACAAACATATTTTTTAAGTGGTTAGGCAAGTTGAGACTTAAGCCTACGTCCAGTTTCCTCTTATTACTTTGAGAGCTTACAAGGGAATATGTAAAATCCTATACTAATTTGCTAACCCCTCTCTCATCGTTTGAGGGGGTATTTATACAAGTTTTTGATAAAGGAATGAGAGACAAATTCGGGATTGTGATCAGACTTGGTATGCAATCCTGTGAATTCAATGATTGAGCACTAAGATCGCACTGCCAGCGATATTGATCTTATCTCTTATGAAGTATCAGAGATTGAAGCTTATCCTTGATTAGTCTAACAAATGTTAAGATTGGTCGCTGTGACAAGCTTTAGCTGGGTTGAGCTTACTCTAGATCATGCTGATTATGGGTCGGACTATAGCTTTGTGAGTTTCTGGGATCTCTGAGCTTTTTGACTAAATCACACACAACAATATTACTTAACAATCACAAATACACTGATCCTAACAAAATCGACATACCCCAAGCAAGCAAGAATGAGAACAAGAACAACAAAAATCTAACAAAACCAATCGTGAACAACACAAAGCAATGCCTTGATCAAGCTAATAATAAACAAAACAAAGATTGTAGTTGAGTGAAAGTGTGAATCAACCGATGGAATTGGAATGAAGATGACGTAGATGGAAGAAAGAGGAATTGAAAGATGTATTCGATTCGAAAGAATGAAAAAGAATTAAGACCAAAGATAATAAACTGGGTTTTGAAATTTTAGTGACTCAATTGGGCCTTGGGCCACACGGACCAATGGTTTGCTATTGTTCAGTCGATCCAACCACGGGTTACTCTAGAATAATTAGTAAAACCAGATTTATCTTTGGTTTGGACTGGTGAAGGTCCTGGTTCCCAGTCCGACTAGTCGAACTGGCCAAGCCGGACTGAGTTTTAAGAACATTGCTTGAAACTAATAATCAATAATAAAAATTTTAATTGAAAAAGTTATAAAAAAAAAAAAATTGGCTTTTAAACTAATACAAAAGGCTTATTTGTTTGCCTTGAATGACATCTGAAAAATTGCCATTACTCTAATTTTCAAATTTCAATCATACCTTAAAACCTTAATCTTTGTTAACATATTTTATTGACCATTTTATTTTACTTTCATTGTAGCACCCATAGTACATACACACAATTAAAAGAATCAAATTATTTGCAAAATTCAAATATTTTTATTATGTTTTATCAAGTTCATGATTGGTAATACTAACTATAAATATATATCATGCTTTACATTAATAAGAATGTTTATGTAAAAAATACTAGTTTTCAGAAATTTAGAATTTGTAAAAAAATAAACACTTAATACTTATAATTAAATATTCAAAATTACAAACAAACATGTCATAAATATATAATTCAATCTTATTTATTCAGAGTTATTTAGTTATTAGCACTATACAATTATCAAACATGTTACCCATCACCATCTAAATCTTTCATGTTAATCTGATAATTAGTTGAATATGCTAAAAATAAAAATTAATAAAGTATGATAAAAAAAAATGTAAATGTAAATGTAAATGCAATGATTTTATTTTGGAAATGTATGAAATTTATTTAGATATTTAAATAATGTTAAACAATTTAATGAAGTAAATTTAAAAATAAAAGTTAGTAAGAAAAAATTGGTGGTGTCAATGGCGTCACTCACATTATCATATCATTGTTTCTTATGAAAAAAGAAAAATTTACGGAAGCTCCAAGAATCCACTGTTATTTCCTCGTTGCCGACCTGGACTTCGACAACGCAAAAACCCGCTTTGAAAGCATTGTTCGTCACGCTCTCTTATTACATAAAAAAATCATGTGTTCTCTGCTTAATTGAACATTTGCAATTGATAATTAATTACAGAGTCAGAGAGATCTTCCGAAACTGTCCATTTCCAATTCTCAAACCTAATGAAGCCCTTAATTTTTTAAGGTCCCTATCTTACATTCATAATTTAACCAGGTAGGTTTTCAATCTCTTAAATTTCACTTAATTCTCTGTTTGATTTCTGAGAAACTCTAAGAAAATTTTAGTTGGTAATCAGAATTATTTATAATACACGAATTTGTCTTATTTCAACTGAGATCACTATATCTGCGTCTTTATAGTCCTTTGAACTTGAGGTTGTATATTCTAACGATTTCAGCTCATATTGATTATTTTACTCTTGGGCTAATTTAGTCATTTGAATTGCTCTAGGTGGCTTCAATTTCGAGGAATTTGGAGGTGGTTTCTGTGATTTTTACATTGAATTTTCGAAAATATATATTTATTTGTGATTTTGAGAGTTAATCTTCTGGGGATTTTAATTTGAATCAGTGAAAATGAGTGTGCTGGGGTTTGATATTGGAAATGAGAATTGTGTGATTGCAGTTGTGAAGCAACGTGGAGTTGATGTTTTGTTGAATGATGAATCAAAGCGTGAGACGCGGGCTGTGGTTTCATTTAGTGAGAAGCAGAGATTAATGGGCTCAGCTGGAGCTGCTTCTGCTTTGATGAACCCAAGATCAACAATTTCTCAGGTTAAGAGATTGATTGGTAGGAAATTTAGGGAAGTTGATGCGCATAAGGACCTTAAACTTTTACCTTTTGAAACTTGTGAAAGTCATGATGGCGGAATTTTGGTTAGGTTGGAGTACTTAGGGGAAACTCATATGTTTACTCCAGTTCAAATTTTAGGAATGTTGCTTTCAAATTTGAAGCAAATAGCTGAGAAGAATATAAATATGCCTGCTTCAGATTGTGTGATTGGAATTCCATGTTACTTTACGGATCAGCAGAGACATGCTTATTGGGATGCAGTGACAATTGCTGGGTTGAAGCCATTGAGATTGATGCATGACTGTACTGCCACTGCCCTTGGATATGGTATTTACAAGACTGATTTTCCCATTGCGGATCCAACTTATGTTGTTTTTGTAGATGTTGGTCATTGCGACACTCAGGTTTGCGTTGCTTCGTTTGAGAGTGGGAAAATGAAGATACTTTCTCATGCTTTTGACAGGAGCTTGGGAGGGAGAGACTTTGATGAGGTTTTGTTCAGTTATTTTGCGGCACAGTTCAAGGAACAGTATAACATAGATGTTTATACAAATATCAAGGCAGTTATCCGGCTGAGGGCATCCTGTGAGAAAATGAAGAAAGTCTTGAGTGCAAATGCTGGGGCACTATTAAATATAGAGTGCTTGATGAATGAGAAAGATGTTAAAGGCTTTATTAAGAGGGAAGAGTTTGAGAAGCTATCTTCAGTTTTGCTGGAGAGGATTAGAATTCCATGTCAGAAGGCTTTGGCTGATTCTCATCTGTCCGTGGACAAAATCCATTCAGTTGAGCTTGTTGGTTCAGGTTCTCGGGTACCTGCTATTACGAGGATGCTAGCTTCTCTGTTCAACAAGGAGCCAAGCCGGACAATAAATGCTAGTGAGTGTGTGGCTCGTGGTTGTGCTCTTCAGTGTGCAATGCTGAGCCCCATATTTCGTGTTAGAGAGTTTGAGGTTTGTGTTTTTCTTTAGGGAAGCACACATTGTTTTTGGACAGTTTAGTGTTCTTCTCTTTTTACTCCCATGATCATATATCTACATTTTTTTATTTTTGTTGCAAGTTTTGCTTCTATTGCTTCTCCTTGAGCAGATACAGATAGGTTTTCTTGGTTATTGATTGCCGATTACAATGATCTAGGTATTCTTTTACAAGAAGGAGTTGAGTGTTTATTGTCAGTTATTTTTTCCTTTTTTTTTTTTCTGCTAGAAAATAATTAAGTACCTGCCCTTCATTAGATAAATAGTTGTCACTAAATCCATTCACCTTTTTGTTCTACGTAAGTGCATGTGAGTGTTAAGTGTTTAGTTCTATAAAAACCAGTTGGCTTTAATGTGATGCAATATTCTTTTCAGTGAAGTAAATATGTTGTGAAGGTGCTTGCTGCAACAAGTTATTTTATTTCATTAGGCTGCAACAGTAACAATTTTTGTTTTCCCGTTCTGCCTTGTTTATGTCTATATGCATGCATTTGTATGCATTATGTTGCATGCATGGTGATATTTTCCTTGTCAAGACTTAATGTTACCAAATCTTATCATTTTCAGGTTCAAGATTCATTTCCTTTTTCCATTGGATTCTCATCTGACAAAGGTCCAATCTGCACGCTGTCGAATGCCATGCTTTTCCGCAAAGGCCAACCATTTCCCAGTGTTAAGATTCTTACTTTGCATAGGACTAATGACTTCCATATGGAAGCCGTCTATGCAGATCAACATGAATTACCATCTGACGTATCTCCTCAAATCAGTAGTTGTATGGTATGGTTTTGTTCATACATGCTTCTTGTCCTAGATATATTCAGATCATGTAGATTTATTTCTAAATGCATGTTGATTTAACTTATGCATTGTTGTGGTTTGGACATACAATTTCTTTTGGGCCTTCATAGTGCTCAGCATTTTGTTCTGAATATACACAGGATGTTGATTTTGTAGTAAACCTTTTCTTGAAATTTTATTTTTATAACAAACCAAGCTAATACAATTTTACACCCATCCATCTCTCTCTCTCTCTATCTCTCTCTCTAATGTATCTCTCTCTCTAATGTGTATAATCAAATATCATACATTCATGTATTTATATACATTAAATCTTCCATTCTATTAATGTGGAACCATATAAACATCAATTTAAAAACACATTTAATAAAATTATATCACACAAAATAGAAAATAATTTAATGTGACTCTGCCCCAAATAACATGGTATCAAACATCCAGCATAACAGAGGTAGGAAATTATTCCTCCTTTCATCACTCAACCCAAGTGTTTAGACCACTCTTCTCAAATCCAGATAGAGAACATAGCTTATGTAATCCTTTATTCTCCCATACCCTATATATGATTCTCATCCCTATATTTATAGTTACATTAAAATATCTTTTATTCCTAGTAGTAGTAGCACTTCTATTCTCAGTAAGAACCGTATTCCTATTCCTTGTAAGTGTTCAACTTGCTAGGAAACTACCAAAGAAAAAAGGGGTACCAAAAGATCTCGACAAATTTTAAATATTTAATATGATTTATTTCTTGATTGACTGTTGTACATTGGACTTCCTGCAACAACCCGCTTTTAAAGTTGGTTAATTGGTTGACTATTATGAAGATTCTCTAGATTATTGCAAGAAGAGATAGGAAAGTAAAGTATGTCTAGTAAGTGTATGGGGGAATACCGATTAGGTATTCTTTTGAGTCATACTGTCTTTATGTGTAGTTTGTTTGCAGCATATTGCTATCCAATATCAAGGTAGATTGTTTGATGCTAGAAAATGTGAGTGGTGATATATGTTCTTATCTCTTTGCATTTTTAAGTAAATTTACCAAAATGTTGTAGTTTATCCTATCACTAATGTTTAAGGATCTATGTACAAGAAAACTGTGATCATGTGCATAATAATGCTCTGTGACTGGAGCTAATTTCAATATTTTTACTGTTGTTGGGCTATGCTTTAGTTTTTAGGTATGGCTAACTTTAAATGACACAAGGTAAAAAAGAAAAAAAAAAAAAGAGAAAACAAGAGGTGCTTTTGTATGTTTCCGAGTGATAGTACCTCAACTCATATTTACAAAAGGAATAAAAGGGCTAAATAGTGTGGGAATGCAATTGGGCAAGTTTGTTAGCCACGTGGCACTGTCAAGGTAATATGCGTGATGTTATCTGGGTATAAATCTTGGTTTATGACCTCTTAAAAAGTCACAGAATATTTTAGTAGAATTTGGAAAGGGAGGTCATTAGCTCCTCAAATTGCTAGGCTATCTTAATTTCTATGTTGTTTACTTTTCCTGTTCTTGATCATATTGATTGAGATATTCTTTAAAATTCAGTAATACAATATTCAGTTCCTATACATTGATTTCTCTTATTAATTGATTTGTGTTTGTGAGTTCACTGCTCTGTTTGGTTGAATTGAGTGCAAGTGCCCAGGTTCCCATCACCGAGTCAATGATTAAGGGCCTGAAATGTGTTATCATTCCTTGTCTAGAGTAGGCCTTTGTATTTCAGTTGTATTTTGCTCCTTTGGCTTTCTGACTTTTAGTTTCAAATTTGTTTTTATATTATTGAATTTATTATTTAATATTCCTGTAGATCGGGCCTTTCCAAACTTTCCACGCCAAAACAGCAAAAGTAAAGGTCAAAGTACAGCTAGATCTTCATGGGGTGGTGAATATACAGTCAGCATCTGTAAGTATATAATCTTATAAATTGGTTCTGTCAGACTATTTACTGGTTATTTTTCTGGTCATTGAACCATTTTTGTTTTCTTTTTCTGTCTTTCTGGATGCTCAAAGTAATTAGACTAAGTTGTTCTTAATACTTTTTAATGGATTCAGTTAATAGAAGAATACTTGGATGACGTTGTGACCAGGAGAGATGCTCATTCACCTTCAGAAGTAGAGGCCAAACTTGACGATATATCTGCTGTAGCAAGTGATACTGAAGTCTGTAATCTTGCACATTATGCACCCTTAAGTTACCTTATTATAAGTGTTGCATCTCAACACATATTTACATTTACATCCATATCAAAGTAAACAAATAAAAGAAAACGAGATAAAGGGGGAACAGAAAAGAATATCAGCAGATGCATCTCAACACATATTTACATTTACTGCTTTTCCATATTGTGTTCTGGATCAATTAATCACTTGTATCTTGTGTTGTTAAGAACTGATTTTATTTTCACAGAATTATGTGTTAAGTTGGCAGGTTTAGATGATGGATTTAATTTCCTTATGCAGATAGATAAAGTGAGAAATGGCAACGTCATCAAAAGGCTTGAAATTCCAATTAATCAAATTGTCTATGGTGGAATAACAAAGAGTGAGCTTTCAGAAGCTATTGAGAAAGAAAATCAGTTGGCACAACAGGATTTGAAGATGGAGCGAACCAAAGATAAGAAAAATGCCCTGGAGTCCTATGTCTATGAGATGCGTGATAAGGTACATTTCACATTTAATTGCTATATTAAAAGCTATCAGGACAGAGTAGAATAACACAATTATGCAAGCAGATTCTAAGTACATACCAGAGTTTTGCTTCTGAGGCAGAAAGGAAAGAAATCTCTAGAAATCTTCAAGAGACTGAGGACTGGCTTTATGAGGATGGAGTTGATGAATCTGAACATGTTTATATTGAAAAACTACAGGATCTTAAAAAGGTGATTATGACCAACTTTGGGAAGTCACTTGGATAAATTCTTAACCAAAATAACTAACTAATTTGAAAATTTTAATAGTTTGTTGATCCCATTGAAAATCAATACAAAGAGGAAGAGGCCAGAGCACAAGCTACTAGGGATCTCCTGAAGTGTACGTTGGATTACAGGAAGGTTGTAGTATCACTTCCATCCAGTATGAGAGATGCGGTAAGATCCTTGTCATGTACTTGGGTGGTTGTTACAGGGATGGTGATGATTTGTAAATCCATCTAGTATTATGCCTTCTCTCCTTTTCAGGTCATTGATGAGTGCAATAAATCAGAGCAGTGGCTGCAAGAGAAAACCAGACATCAGGACTTGTTACCAAAGGATGCTGATCCTATATTATGGTCAAGTGAAATCATGAGAAAATCGGAGGCACTTGACTTGTAATGTTTGTCTATCACTAACCTCTGCTAGGATATTTATCATATAAGTATTCACAAATATATATCCATACTGGCTGTTCAAAGAGCAGAGTTCCTTCTATTTTGAATGTCAAGTTTAATATAATAAACTCTGATTTATCACACTCAGATCCTATTTTTAAATCTGATCACGTAAGACAGAAAATCCCTATATGTGACCTTTTATAGGCTTAGCCAAAGAAGTATTTGTCTTCTTAAAATCCACCATGTACCAATCCAAGCTCGGAATAAACCTTTGGATATGATATGCTTGGTAGGATCATCCATCCATACCTTATGTTTAGGGATGCTGTAGCTGTTCTTCGCATGCGCTTGTGAAGGGTTTTACCTATATTAATCACTTCTCAATCCTATGCTTCATAGGTTCCCATGGTCCTCTTAAAACTTTTGTAACCAGAGTATGTGAATCTATGTAAGCTGTGTGCCCTGGAAATGTAGAACAGGTGATATAAGATTATTATATAACTTCTGAAGTTTTGAAGTTCAGTTCAGTAGCAGGTTTTTGCCAATGTAACACCATGATATTCAATCTTTTCAATTGCATCCGGCTCTGCTATTTCCTATTGAATATCAATTATAATTTTAAAACCATATTGTAGATTGGCCATCTTTTTGTTCTTTTTATTTCTAATTTCGAATGTATATCATGCTCTGTTTTTTTTTTTTTCTTTTTTGGGTTTGCTTAGATTATACGAATTGTATTTCAGGACTTGCAAATACATGATGAGATCCAACCCATCTCCCTCAGAAAGAGAAGATGCAAAAGACTTGGATGGGGGAAAAAGTCCAGAAGACATGCAGTTAGATTGATGTGGCTTTACATAGATTTGTGACATTAAAGACCAGCAGCAAAAACAAACCTCAGCGGATTTTGTTTGAATTACATAGATTTACTCTGACCCATTCAAAATTTTGCCACTCTTGTTCAAGAGTATAATCTCAGACTTTTAGTAGCAGTGTGATCATCTTTCCACAAGGTGAGCTCCAATTTTCATTTATTTCCTGAACCAGTCTTCAGTATATTGTTTGATGGTTATTTGGTACAATGACAATGATCAGATATCACCATTGGGTTCCTGTAATTTTTGGCTCATATTTTTGGTTTCCGATCTTCCAACCTAAAATTTTGTTTCTTATTGTGTTGTGATACACTTGATCTGTATAGACAATTAGAAAGATGTTACACTACTCTTTTCACTGATTGCTGTTAGTAAATTAAAAGATAATTTTGTGCGATGTTCTCTCTCTTGTCATGTCATGACTTCAGTAAAAGTTTGTCATATATTGCTTGATATGAATCCATATATCTTGCATTCTATTACTTCAAAATGTCACTTATCACGTTGTGGAAAATAAGGAATAAGGTTATTTAATTATAAATAGAGTTTCTTACATTCGAGTAAGAGAGATGCTATCTTTTAATTAGATTAAGGATTAGCTAATGGTTTAATTAAAAAGGGAGAAGCACCACGTGAAAGGTATTGTAATGTAATGATTTTCTAGGTTCTTTAATTGTAGAGTTATTATCACAGCCCCCGCCTCCCTTAGAGGTTTCAAGTTTTGTTAGTCACAGCCCTGACAGTAAGACTTTATCATAAATCAAGTAGAGAAATTGTTTTAAGTTGGTAACTCCTCCTCCTCCGCTCTCAGAGCTTTCAAGTTTTGTTAGTCACCCACCAACCCCCGACGGTAAGACTTTATCATAAATCAAGTAGAGAAATTGTTTTAAGTTGGTAAGTGACGAGAGGTAGGGGTGGACGGTTTTAGGGTACCCGCCATTTTTTGAAGGAATTGGAATCGGAATTAGAACCGGAACTTGTGTTACAGGAGGTTCTGGTTTCGGTTCCGGGTACCAAGGAAAATATTAATTAACCCCTATTTTTAAAAAATGATTAATAAACCCTCATAAAATTATGGTACCACCCCTAACAGTTTTTTGAAATGACAAATACACCCTACAAACTTTAAATAACACAAGCACAACATAATAACATATCAACTATCAAGTTTCATCCTCCCAAAATTAAAATTACATTACACAATAACATCACATAATAAGTTAATAACATAAAGGCTCAGAAGGAATAAATTCCTTTTGAAATGTATGTATATAAAATAATTCATATGCAAATAACCTCATAGTGTGTATATAAAATAATCCTACATTATAACAAAAATCTTCCTTCAGAATTCTTAAATATTCTGCAATAAACAAAAAGAAGCATGAAACTTGGCATTTTCAATTCTGCATTCATAACAAAAATTTAACTTCTCTCTTTTCAATGTATTTTAGCTTATAAATTAACAACACAAATAAACATACTTCCAGCACATATGCAAGACTCCATTAAAACGAAAATGCCAAATTCAACATAATCTTTCCCACTCCATTCTACACCATTTCCAGCACACAAAAATTACCACCCATAATCCTCAATTTATTCCAGCCAAAAACATTCACAAGGTCGACATTCCATAAGGCATTATACCGAAACAATTTCCCAGCAATAAATCACAATCCAACACCCTTCAAATCACTCAGCCGAAGCCATATAAGTGTACAATTAGTAAAACATCAGCTTAACTAACTTTCTAGCCACAAATTATTACATTAAACAATTCCACCATCATTCAATTTGTGTAAGAGCCATACGTAATTATAAATAATGTTTGACTAATTTCATTAAAATTGAAGAAGTACAGGGAAAGGATGCTTCTTACTAAACTGGAAAGAGCACACATAAAAAATAACCAAGAAGCACTTATACAAACTGCTCGAACAAAATATCGAACTCAAAAACTCCTACTCTTGCAATGACACTGAAAATGGTATACATTCACAAAAGAGCACACATACACAATAGAACAAAGCAGAATTTATACAAAGTTCTCAAATAACATCACTTTAAACAAAGAAATCAAGAAGAAAGCAAAACAAAAAAATGTCATCCACTAATTTTTGCATAAACAACTAAAGAATTAGCTGAACAACCAATTTCTTACTAACCATATACACAAAAACAAAAATAGCAACAACCCATTTTCAGAAATCAACATATAATGCAGAAACAAATATCAGATTCTCCAAAGCAACACCCAAATAAAGAGAATAGAGAGAAAGTGAGATTTTTCAATTTTCTTTAACCTGAGTGAGAACCCTAAATCGATATAAGTCCCAATCGCAAGTTTTTTTATTTTATTTGAAGCATAAAATATCATAAAAGCCCCTATAGTTTCACGAAATGTCATTTAAGTATCAGTTCTCGATTCCTCCCCTACAAGAACGGGAATTGGAACCGTACAGTGTCGGTTCCTATTTTTTGGAACCAGAACCTACCCTGTGGTAGTCGGTTTAGGGTAAGAAGCGAAACCGAAACCCGAGTACCCAATGGTTTCGGTTCTACCCTATTTTTTTGCCCACAACGAGAGGGGTAAAACTGATTTTTGAATTTGAAATTTGATGGAACTCTAATATATCACTAAATTACAGGGGTGTTTAAATACTTTTTAACAAAGTAAATGAGTTTAATATTAATCGATCTTACAAGGCTGTAAATAAAATAAACCCTTTTAAACCATTTGCATTCTTTGGAGTGAGTTAGATAGCTGACTGGGCACATGCCAACTATGGTTTTTAATTTCACCAACTATACCTAGGGTTGTGCATAATTATGGCTGCTAAAAAGAATTTTAGACATTGTAAGGTTTGAAGGTGGCGAATGTTAAATATTTAAATAGTATTGGGTGTTAAGTACTGAAATCCCTCGTAGTTTGGCACGCATCGTTTTAGGATTAGTTTATAAAATCAACCCGATTTTACTATGCTTGAGCTGTATGATTTCCTGCCATGTGATGTCACGCTCTTGTTTTTTTATTTTTATTTTTTTATAATTTGGGTATCTGGCCCAGTTTGTGCGCACTTCAACTAATCCCTAGGGCCCACTGAACACCCTTACAAGCCTAATGTTTGGAACCACACCAAGTTCAATAATGAACTTCTTAATCCAAACTACCTATTTGGATGCATTTGACAATTCTATGAACTTAGCCTCAAATGTATAATCCGCTATAGTATTGTGCTTTGAGCCTTTCCAACTCAATGTAGTACCATTGAGACAAAAGATAAACCCTAACTACGATTAATAATCATTTTTGTCAGTTTAAAAATTGGCATCACTGTATCCTTTCACAGTAAGTTCATCATCTCCTTCGTAAACCAAAAACAGATCCTTAGTCCCATAAACCAAAAACATAACCTTAGTCCCTTTGAGGTACTTAAGAATGTTCTTGACAACTGTTCGATGACGCTCAACTGGATCCGATTGATATCTATTAAAAATTCTTAACGCACATGAAACATCAATCCGAGTACATAACATGGCATACATGATATATCCAATAGCAAAAGCATATGGAATCCTATTCATCGTATCTCTCTCTTCGGGTGTTTTAGGACACATGTCTTTCAAGAGATAAACACCATGCAACAAAGGAAGAAACCCTTTCATGGATTCTTCCATGCTGAATCTCTTCAGCACCTTGTCTATATATGTACTCTAACTTAGACTAAGCAACCTACGTGATCTATCTTGTTAGATCTTTATACCAAGGATGCAGGCTGCTTCCCTTAAGTCCTTCATGGAGAAACACTTGAATAACCAAGTATTTACTGTCTACAAGTTCTGTATATCATTCATAATTAGTAGTATGTCATCAACATTCAATACTAGAAATGCCACTAAACTTCTTATATACATAGGCCTCATCTTCATTTTTTATGAAACTTGCAAAACCCTATATGGCAAAATAGTCGGGGGTGTTGTTTGATAGGATACTTTAAAAATAATTGCGGAATAAAAACATTCACCAACCCAAACAAGTTATGAACATACAATACCAACAAAGATAGGCAATAAGTATGAATGATGCTAAACGATAAGGATAATCAATGTTAAACAATAAATGAGAGAGAGTTATACAAATAGGCAATGAATAAGTGCAATGATAATGATGCTTGCAAGGAATAATAAATGATTTGAGAGAGAAGAAATGCTCAGAGATTTATAGTGATTCAAAGCTCTATCACAAGCCTCCTACATCCACTTCTTTAAGGCAACCTCTTTGAGGTTCCACTAGAATCGGATTTTGCCTCTTAGATTTATAGGATTTCGCCCACAAAGTGTTTGATTAAAAGTGTGAGAAAGATTGCGTCTTAAACTAGGCTTGAACACACAATAAGAACAATACTCTAAAAATTTGCAAATGAGTTGCAAGAGAGTAATGTTTTGATTTGGATTTTAGCTCAAGGGATTATGTGAGAATGTTTTGATATGACTTTGAATATCTGATATTCTCTCTCTGTCTTTCTTAGTAATGAAGTGCTTTATTTACTGATTGACTTCTCCCATTTGAACCAAAGAGCCATTGCTGCATTTGTTAGAGTAGGTGCGCTAGAGCCAATCAATTATTGTAGAATTGACTCTTTGTAATAATGTTTATTAATCAATATAAAGGCATTTTATTCTATAACGTGTAAATCATAATTGTATTTATTGATATATGTCCTTAGGATGGTAGAACTGTGACGAGGGTATCAAGTGTTTCAAATCTTGATAGTAAGAACCCTATCATCACATATGGTGGCTATTCTAGAAATGTCTATAGCCCCAGTATTGCTCTGACCAAGGACATATAATAAAGTAAGGCTATTGTAGTGTTGAACAACCCTGTCAAAAGACAGTGATTGATCTCACTTGTCAAAGTTGTTTGCTGACAACCTGGTGCAATACATGGGTATTTGCTTTAGGCAAGTTCACTGGATAGACCCACCAGAAGATTCCATATGGATGGTAACCCTAGTGTCTATGGAATAAATCCTCTAACGAAGGTGGTGCATGTGATCCTTAGACTTGAGATCACCGGAGTGCCTTGTGCACCGATTGGTGTAATTAAAACTAGCCCAACGTAGTTCCATTTAGAGTATCAGACTGATAGTGATTGGCCAAATCGAGGAGTATATCAAGACTATGATGGATCGACAAAGGATTCATTACTCCCGGCTACGGGAGAAGTGATCTAACGATGCAATTTAGTGAATGACAATGACACTAAATCTGTGGCCACAGTGGGATTGAGTTGTTGCTCAATCCAATTTATTATTCCGGTCATTGGTCCAGTAACTGAATACAAAGATATTGAGGATATTTGAGGTTGACACTATTTCTGTACCTCAGCCTCGATGAGATAACAGATGATGAAAGGATTTGATTGCACGGTAACCATATCATTGACAGGTTGCTATTTCGCTAAATCCGAATCTATCAGGTGGCCATGATGCCTTGCTAGGGGCCAATCTTGGTTTGTGAGTAGTAAGACGATTGATTGATGTCAATCATGATACTACTAACTACCGATATGATAAGGAGCCTACCGGTCACACACTTAGAAGACAACTTAAGGATGATGACTTTTTGGAAGGGTATATTCATCTTTTAGATTAATGGGCATATTAATAATTTTGCGGTATAATTAAATTTACTGAGGTTGTAGCCTATGTCCAATTTTATTATTGGAGTAATTTAGCAAAATTATAAATTTAATTATTAGAGTTAATATTAATATTTTTATTAAAATTTAAACTAAATAATTAAGTTGGGTTAATACGTGATTCTACGTAATGATTGGGTTGATGCTAAACTCGAGGGGTGGAATGGATATTTACTTTATTATATAAGTAAAGAAAAATTGGCTTTTCCTAACCCAATTTCATTATAGCCGTGGAATGCAACATTTGAGAGAAGAGTTTTTTTTGTTCTTTCTCTTCTCTATTCACTATCATCCAAAGTTTAGATTCCTTAAAGCCAAGAATTAATTCTAGGTTATTATGGTTCTGTCTTTGTGTGGACGATGTGAGTTCAATTCCATTCTTGAATCAATAGCGAGATTGAATTCAGAGACATTGACGGAGTGTAATACTTTCTCTCTAGCTAGTATACTCAGAAAATAACAGTAAAACTCACTAAATATATATAAGAAAATATACATATAGATGAGGATAAAATAATGGGCTCATAACTATTTTTTTTTCTTTATTTACAAATCTTTAAATAGTATAATAAAGTCACGAAATAGTAACTCGACAGTGTTGCCAAACCCTTCCACTTCTTGACGTTCCAAGCGACCGCAATCTCATCTACTACCTACAAAAGCATTGAAAACAATGGGGTGAGCACTAATTGCTCAGTAAGTAAATCCGCTATGCTACCCTTCTCTCTCCATTGTTTAAATTCTGAATTTCTTTCCTTACACCACACTTCTCTATTCTTCTCAGTTCTTTCTTTCTCTATTCTTTCTCTATTCTTTCTCAATTTCTAATTTCTCACTACTCAAGATAATAGGCTTGGTATTATGCATAGATATGATGCAAATGCACAAATGCATAGAATGTGCATTTTCTTTTCTATTTTTCTTATTCTGTATTTCTTTCTTTCTTTCTTTCCATTCTTTTTTGTCTATTCTTTCTTTCTCTCTAGTCTTTCTTTCTATTCTTTCTTTCTTTTTTTCTTTCTATTCTTTCTTTCTTTCTATTCCTTCTTTCTTTTCTATTCTTTCTATTCTTTCTTTCTTTCTTTTCTTTTCTATTCTTTCTTTCTTTCTTGCCGATCGGACTCGGTTGAGGCATGGATTTGGAACCCTGGCCGTGTGAGTGTATTATCTAATTTTGGGTATGGTCCTCATCCACATGCACTTCTAACGGACTGTACAATTCTTCTTTCTGAATTCTGAGGTCGCTCACTAAAGGGGGCGTGCATGCAGGGCTATGTCACTCACGGGTTCCCCATCGCAATAACCTTCTCTTCCTTTTATCTTTTTACACTTCTTTAAATAAAAAAATCAGATTTGAATTTCTTTAATATTCTCATTTCTTTCTATTTACTCATTAATGTTCTTTAATGCTTTTTCATGCTCTTATGAGTATGTATGCATGTAGATGGGTTCATGCTTATAATTCTTTCTAAATTCACATGTTCAGATGCAATAATGCAATATGGAATGCACACATGTCATTCTCTACCATCTACTAACTCATCTCAAAATAACACATAATCATACTCATACATGCACTTCTCTTTGGCATTTCATCAAACAATTTATGTGCACATCCAAGCTCTAAATTGGCTACACTTCCACTTCTGTTCTAAGCCAGCAAAATTTGGAACAAAATCCTCTAAGATTAATGCCAAACCTATCCAAGATGTACACTCCATAATTTCTACTCCAATTCTTCCATAATTCATCCAAACTCTCATCAAACATCAAATACACAAACACTACTTCTCATGGATAAGTTCTAACCATCATTCAACATCAAATCCATCAACAATTCTTCATATAAAAACACATATGTGCATAAAAAGAAATTCTCTACACAATATTGCTTCAATCATAACTAGGGTAGGATTTACTTACCTTAGATGTGAGCAATCCAACACTTTAATAATCTTCTTTGATCCAACTCTTTTTCTCTTAAATCTTATGAACACAAATCATCAAAATTCAACACTTTAAAAATTAAAACTCACTTCTTAGTGCAAGGATCTTACTTAAGGATGCTTAAGATTGAAATTCCACTAAAAATAACCCAAATTCTATGAATTTCCCTTGAAAAAGAATTGAAGAAATTGACAGAATTTGGGGATGAAGGTAGCGTGAAAGTGGAGGAAGAATGGCTAGGGTTTCATTCTTCAACTCTTGATATAACATAATATTATTTATAGTTTCCCATTTTACCCTTTCACTTTCTATGAAATTTCATCTATGTCCCTTAGTCAATTACCATAATGCCCTCATTTTATTGCATTCTTCATGAAATTCTATCTCTTTTCACTCCCCACTTTTTCAACTAATTATGAGTGAAAAGACCAATTTTACCCCTAATGGAATTTTAAGGGATTTTATTCACACTTGTTCAAGAATAACTTTAACAAAATTCAACTAAGGGTATAAGGGCATAAGTAAAGCTCGTACCACGGTGTGGGCGTTACTCGGAGCCTCCGATCACAGGTATAAACGAATCATTGTATGGATTTATGTTGTTTCAATTTAAGCATGTAATATATATATATACACCACGGTGTGGGTGTTACACGGAGCCTCCGATCGCAGGTATAAACGAATCATTGTATGGATTTATGTTGTTTCAATTTAAGCATGTAATATATATATCAAACCCTGATCTTGGCTTATTCAGAGTAATCGATGAGCCAAAAATTTTGTTTTTCCACTACCATCGTTTGTCGATTACTTACAGTGGTATCAGAGCCTAGGGTTTTGATTATATATTTTTAATTACATTGTTTTGGTTGATTAACTAAATATATATATATATATCAAACCCTGATCTTGGCTTATTCAGAGTAATCGATGAGCCAAAAATTTTGTTTTTCCACTACCATTGTTTGTCGATTACTTACAGTGGTATCAGAGCCTAGGTTTTTGATTATATATATTTTAATTACATTCTTTTGGTTGATTAACTAAATTGATTGCTAGAATTTGCATGTTTAGGTTTTTTGATTTGTTAAATTGCTTAAATTAATTAATACATGTGTTGGATTTGTTGAGGAATTTATGTTGGATCAATTTTGTATTTGATAATCCGAGGATTATACTATTTTTATTAGGCTTTTTGGTCGGATTTTAGATACTTCTTAGTTCATTTTGACCTGAATTGCTACTTAATTCTATACATTTTGTGTTTCAGGCAAAAATGGACATTTTGAGCAAATAATGAGCGATTTGGAGTTTCTGGACCTAGAAGTAAGTGGATCTCAGAATTTGGGAGAGTTCTAAAATAGAGCGGAGCACTATGAAGCTTGTTCCCATGGGAGAGCATCGAAGATCGAAGATTCAAGTAAAGACGCAAGCGGAGGGCAATTCTGTAATTTTAGAATTCTTCATGAAGATTCGCCGCTACAAAGTTTGTTCTTCGCCGCGGTGAAAGGAGTTACGCACGAGAGTCAATTTTTACTTCGTTGCCGCAGCGAGATTCCTTCTTCGTAATGAAGTCTACGAATTCCAGTTTTCTCTAAAATGCACAGTTTCATTTTAGGTAAAGTCTTAGGTTTTTGGGCGAACTTTAAAAGCAAAACTTTGCCATTTTGAGTTGGTTGGTCGTTTTTAGTCTAGAGCAGCTTATTTTTATTTTCCTTAGTTTAGATTTGACAAATTTTGGGTTGAAAAGTGAGAAGATTTGGGGTTGAATCTTGTGGATTCTTCAACTAGAGGAGATCTCTTGTCTTTTCTCTCGTTTCAATATGTTGATTGATGGATTATTCGATTTTCTTGCTTGTTGTGTCGATTTAGCTATGAACTAACCCATTTTGGGTAAGGGTTTTAATGTCATTCGGATTTCCATGGATTGAGTAATTGATTTTTGTTATTTTCATATGCTATTGTATGGATTGTGTGGCTATTCTGATTTTATTGGTTTTATTTGATGAACATGATGAGATTGAGAAATGAATCATGTTAAGCTTCTTGGGTAATCACCATTGTAGTATTGAATGCTAGAGATAGATTTGAGAATCAATGAAATCAATCTAGGATTCCATGTGCTTAATGAGCTTAGAACTATTAATCTTCAAATTGTTGGGTGCGGAAGTTTAATAGGGAAAAGTAGGAAAACATAGCCTGAGAAGGTATGTTTCACCACTTAGAGAATTCGATTTACAATCAATGCATGCGAATATGGAAATAGCATAATCCGTAGGTTTAATCCATAGAGTCCGAATGAAGTAAAAACCCTACCCGTTTGTGTGAATTGATTTTACCCTTGTTTTTAATCTTGCTTTCACAATTTAGTTTTGAATACTTAGCAAATTTTGTTTTAGTTTTAGTTTAATTTTCTCCTATTAATCTAAACGAATTTGAATGCTCCAACTTGAAAACAATAGAAAACTTAGTGCTTAGCAACCAATCATTGTGGGAACGATACTCACTCATCACTTTATTACTTTGTGTGACTAATGCACTTGCTATTTTTGCATGTTGTAGGAACAACGCATCAAGTTTTTGGCGCCGTTGCCGGGGATTGAGTTTTGTGTTAACATTAAATTTTTCTTGTGTTAGCTAGATTGGAGCTTTATTTTTGCTTAATTGTTGTTTGTTTATTTTTTTTATTCTTTTAGGTTGGTTTGTGATCTTACTTTTCTATTTTTCTATGTAGTTTATGCGAAGAGCAGGACGTCAACAAATGGTTCCTGTTGATCCAGAGATTGAAAGAACCACTCGAAGACTTAATAGAGAAAGAAGAGAAAGGGAGGCTACAGTGGAACCAGAAGTCATAGTTATAGAGATGGCAGAAAATAGAACACTAAGGGAGTTTTCAGTTCCCTTAGTTGATGGCAGTGGGTAGAGTATAACTAGACCAGCAGTACAAGCCAACAACTTTGAGATAAAACCGGCAATCATCTAGATGATCCAACAGTCGGTACAGTTCAGGGGAGATTTGAAAGGAAGATCCAAATCTACACATTGCAAATTTTTTGGAGATTTGTGATACTTTCAAGTCAAACGGAGTGTCAGATGACGCCATCAGATTGAGACTATTCCCGTTTTCATTGAAGCTAAGGGATGGTTAATGGCATTACCAACAAGAATGATTACAACGTGGAATGATTTAGCACAGAAGTTCCTGACCAAATTCTTTCCTCCAGCAAAATTCGGCAAAGTTGAGAAAGGATATCACATCTTTCTACAGGAAGAGTCGGAATCATTGTATGAGGCTTGGGAGAGATACAAAGAATTACTAAGGAGGTGTCCACATTATGGGTTGCCAATTTGGATGCAAGTCCAAACATTTTATAATGGATTAATGGTGAATGTGCAAACTATGGTGGATGTAGCCTCGGGAGGAGCACTGCAGAATAAGACACCGGAAGAACCTCACGAGTTGCTTGAAGTTCTGGCAAGCAACAATTATTAAAGACCTAATGAGAGGGTGCAACCAAAGAAATCTATGGGTTTTCATGAAGTTGATGCATATACAGCCATTTCAACCTAACTAACAACACTTCAGAAACAGTTGGGAAGTATGCAGGTAAATTCCATTCAAGCACCTCAACTAACTTGTGAATTTTGTGCAGGTAATCACATGAGCACGATTGTCAAGTAGGGAACACATTTGCTTCAGCATCATCATCGGAGCAGGTAAACTACTTGGCAGGAAATCAAAGGCAACCGAACAATCCATACTCCAACACATATAATCTTGGTTGGAGGAATCATCCAAACCTGTCTTGGGGCAATTAGAATAAGCAAAACAATCAATGGAACCAAAGAGCATTGCCAAACAACGAAACAGGGGTGAACAATCAATTAGGAGAGCAAAGAGTGACAAAATTGGAGGACATGTTTGGAAAGTTTATGCAAGAGAGCATAGGGTTTATGATTGAGACGAGAACAAATTTCAGAAATCAAGGGGCGTCCATTCGGAACTTGGAGGTACAAGTGGGTCAATTGGCTGATAAGTTAAATGAGAGACCATAGGGCTCACTACCGAGCAACACAGTACTAACCCACGTGAGCAAGCAAATGCGATAACTCTGAGAAGTGGGACAGTGTTGGAAGAGGTGGAAAAATCAAGGGAAGAAGAAAGTCCATCAAAGGGAGAGAAAAAGGAAGACTCTGATGAGGAGGTTGATGAAGAGATGGTTGCTGAAGAGAAACCATCTAGTTCTAAGGAAGAAGAACAAAAAGGAGAAGTGAGCAAAGACAAAGGAAAGAGAAATTGCCATTTCCCGAGATACCACCAGAACTGGCACATCACACTCCTTCTGTGCCGTTTCCTCAGAGACTGAAGAAAAAGAATCAGTGCGCTTTTCCAAAGTTATTGAAATATTTAGAAAATTGCATATTAACATTCCTTTTGTAGATGCATTGCAACAAATGCTAAGCTACGTGAAATTTCTCAAGGAGATTTTATCCAACAAAAGGAAGTTAGAGGATGAGGAAACAGTGATGCTCACGGAGGAGTGCAATGCCATTCTCCAGAAGAAGCTACCCCCGAAACTCAAAGATCCAAGGAGTTTTACTATTCCTTGCATTATAGGAGACATTACCTTTGATCGAGTGTTATGTGATTTAGGTGCTAGCATCAATTTAATGCCTTTTTCTGTTTTGAGGAGATTGGGAATTGGTGAAGTTAAGCCAACGACCATGTCGTTGCAACTCGCAGATAGATCCATCAAACATCTAAGGGGTATAGTCGAAGATGTGTTGGTGAAGGTGGACAAGATTATATTTCCGGCAGATTTTATTGTATTGGACATAGAGGAGGATAAGGAAATGCCTCTTATTTTGGGCCGACCATTTTTGGCCACGAGAAGAGCACTCATTGATGTGCAAGAAGGAAAGTTGCTATTAAGAGTTCAAGATGAAAATGTAATGTTCAATGTGTTTGAAGCTATGAAGTTTCCATCCGAGTCGAATTCGTGCTTTAGTGTTGATGTGGTGGATAAACTAGTAGCGGAGGTCATTGAAGAGAACACCCCACAACTACCTCTAGAATCATGTATTGCCCAATCAAGAACAATAGAGATAGATGAGTTGGCAAGGAACGAATGTATTAGATTGTTGGAAGCACTTCAGCCAATTGATGAGAGTTAAGATCTAGAATTTGAGGAATTTGATTTTGAAAAAGAGAAGGAAAAGGAAAGAAAGGAAGAACCTCCAAAGCTTGAGCTAAAACCTTTACCTTCCCACCTCAAATATGTGTATCTTGGGGGATCAAAAACCTTCCCAGTAATAATCAGTTCAAGGTTGAGAAAATTGGAAGAAGAGCAGTTAATTCGGGTGTTAAGGGAACACAGATCGGTAATTGGATGTACTATTTCGGATATTAGAGGCATCTCTCCATCTTTTGGCATGCATAAGATACTCATGGAGGATGATATCAAGCCTAGAGTTCAACCACAATGAAGATTGAATCCTTCGATGAAGGAAGTGGTGAGAAATGAGGTGGTGAAACTTCTAGATGCAGGAATAATTTATCCCATTTCTGATAGTCCATGGGTGAGTCCGATGCAAGTGGTTCCAAAGAAGGGAGGTATCACAATGATAAAGAATGAGAGCAATGAATTGATACCAACCTAGGACGGTCACGGGCTGGAGAGTGTGCATTGACTAGTGGAAATTAAATGAAGCAACAAGGAAGGATCATTTTCCACTTCCTTTCATTGATCAGATGTTAGAGAGATTGGCAGGGCATGTTTATTACTGTTTCCTGGATGGTTATTTAGGATATAATCAGATTGCCATCGCTCATTGATTAATCCGTAAATTATACAGTTTTTATTTGATCTTTTTGTCGGATTTCAGGTACTTTCTAGTGCATTTTTGCCTGAATTGGTGCTTAATTCTTTACTTTTCGTGTTTCAGGTTAAAATGGACTTTTTGAGCAAATAAAGACAAAATTGGATAGTTTTGACTCAGAAGTTAGCGGATCTCAGAAGATAGGAGAGTTCCAGAGCAGGACAAAGCACGATGAAGCTTGTTCCCAAGGAAGAGAGCCGAAAATCGAAGAATCGAACGAAGAAGCAAGCAGAGTGGCAGTTTTGTAAATTTCAGAACTTTTGAAGGAGCTTCGCCCCGGCGAAGAAATTGTGTTCGCCGCGGCGAAGTAAGCCAGAGACGATGTGGGATTTCTTCATTCTTCGCCGCGGCGATAGTCAATTTATTCAGTTTTGTAAACGCACAGTTTCGTGTTGTGCGTGTTTTTGGCTGGGTTTTTGGACTAAGTATAAAAGAAAAACTTAACCTTTTGTAAGGGGATCTTGAGCTTTTTAGGTTTAGCCGTTTTTACACTTTCCTTAGAGTAAAGCTTGGAGTTTTTCGGATTTTTAAGGGTAAAGATTTAGATTTTGACTAGAAGATTCATCTTTTGGGGAGATTTCTTATCTTTCATCTCAGTTTCATTATGTTTAACTTGTTTGTTTCTATTTTTCGTTTTTGTAGTATTAATTTAGTTATGAACTAATCTTTTATGGGTTAGGGTTTTGATTGTAGTTTGGATTTTAAATGGGTTAAGTATTTGATTGTGTTATTTCCATGTGAATAAGCTTTGGTTGTGTGTTACTCTAAAATTGAATGCTGTATGTGATGAACATGATGAGATTGAGAAATAATTCATGTTAGGCTTCTTGGGTAATCACCATTATAGTATTGGATGCTAGAGATAGATTCAAGAATTAATGAAATCAATTTAGGATTCTTGTGCTTAATGAATTCAGAATTATTAACCTTCAATTTGTTAGGTGCGGAATGTTAATAAGGATGAATAGGAAAACATAGCCCGAGAGGATATGTTTAATATATTAGTGAATTCGATTTACAACCATTGCGCATGAATGTGAATATAGTGTAATTTTAGGTTTAACCCATAAAAATCCAAACGAAGTCAAAACCCTACCCGTTTTGCTTAAATTGATATTCTTGCTTAAATTGATATTATGTGTTTCATCTTGCTTTCGTAATTAAGATTTAATTCTTTGTTTAAATTACATTGTTGTTTTTCATTACAATTTGCTCCCACCAATCCAAAGAATTCGATTGCTTCAACTTGATAACGTTAGGAAACTTAGTGCTTTGCTAACAGTCCTCGTGGGAACGATATCCTACCCATCACTTTATTACTTGAGCGACTAGTGCACTTGCTAGTTTTGCATGTCGTAAGAAATACGTATCAAGTTTTTGGCGCCGTTGCCGGGGACTGTTTTTAAGTTAACATTGAGTTTTCTTTAAGTTAGCTAGATTGAAGTTTTAATTTTGTTTTTAATTTTCATTAGAGTTGTGATCTCACTTTTCTTTCACTTGTGTTCGTTCAGTTTATGTGAAGAGCAAGACGTCAACCAGTGGTTCCTGTTGACCTTGAGCTTGAGAGGACTGTAAGAAGACTTAACAGAGAGAAGAAGAGAAAGAGATAATCCTACTGCAGAATCGGAAGAAGTTGTTGTTGAAATGGCTGAACAAGAAAATAGGACACTGAGGGAATTTTCAGTTCCCACAGTGAACGGAAGTGGGTCAAGTATTACTAGACCTACAGTACAAGCAAACAACTTCGAGATCAAGCCGGCAATCATCCATATGATCCAACAGTCGGTTAGATTCAACGGTGATTTGAAGGAGGATCCGAATCAGCACATTGCAAATTTCCTGGAAATTTGCGACACCTTTAAGTCAAATGGAGTGTCGGATGATGCTATTAGGCTGCGTTTATTCCCATTCTGTAACACCTACTGAAAACTAGTACAATGCATGCAATTTAACAATAGAAAATTGGGCCCAAAGCTTTCTTTTCATTACTAATCATATGTCTTTTATACAAAAAGAATACTGTTTACAAAAATGTATTTTAAAAGACAAAACAGGGGAAACAGTGTAGCTATCCCGCATTGCTTGCCGACGCCCCTCCGACCGCATCATCACCTAGAACCTGCATCCACAAAGGAAAATAACGGGGTGAGCACAAAAATAATGCTCAATAAGTAAAACTCTCTATCTGTCTGTCCCCGTAAGAATAACTTTTAATTCTTTCCTTACACTATTTCTGATTCTATTTCTGTTTCTAATAACATCATGGTCTCATCTTACCGGAGGTACGGCCGGATGGCGTTCACACAAAGACCATCTCACTCTATGGCTATCGGGTGGAATTCACACAGTACCAACCCGTTCTTAGTGACTACCGAGTGAGGATCACAAAGCACCAACTCGGTTCCTCTTAACTATCGGGTGGAGGTCACCTAGCACCTACCCGTTCCTCATGGATTTTGGGTAACGATCACCAAGCATTTACCCGCCTCTAGTCACTATCGGGTGATGGTCACAAAGCATCAACCCGCTTCTACTAGCCGTTGGATGATGATCACAAAGCATCAACCCACTTATCTAATAATTAGTCGGATAGTGGTCACAAAGCATTTACCCATTTCTATTACTCATTGGGTGACGGTCACTAAGCATCGACCCATCTCTAAGGGCCATTCGGATGATGATCACAAAGCATCAATCCGATTCCCATAACGGTCGGGTGATGATCACAAAGCATCATCCCAACTACACTACTCTTCTAATTCATTCTATTGTAGCATTTTTCAATGCTCTCTACCCTTAGAGTAATTTTACCCACTAAGCTCTATACTCATAAGGTAATTGCACACACCATTTCCTTACACTTTCTTAGGTCACTTTTCCATGTACAACTAGTGCCTATGGATGGTTCATCTTCACCAATGCACTTATGAGATGCCAACATGCAATGTTGCAAGAATTAAGGTTCATTACTCACACTCAAACCTCTATTAGGCATTTCATCAAACAACTCATGAGCACTATAAAACTCTATCATAGCCATGATTCTAAAACTTTTCCTAACCATCCAAAATGGGGAAAAACCCCTTCACAAAGCCATAATAACCTGTCAAACAAAACACTTCCAAAAAGGGTTCCATAACACCCCTTCAAATCCATCTCAACTACCTTGCCAATCCAACAACCCATTTCTCATATTTGCAAAGTATTAACATTCACAAAGCATAGAAATCTCTATTTAAACCTCCATACATGGCATATCACATGTACATCACATACATACATCATTTCCATCAAAACCCTAATCAAGAAAACTCATAAATCTCAACTTGGGTTGGGTTTTACTTACCTTGTTATGGAGAGACTTCACCAACTCTTCCTTTCACTTGTTTAGCTTGACTTTTCCTCTAATCTTACCCAAAAGAATGAAAACCCTCAAACTTCAATATGGATTAAAACTCCCAAATCACACAACTTAAGAAGAAATCCTTACCTTAGGAAGCCTTAGGTTGCTTTTCTACCCCAAATCACTTCAAAATCCCTTGGAAATCCTTGATCAAAAGAGAAGAGAAGTTGAGAGGAGTAAAGGTGGAAAGTTGCGTTTGAGAAGAAGAAATGAGGGGTTTCTTTGATTCTAATTCCTTTTAATGAAATATAAACACACTCATTCCCATTTTGCCCTTATTCTTCTTTGGGAATTCCATCCATATCCTTTGATTCATTACAAACTCACCCCTATATCAACATATTCTCCATGAAAATTCCTTACAATTAACTCCCCACTTTTCCTGCTAATTAGGGGTAGAAAGGTCAAATTGCCCTTAGGGAAGAAAATATCTAAAACTCAATCAACATTTTATTCGGCCTGTCGCCGCGGCAAAGAAACTTCTGTCACCGCGGCGAAATTGTCCAGAGAGTTTCCCCAAGGTTTCAACACATCTTCGCCGCGGCGAAGATTCTTCTTCGCCCCGGCGAAGCTTGGTACACTAAGATTCTTCAGTTTTCAACCAAATTTCAGGGCAAACATTCAACATAACATTCATTCAAACAATATTACCAAAACCAACTCAAATGAGAGCGAAAGAGGAAACAATAACAACATACCTCAGGTGGGGCGTTACACATTCTCATTGGGAGATAAAGCAAAGGGGTGGTTAATGGCATTACCACCGGGAACGATAACAACGTGGAATGATCTGGCACAAAAATTCCTGACCAAGTTCTTTCCTCCAGCAAAGTCAGCGAAATTGAGAAATGATATTACATCATTTTTACAAGATGATGCCGAGTCGTTGTACGAGGCTTGGGAGAGATACAAGGAATTAATGAGGAAGTGCCCACATCATGGTTTGCCAGTTTGGCTTCAAGTCCAATCATTCTAAAATGGTTTGATGGGTAACGTGCAAACCATGGTGGATGCAGCTTCAGGAGGGGCCTTGCAGAATAAGACTCCAGAGGAAGCGTATGAGTTGCTTGAGGTTTTGGCAAGCAACAATTATCAAAGACTGAATGAGAGAGTAACAACGAGGAAATCTTCGGGTCTTCATGAAGTTGATGCTTTCACAGCCATCTCAGCCCAACTCACTGCACTTCAAAAATAGTTGGGAACTATGCAAGTAAATTCTATACAAGCACCTCAACTAACATGTGAATTTTGTGCAGGAAACCATGTGAGCAGCGAGTGTCAAGTTAGGAAACACATTTGCACCGTCATCTTCATCAACGGAGCAAGTAAACTACTTGGCAGGAAATCAGAGACAACCAAACAACCCATTTTCCAACACATACAACCCAGGGTGGAGAAATCATCTGAATCTGGCTTGGGGAAATCAGAATCAACAAAATAACCAATGGAACCAGAGGCAAGTTCCAAACAACCCGCCAGGGGTGACAAATCAATCGGGAGATCAAAGAGTGACGAAGTTGGAGAATATGTTCGGTAAATTCATGCAAGAGACTACAAGGTTCATGAATGAGACGAGGACAAACTTTCGAAACCAAGGGGCGTCCATTCGAATCTGGAGGTTCAGATGGGTCAATTGGCCGAGAAGCTGAATGATAGACTACAGGGTTCTCTACCGAGCAATACAGTAACCAACCCCCGTGAACCAGTAAATGCAATCTCGTTGAGAAGTGGGAGAGTTTTAGAAGAGGTGAGGGACCCAAGGAAAGAAGAAACTTCATCAAAGAAAAATGAAGAATCTGATGATGAAATTGATAAAGGAATTGAAGCTGAAAAGAAACCACCCAGCCTGAAGAAAGATGAGCAGGAGCAGGAACAAAAGAAAGAGAAAAAGAAAGAGAAATTGCCATTCCCCGAAATTCCACCAGAGTTGGCACATCACACTCCACCTATACCATTTCCTCAAAGACTCAGAAAAGAGAATCAGGATAAATAGTTTATTAAATTTCTTGATGTGTTTAAAAAACTGCATATTAACATTCCTGTTGCAGATGCATTACAACAGATGCCGAGCTACGCGAAGTTCCTGAAAGAAATTTTATCGAATAAGAGGAAGCTGGAAGAAGAGGAAACGGTGATGCTTATAGAAGAGTGCAGCGCTATTCTCCAAAAGAAGCTGCCCCCGAAACTCAAAGATCCAGGGAGTTTTACTATTCCTTGCACTATAGGAGATATAACCTTTGATCGAGTTCTATGTGACCTAGGTGCTAGCATTAACCTTATGCCTTTTTCTGTGTTCAGGAAATTAGGAATTGGTAAAGTTAAGCCGACATCCACATGCTTGCAACTTGCAGATCAGTCAATAAAGCTTCCTAGGGGTATAGTGGAGGATGTGTTGATTAAGGTGGACAAGTTTATTTTTCCTACGGATTTCTTTGTGTTGGATATGGAAGAAGACAAAGAAATTCCTCTTATCTTGGGACGACCATTCCTAGCCACCGGAAGAGCGTTAATCGATGTTCAAGAAGGGAAGTTGATCATGAGGATGCAAGATGAAGAAATAACATTTAATGTCCTTGGATCAATGAAAGCTCCACCTGAACAAGAATCGTGTTTAAAAATCGATGTGGTAAATCAGTCAAGAGTTGAGCCCCACCTTAATTGAATAATCTTAAGGTGGAAATTAAGAACTGCATTGTTGAACCGAATAAGTTTGGCAGTGAGAACCATGACGGAAGAGGTTGCACAAAATTCTAAGACAAGCCACAGTCGAGTTTGAGTACACATAAGGAACGGATCTCTGGGATAGAAAAGGGTGAAGTTAAGCAAAGAAAACGGAAGGCGGGCGGAGAGAAGAGTCAAACTACCAAAGCTATGACCAAGGGCTAGAAATGGGTAGTGAAACTTGCAACAAAGCCAATGTGTGAAAAAGATCATCAACAAATGAAGTTCCGGTACAAGGGAAATTTCCGGGATGTGATGTATTTGGACAGTTCGGGCTGAGTGAGAATTGAGAAAGTCGAGCTTTCGACTATAAACAAGCGCTTCTTGGGAGGCAACCCAAGTGTTTTTAACTTTTTGGTTTTAATTTTTGTTGTTCGAATTTTTCTTATTTCATTTTGAGTTTGTATAAAATTTGATGTTTTTATTGTTTTTGGGTGTTTCAGGTGAAGTCTTGAGCCAAAGGAAGGTATAAAAAAATTTCCAGACTTCGTTGAGGCGAAGAGACATGAAGAAAACCAGGTTTGCTATTGGAGGATTTCGCCGCGGCGAAGTAATTGTTGTCGCCACGGCGAAGAAAAAAAAAGTAAATTCTGAAAAATTGGCTAAGGCATTTCACCGCGGCGAAGAAATTTACTTCGCCGAGGCGAAGTTAGCCTTGTACTCTCGGGAAGTTTTCGCCGCGGCGAAACCTAGGGAATTTTTAGGGTTCATGAATGATGAACTTCGCCAGGGCGAAGAATTCTTCTTTGCCACGGCGAGACCTGGAAAAGTTGATTAGGGTTTATGCATGATGAACTTCGCCGCGACGAGCTTTTTTTATAAATATCAACTTTTCTTCTTCATTCTTCACGCCGCCTTGCATTTTGAGTTGAGAGAAAATTTTTCAACTTTCAATCTTTCACTTCTATTTTGCTTTTCCAACCAAAACTATCACTCTACAACATTCCTAAACACCAAAACAACCCGTATCAACAACAAATTTCACAAAAAATTTTGGATCGAAAATTGGGGCTTTCTTATTTGGGTCATTTCTGGTTCAATTGGTGGTGCAAACTCCTTAATATCGGTAAGATCTCGAAAACCCAAAGCTTTATTTCGGAAAATTTTAAGTCTATAATCATAGATCTAAGAATTTTGTTGAACTTTTGACTTGAGAATTTTGGGTTTGTTTGAGTTGTGATTTTGATTAATGTTGAGAAGTTTGTGAACCAATTGATTGTTAGAAGTGTGGGTGTTGATTTTTTGGAGTGTTTGTGTTGAATTGAAAAATTGTAGTTTGGGGGTTGAATTGCAAATTTTTGGAAGTGTGGGTTGTTTTTGCAGGTTTGACGTGGCTGTGTTTTTGCAGGTCTAATTCCTTGGGGTTAATATTTTGGATTGAATTTCAGTGGATCAATGGCTCCGAAAATTAAGCATAAGAGTAAAGGGAAGAACGTTGACAACCGGTTTGTGAACGAGGCAGCCCGGAAACGTTATGAAGAGGTGATCAAATGAAAGGATAATGGGTTTCATCCCTGAGCATGGATTGATAGCACCACAATCTATGGACTGGAGTAGAGGGAGACGTTGGGACATGTTCATGCGTGCTCCAAAAGTTCTGGCTATAGAACCATTGGTAAGAGAGTTTTACGCCAACTTCCCGGAATGTTAGGAAGATACTGTGTTTGTACGAGGGGAGGATGTGCCATTTTCAGCAAAAGATATCAACAACTTCTATAACTTGCCTGAAATTTTCACTGATAAGTATGTGGAGTTCAAAAGATCAAACTTTGAGGATGATATTATCTTGCCGGTCATTGCGAAAACTGGGGCAGCATGGGAAGTGTCTAAAAAACAGAAAAAGACACTCAAAGGAACACAGTTGACACCAATGGCTCGGCTGTGGCAGTACTTTGTCTGTGCTAAATTAATGCCGAAGACGCACTACAGCACAGTGACTCATGAGAAGGCGATATTGCTTTACTCTATTGCCACAGGAAAAAGTATGGATGTGGGAGACATCATTTATGATAGTGTCAGGCTAGCATCCAAAAAGGGGCGATCGAGCTACTGTTTCCCCCATCTCATCACAGCTATGTGCCTAAACGCTGGGGTCAAGGTTCAAGATGATGAGCAACGTATTCATGTTGCTCCAATTCTGGATGGAATTATTTCAAGAAACACCTTGACCGAACGGAAGCTGCCCAACCAAGAGCAGGGGCGAAAAGGCAGAGAACAAGCTTTGCCACATCATCCAGCTCGAAAGTTTCACAAAAACAGATGATGCAAGAAATGATGGGCATGATGAAATATATGAAGAGACGTCAGGACTGGATGATGGAGCGGACTGCAAGGATGCATGAGCTGCTGACAAATAGCTTCCAGGAGCTTAAGGTTGACACTTCAGCATACCAATGGGTTGATTGGGACTCGGATGAGTGGATAGGCTCGAGGAAGGAAGAAGGAAGGAGAGGAAGATGAAGAGGAAGAAGAGGAAGAACAAGACTGAACCGGAGCACCTGTTTATGTTTTGTTTTTGTTCAATTACTTTCATTTAATTTTTGCCCAGTTTAAACTTAAACTCATTTTATTTTGGTTTTGGTTTTGGTTTTGGTTTATTTTGTTAGTTGTTTAGTTGATGTTTTAATTAGTAGTTGTTAAAAGGGCGAGATTAGGTTGTAATACTTTCAATTTAGTTGTGAATTCGTTCTAACATGAGGGACACCACAGTTTTTTTGTTTTGACAGATTTTGGATGATAGAAAGTCCGAACATTGTGGAGCGACAATTCATGAATTAACCAAGGAGCATTCTCGTACCTTTATATTTATTTATTTTTTCTTTTCTTTTGTTTTTTTTGTTCTCTATTCCTGATTTATGCATAATGGAACATTAGGGACAATGTCATATTCAGTTTAGGGGGTAGGGAATAGATTTTGAGTTTAAGGGTATATTGGCTGGAAACCAGTAACTGCCTTAAAAACTGCCTAGCAGTACTTGGCGACCTCGGGTTTAACAACGCCGCGTACACCTTAAACTGTAAAATCTATTTTAAGGGTATATTGGCTGGAAACCAGTAACTGCCTTAAAAACTGCCTAGCAGTACTTGGCGACCTCGGGTTTAACAACGCCGCGTACACCTTAATGAAAAAAAATTTTAGTTTTGTTGTATTTTTCTTTTGGTTGTTTTGTTTTGCCGATGATGAGTTGTATAAATCAATGATGAGAATAAGATTGTTGAATTTTTATTGTTGAGAAATGTTAAGCATTGCTTCAAGTTTATGTTTATTGACTGGATTTTGATTGAGGTTTGTTGAGTGGTTCAACCACGATTTTCATTTTTTCGGCATGCTTAGATTCATTTTATGCGATTAGGTAAAGTCTTGATAATGTTGGTGGACTCTAGAACCTAGTTGAGAAATGCTTGAGGTGAAATTCTAGGATTAGACATGGTTGAGGAAATGATTTAGGCATTTTTCGGAACGTTTGAGCCTTTCTAGCCAACCCATGATTGAAATTATCCCTAGTCACGCATTTGAGCCATATGAACTTTGCTTTATTTTTCTTGGAAAACAACAGAATTGTAAATTCCTTTTACCCTAAACACTCTATCATACCTTTAGGAGAATTCGGTCCTAGTGCAAAACAAAGAACGAAACGAGTGTACAAATGAGCAAAAGATTAGTTTGGGGGTTAAGAGAAGAAAAATGAAGAAGAGACCAAAAAGAATGATGTGGGGGTTGAGAGAAAAGAATAAAAACAAAGGAGGTAGTCACCTCAATTCAATTCTATTGATTGTGTAAAAAAAAAAATTTGAACACAATGCTGCCTAGTTTAAGGGTATACTGCATTGAAACAGAACCCGCCTTAAAACGCCTAGCTGTTTGGCGACCTCTTTGGGCCCAATTTAACAAGCCACGTACACCTTAAACGAGTCTCCCCTGCATTTATGGTATCCAAAAGTTTTTAAGGATACGCGTTTGAAGGCTGTGAACTAGTGGACATGTCGATTGGTGTTGAGAAAGTGTGGGTTTCGATGTGATTTTAGTTTTGCTTTAGGACAACCGAGTTCTCTTACTTTGTTTCCTATCCTTTTATTGGAGCCCATGCCCCGAGCCTAACGTTACAAGCTTTTAAAGACCTCTTGATTCTCATTTGTGTTAAGTCCTCATTAGTGGAGAGTAGTTCGATATTTAGGCTTATGGAGTCTGCCACCATTTGATAAACTTTACAATTTTTGCATAAAATAATCCGGGAAGTTGGAATGTGGATTGAAATGGGGATCACCTACTTGGTGAACCGATTGAGGAAGACATGATGTAGCTTATAACTTCTTGGAGTGTCGAACATTTCCTGATAATAATTTTTCAACAATTTGTGAGACATGTGCGATTTCTAGGCAATTCACTGTGGGAGTTGAGTTTTGTTGGTTTTGTTTTTCAATTTTGTTGTGTGTGTTTTCATGTTTTTGTTTTTGTTTGTTGTCTTGTTTTCGTTTAGTTGTGTACTGTATGCTCGGGGACGAGCACTCATGAGGATCAAGAGAAGACAACCTTCACTTGTCCCTATGGCACCTTTGCTTACCGAAGGATGCCCTTTCGGTTGTGTAATGCACCAGCCACATTTCAAAGATGCATGATGTCGATCTTTGGAGATATGGTGGAGCAGTTTATAGAAGTCTTCATGGATAACTTCTCTATTTTTGGTTCATCCTTTGATAATTGCTTATCTAATCTCTCTTTTGTTTTGTAGCGATGTTAAGAGACGAACTTGGTGCTCAATTGGGAGAAGTGCCATTTCATGGTCCAAGAAGGAATAGTGCTTGGTCATAGAATTTCAAAGGACGGAATAGAAGTGGATCGAGCAAAGACGGACGTGATTGAGAAGCTGCCACCACCCTCTAATGTTAAAGCAGTTCGAAGTTTCTTGGGGCATGCGGGGTTTTATAGACGGTTCATCAAGGATTTTTCTAAGATCTCTAAACCCCTTTGCAATTTATTGATTAAAGATGTTGCCTTTGATTTTAATGATGAATGCATGCATGCCTTTCAAAATCTAAAAAAGTTATTAGTGTCTGCACCTATTATTGCAGTTCCTGATTGGGGACTACCATTTGAATTGATGTGTGATGCTAGTGATTTTGCACTAGGAGTAGTGTTAGGACAGGAGGAAAAACAAAGTGTTGCATGTAATTCAGTATGCTAGCAAAACACTCATTGATGCACAATTGAATTACACCACCACTGAAAAAGAATCGTTGGCTGTGGTTTTTGCTTTAGATAAATTTCGTTCATATTTGCTAGGTGCCAAGGTGATAGTCTACACAGACCATTCAGCACTCAAGCACCTATTGGCAAAGCAAGAAGCGAAACCTCAGCTGATAAGATGGATCCTATTGCTACAAGAGTTTGAGTTGGAGATACAAGATAAGAAAAGGTCGAAAAATATGGTGGCAGACCATTTATCAAGGATTGAATGACCAATTCACGGAAATGAAGAAGAAACCCAAATAAGAGAAACTTTCCCAGATGAGAAATTGATGAAAGTGGAGGAAGCACCGTGGTATGCAGATTTTGCAAACTACTTGTCAGCGAGAGTGCTCCCCATCGGCATGACCTTCCAACAAAAAAGTAAGTTTTTCTTAGATTTGAAATACTACTTCTGGGAAGAGCCATTTCTTTATAGACACTGTGCTGATTAGATGATACGTAGGTGTGTTCCAGAAGAGGAAATATAGAGTATTCTAAGGCATTGTCATGAGAGGGAAGTATGTGGCCATTTTGGAGGAGCTACAACAACAGCCAAGGTTCTTCAATCTGGGTTTTACTGGCCAACCCTTTTCAAGGATTCTTTCCGGATGGTTCAAGAATGCGACCAATGCCAATGAAATGGGAATATTTCAAAGCGAGATGAGATGCCACTGAACAGTATCCTAGTTGTTGAGCTGTTCGATGTATGGGGAAGTGACTTCATGTGTCCTTTCCCAAATTCTTACAGGAATATGTATATTTTGGTAGCGGTGGACTACGTATCAAAATAGGTGGAAGCAGTTGCATTGCCATCCAATGATGCCCGGGTGGTGGTTAATTTTGTGAGAAAGAACATTTTCTCAAGGTTTGGAGTACCACGGGAAATCATTAGTGATGGAGGATCGCATTTTTGCAACAGGCAATTGGATGCACTGTTGGGGAAATATGGGGTGAAACATAGAGTTGCAACACCCTGCCATCCACAGACTAGCGGACAAGTGGAACTGTCAAACAGAGAATTAAAAGGAAACTTAGAGAAGATAATCAATGCATCGAGGAAGGATTGGTCACGGAAGTTGGATGATGCATCATGGGCCTACCACATTGCATTTAAGACTCCGATTGGTATGTCTCCATTTAGGATGTTATATGGGAAGGCATGTCATTTGCCGGTAGAACTCGAGCATAACGCCTACTAGGCAGTCAAGTAGCTCAACATGGATTTACGAGCTACTAGGGAAGAAAGGATGCTGACTTTGAAGGAACTCAATGAGTTCCGTCACGAAGCTTATGAGAATGCTAGGATGTACAAGGAAAAGACCAAGAAGTGGCATGACAAGCATATCAGGAAGAAGAACTTTGAAGTGGGTTAGAAAGTGTTGTTGTTTAATTCTAGACTTAGGCTTTTCCCTGGAAAACTTAGGTCTAGATGGTCTGGACCCTTCATAGTTACAAAAGTTTACCCATACGGGTCAGTGGAGGTGTCACATGAAGAAAATGGCACATTTAAGGTCAACGGACAAAGATTGAAGTCGTACATTGATGGGGTGATGAGTTGCAAGTCATTCCCCATCCGACTTGACATCTCGAAATGAGAACTTGAGAGAGTCGAGCTTTCCAACTATAAACAAGCGCTCCTTGGGAGGCAACCCAAGTGTTTTCATTTGTTGTTGTTTATTTATTATTTTGAAGTTGTTTAGTTTCTTATGATTTTTAGATGAAATCTAATTTGTATGTTTTTGGGTGTTTCAGGTGAATTATCGAATGAAGGCGAAAAATGGAATTCTTCTAGTTTTCACCGTGGCGAAGAAGTTTATTCGCCGTGGCGAAGCACATTTTGCAAAAAATTGGAAGTTGGAAAGTCCCAGACTTCGCTGCGGCAAAGTAATTTTTTTCACCGAGCCGATGAGCCCTTGTATTTTTCCGTAGCGGCGAATAATTTGGTTTCACCGCGGCGAAGGAAGTTGGGCAAAATTCACTAAGGAAAATTCACCACGGTGAAGCTTGTTCTTCGCCGAGGCGATGAGCTTCTGTAATTTTTCGCCGCGGCGAGGCATTGACTGGGTCTAAAATCTAGGGTTTTTGAATTTAAACCTGCTTTTTATAAATACCAACGCGACTTTTCATTTTCAACTCAAAAACTTCAAACACATTTGAGAGCAAATTTTCCCACCTTCAATCTTGAGCCTTTCCAGTGAACTTCCATCACTTCTTCTGACTCCTAAACTCTCCAAAACACAAAATCAACTCATTTTAGCAAGGATTTCTACGAAAAATTGTGAAATTTTTTGCAAATCCTTGGTTTACAAAATTTGGGGATCTGCAATCTGGGCCAAAATCAATGAAATTGGTGGTGAAAGCATCTTGGGATTGGTAAGATGTCAAGCCCTCCAACTGAATGTTGTTCACTGAGCACTGAAATCTTACCCTTTCCCACATCTCATTACAAATTTGTGCACTGAGCAGGCGTCGAGGCAACTGATGATGAGCCACTTATCCATGCTGCCGCAGTTCTCGACTCAGACTATTATCACAAGCATCTTGAACGTCCAGCCAGTGAGCAACCCAGCATCGGGATAAAACGACAGAGAACCACATAAGGTACTGCCACATCATCCAGTTCCACAGCCACTATGAGGGAAATGATGCAGCAGATGATGGGTCAGATGAAATGGATGGCAAAATGTCAAGATTGGTGGCAGAGCAGACCTAGATGATGTATGACATGCAGAACAGTTGCGTCACCAAGCTCAACGTTGATACTTTGGAATTCCAATGGGCTGACTGGGATTCAGATGAAGGGATGGGCTCCGACTTAGAAGAGGACGACACCAAGGGAGACGAGGAGGCCGAAGAATGAACCTGAGCACCTGTTTTTGTATTTTACTTTTGTTTGTTTTAGTTGAACATTAAACTAATTTGTTGCTTTTTGTTTTGGATTGTTTGAATTTTGTTTTAATTTCCTAGTAGATGTAAAGATGAGATTAGGGTTGTAATATTTTCATATTAGTCAGTGAATTTTTCTAACACAGTGGACACCACATTTTTCAATTGTTTTTACAGATTTTGGTTGTAACGCCCCACATGAGGTACGTTGTTATTGTTTCCTCTTTCGCCCTTAATCGAGTTGGTTTTTGTTATTATTGTTTGTTTGAGTGTTATGTTGAACGTTTGCCCTGAAATTTGGTTGAAAACTGAAGAATTTTAGTGTACCAAGCTTCGCCGCGGCGACAGGCCGTTTAAATTGTTTGTTGAGTTTTAGATATTTTCTTCCCTAAGGGCAATTTGACCTTTCTACCCCTAATTAGCAGGAAAAATGGGGAGTTAATTGTAAGGAATTTTCATGGAGAATATGTTGATATAGGGGTGAGTTTGTAATGAATCAAAGGATATGGATGGAATTCCCAAAGAAGAATAAGGGCAAAATGGGAATGAGTGTGTTTATATTTCATTAAAAGGAATTAGAATCAAAGAAACCCCTCATTTCTTCTTCTCAAACGCAACTTTCCATCCTTTACTCCTCTCAACTTCTCTTCTTTTGATCAAGGTATTTCAAGGGGATTTTGAAGTGATTTGGGGTGGAAAAGTAACCTAAGGCTTCCTAAGGTAAGGATTTCTTCCTTAAGTTGTGTGATTTGTGAGTTTTAAGTTCATTTTGGTATTTGAGGGTTTTCATTCTTTTGGGTTAAGATTAGAGGAAAAGTCAAGCTAAACAAGTGAAAGGAAGACTTGGTGAAGTCTCTCCATAACAAGGTAAGTAAAACCCAACCCAAGTTGAGATTTATGAAATTTCTTGATTAGGGTTTTGATAGACTTGATGTATGTATGTTATGTACATGTAATATGTCATGTATGAAGGATTGAATAGAGATTTCTATGCCTTGTGATTGTTTATTCATTGCAAATATGAGAAATGGGTTGTTGGATTGGCAAGGTAGTTGAGATGGATTTGAAGGGGTGTTATGGAACCCTTTTTGGAAGTGTTTTGTTTGACAGGTTATTATGGCTTTGTGAAGGGGTTTTTCTCCATTTTGGATGGTTAGGAAAAGTTTTAGAATCATGGCTATGGTAGAGTTTTATAGTGCACATGAGTTGTTTGATGAAATGCCTAATAGAGGTTTGAGTGTGAGTAATGAACCTTAATTCTTGCAACATTGCATGTTGGCATCTCATAAGTGCATTGGTGAAGATGAACCATCCATAGGCACTAGTTGTACATGGAAAAGTGACCTAAGAAAGTGTAAGGAAATGGTGTATGCAATTACTCTATGAGTAGAGAGCTTAGTGGGTAAAATTACTCTAAGGGTAGAGAGCATTGAGAAATGCTACAATAGAATGAATTAGAAGAGTAGTATAGTTGGGATGATGCTTTGTGATCATCACCCGACCGTTATGGGAATCAGATTGATGCTTTGTGATCATCATCCGAATAGCCCTTAGAGAGATGGGTCGATGCTTTGTGATCGTCACCCAATGAGTAATAGAAATGGGGTAGATGCTTTGTGATCATCATCCAACATTTAGTAGAAGCGGGTTGATGCTTTGTGATCATCACCCGACAGTGACTAGAGACGGGTTAATGCTTGGTGATTGTTACCCAAAAGTCATGAGGAACGGGTAGGTTCTAAGTGGTCTCCACCCGATAGTTAGGAAAACCGAGTAGGAGCTTTGTGATCCCCACTCGGTAGTCACTAAGAACGGGTTGGTACTGTGTGAATTCCACCCGATAGTTATGGAGAGTGAGATGGTCGTGTGAACGCCTATCCGGCCGTACCTCCGTAAGATGAGGTCATGGTATTTAGTAGAAACAGAAATAGAAACAGAATTAGAAAATGAAAGAATTAAGAGTCACACACGGGGACAGACAGTTAGAGGGTTTTATTTACTAAGCATTATTTGTGCTCACCCCGTTATTTTCCTTTGTGGATGCAGGTTCTAGGTGTTGATGCGGTTGGAGGGGCGTCGGCGAGCGAGGAGCAATAGCTACACTGTTCCCCTGTTTTGTCTTTTAAAATACATTTTGTAAACAGTACTCTTTATGTATAAAAGACACATGAATTGTAATAAAAAGAAAACTTTGGGCCCAATTTTCTATTGTTATTATGCATGCATTGTACTAGTTTTCAGTAGATGTTACATTGGTGAAGAAAAAGTCAAGGACCGGGTGTGCATGCTGTTGAGCAGAACTTCAACTTCACGGATTAATCAGGGAACTATCTCATACCTTTATAGATTTCTGTTTTTCTATTCTTAAATTGTGCATAATGTGACATTGGGGACAATGTCATCTTTAGTTTGGGGGTAGGAAAAATTTCAAATTTTTTATTTGTGTTTATTTTATTTTCATGTTTTGTTGTTTATGCCAATGATGAATGTAACAACTCCTCTTTAGCACTATTCTTATAATACATACTATGTAAAATATAGATATGTATATAATATGAAAGATAGTGGGCTCAAATTTTTCTTTACTCATAAAAATATACTTCTTTACAAATACAAAATACTATGTATTAAAAACTTTCTAATTAATACAAAATATCATAGTTGGTGGACAGTGGTGCCAATACTCTTCGCTCCTCGACGTCCATCCAACCGCTGCTCCTATTTCCTGCAAAACAGAGAAGAACAACGGGGTGAGCACAACAATGCTCAGTAAGTAAATCCTCTACTACCTATCCCCGCAACTCACTCTTTGGTTCTTTCCTTACTCGACTGTTCTGCTATTTCTATTTCTCACTGTTTTTCTCTTTCTTTCTAATATTGTTATTCTCCTTTAACTCTGTTCGGCTCTCTACTCTTTCTTTCTCTATGTTCTTTTTCTCTTATTCTTACTCACCAGGAAGGGCAATCATGGTTCTCTCTTATTCTCATCATACTCACCATGAAGGAAAATCATGGTTCTCGCTAGTACAAGCTCTACATGAAATTAATACGAAAGAACTGCATGTTTCTTTCTTCTACTCTCTATTCTTACTAGCTTAAACTTTCGCATTCTTTCTTATACTCTTTCTCTCTTTCTATCTCATTCTTTCTTAAGCTTTCTCATTCTTTAATTCTTTCTATTATCTCATTCTCATTTCTGTTTCTCTTTCTCATAACTCTTTTCTGTTAACTCTCTCTTTAGTAGTCACGGCCTCATCTTACCGGAGGCACGGCTAGGACTCGCTCCCGCTCTACGTGACTTCTTCTCATTCTAGCCGATCGGACTTGGTTATGCATGGATTCGGAACCCTTGGTCACGTGAGGGTATATCTCTCTCTCGGGTACTCGGGTATAGCCCTCATCCGCATGCACTCTCACGGGCTAAACCACTTCTCTATCTGATACTCATGCCGCTCTCTCAATGCAGCGTACATGCGGGAATACTCTACCCATTACTCACGGGTTCCCCATCGCATAACCTACTCTATGCTCTTAGCTCTCTCTTATTCTTTCTCATGTTTGCTCATCTCTTTTTTAAGCTAGTACTCATACTCAAGCTACTACTCATAATATAGCTTAACTCTTAGCTTTTTCTCATCTTTGTTCTATCTATTTCTTTTCTTTCTCATTCTTACTCATTGGAATGTCACGACCTCATCTAACCGGAGGCACGGCTGGGCGCTACCACTCTACGTGACTTCCGCTCAATTCGCTACCGATCGGATTTAGTTATGCATGGATTCGGAACCCTTGGCCATGTGAGTATATAATCTCTCTCTCTCTCTCTGAATGTCATGGCCCCATCTTACCGGAGGCACGGCTGGAACCTCGTGTTCCACTCTACATGACGGTCACGGCCTCATCTGACCGAGGCACAACTAGAACCTCGTGTTCCACTTTGCGTGACTCTACTCGTCACTCACAGGTTCCCCATCGCACAACTTATTCTATTCTCTTCTTTAACTCTTGTGCACAAGATCTCTACTCTTTCTCTAGCTACTCATCATAATGTAGCTTAACTCTTAGAGTAATTCTCTACTCTTTCTCAACTTTTCTCTTTACTATCAGAGTATTCTCATTCTCTTTACGCTTAAGAGTTGCTATTCTCAACATTCTCTACTTTTTCTCACTCAAACTATTACTCATAGTATAGCTTATACTCAAAATTCTCTACCCTTAAGCTAATACTCACAAGGTAGCTCATACTCAACATTCTATATTCTTTCTCAAGCTACTTCTCAATGCACCATTAATGCATATGGATGGTTCATACTCATTAATGCACTTTTGAAATGCCAAATGCAAGATTTCCTCAAAACCGTTATTCTGCACAGGTCGCACTAAACAGACCATAACTTGCGTTATACACCTCGGATTGCTACAGTTTTGGTCTCGTTTTAAAGCTTAGAAATAGGGCTATAACTTTATGTTTTTGTCTCAGCCCAGTTCAGTCCGTAAGATTCCCAAAAATTACTTAGAAAGTCACGGCAGTGACAGGGCAGATTTCACTTAGGCATTTCATCAAGCAACTCATGTGCATATAAAAACTCTTCTCTAACTACAACTCTATTTCTCTCTTTAACCATCCAAAATTGGAAGTAAATTCCCTTCCATGGGCATAATCCCTACCATAGAAGAACACTCCCAAAATACATACTCAATCTCCTCCAACTTCATCTCAAACTAATTACTCATAAACACTTCCCATAAAGGAAATACCCAACAAACATAACATAAATACTCTTCTCAACTCAATTTCTCAACAAATAAACATACATCTCTACTCAATTTTCTCAACAAGCATCATATATACATGCACAAATAAATCTCTACTTAAGAATTCCTTAAACTTTAGCTTGAGTTGGATTTACTTACCTCATACTTGAGTAGTCTCCATTAAAGCTCTTTACTCTTGTTGGATCATAACTTCCCCTTATTTCCTAAGCATAAACTTAGTAAGAACTTAACCCTTACATAAATAAAACTCATCTCTAGAGTAGGGATTCTTACCTCTTCTTGCTTAGGATCACTTCTTTGTCAAATTCCAACTCAAAACTCTCAAAAATCCCTTGGAAGATTGAGTGAGAAATTGAGAGAAAATGGGAGATGAAGAGGCGGTGGAAATGGGTAAAATGAAGGGGTTTAGAGAACTCAACCCTTATTAGCTCATATAATATCCACTCTTTCCCATTTTGCCCTTACTCTTTCTTGAAATTTCCACCTTTGTCCTTTAATTCTTTACAAACTCTCCCCCATTTAACACTATTCTCCATGACATTTCCTTCCATTCTACTCCCCACTTTTCCTGCTAATTAGGGGTAGAATGGTCATTGTGCCCCAAAAGAAGAATTCTCTAGAAAACTCAAGAAACTTTTCTGCCGTCTCGTCGTCGCGGCGAAGAACTTTCTGTCGCCCTCGCGAAACATTCCAGAACCAACACTGCCAACACAGAACCAACGTCGCCGCGGCGAAGCTTCTCCCTCACCCCGGCGAAGACTAAAACTCCAAAATTTGCTAAGTCTTGATCAATTCCAGGATACACACTCAACCAAACCCAAAACATAAACTCAACCAAAGAACATGAATCATATATAAACTCATTTAGGGGCAATTCAGTAATCCTTTAGGCCATACCGTAAACAATGGCTACGTATTTCAAGTGGGGTGTTACAATGAATGTATAAATCAATGATGAGAATAGGGTTTTGGGGATTTTATTGTTGAAAAATGTTAAGCATTGCTTCAAGTTTATGTTGATTGACTGAATTTTGATTGAAGTTTGTTGAGTGGTTCAACCACTACTTTCATTTATTTCGGCATGCTTAGATTCATTTTATGTGGTTAGGTAAAGTTTTGATAATGTTGGTGGACTTTAGAACCTAGTAGATGTAACGATTGTTTTTTACTCGTATTCTCATAAAATATGCATAGTAAAATATATGTAAAATAGCACAAATAGTTGGGCCCAAATTTTTTCTTTTATTAAACATACACATTCTTTATACAAAAAGTTATATCATGTACAAAAACATTAAAAGCAGGGTGGACAGTGTAGCCATTTCTCTTCGCTTAACGACGCCCATCCGACCGTGCCCTCACCTAGATCCTGCAAAACATAGAAAACACATCGGGGTGAGCACAACTAAGGCTCAGTAAGTAAATCATCTACTCATCTATCCCCGTAACTCTCTCTCGATTCTTTCCTTACAATTCTCGTTTGCTCTCCCTTTTTATAATCTTTCTAATTTCTCTTTCTCGTAACTCTTTTTTACTAACTCTCTTTAGTAAGTCACGGCCCCATCTAACCAGAGGCACGGCTGGGACTCACTCCCACTCTACATGACTTGTACTCGTTCTAGCCGATCGGACTCGGTTATGCATGGATTCGGAACCCTTGGCCATGTGAGTACATAATCTCTCTCTCGGGTAAACTTGGGTATAGCCCTCATCCGCATGCACTCTCACGGGCTACACCACTTCTCTCTAATACTCATGCCGCTCTCTCAATGCGGCGTAGATGCGAGAATACTTTACCCATTACTCACGGGTTCCCCATCTCACAACCTACTCTATTCTCTTATCTAGCACTACTTTCTCTTTGTTCTCTAGTGCTCAATTTCTCTTTCTCTCTATCCTTAGAGTAGTTCAAACTCAATTTCTCTACTCTCTTTTTCTAATGCATAATTATTGTATGATTAATTCATATAGGTGACTCATGCTCATTAATGCACTTATAAGATGCATTTATGCTATGTATCAAAAATTAAGGCTTTCTACTCTTACTCATGCTTCTCTTGAGCATTTCATCATACAATTCAAGTGCATATAAAGCTCTACTTAAACTATAACTTTTCTCTTATCTTTAATCATCCAAAATGGGAGGAAAACTCCCTCATGCACTCTAAATCCCTATTAAAGGAAAACACTTCTATAAAGTTTACTCAAATCTTCCTTCAACCTCAATCAAAACTCACTCAACATCATAAAATCTTAACACTTCTCATAAAGGAAAATACTTCCAACAATTCAACATGAATACTCATCTCAATTCAATTCATGAACAAGCATAATACAAACTCATACATGCATATATCTCTACTCAATTTCTACTTAAAAACTTATTCAAATCTCAACTTGGTTGAATTTACTTACCTTGTAAAAAAGTGACTTCTCTAGCACTTTTCCTTTCCCTTATTGTCTTGTCTTCTCTCTACAACTCAAAACAACAACAACAACTGTTAGGAAATGACCCGGTTGCGCAGCGGAAAACAAAAATTTTACAACCACGGATCGTTCCTTAGAACCCAAAATCAAGGCACAGATTTTACAGTTTATGCATAATAAGAATCTGCAGAAAAATAAATCCAAAGGTTTAGATTCATACCCATGTTTGGAGGCTCCACCAATGTTGTCTCTGAATGTATTTGCTACCGATCCAAGTGTAGGATCGAACCAAGAAGTCCACACGAAGACAACCACCAAGAACCAAGGAGGGATTTGCTAGATCCTCCTTGGCCTTAAGAAATCAAGAAGAAAAACAAAAGTGCTTGTTTTCAATGGAACAGTAAAAGTGGCGTGGGAGAGTTTTTGGCTGGAGGTTTTTCTTTTCAAAATTAAAGAATGAATATAATAACACACACCCACTTTCCAACTAAAACCCTTTTCCTTTTATAGTCTTAATTAAGTTGCCCTATTCCCATATGGAATGGGCTTGGGCTACAACCCAAACACCCCCAAATTTGCCAAACACTCCCAAATTGGATATTTTATTTATTTCATCATTATTTCAATTAAAAAACAATTAATATATATTTAATATATATATATATATATATATATATATATATATATATATATATATATATATATATATATATTAACATTTAACAATAATGATAATTTATTTGAATATGTGCGAACACACATTCAACCATAATTTCACTTATTTAATTTTAACAAATTAAATAAAAGGCTACGACCTCAGCAAATTTAATTGCACTGTGAAATTACCAAAATACCCCTTCGCCCAAAAAGATGAAAACGCCCTTCTTTCTTCTTGGCTCTTAAATTATCTTCTATGTGTGTGACCCATAGGCTCCTCATCATACCGGTAGTGTATAGTATCGCGATTAACACCAATTAATCGTCTCACTAATACACAAACCAAGATTGGCCCCTAGCAAGGCATCATGGCCACCCGATAGATTCGGATTTAGCAAAGTAGCTACCTGTCAACGATATGGTTACCGTACAATTCGATCCTTTCATCATACGTTATCTCGACGAGATGAAGGCATAGAAATAGTGTCAACCTTCGGTTACTCTCGATATTATATATTCAGTTTCTGGACCAATGACCCGTATTATAATCTGGATAGAGCAACAACTCAATCCCACTGTGGCCACAGTTTTAGTGTCATTGCCATATACTGAATTGCGCCGTGAGATAACTTCTCCCGTACCCGGGAGTGATGAATCCTCTGTCAATCCACCATAGTCTTGATACACTTCTTGATATAGCCAATCACCACCATCTTGAGACTCTGAATAGAACTGCGTTAGGCTAGTGTCAAACTGTACCAATCGGTGCACAAGGCACTCAGGTGATCTCAAGTCTAAGGATCACATGCACCACCATTCGTTAGAGGATTTGTTCCATAGACACTGGGGTTACCATCCATATGGAATCCTCTGGTGGGTCAGTCCAGTGAACTTGCCTGCGGTATATCCGCCTACAACAAGCACGCATGTGTTGCACCAGGTTGTCACCAAACAACCTTGACAAGTGAGATCAGTCACTGCCTTTCGACAGGGTCGTTCAACACTATGATAGCCTTACCAGTATTATCGTGCCCTTACTTCGAATATCTTGGGCTACTGGACGTTTCTAGAATGGCCACCATATGTGCTCATAGGGTTCTTACTATCAAGATTTGAAACACTTGATACCCTCGTCACGGTTCTACCATTCTAAGGACATATATCAATACATATTGCAATAATAATGATTTACGCGATATAGAATAAGTTGCCTTTTATTATTGATTAATGAACATTATTACAAAGAGTCAATTCTACAATAATTGATTGGCTCTAGGGCATCTACTCTAACAACAACAACAACCAATAAGACTTCAATATAACTTTAAGAAAACTCAAATCTAAAGCAAGAATCCTTAACTTAGGATGCTTTAGATGATATTTCTACTCAAAATTATTCAAAGGCTCTCTTAAAACCCTTAGAAATCTTGGAACAATTGAAAGCAAAAAGGATAGAATTGAGAGAATGGATATGGCGGTGGAGAAGAATGAAATGAAGGGTTTATTACACTTATCCCTTTTTAGTTCATGAGAAAAATCAACACTTCCCAACTTTGCCCTTAATCTTCTTTGAAAATTCCATCTATATCCTTTGATTCATTACACTCACACCCCCATACTAACTCATTCTCCAAGAAATTTTCTTACATTTTACCCCCTATTTTTCCTGCTAATTAGGGGTAGTATGGTCATTTAACCCTTATGAAAAAATATCTAAAACTCTCAACAAACATTTTAGTCGGCTCGTCATCGCGGCGAAGAAACTTTCGTCGCCCCGGGGAAGAAGGACAGAGCCTACATCGCCTTACTCAAAGCCAACTTCGCGGCGAAGACTACTCTTCGCCCTAGCGAAGATCGCAAATCCAAAATTCCTCAAATCTCAACCAATTTCAAGGCAAACACTCCACCAACTTAACACACAAACTCAGTTAAAGCTGAACCAATAAACATTTAAGCAAAACAGCAAATCTTAAGTACGTACCTCAAGTGGGGCATTACAGTAGAGAAATGCTTGAGGCAAAATTCTAGGAATAGCCATTGTTGAGGAAATGATTTAGGCATTTTTTGGAACGTTTGAGCCTTTCCAGCCGACCCATGAATGAATCTTTCCCTAGTCACCCATTTGAGCCTTATGAGATCATCATTGCTTTATTTTCCTTGCGAACCAAAAATTGTCCAATCCAATTACCTTAAACACTTTATCATACCCTTTAGGAGAATCTTGGACCTAATGCCCAAAAAAAAAAAAAAAAAAGAGTTGTGTGAATGAACTAAAAGAATAGTTTAGGGGTTGTGAGAAGGGACAAGAAGAATAACAGAGGTAATTAACCTCAATTTGAGATTGTTGTTATAATAATAAAAAAAAAAATTATTTCGAGAATTGCTTTACAATAGCAAAAATAAGAATTTTTCATGGTTGAAGGTTGTTAAATGGTTGACATTTTGAGCGATGGTTGAGAAAGGAAGTGGGAGTTGGATTAAGTCTTAGTGTTTGCTTTAAGGAAACCAAGTTCTCTTGTTTGTTTATTCTTTCCTTTCCTTTGGAGCTCACTACTGAGCCTAACTTTACAAGCTTGGAAAGACCTTTTGATTCTTAGCTATGTCTAATCCTCATTAGGGGAGAGTAGTTCGATATTTAGGCTTATGGAGTGTGCCGCCATTTGATAAACTTTGCATTTCTGCATAAAATAATCTGGGAAGTCGGAAGGTGGATTGAAGTGGGGATCACCCACTCGGGGGACCAATAGAGAAAGATAGTCGATGCATCTCATAACTTCTTGGAGTGTTGAACATCTTCTAGTAATAATTTTTCAACAACCTTTGAGGCTTGTATAAATTCTAGGCAATTCGTTTATTGAGTTTAAGTCTAATTTTTGGTTATTAATTTTTTTTAGTTTCGTTGTTTTATGTTTTGGTTGTTTGTTGTTTTTCTTTCTTTGAATTGTGTACTTGATGCTCGGGGATGAGCATGTCTTTAGTTTGGGGGTATTTGATATCCGAGGATTATACTGTTTTTATTAGGCTTTTTGGTCGGATTTTAGATACTTCTTAGTTCATTTTGACCTGAATTGCTACTTAATTCTATACATTTTGTGTTTCAGGCAAAAATGGACATTTTGTGTTTCAGGCAAAAATGGACATTTTGTGTTTTAAGGCAAAAATGGACATTTTGAGCAAATGATGAGCGATTTGGAGTTTTTGGACCCAAAAGTAAGCGGATCTCAGAATTTGGGAGAGTTCTGAAACAAAGTGGAGCACTATGAAGCTTGTTCCCATGGGAGAGCATCGAAGATCGAAGATTCAAGTAAAGAAGCAAGCGGAGGGCAATTCTATAATTTTAGAATTCTTCATGAAGATTCGCTGCTGCGAAGTTTGTTCTTCGCCCCGGCGAAAGGAGTTACGCATGAGAGTCAATTTTTACTTCGTTGCTGCGGCGAGATTCCTTCTTCGTAGCAGCGAAGTCTGCGAACTCCAATTTTCTCTAAAATGCACAGTTTCATTTTAGGTAAAGTCTTAGGTTTTTGGGTGAACTATAAAAGCAAAACTTTGCCATTTTGAGTTGGTTGGTCGTTTTTAGTCTAGAGTAGCTTATTTTCATTTTCCTTAGTTTAGATTTGACAAATTTTGGGTTGAAAAGTGAGAAGATATGGGGTTGAATCTTGTGGATTCTTCAACTAGATGAGATCTCTTATCTTTTCTCTCGTTTCAATATGTTGATTGATGGGTTATTCAATTTTCTTGCTTGTTGTGTCGATTTAGCTATGAACTAACCCATTTTGGGTAAGGGTTTTGATGTCATTCGGATTTCCATGGATTGAGTAATTGATTTTTGTTATTTTCATATGCTATTGTATGGATTGTGTGGACTATTCTGATTTTATTGGTTTTATTTGATGAACATGATGAGATTGAGAAATGAATCATGTTAAGCTTCTTGGGTAATCACCATTGTAGTATTGAATGCTAGAGATAAATTTGAGAATCAATGAAATCAATCTAGGATTCCATGTGCTTAATGACCTTATAACTATTAATCTTCAAATTGTTGGGTGCGGAAGTTTAATAGGGAAAAGTAGGAAAACATAGCCTGAGAAGGTATGTTTCACAACTTAGAGAATTTGATTTACAATCAATGCATGCGAATATGGAAATAGCATAATCCTTAGGCTTAATCCATAGAGTCCGAATGAAGTCAAAACCCTACCCGTTTGTTTGAATTGATTTTACCCTTTTTTTTAATCTTGTTTTCACAATTTAGTTTTGAATACTTAGCAAATTTTGTTTTAGTTTTAGTTTAATTTTCTCCTATTCAATCTAAATGAATTTGATTGCTTCAACTTGAAAGCAATAGAAAACTTAGTGCTTAGCAACCAATCCTCATGGGAACGATACTCACTCATCACTTTATTACTTTGTACGACTAGTGCACTTGCTATTTTTGCATGTTGTAGGAACAACATATCAGTATTGACACACGCATGAACGGTATTTTGGAATTGTGATTTGCACTATGGCATAGTTCTTTTGCACCGTGGCGTCGAAGCTTTGTAAACCTGGAATGCATAAACAAGTAGCGGCAAAATAAAACTTCGCCATGGCGTTATCGTAGGGTGAGCTAAGCAACTGGAATACGCAAATAGGCCGTGATGAAATAAAACTTTGCTGCAGCGTGATGATGTTGCCTGATCACGAAATTGCAGGATTTGAGTCGCAATGAAATAAAACTTTGCCATAGTGTGAAAGCGTCATAAAATCGCGCAACGCCTGATTTTGGCTGCGGCGAAATAAAACTACTCCATTGCATGAAAACGATGAAGTAGCATGTCAAATCATAAAATTGCGTGATCTCATCACGGCGTAATAAAACTAAGCCACGGCATGAATGCATCGAGAAAGCGCGATTTGCTAGATTTGCGCCACAGTGTAATAAAACTTCGCGGCGCATATTCATTCCTGTGCCTTGCCGCGGCGTGAATGTTGTTGTAGCATTTTAACAATGCTGAACCAATGCATAATTCTGCAAATTTAAGAGGGTAATTTTATAAATCAACTCACCCAATTCAAAATTGATTGTTTTGAATGTATGCAATAATTCTTGTTTGAAAAATTGCATTGTGCCCGGTACATGAGCCTTAGACCTATGGTGAATGTTATAATATATTTTTGGGTATGTATGGTTGTAAATATTTTTAAATAGGGCTTTTGTGCTCTGTCTTTCTCCTCCCTTCTTGATGTACATTCTCTTCTCATCTTATTCCCCTCGAATGTAACTCAAGGTTTCTAAATTTATTGATGTAAAATTAGTATAGTTAATTTTGTTAGAGTAGATGCCCTAGAGCCAATCAATTATTGTAGAATTGACTCTTTGTAATAATGTTCATTAATCAATAATAAAAGGCATTTTATTCTATATCGTGTAAATCATTATTATTGCAATATGAATTGATATGTGTCCTTAGAATGGTAGAACCGTGACGAGGGTATCAAGTGTTTCAAATCTTGAGAGTGAGAACCCTATGAGCACATATGGTGGCCATTCTAGAAACGTCCGTAGCCCCAGTATTATTCTGAAGTAAGAGCACAGATAATACGGTAAGGCTATCATAGTGTTGAACGACCCTATCAAAAGGCAGTGACTGATCTCACTTGTCAAGGTTGTTTGGTGACAACCTGGTGCAACACATGGGTGCTTGTTGTAGGCGGATATACTGTAGCAAGTTCACTGCACTGACCCACCAGAGGATTCCATATGGATGGTAACCCTAGTGTCTATGGAACAAATCCTCTAACGAATGGTGGTGCATGTGATCCTTAGACTTGAGATCACCAGAGCGCCTTGTGCACCGATTGGTATAGTTTGACACTAGCCTAACACAGTTCTATTCAAAGCCGTCAATACGGTGGTGTATCAAGACTATGGTGAATTGACAGAGGATTCATCACTCCCGGGTATGGGAGAAGTTATCTCATGGCGTAATTTAGTATATGGCAATGACACTAAAACTATGGCCACAATGGGATTGAGTTGTTGCTCTATCTAGTTTATAATACGAGTCATTGGTCTAGAAACTGAATACATAATATCGAGAGTAATTGAAGGTTGACACTATTTCTATGCCTTCTTCTCGTCGAGATAACGAATGATGAAAGGATCGAATTGTACGGTAACCATATCGTTGACAGGTAGCTACTTTGCTGAATTCAAATCTATCGGGTGGCCATGCTGCCTTGCTAGGGGCCATGATGTCTTGCTAGGGGCCAATCTTGGTCTGTGTATAAGTGAGACGATTAATTGGTGTTAATCGCGATACTATACACTATCGGTATGATGAGGAGCCTATGGGTCACACACATAGAAGATAATTTAAGACTCAAGAAGAAAGAAGGGCATTTTCGTCTTTTTGGACGAAAGGGTATTTTGGTAATTTCACAGTGCAATTAAATTTGCTGAGGTCATAGCCTTTATTTAATTTGTTAGAAAAATTAAATAAGTGAAATTCCGTTTAAATATGTGTTCGCATATATTTAAATAAATTATCATTATTGTTAAATGTTAATATATATATTAAATATATATTAATTGATTTTAATTGAGATAATGATGAATTAAATTAAAATATCTAATTGGGAGTGTTTGGCAAATTTGGGGGTGTTTGGGTTGGAGCCCAAGCCCATTCCATAAGGGAATAGGGCAACTAAAATGACACTATAAAAGAAAAGGTTTTAGTTAAAAATGAAAAGGGTTTTTTATTATTTCATTTTGATTAAAAAGAGAAAAACCTCCAGCCCCAAAAACTCTCCCATGCCACTTTTACTGTTTGATTGAAAATCAAACACTTCTTTTGGTTCTTGTTGATTGTCTTCGTGTGGACCTCTACGGTTCGATCCTACACTTGGATCGGTAGCAAACACGTTCAGAGACAATATTGGTGGAGCCTCCAACGTGGGTATGGTTTCTTAAACCTTGAACTGATTTTCTGCAGATTTGATTATTTTATATAAACTGTGATTTTTGTACCCGGATCTTGGTTCTAAGGAACGATCCATAGAGTTTATGTTTTTGTTTTTCCGCTGCGTAACTGGGTCGTTTACTAACAAATTTCACTGTAAATTTAGTATGATGTAATTTGTAATGTACTTGAAGATGGAGTAAGGACAAAGCGATCATACTTGAAGACCCAAGATATTATTACAAGATCCCTAGGTGCCTTACCGATTCTTCTAGGCTCAAGGAAATCGGTTTTAGATAGGCCATGTATCGAAAAGTTTCCTTAAATGCTTAGAATGCATGCTAAGGGTGTATGTTATAACTATAACATGCTAATAAAGATAAAATTGGTGAGACGTAAAATAAAAACCTTCAAATAAAGTATATTAAGTCATATGTGTGCCTTCCATCACCAAGGGTTTAATCAAACCGATGTTTGTCGGAACCTTGTTCACCAAAGTGAAGGGTACAGTTCTACCAGTGGGAGGTTAAATTTCATTGGAGTTTTCCTTAATAGTGTTGGGTCGACTTAAATGATATGTTTTGGTCATTCTCCAAAGTGAAGGTTGATAAGCATATAACAGGCATAGTAGAGAAATACACTTGTTGTGTGTATGTGGTGACATGTAGTGTCCACTCTACTGATACTGAGAATCACATTTGAGGATGATGGCTTCGACTATTGAATTGTGGATTGGCTTGTTGGCTTGTTTTACAATTGAGGTTGGTAGCAGGAGCTATCAACTGGTGTGGACTAAGTTTGTTGGCCTACCTAATCAACCTATTTTGTCTTGTTTGCCAAAGTGATGGTTTGAAATGGGCTAGATGGGATCTTAGTCCACTAGGAAAGCCAACGGGCCTTCTCGAGTTAATAGTGAGGGCTATTGGCTTAAGGAAAATAGTAGGAGTGATTTTTAATAAAAGACCTTATTAAATAATATTCAACATTATAATAACTTTTATTTTTTTGCATTTATAGATTCACCAAAATGAGCAATACCAACCTGCGCTTGATAATCAAGAAAGAAACTAGGCTGGATGGATCTAATTTCTCTGATTGGTATTGAAATCTTTGGATTGTACTAAAGTTCGAAAAGAAATTATATATCCTTGACAAGCCTATATGGCTGAGCCTAATCCTGATGCCACTTAGGAAGTAAAGGGACACTTACTAAAAGTTCCTTGGTGATGCTGATAATGTTAAGTGCATTATGCTAGCATCGATGACACCTAAGCTGCAAAAGTAGCATGAGCATATGGATGCAAGTGCCATAATTCTGCACTTCAAGGAGCTTTTCCAAGGAAACGCTTGACATGAGAGGTATAAGGTGTCGAGTGTATTGTTTAGAAGTCGTATGATTGAGGGAGCCCAAGTTGGTCCTCATGTGCTCAAAATGATTGGGTACATAGAAGGGCCTAAGATTTTGGGGTTCGGCGTGGATGCAGACTTACAAGTGGATTTAATTATGCAGTCACTACCTAATTCTTTTTCCCCGTTCATTATGAACTTCAATATGAATACGATGGTGAAATCCCTGTCAATGCTTCTAAACATGCTTAGGACTGCGGAGCAGGACATGAAAAAGTCCAAGCTTGTTTTACTGGTTGTTGCTAGTAAAGGAAAGGGTAAGGGCAAGGGAAAGGCCAAGGCCAATCCCAAGCCCAAGCCTAAAGGACCAGATGCTCTCAAGCCTGAGGGTGGCATTGGGAAAGGTGGGAAGATAGTTTGCTTCTATTATGGCGAGCCTGGCCATTGGAGGAAGCACTACAAGGCTTTCCTCACAAACAAGAAGAAGTCAAATGCTTCGACTTCAGGTATGTACATGATTGAGATTAACTTCTCTCTTTTAACATCTTGGGTCATTGACACAGGATGTGGTACTCACATTTGCACTAGTGTGCAGGGACCAAGGCAGAATAGATTGCTTATCAAGGGAGAAGTGGACCTACGAGTTGGAAATGGAGCACATGTGGTTGCATTAGTTGTAGGGACTTATTGTTTATCTTTGCCTACAGGCCTATTATTGGAACTTCATGATTGTTATTTCATACCTTCGATTTCCAAAATATTATTTCAATATCCGTTTTGGATAATATAAGATATCATTTTGAGTTTTCTAATGGATTGTTATCCTTTAGTTTGAATGGTATTCTATTTGGAATTGCAAGGTTATATAACATATTATATGTTCTTGATTTAAATAATAAAGATATTCTCAATGTTGAAACTAAGAAAGATAAATATAGCGATCAAAGCCAAACATACCTCTGCCATTGTAGATTGGGTCATGTTAATCGGACTTGCATTGCAAAACTTCAAAGGGATGAAGTTTTGGACCCTTTTGACTTTCAGTCATTTGAGGTATGTGAGTCATGCCTTGCAACGCCCCACTTGAGGTACGTATTTAAGATTTGCTGTATTGCTTAAACGTTCATTGAGTCAGCTTCAATTGAGTTGTATGTTGAGTTGGTTGAGTGTTTGCCTTGAAATTGGTTGAGACTTAAGAGATCTTGGAAATACGGTCTTCGCCGCAGCGACGTTGACTTTGTAATTGCGGTGTCGGTTCTGTCAGTTTTTGTCAGGGAGACGGAATTGCTTCGCCGACGGCAACAGGATGGCATAAAAGTTTTCTTGAGGTTTCCAGAGAATTCTCCATAGGGGCAAAATGACCATTCCACCCCTAATTAGCAGGAAAAGTGGGGAGTAAAATATAAGAAAATTTCATGGAGAATAGGTTAGTGTGAGGGTGTGAATGTAATGAATCAAAGGATATAGATGGAATTTTTAAGAAAGAACAAGGGCAAAATGGGAAAGGAAGGTTATAATATGAGCTAAAAAGGGTTACGTGACATAAACCCTTCATTTTCATTCAGTTCCACCGCCATACCCATTCTCTAAATTCTCTCAATTTTCCTTCAAATTTTCCCAAGATTTCTAAGGAGTTTAAGAGAGCTTTTGGGTAATTTTAATAGAAATTTCATCTCAAGCATCCTAAGGTAAGGATTCTTGCTTTAGATGTGAGTTTTGCTTATGGTTATATTGAAGTCTTATATTGTTATTATTGTTCTTCTTGTTGTTTTAAGTTGAAGAGAGAAGACAAGACAACAAGGGGAAAGAAAAGTGGTAGAGAAGTCACTTCTTCACAAAGTAAGTAAATCCAACCAAGTTGAGATTTGAATAAGCTTTTGAGTAGAGATTGAGTAGAGATGTATGCATGTATAAGTATGTAGTATGCTTGATGAGAAATTTAGTTGAGATAAGTAGCTATTTTGTGGTTGTTGGATACACTTCATGTATGAGCAGTGTTTTAGTGTGTATGGAGAAGTGGAGATTTAGATGACGTTTTAGGAGATGTTGTGTAAACCTATTTGGAAGTGTTTTCTTTGACAAGGATTAGGGTTATATGAGGGAGTTTTCTCCCATTTTGGATGGCTAGAGAATGAAGTAGAGTGGTCATTAGAGTAGAGTTTTTATATGTACATGAGTTGTTTGATGAAAGGCCTAAGAGAAATATGAGTATGATTAGTCAACCTTAATTCTTGCAACATGGCATCTTGGCATCTCCTAATTGCATTAATGAGCATAGACCACCCATGTGCATTTACTTGTGTTTGGGTAATAGCTTGAGAGAGAGTAGAGACTTTTGAGTATAAGTTACATTATGAATACTAATTGGAAGAGAATGTTGAGAATAAGCAATTCTAATAGTAAAGAGAAAGAGAGATTAAGTACTAGAGAATAAAAGAGAGAAAAGAGAATAGAGTAGGTTGTGTGATGGGGAACCCGTGAGTAATCGGTAGAGTATTCCCGCATGTATGCCGCATTGAGAGAGTAGCATGAGTATGAGAGAAAGAAGTGGTGTAGCTCGTGAGAGTGCATGCGGATGAGGGCTATACCCAAACGTACCCGAGAGAGAGAGTTTATACACTCACATGGCCAAAGGGTTCCGAATCCATGCATAACCGAGTCCGATCGGCAAGAATGAGGAAGAAGTCACATAGAGCGGGAGCGAGTCCCAGCCATGCCTCCGGTAAGATGAGGTCGTGACTACTAAAAAGAGTTAGTAGAAAAGAGTTATTAGAAAGAGAAAATAGAGAGAAGTATAAGAGAGAGAGAGTAAATGAGAATTATAAGGAAAGAATTAGAGAGAGAGAGAGTTATGGGGATAGATGAGTAGGGGGTTTGCTTACTAAGCATTAGTTGTGTTCACCCCGTTGTTTTCCATGTTTTTGTAGGATCTAGGTGAGGACACAGTGGATGGGCGTCGACAAGCGAAGGGAAATGGCTACACTATCCACCTTGTTTTGATCCTTTGTACATGATACAACTTTTTGTAAAAGAATGTATATGTTCAATAAAAGAAAAATTTCAACCCAACTTATGCTATTTTATATGTATTTTATTATGTACATGTTTTATGAATATTTGAGTAGAAAGCGGCTATTGCATGCCTATTAGGCAAGATGACCAAGTCGCCTTTCACCAGACAAAGTGAAAGGGCTACTGAACTGTTATGCATCATCCATATTGATGTATGCGGTCCACTAACAATTGAAGCCAGAGGTGGATATTCATGCTTCATCACATTTACTGATGATTTCAGTAGATATGGTTATGTCTGCCTTATGAGACATAAATCTGAAGCCTTTGATAAATTCAAAGAATTCAGGAATGAAGTACAAAATATGTTGGGCAAAAGTATTAAAGCTCTTTGGTCGGATAGAAGAGGTGAATACTTGAGCTTAGGGTTTTTTTAATACCTAAAGGAATGTGGGATAGTATCACAACTCACCCCTCCGTATACACCCCAACACAATGAAGTTTCTAAGAGGAGGAATAAGACCTTACTTGGCATTGTTAGGTCCATGATGAGTTTTAGCGATCTAACTACATCATTCCGGGTTATGCCTAAGAAGCTACGACTCATGTACTGAACCATGTGTCGTCAAAGTCTGTAGATAAGACTCCACATGAACTATGGAGTGGGTGAAAGCCCAAGTTGTCTTATCTAAAGATTTGCAGTTTGGGAAGCTTATGTCAAGAAATTGACTTCGATCAAGTTGGGCCCAAAATCTTACAAATGTGTATTTGTGGGGTATCCTAAGGAGACCAAGGGATACTATTTCTACTACCTAGAAGAGCGTATATTTTTTGTCACTTGTACTTGTGTCTTCTTAGAAAAGGAATTTTTTCTAAGAAATACTAGTGGTAGAAAAGTAGAACTCAATGAAGTTCTACAACTACAAAATACATTAGATGAAGGGTGGGAAGATGTGCCACAAGAAGTGGTTGAACATCATGAGAAGGTTACTCCATAATCTGTGGATCAAAGTGAACCACCTCAAGTAGCATAGGAGCTATGTACGTCTAGAAGAGTACGTCATGAGCCCGAGAGATATGGTTTTCTCGTGACTTAACATGGTGACGTATTGGTCTACCAAGACAATCAACCAAGAACCTACGAAGACGCTATATCCGATCCAGATTCCATTAAATGGCTTGAAGCCATGAAATCTGAGATAGACTACATGTACCAGAACCGAGAACGGTCTTTGGTGGATCCACTTGAAGGGATAATATGGTGTGAATGGGTCTTCAAGAAGAAGACTGACATGGATGGCAAGGTGCATACCTATAAGGCACGACCGGTTGCCAAAGGTTTCAAACAAATTCATGGTATTAACTATGAAGAAACCTTTTCGCCGATTGCCATGATTAAGTCTATCCGGATTATGCTTGCAATTGCTGCATATCATGACTATGAGATTTGGTAAATGGATGTCAAAATAGGTTTTCCTGAATGAAAACATTGAAGAAGATATGTATATGACACAATCCGATGGTTTCGTTCTTGATGGATAAGCTGATAAGATATGCAAGTTGTAGAGGTCCATTTATGGACACAAGTAAGCTTCAAGGAATGTATCAAGACTATGGTGGATCGATTGGTGTAGTTTGACACTAGCCCAACGTAGTTCTATTCAAAGCTGTCAATACGGCAGTGATTTGCTGCATCAAGGAATGTATTAAGACTATGGTGGATCGATAGAGGATTCATCACTCCTGGGTATGAGGGAAGTTATCTTATGGCGCAATTCAGTAAATGGCAATTACACTAAAACTATGGCCACAGTGGGATTGAGTTGTTGCTCTATCCAGTTTATTATTCCGATCATTGGTCTAGTAACTGAATACATACATATCGAGAGTAGCTAAGGTTGACACTATTTCTGTGCCTTGGTCTCGATAAGATAACAACTGATGAAATGATTGGATTTTATGGTAACCATATCGTCGATAGGTAGCTGCTTCGCTAAATCTGAATCTATCGGGTGGCCATGATGCCTTGCTAGGGGTCAATCTTGGTCTGTGAGTAGTGAGACGATTAATTAGTGTTAATCACGATACTACACACTACCGGTATAATACGGAGCCTATGGATCACACACATAGAAGTTAATTTAAGAACCAGTTTATAAGAAGGGTGTTTTCGTCTTTTTAGGTGAAAGGGTATTTTGTGCAATTAAATTTGCTGAGGTTGTAGCCTTTATTTAATTTGATATTAAAATTAAATAAGTGAGATTATATTTAAATATGTGTACGCATATATGTAAATGAATTATTGTTATTGTTAAATGTTAATATATTTTACATATATTAATTGAATTTAATTTAATTGAAATAATAAAAATAAAAATAAAAATATCTAAATGGGGCTGTTTGGACATAGGGGCTGTTTGGGTTGGTGCCCAAGCCTATTCCATGATGGAATAGGGCATTGTGTGCACTATATAAGTGCAAGCTTTTGTGAAATAAAATAACAATTCATTCAATCACTTCTGATTAAAATTTTTAGGCCCCTTTTCTCTCTTCCCACGCCACTTCACATTTGGTTGAATCAAATATTACATTTGATTTTTGTTCTTGGTTCTTAAGGCTAAAGAGGATCTAGCAAATCCCTCTTTAGCTCTTTGGATTATTTTTGTGTGGACTATCGCTGGTTCGATCCTACCCTTGGATAGGTAGTGAAACCCATTCAGAGACAAGTTGGAGGAGCCTCTAAACGTGCGTATGATTTCTTAACTCTAAACTGATTTTTCTACAAATTCTGATTTAATGTATAAACTGAAAATATGTGCCTTGATCTTGGTTCTAAGGAACAATGTAACGCCCCACTCGAGGTACGTAGCTATTGTCTCTTACTTTACTCTTGTTGACTTGGAATATTGTTAATATGGTTTGGTTGGCCCTTGATTGAATGGATGCTTTGGTTTGGTTGAGTGGTTGCCCTGAAAATTGTAGAGACTTGGTGGAATTTTGGGGTTACTGTCTTCACCGGAGCGAAGAAGAATCGTCGCTGCGGCGATGAGGCCCTGCAACCCACAGTGTAGGTTCTGTGAAGTTTCGCTGGGGCGACGAGCCTAACAAAAAGTGTAATGAAGTTTCTAAATAATTCTTCCTTTGGGGCACAATGACCATTCTACTACTAATTAGCAAGAAAAGTGGGGAGTGAAATGTAAGGAAATTGCATGGAGAATAGTTTAATTGGGGGTGCTTTTGTAAAGAATTAAAAGGGCAAAAATTGGAATTATTAAGAAAGAGAAGGGTAAAATGGGGAAGAATGGAGAAAATATGAGATAAAAAGGGTCTAACTTTAGAAACCCATTCATTCATCTTCTTCCACTGCCTCTTTGCATTCTCCATTTCCTCTCAATTTCTCCTTCAAGCTTTTAAGGATTTTGAAGGGTTTTTAGTTAGATCTTGGTGGAGAATTGATCTAAGTCATCCTAAGGTAAGATCTCTTACTCTAGATGTGAATTTTACCTATAAAGGTGATGAGGTCTTAATGTGTTATTGTTTTAAGGTGTAGAGAAAAGTCTTCTACCAAAGGAAAAGATAAGTGTTAGTGGAATCACATCATCACAAGGTAAGTAAATCCTAACCTAAGTTGAGATTTGAGAATTCTCTTGAGTAGAGATTTAGTAGAAATGAGGTATGCCATGTTATATGTATGTTCTTGAAAAATTGAGTAGAGATATATGTCTACTTGTTGAGAAAATAAGTTGAGAGTGAGTATTCATATTGTGTTGTTCGGTATATTTTCTTTATAAGAAGTGTTGATGTGTTATGAGTTGAGATGAAGTTAAATGAGATTGAATATATATTTTGGGAGTGTTCTTCTGTGATGGGGGTTATGCCCATGGAAGGGAGTTTATTCCCATTTTTGGATGGTTAAAAAGAGAAATAGAGTTGTAGTTAGAGAAGAGTTCTTATATGCATATGAGTTGTTTGATGAAATGCCTAAGAGAAGCATGAGAATGATTTATGAACCTTACTTATTGGAACATTGCATATTGGCATTTCCTAAGTGCATTAATGAGCATGAACCATCCATATGTATTAATTGTGCATTGAGAAGTAGCTTAAGAAAGAATTGAGAAAGAGTAGAAAATTACTCTAAGAGTTAAGCTATATTATGATGAGTATCTAGAGAAAGAGTAGAGACCTTGTGCACAAGCTACTCTAAGAGCTAAAGAAGATAATAGAGTAAGTTGTGCGATAGGGGACCCGTGAGTGATGAGTAGAGTCACGAGAGTGGGTGCTTTGTGATCCCCAGCCGTGCCTCCGGTAAGATGGGGCCATGACCGTCACGTAGAGTGGAACATGAGATTCCAACCGTGCCCTCGGTAAGAAAGGGCCGTGACATTCAAGAGATATAGAGAAAGAATGTACACTCACATGGCCAAGGGTTCCGAATCCATGCATGACCAAATCCGATCGGTAGAGAAATGAGTAGAAGTCACGTAGAGTGGTAGCGCCCAGTCGTGCCTCCGGTCAAATGAGGCCGTGACATTTCAGTGAGTAAGAATGAGAAACAAAGGAATAGAAAGAACAGGAAAAAGAAAAAGAGTAAAGTCACGAAGAGCGGGTTGAGTTCCCGCCGTGCCTCCAGGTAAGATGAGGTCGTGGCATACACCAGAGGGTGTATAGCAAAGAATATGAGAAATAGAAACAGAAATAGAAACAGAACAGAGATGAGAAAAGAATAGTGTAAGGAAAGAATTTAGAGAAAGTGTTATGGGGATACACAAGTAGAGGATTTACTTACTGAGCATTAGTTGTGCTCACCCCGTTGTTTCTATGCTTTTGCAGGTTCCAGGTGAGTACGCAGCCAGATGGACGTCAACGAGCGAGGGGGAGTAGTTACACTGTCCACCACACTTTTGAGAACTTTTGTAAATGATACTAACTTTATGTAAAGAATATGTATATTAAATGAAAGAAAACTTTTGGGCCCAACTATTTTTATTAATGTACCTTTATTTTATTGTATGTGTTTTTATGAGTATAGTAGTATAAAGCAACTATTACATTTTTGGTATCAGTATAATACAGCTATTACAAACGATCTATGTTATGTATAATTTTTGTTTTCCGCTGCCATGACTTGATCGTTTCCTAGCAGAGGTATCAGAGCCTAGGGTACCAGATTTTATAGTTTAATGTATGGTTGATTACATGTATTTGATTGACAACATGTCGCCTTGATGAATCTGCACAAAATCTGCCTTGAAAGCATGTTTTAAGAAATCAATTTAAATGATTAATTTAATTTGTTGATGATCTACAAGTTTGGTATAATGGGATATCGATTTTTTTTTTAAATTAGAAGTTTAGATTGATTGCAAAATCCATTTGGCATATTTTTGGTGGCTACTTGAACTGATCAGATGCTACAGATTAGTGTACACTCGTCGCGGCGATCGTTATTTGGCATACTCGCTAATTGAAAAATTAGCACTCGCCGCAGCGATATAACCCATTGTCGTGGCGATCATCCTTAGTGCAAGCGTTAATTGAATATCAGCTCTTGCGACGGCGATATAACTCTTCACCGTGGCTATCGCAGTCTAAGGTGCGCATTGACCAAAAACAGCGCTCGCTGCGATGATATAACCCATTGCCGCGACGATCGCATGTGGTGCATGTACGCGACACAAATCAGTGCATGATGTGGTGATCTAATCTATCACTATAGTAAGCGCTTTTTTGAGTGCATGGGGGCCAAAGTGAAAAGTTTCAAAACTTTTGGATCAAATTGTAGATCTGCAAATTGTCAGGGGGTAATTTAATTAACCCACCAATTCAAAAACTGATTGTTTTTGGAAATGCATGCCATGTACTTGTTTGTATATTGCATGGTGCCTGGTACATGAGTCTTAGACCTATGGTGAATGTTTTAAAAATTTTGGGTATGTATGGTTGTACTTTATTAAATAGGGTCTGCGTGTCTTGCCTTTCTCCCCTTCTCGATGAACATTCTTTTCTCACCTCATTCCCCTCGAATGTAAATCGAGGTTTCTAAATTTATTGATGTAAAGAATTTTGTATAATTATCCCCACTATAAATTTAGAATGACGTTTTTGTAATGTACTTGAAGACGGATCAAGGAAGAGACAATCATACTTGAAGACTCAAGATTTTATTACAGGACCCCTAGGTGACCTACCGATTCCTCTAGGCTCGAGGAAATCGGTTTTAGTTGGGTCATGTACTAGCAAGTTTTAATATTTTGTTTAGAATGCATGCTAAGGTTGAATGTTTAATAACATCCCAAACAATGTCATTCTAACAAAGATAATGATCTGGTATGACATTAAATAATAACCTCTCAATTAAAGTATATTAAGTCACGTATGCCTTCTATCACCACAGTTTTAATCAAATCACTGTTCGTTAGAACCTTGTTGGCCAAAGCGAAGGGTACACTTCTACTAATGGGAGGTTAAAATTCATTAGAGTTTTCCTTAATGGTGATGGGTTGACTTAAAATGACAGTTTTACTTGTTTGCCAAAGTGAAGGTTGGAAAACACGTCATAGGCATACTACAGAAGTACACACATTGAGTGTATATGGTGACATGTAGTGTCCACTTTACTGATACTAAGAATCACACTTTAGGACAATGGCTAGGCCATTGGATTGTGTGATTGGCTTGTTGGCTTCTTCACATTAGAGGTTGATAGTGGGAGCTATCAACTGGTGTGGATTAAGTTTGTTGGCCTACCTAATGAACTCATTTTGACTTGTTTGCCAAAGCTACGGTTTAAATGGGCCAGATGGGATCTCAGTCCACTAGGAAAGCCAATGGGCTTTCCCGAGTTAATAGTGAGGGCTATTGACTTGATGAAAATAGTGGAGCATCGTTTAATAAAAGACCATATTAAACAATAATGAACTTTATAATGACTTTTTCTTTTCTGCATTCACCAAAATGAGCATTATGAACCTACGACCAATAATCGAGAAAGAAAATAGGTTGGATGGATCCAATTTCTCAGATTGGTATCGTAATCTTCGGATTATACTTAAGTCGGAAAAGAAATTGTATATCCTTGAAAAGCCATACATGGCTGAGCTTGATCCTGATGCCACCCAGAAAGTAAAGGACACTTATCAAAAGTTCCTTGATGATGTTGATGGCGTTCAATGCTTGATGTTAGCATCGATGACACCAGTGTTGCAAAAGCAGCATTAGAATATGGACGCTGCTGCCATTATTCTACACCTCAAGGAGCTTTTCAAAAGGAATGCTCGACATGAGAGGTGCAAGGTGTCAAAAGCACTGTTTGGAAGTCGTCTGACTAAGGGAGCCCAAGTTGGCCCTCATGTGCTCAAGATGATCAAGCACATAGAGAGGCTTGAGACTTTGGAATTTGAGTTGGATGCAGAATTACAAATAGATTTGAGTCTACAATCCTTGCCTGACTCTTATGCATCGTTCATAATGAACTTCAATATGAATACAATGGTGAAAACCCTGTCGAAGCTTTTGAACATGTTGTGGACTACAGAGCAAGACTTGAAGAAGTCTAAGCCTATTTTACTGGTAACTGCCAGTAAAGGAAAGGGTAATGGCAAAGGTAAAGCCAAGGCCAAACCCAAGCCCTAAGCCCAAAGGACAGGGTGCTCTTGGGCCTGAGAGTGGCATAGGAAAGGGCGAGAAAGTAGTCTGCTTCTATTATGGAAACCTTGGCCACTGGAGGAAACACTGCAAGGCTTTCCTCGAAAGCAAGAAGAAGTCAGATGCTTTGACTTCAGGTATACTTATGATTGACATTAACTTCTCTCCCTCAACATCTTGGGTCATTGACACAGGATGTGGTACTCACATTTGTACTGATGTGCAGGGGCTAAGGTAGAGTAGAGTGCTCGCCAAGGGAGAGGTGGACCAACGAGTTGGAAATGGAGCACATGTGGCTGCAGTGGCTGTAGGGACTTACTGTTTATCTTTGCCTATGGGCTTGTTGTTGGAACTACATAACTGTTATTACGTACTTTCTATTTCTAGAAATATTATTTCAGTATCCGCTTTAGATAACATAGGGTATCATTTTGAGATATCTAATGGATTGTTGTCCTTTAGTTTGAATGGTATTCTATTTGGAATTGCAAGGTTATATAACGGGTTATATGTTCTTGATTTAAACAATAAGGATATTCTCAATGTTGAAACCAGGAAATCTAAACATAGCGATAAAAACCAGACATACCTCTGGCATTGTAGATTGGGTCATGTTAATAAAACCCGCATTGCAGAACTTCAAATGGATGAAGTTTTGGACCCTTTTGACTTTCAGTCATCTGAGGTATGTGAGTCATGCCTGTTAGGCAAGATGACCAAGTCTCCTTTCACAGGACAAGGTGAATGTTAGAGTAGATGCCTTAGAGCCAATCAATTATTGTACAATTGACTCTTTGTAATAATGTTCATTAATCAATAATAAAAAACATTTTATTCTATATCGCGTAAATCATTATTATTGCAATATGTATTGATATATGTCCTTAGAATGGTAGAACCGTTACGAGGGTATCAAGTGTTTCAAATCTTGATAGTGAGAACCCTATGAGCACATATGGTGGCCATTCTAGAAACGTCCGTAGCCCCAGTATTATTTTGAAGTAAGGGCACAGATAATACGGTAAGGCTATCATAGTGTTGAATGACCCTATCGAAAGGCAGTGACTGATCTCACTTGTCAAGGTTGTTTGGTGACAACCTGGTGCAACACATAGGTGCTTGTTCTAGGTGGATATACCACAACAAGTTCACTGGACTGACCCACCAGAGGATTCCATATGGATGGTAACCCTAGTGTCTATGGAACAAATCCTCTAACGAATGGTGGTGCATGTGATCCTTAGACTTGAGATCACCAGAGCTCCTTATGCACCGATTGGTGTAGTTTGATATTAGCCTAACGCAGTTCTATTCAGAGCTGTCAATATGGTGGTGATTGGCTGTATCAAGGAGTGTATCAAGACTATGGTGGATAGACAGAGGATTCATCACTCTCGGGTACGGGAGAAGTTATCTCACGGCGCAATTCAGTAAATGGCAATGACACTAAAACTATGGCCACAGTGGGATTAAGCTGTTGTTCTATCCAGTTTATAATACAGGTTATTGGTCTAGAAACTGAATACATAATATCGAGAGTAACCGAAGGTTGACACTATTTCTATGCCTTTGTCTCGTTGAGATAACGTATGATGAAATGATCGAATTGTACGGTAACCATATCATTGATAGGTAGCTACTTTGCTGAATCCGAATCTATCGGATGGCCATGATGCCTTGCTAGGGGCCAATCTTGGTCTGTGTATTAGTGAGACATTAATTGGTGTTAATCGCATTACTATACACTACTGATATGGTGAGGAGCCTATGGGTCATACACATAAAAGAAGATAATTTAAGACTCAGAAAGAAAGAAGGGTGTTTTCGTCTTTTTAGGCGAAAGGGTATTTTGGTAATTTCACAGTGCAATTAAATTTACTGAGGTCGTAGCCTTTTACTTAATTTGTTGAAAAATTAAATAAGTGAAATTACGTTTAAATATGTGTTCGCATATATTTAAATAAATTATCATGATTGTTAAATGTTAATATATATATTAATTGATTTTAATTGAGATAATGATGAATTAAAATAAATATCTAATTGGGAGTGTTTGGAAACATGGGGTGTTTGGGTTAGAGCCCAAGCTTATTCCATATGGGAATAGGGCAATTAAAATATTACTATAAAAGAAAAGCTTTAGTTGAAAAAGGTTAAGTTTTTCATTTATCACTATTTCATTGAAAAAAAGGAAAAACATAGCCCCCAAATCTCTCCCACGCCAGCTTTGGTTTTGCCTAAAATCAAATACATTTCATATTTTCCTTTGTTCTTTAGGCTAAGGAGGATCTAGCAAATCCCTCCTTAGTTCCTTGCGATTTTCTTCGTGTAGACTTCATTGGTTTGATCCTACACTTGGGTCGGTAGCAAAATACATTCAAAGACAACTTGGAGGAGCCTCCAAACGTGGGCATGGTTTCTAAACTTTAAACTAATTTTTCTGCAGATTCTTATAATGTATAAACTGTGATTTTTGTACCCGGATCTTGGTTCCATGGAACGATTCATGTAGTTTATGTTTTTGTTTTCCACTGCGTAACTGGGTCGTTCTCTAACAGTGGTATCAGAGCCTCGGGTATCAAATTTTTACAGTTTATTGTATGAACTATAACATGTATTTTGTTGATAACATGTTATTTTTGAAAAATCTGCAAAATCTACTTATGGATGAATGATTCAAAAGATAAATTGGTTTAATAATGTGTTGATGGATGTTATATTGGTTGGTTGATGTCCTGGTTGAATGTGTGTGCGTTCGATTTGATTTGGATTCGTGTTATTACACAAAAAACTGCAAAAATGCAAATTGTTCATATTAGGGATTTCCAGATTTCACCGCGGCGAAGATAAAAACTTCGTCGCGCCGACGTGGCTGCTACCCCAATTTTGTGCTTTTTGCGAATGGATCGAAATGCAGTTTTTAATAACCTATAAAGCCAATGATCATTCTGCACAATTAAGAGGGTAATTAATAAATAACCCACTTGATTCAAAAATTGATTGTTTTTGAAATGAATGCTTATGTACTTGTTTGTATATTGCATGGTGCACGGTACATGAGCCTTATGACCTATGGTGAATGTTCTAAATTATTTTTGGGTATGTATCATCGTAAATTATTAAATAGGGCCTGCGTGTCCTGCCTTTCTCATCTTCTCAATGTACATTCTCTTCTCATCTCATTCCCGTCGAATGTAAATCGAGGTTTCTAAATTTGTTGATGTAAAATTAGTTTAAGATTAATTTTATTGTACATTTAGAATGATGTTTTTGTAATGTACTTGAAGACGGAACAAAGGACTAGGCAACCATACTTGAAGACTCAAGATGTTTAGTACAGGACCCCTAGGTGACCCACCGATTCCTCTAGGCTCGAGGAAATCTGTTTTAGTTTGGCCATGTACTAGCACATTTTAATATTGTGTTTAGAATGCATGCTAAGGTTGAATGTTGAATAACAGGCCAAACAGTGTCATTCTAACAAAGATAATAATCTAGTGAGACATTAAATAACAAACCCTTAATTAAAGTATATTAAGTCACGTAAGCCTTCCATCACCATGGTTTTAATCAAACCACTGTTCGTCGAAACCTTGTTCGCCAAAGCGAAGGGTACACTTCTACCAGTGGGAGGTTAAAATTCATTGGAGTTTTCCTTAATGGCGATGGGTCGACTTAAAATGACGGTTTTGGTTGTTCACCAAAGCGAAGGTTGATAAACACGTCATAGGCATAGTAGAGCAGTACACATAATGTGTGTACGTGGTGACATGTAGTGTCCACTCTCCTGATACTAAGAATCACACTTGAGGACAATGGTTGGAGCCATTGGATTGTGTGATTGGCTTGTTGGCTTTTTCACATTTGAGGTTGATAGTAGGAGCTATCAATTGGTGTGGATTAAGTTTGTTGGCCGACCTAATCAACTCATTTTGGCTTGTTCACCAAAGCAAAGGTTTGAAATGGACTGGATGGGATCTCGGTCCACTAGGAAAGTTAACGGGCTTTCCCAAGTTAATAGTGAGGGCTATTGACTTGAGTAAAATAGTGGGAGCATCGTTTAATAAAACACCATATTAAATAATAATGAACTTTATAATGACTTTATTTTTCTGCAATTGTAGATTCACCAAAATGAGCATTATGAACCTGCGACCGATAATCAAGAAAGAAAACAGGTTGGATGGATCCAATTTCTTAGACTGGTATCATAATCTTCGGATTATACTCAAGTCAGAAAAGAAATTGTATATCCTTGAAAAGCCATACATGGCTGAGCTTGATCCTGATGCCACTCAGGAAGTTAAGGATACTTATCAAAAGTTCCTTGATGATGCTGATAGCGTTCAATGCTTGATGTTAGCATCGATGACACCTATGCTGCAAAAGCAACATAAGAATATGGATGCTTCTTCCATTATTCTACACCTCAAAGAGCTTTTTGAAACAAATGCTCAACATGAGAGGTACAAGGTGTCGAAAGCACTGTTTGGGAATCGTCTGACTGAGGGAGCCCAAGTTGGTCCTCATGTGCTTAAGATGATCGAGCACATAGAGAGGCTTGAGACTTTGGGATATGGCTTGGATGCAGAATTACAAATGGATTTAATTCTGTAATCCTTGCCTGACTCTTATGCTCCGTTCATAATGAATTTCAATATAAGCATGATGGAGAAAACCTTGTCAGAACTTTTGAACATGCTGAAGACTGCAGAGCGGGACTTGAAAAAGTCCAAGCCTGTTTTACTGGTTGCTGCCAATAAAGCAAAAGGTAACGGTAAGGGTAAGGGTAAGGCCAAGGCCAAGGCCAAACCCAAGCCCAAGCCCAAGCCCAAAGGATAGGTTGGTCTTAGGCCTAAGAGTAGCATAGGGAAGGGCAAGGTAGTTAGATTCTTTTGTGGCAAGCTTGGCCACTAGAGGAAACACTACAAGGCTTTCCTCACAAGCAAGAAGAAGTCAGATGCTATGACTTCAGGTATTTTTATGATTGAGATTAATTTCTCTCCCTCAACATCTTGGGTCATTGACACAGGATGTGGTACTCACATTTGTACTGATGTGCAGGGACTAAGGCAGAGTAGAGTGCTCGCCAAGGGAGAGGTGGACCTACGAATTGGAAATAGAGCACATGTGGCTGCATTGGCTGTAGGGACTTACTGTTTATCTTTGCCTACCGGCTTGTTATTGGAACTACATAACTGTTATCATGTACCTTCTATTTCTAGAAATATTATTTCAGTATCCGCTTTGGATAATATAGGGTATCATTTTGAGATATCTAATAGATTGTTATCTTTTAGTTTGAATGGTATTCTATTTGGAATTGCAAGGTTATATAATGGATTATATGTTCTTGATTTAAACAATAAAGATATTCTCAACATTGAAACCAAGAAAGCTAAACATAGCGATCAAAACCAGACATATTTCTGGCTCTGTAGATTGTGTCATGTTAATAAGACTCGCATTGCAAAACTTCAAAGGGATGGAGTTTTGGACCCTTTTGACTTTCAGTCATTTGAGGTATGCGAGCCATGCCTGTTAGGCCAGAGGTGCATATTCATACTTCATCACATTTATTTATAATTTCAGTAGATATGGTTATGTCTACCTTATGAGACATAAATCTGAAACCTTTGATAAATTCAAGGAATTCAGGAAAGAAGTACAAAATATGTTGGCCAAAAGTATTAAAACTCTTTGGTTGGATCGAGAAGGTGAATACTTAAGCTCAGGGTTTTTAGAGTACCTGAAGGAATGTGGGATAGTATCAAAACTCACCCCTCCTTATACACCCCAACACAATGGAGTGTCAAAAAGGAGGAACAGGACCTTACTTGACATGGTTAGGTCTATGATGAGTTTTAGTGATTTACCTGTATCGTTCTGGGGTTATGCCCTAGAGACTGCGACTCACGTTTTTAACCGTGCATCGTCAAAGTTTGTAGATAAGACTCCATATGAGCTATGGAGTGGGTGAAAGCCCAACTTGTCTTATCTAAGAATTTAGGGTTGCGAAGCTTATGTTAAGAAATTTACTTCGAACAAGCTGAGCCCAAAATCCTATAAATGTATATTTGAAGGGTATCCAAAGGAGACCAAAGGATACTATTTCTACCACCCAAAAGAGCGCAAAATCTTTGTTGCTCGATCTGGTGTCTTCCTAGAAAAGGAATATTTTCTATGAAGTACTAGTGGGAAGAAAAGTAGAACTTGATGAAGTTATAGAACTATAAGATATACTAGACGAAGGACGAGATGATGTGCCACAGGAAGTGGTTGAGCATCATGAGGAGGTTACTCCACAACTTGTGGATCAAAGTGAACCACCTTAGGTAGCACAAGAGCTACGTAGATTTGGGAGAGTATGCCATGAGCCCGAGAGATACGGTTATCTCGTGACTCAACATGGTGACGTACTAGTCTACCAGGACGATGAACCCAAAACCTATGAAGACGCTATATCGGATCCATATTCCATTAAATGGCTTGAAGCCATGAAATCTGAGATGGAATCCATGTACCAGAACCAAGTGTGGTCTCTAGTGGAACCACCTAAAGGGGTAAAACCCATAGGGTGTAAATGGGTTTTCAAGAAGAAGACTGACATGGATGGCAAGGTGCATACTTATAAAGCACGACTAGTTGCCAAAGGTTTCAAACAAATTCATGGTATTGACTATGAAGAAACCTTTTTGTCGGTTGCCATGATTAAACCCATCCAGATTATGCTTGCGATTACTGCTTATTATGACTATGAGATTTGGCAAATGGATTGTAATGCTTTTTTTCTAGCTAGTATACTCGTAAAATCATCACTAAAACTCATTAAAAATATATATAAGAAAATGCACACACACACACACACACACACACACACACACACACACACACACACACATATATATATATATATATATATATATAATAAAGTATGGGCCCGTATTTAATTTTTCTTTATATACAAATATTTACAAAATGTTCTCAAAAATAGCAACTTGACAGTGTAGCCTGACCCTTCCACTGTGTGACGCTCCGAGCGACCGCAACTCACCTATTACCTGTAAAACATTAAAAACAACGGAGTGAGCACTAATGGCTCAGTAAGTAAACCCACTATGCTACCCTTATGTCTCTCTGTTGCTTAAGATTCCAACTTTTCTTTCCTTACATCACATTTCCCGATTATTCTCTATTCTTTCCCTGTTCTTCTCTCTGTTCTTTCTCTATTCTTTCTTTGTTCTTCTCTCTGTTCTTTCTCTACTCTTTCTCTATTTTACTATCTGTTTTCTAAATTTTTCACTACCCATGATAATGAGCATGGTATTATGCATATTCATGATGCAAATGCACAAATGCATAAATTATGCACTTTCTTTTCTATTTTTCTTATTATGTTTTCTTTCTTTCTTTCTTTCTTTCTTTTCTAGTCTTTCTTTCTATTCTTTCTTTCTATTTTTTTTTTCTTTCTTTTCATTCTTTTCTATTCTTGTGAATCAGACTCGATTGAGGCATGGATTTGGAGCCTTGGCCATGTGAGTGAATTCTCTAATTCTGGATACAGTCCTCATCCACATACACTTCTAATAGACTTTACATTTTTTCTTTCTGAATTCTGAGGCCGCTCACTAAAGGCGGCGTGCATGTGGGACTATGTCACTCACGGCTCCCCATCGCAACAACCTTCTCTTCTTTTTATCCTTTTTACACTTCTTTAAGAAAAATTCAGATTTGAATATCTTTAATATTCTCATTTCTTTCTATTTTCTCTTTAACATATTTTAGGGCATTTTCATGCTCTTATGAATATGTATGCATGTAGATGGTTTCATGCTTATAATTCTTTCTAACTTCACATATTTAAATGCAATTATGCATTATGGAAAGCAAACATGTCCTTCTCTACCATCAACAAACACATCCCAAGGTAACACATAATCATACTCATACATGCACTTCTCCTTGGCATTTCATCAAACAATTCATGTGCACAAATCAACACTAATTTGGCTACACTTTTATCTCTATTTTAGGCCACCAAAAATTTGGAATGAACTCCTCCATAATTAACACCAAATCTGCCCAAAATACACACTTCAAAATTTTCACTTCAATTCTTCCAAATCTCATCCAAACATTCATCAAATAACAACTGCACCAACACAACTTCTCATGGATAGGTTCTAATCATTATTCAACACCAAATCCATCAACAATTCTACATATAACACATATATATGCAAAAAGAAAGAAAGTTCTCTACACAACATAACTTAAATCATACTTAGGGTAGGATTTACTTACCTTTGATATGAGCAAATTCAACCCTTTAAGAATCTCCTTTGATCAAACTCTCTTCCTCTTAAATCCTATGAGCATAAACCATCAAAATCAACACTTTAAAAACTAAAATTCACTTCTTAGTGCAAGGATCTTACCTATAGAAGCTTAAGATTGAAAATCCACTAAAAAAACACCAAAAACCTTTGAATTTCCTTTGAAGAAGAATTGAAGAATTTGAGAGAATATGGAGGTGAAAGTGGCGTGCAAATGGGTAAGAGTGGCTAGGGTTTCACTCTTCAATTTGATATAACATAAAAATTATATATAGTTTCCCATTTTGCCCTTGCACTTTCTTTAAAATTTCATCTATGTCCCTTAGTTAATTACCATAATGCCCTCATTTTTATTGCATTCTCCATGAAATTCTATCTCTTTTCACTCCCCACAATTTCAACTAATTTTGAGTGAAAAGACCATTTTACCCTTAATGCAAGTTTAAGGCATTTTCTTCACATTTTCCTTAAAATAACCTTAGCAAAAATCAACTAAAGGCATAAGAACATAAATTAAATTACGTACCTCCATGTGGGCGTTACATGGATGTCAAAACAGTTTTCCTGAATGAAAAGCTGATAGGGTATGCAAGTTGCAGAGATCCATTTATGGACTCAAGCAAGCTTCAAGGAGCTGGAACATTCGTTTTGATGAAAAGGTAAAAGAATTCAGTTTTATCAAGAACGAAGATGAGCCTTGTGTTTACAAGAAAGTGAGTGAGAGTGCAGTGGCATTCCTAGTGTTGTATGTCGATGACAAACTTCTAATCGGAAATGATATACCGAGCTTGCAGTCGATAAAGAATTGGTTATCCAAGTGCTTCTCCATTAAGGACTTAGGGGAAGCAACCTACATCCTTGGAATAAAGATCTATCGTGATAGATCACGTAGGTTGCTTGGCCTAAGTCAGAGTGCATATATTGACAAAGTACTGAAAAGATTCAGTATGGAAGAATCCAAGAAGGGATTTCTTCTGATGTCACATGATGTTTATCTCTCTAAGGAATTATGTCCTAGAACACAAGATGAGAGAGATAGGATGAAAAGGATCCCATATGCATTAGCAATTGGATCCATCATGAATGTCATGCTATGTACTCGGATTGATGTCTCATGTGCTTTAAGCACTTGTAGTAGATATCAATCGGATCCGTGAGCGTCACTGGATGGCTGTCAAGAATATTCGTAAATACCTGAAGAGGACTAAGGATATGTTCTTGGTTTATGGAGGGGAAGATGAGCTCACTGTAAGAGGATACAATAATGCTAGTTTCCAAACGGACAAAGATGATTATCGATCACAATCAGGGTTTGTATTTTGTCTCAATGGCAGTGCAGTGAGCCGGAATAGCTCCAAGAAAAGCACTGTAGCGGACTCTACAGTGGAGGATAAGTATATTACATTGTCAGATGTGGCCAAAGAGGCAGTCTGGATTAAGAAGTTTGCCATTGAACTTGGTGTGGTTCCCACGATTTTTGATCCAATAGACATCTATTGTGCCAACAATGGAGCAATTGCTCAAGCCAGGGAACCACGGTCTCATCAGAAGTCTAGACACATACTCAGATGATTCCATCTCATCAGAGAAATAGTTGAGAGAAAAGATATGCAAATCAGTAAAGTGCATACTGACGACAATCTCACAGATCCACTGACAAAGCCTCTATCGTAGCAAAAGCATGAAAGGTACTTGAGATCATTTGGTATTAAATACATGAATGATTGGCTGTAGTGCAAGTGGGAGATTGTTAGAGTGGGTGCCTTAGAGCCAATCAATTATTGTAGAATTGACTCTTTGTAATAATGTTCATTGATCCATAAAAAGGCATTTTATTCTATATTGCATAAATCATTATTGTATGTATTGATATATGTCCTTAGAATGGTAGAACCATGACGAGGGTATCAAGTGTTTCAAATCTTGATAGCGAGAACCCTATGAGTGCATATGGTGGCCATTCTAGAAACGTCCGATAGCCCTAGTATTATTCTGAAGTAAAGGCATAGATAATACGGTAAGACTATCATAGTATCGAACGACTGTGTCGAAAGGCAGTGACTGATCTCACTTGTGAAAGTTGTTTGGTGACAATCTAGTGCAACAGATAGGTGCTTGCTGTAGGCAAGTTCACTGGACTGACCCACTAGAGATTCCATATGGATGGTAACCCCAATGTCTATGGAACAAATCCTCTAACAAATGGTGGTGCATGTGATCCTTAGACTTGAGATCACCGGAGTGCCTTATGCACCGATTGGTGTAGTTTGACACTAGCCCAACGCAGTTCTATTCAGAGCTGTCAATACGGTAGTGATTGGCTACATCAAGGACTGTATCAAGACTATGGTGGATCGATAGAGGATTCATCACTCCCAGGTACGGGGGAAGTTATCTCACGGGGCAATTCAGCAAATGGCAATGACACTAAAACTGTGAGCACAGTGGGATTGAGTTGTTGCTCTATCCAATTTATTATTTCGGTCATTGTTCTAGTAACTGAATCATACATATCGAGAGTAGCTGAGGTTGACACTATTTCCGTGCCTTGGTCTCGATGAGATAATAGATGATGAAAGGATTGGATTGTACGGTAACCATATCGTTGACAGGTAGCTACTTCATTGAATCCAAATCTATTGGGTGGCCATGATGCCTTGCTAGGGGCCAATCTTGGTCTGTGTGTAATGAGATGATTAGTTGGTGTTAATCGCGATACTACACACTACCGGTATGATAAGGAGCTTACAGGTCACACAAATAGAAGATAATTTAAGAACCCGTTTATAAGAAGGGCGTTTTCATCTTTTTAGGCGAAAATGTATTTTGGTAATCTCACAGTGCAATTAAATTTGCTGAGGTTGTAGCCTTTATTTAATTTGATATTAAAATTAAATAAGTGAGATTATATTTAAATATGTGTAAGCATATATTTAAATGAATTATTGTTATTCTTAAATGTTAATATATTTCACATATATTAATTGAAATAATAATAATAATAATAAAAATATCTAAATGGGGCTCTTTGGACATAGGGGCTTTTTGGGTTGGTGCCCAAGCCTATTCCAAGATGGAATAAGGCATTGTGTGCACTATATAAGTGCAAGCTTTTGTGAAATAAAATAACAATTCATTCAATCACTTTTGAATAAAAATTCCAGCCCCCTTTTCTCTCTTCCCACGCCACTTCACATTTGGTTGAATCAAATATTACATTTGATTCTTGTTCTTGGTTCTTAAGGCTAAAGAGGATCTAGCAAATCCCTCTTTAGCTCTTTGGATTATTTTCGTGTGGACTACTGCTGGTTCAATCCTATCCTTGGATCAGTAGCGCAAGCCATTCAAAGACAAGTTGGAGGAGCCTCCAAACGTGCGTATGATTTCTTAACTCTAAACTGATTTTTCTGCATATTCTGGTTTAATGTATAAACTAAAAAATTTGTGCCATGATCTTGGTTCTAAGGAACGATCTGTGTTATATATAATTTTTGTTTTCCGCTGCCATGACTTGATCGTTTCCTAACACTATTTCTATACCTCAGCCTCAATGAGACAATAGATGATGAGAGGATTTGATTGCACAGTAACCATATTGTTGATAGTGTTGAGTGGTGAAAATGCAGAATTATTTTGTGATTTAGGGGTGAAATTGTAAGGAATTCAAGGTTTAATACATTATTTAGGATCAATTTTCCTTATTTGTTTTGTTATCTTCCAGAATCACGGGTTTTGTTATGTTTTCAGATATTCAGGGGCAAAAGGATGGATTATTCATGGTTGTGTCGGTGTTCGAACATCTTGGACCCATCGAGTGCAGATAAATCAAGGCCAGCAGAGAAAGAGCAAAATTCCGCAACTGCGCCATAGCACACATTTTTGAGCCATGATGTGAAGATGACGCAACTCATATTGTGCCCCAATAAAGAATAATCGTGCCGCAGCACAAAGTCGACAAAATCCAAATTACATCATGGCGCAGTTCAACCACGTTGCGGCGTGATAGGGTTTTTGTCGAAGGAAAAATTGCTTGGAGCCGCGCCGCAGCACAATTCAACTATGCCATGACGTAAATTGAGATATTTAGAAAAACTCTGCATTTTCAACCCTATTTTTGGCAACCCATATTTACAAGTTTGCCATTTTGCCTAAAAACTATATAAAGGCTTTAGTCTGATTTTTATTATTATTAAGTTTTATAAAACACTTTTGCAACTTTGGAGGCTTGGGAGAGAGGGATTGATTGTGTAAAGTTAAACCTTGATCATCCTGAGTGGATCTTGCATCCAAATATGGAAGGGTGAGATCAAGGTTTGTTTTCTTGTATTTGTGTGTAGCAAAACTCTTTCCTAGTATATCCAATGTAATCCTAATTAGACTACTTTATGTTTATTGTTTAATCGAATGTTTAATTGATCCAATGGTACTTAGTTTCGTTCATTTATGTTTATTGAGTTGATTAATCATTATTATTGTGTGATTGCCTTTGATTTATGATTGAATGGCTGTATGAGTCAAAGTTAGGCTATACGCCACAAGATAATCTTGAATATCTCTTGATCTTTGATCGTTGTTGATGTTTGATAGTGTTTAATAGTTGATTGGTTGACTATATGAGTTAGAGTTAGGCTATACACCACTAGCTAATCTCATATTGCTTTGATGAACGAATGATTTATGATTGTGCAATGCCTTAGACAGGTGTAAGTTAGTTTTTGTTCGTTTTTGGTACTTTTGTGCATAATGGGTTTTTGTTATCTAGAATAGGCTACCCGCCACTAGCTAGTTTGGATGATTAAAACATTAGGTTGATTCGGTTGGCCATGGCATGACCTTACCTTGGTAAGTATCAACCCTTAGATTTGGATTGAGAAACATCGGTTAGATTAATAACATAAAGTAGGATAATTATGGTGAAATTGGATACACTAGACCATTTCTCATTGTTTAGATCTCACTTTTATCTTAGTTTTTATTTTTAGTATTTTTGTTATTCTTACTTGAATTTTAGTTAATTTGGATTTTATTAAGTTGTTGGGTAATTTTATTATCTCACTTGATTTCATTATTTTAGTTGTTTTTGCATAGTATTAGATTAATTGATAGCTTGACTCTCTGTGGGATAGACCCTTACTTGTGCACTTTACTATAATAGCAACCCGTGCACTTGCGAAGGAATTAAAGTTGCTTTTAACAAAACAAGTTTTTGGCGCCGTTGTTGGGGAGTGGAGTTATTTGATTTCTTTGATATTTTGTAGTTAGATTTTATTTTATTTTAGTTGTTTTTATTATTTTCTAGTTGTTTTGTGTATTTTTGCGTTACGATTTTTCTTTGTTTTGAGTTGTTTTGAATGAAAGGTCACCAATCGTTGGACAAAGAAGTGCTTCCTTATTTTGACAGGGTGAATTTGATCGGTAGAAAGAGAAGAGAACCCGAAAATTTAGAAGAATCTAGTGCATCAAATTCAGAATCTGAAGAAGAGATGGCTAATCCACCCCACCCGATGAAGGAGTATGCATGTCCTACCATTGGAACGTTGCCGTCCTGTATTGTTTTGAGTGCTGCAACGAGGAATTATGAGTTGAAGAGTATCCATTTTTAGATACTTCCTTCATTCCATGGGATGGCCATTGAAGATCCATTGACATTTATAAGAGATTTTTACTCAACCGTGTAAACTTTTCCTTTCAGGGGTTTGACTGAAGATCAATTGAGGATGAGATGTTTTCCATATACATTAAAGGACATAGCAAAGAGTTGGTTCATGTCATTGGCAACAGCTTCACTTCCACTTGGGGACGCGGTCTACAACAAGTTTTTAGGTAAATTTTATTCTCATGCAAAGACTACAGAACTAAGAGGTAAAATTGCTACTTTTTCTCAACTTGATGGTGAGCCGTTCCATGAGGCTTGGGAAAGATTTAAATTGATTTTAGTTCAATGTTTACATCATAGATACCCTTTAGAATTGTTGAATCTATTTTTCTATGATGGACTGACATAGGCTTGCTAAGCCATAGTTGACAATGCTGCAAGTGGTGCCATGGAAGAAAAGACTACAAAGGAGACATACGAGTTGTATGAGATGCTTGGCGCCAGCTCTTAAAAGAAAAGTGTTAGAAGGAAAGCAAAGGGAATCTATGAAGTGAGTGTTAACACCGAGCTGGCGATACAAGTGTCCGAATTGAGAAAGCAAGTCAAGACCATGTGCAACATGATGATAGGGCAAGGATAGAGTAGTTCCAATGAGGTATGTGCTACTTGTGGTAATGTTGACCATACTACTAATGTTTGTCCTTCAGGTGGGAGTTTTCCAAAAGCTATGGAGCAAGCAAACATGATGAACTCTTATAACCAAAGACCCCATAATCTATATTCGAACACATACAATCCTAGGTGGAGGAACCATCCAAACTTTTCATGGAGAAACAATCAGCCGCAAGGAAGTTCTAAACATATCATGTAACTAAAGAAGCCATCATTGGAAGACACATTGAACAATTTCATTCAAGCTTCTCAAAAGAACAATCAAAACTTTGAACAGAGATTCCAACAACAAGATGCATTCCATAAGGAAGATGGAGGTCCAGATAGGACAAATTTTAGAGTCATTACAAGCCATGTCCCTGGGAAGTTAGCAAGCCAATCTGAGCAAGCAAAAGCGGTCACATTTTTTAGGAGTGGTAAGGTAATTAACAAAGATATCAATTTTGAAACTAATGAGCCCTTGTTTGATTTTTCAAATAAAAAGAAAGGGGGAAGCATTCGAGTGCACCCATGTAGAATGAGGAGATTGAAGATCCATATGTGCCACCGAAGCCTTACGTTCCACCCATGCCTTTTCCAGATCGCTTGATTAAAAGCAAATGGGATAAGTCATTTTCTGATATATATGACATTTTATCTAAGGTTAATGTGAACTTACCTTTGCTTGATATGATCGGGAACATGCCAGCGTACGCAAAATTTTTCAAGGAGTTGAACACCCGCAAGCATAAGTATGAGCCACACGAGAAAGTGATGATTTCAAAGAGTGTGAGTGCGGTGGTCCAATGCAAGGTACCCTTCAAGCTGAAAGATCTGGGGAGCTTTGCTATCAACATCACTGTTGGTAACAAGAAAGAAGAAAAAACGATGTTGCACTTGGGTGCAAGTGTCAATTTCATGTCGTATTCCATCTATTAATAGTAAGGACTGGGAGAACTAAAACCTACAACAATGACCTTGCAATTAGCAGATTGATTAGTTAAATATCCAAGAGGTATTGTTGAAGATATTTTAGTTCAGGTTGACAAACTAATTGTTCCTGTTGATTTTGTGGTATTAGATATGGAGTGGACTTTAGGGCATAGCAGTGAGTTGCCTATTTTGCTAGGACATCCCTTCATGGCCACAACAAAGACCATCATCGATGTGCAAAATGGAAAGCTAAAAATGACGGTTCTTGAACAAACCATTGAATTTTCAGTTTTCAATTCTATGTCTATTGCCTCAAGATACTAATGATTGTTTTGCAGTTGATTCTTTGAATCCTATCATTGTGTCTAGTTTTCTATAGGGAGACTAAAGATAAATTAGAGTTGGCTTTGACAACAGGGGATGGTGAGTTGAGTGATGATGACGTTAAGGAGTATGTGGCTGATTGAGATAGTGAGATTAGGCACATGTTTGATGAGGAATTGAGGATGGCGATTGCACATGTTGATGTCAAGTTAGTTTCTTCCATTGAATCCCCACCTAAGCTTGAGTTAAAACCCTTACCACCTACCCTTAAGTATGCTTACTTAGGAAAAGATCCAACCCTCCCTATTATTATAGCTTCAAACCTAACCATAGAGAAGAAGGAGAATTTGCTTAAGGTGTTGAGTGATCATAAGGTAGCCATAGGTTAGACAATAGCAGACATCAAGGGAATTAGCCCCACTATGTGCATGCATAAAGTGTTGTTGGAGGAGGATTCCAAACCAAGTGGGGAAGCTCAAAGGAGGTTGAATCCGCATTTGCAAGAGGTGGTGAGAGTTGAGATGTTGAAACTACTTGATGTTGGGATCATTTATCCTATTTCAGACAGCAAGTGGATGAGTTTAGTTCATGTGGTACCAAAGAAGTTGAGCATTACTGCGGTAAGGAATTCTGATGATGAGTTAGTGCCGACTAGGATGACAATAGGATGGCGAGTTTGCATTGATTATAGGAAAGTTGAATGCTGCAACTAAAAATGATCATTTTCCTCTTCCTTTTATTGATCAAATGTTCGAAAGATTGGCTGGTTATTCTTATTTTCCTTGATGGTTATTCAGGTTACAATCAGATTACTATCACTCCAGAGGATCAAGAGAAGATGACATTCACATGTCCATTCAGAACCTTTGCGTATAGGAGGATGCCCTTCGGATTGTGCAATGCTCCCGCCACGTTTCAAAGGTGTATGATGTCCATCTTTTCTGATATGATTGAAAAATTTATTGAGGTGTTTATGGATGATTTTTCTATTTTTGGGTTGTCATTTGATAAATGCCTTGATAATTTGACTTTGGTTTTGAAAAAATGTGTTGAAATGAATTTGACATTGAGTTGGAAAAAGAGTCATTTCATAGTGAAGTAGGGAACTGTTTTAGGGCATGTTGTATCTAGTTGGGGTATTGAAGTAGACAAAGCTAAGGTTGATTTGATTGCTAAATTGTAGCCACCCATATCTGTGAAGGGTGTGCAAAGTTTTCTTGGTCATGTAGGTTTCTATAGATTGTTCATAAAGGATTTTTCTAAGATTAGTAGGCCTTTATGTAATCTCTTGGCTAAAGAAACACCTTTTGATTTCAATGATGAATGCTTGACTGCTTTTAATATTCTGAAAGATAAACTCACATCTGCATCAATTCTTATGTCACCTGATTGGTCATTTCCATTTGACTTGATATGTGATGCTTCTAATTACGCGTTAGGGGTAGTTTTAGGACAGAGAGTAGGAAAATTGCATCATGTTATTCATTATGCGAGTCGTACTTTGAATGATGCACATATTAACTACTCGACCATTGAAAAAGAATTCTTGGCTATTGTGTTTGCTTTAGAAAAAATCTGCTCTTATTTGATTGGTTCTAAAGTGATTGTGTTTTCAGATCATGCTGCATTGAGATATCTGTTGAGTAAAAAGGATGTTAAGTCTAGGTTAATCAGATGGATTTTATTGTTGCAAGAGTTTGATTTGACTATTAAGGACAAGAAGGGAGGTGAAAATGTAGTGGCTGACCACTTGTCTAGACTTGTGGAGGCAACAAGCCATGAAGAGCATAATCAAGATAGGGAATACACCCTCATTGAGACCTTCCCTGATGAACAACTTTTTTTCCATTGGAAAAGAACCTTGGTATGCTGATATTGTGAATTATCTTGCATGTGGTATGATTGACCCTGATTTGACCTTGCAAGAAAAGAAGAAATTCTTATCCACTGTTAAGCATTACTTCTGGGACGATCCTTATTTGTTTAAAAGTTGTTCAGATCAAATAATAAGGAGATGTGTTCCCGATTCAGAGCAGGAAGACATTTTAAGACATAGCCATGAATCACCTTGTGGAGACACTTTGGTGGCAAGAAAATGGCACTTAAGGTATTACAATATGAATTTTATTGGCCGTCCTTATTTAAAAATGCTTTTTCCTTTTGTGTAGAATGTGATCGATGCCAATAGACAGTGAATATTGGTAGGAGAGATGAGATACCATTCACGACATTTATGCCAGTTGAGTTGTTAGACATGTGGGGCATCGACTTTATGTGTCCATTTCCTAACTCTTTCGGTTATACTTATATACTTGTTGTTGTTGATTATGTTTCCAAGTGGATTGAGGTAATTGCCACAAAGACTAATGACAGTAAGGTTGTGCTCAGTTTTCTTAAAGACTTTATTTTTACCCGTTATGGTACCCCTAGAACTATCATTAGTGATGGGGGGAGTCACTTTTGTAACAAGTCTTTTGTAGCATTGTTGAAGAAGTACGACATTAAACATAAGGTGGCAAATTCGTATCATCCTTAGACTTCAGAGCAAGTAAAAGTAAGTAACAAGCAAATCAAGGCCATTATGGAGAGAACAGTTTGCATATCATGGAAAGATTGGGCGGTGAAACTGAATAATGCTCTATGGGCATATAGGACAGCTTTCAAGACTCCACTTGGGATGAGTCCCTATAGGTTAGTCTCTAGGAAAGCATGCCATCTACCAATGGAATTAGAGCATAAGGCATATTGGCTGATCAAGAGATTGAACCTTGACATGGGCAAGGCTGGACTGTAAAGGAAATTGCAACTAAATGAGTTGGATGAGCTTAGGAAGGAAGCGTATGAGAACGCTAACATCTACAAGGAACGAACTAAGCTGTACCATGGCAAAGTAATACGATGGAAAGAATTCCACTCAGGTATGAAAATGTTACTTTATGACTCAAGGTTGTGTCTTTTTCCAAGGAAATTAAAGTCAAAATGGATTGGGCCATTCAAAGTTTGAGAGGTGTTCCCCTATAGAGCGATGGAGATAGAAAACTTGAAGATGGGAAACCGATTCAAAGTTCAATGGACACCGGTTGAAGGCTTACCGAGAAAATTATGCTCCAAATAAGGAAGTGGAGTACTTCAATGATCCTAAATGACGTCTGAGCTTCCCGTTTAGCTCAAGACTATAAACAAGCGCTTTTCGAGAGGCGACCCGAATATTTCTTTTCCTTTGTTTGGTCTTGTTTTTATTTTATTGTTTTTGTTCTTTTTATTTTTTTTTTTTTCAGTTTACTGTTTTGATTGCATTAGGAGTGCGTTATTTTGTGTATTTTATTTTATGTGTTTCAATTTTCAGGAAATCTAAAACTTAGTTTAATTTTTCCAGAAAATCCACTTCACGCCGCGACACAATTTATTCAAGTCGGGGCGTATTTTCGGTGTAAACTTTATGACGACACAAACACGCATTTAGGCCACGGGTCAATTTTATGCGCTGCGGCACAAATGCAGTGATTTTGAATTCAAATCCATAATACACCGGGGTGCAAAATTTTCAAGCTGCGGTGCATTTACACCGCTGTTTATTTTAGCGCTGAAAATTTGAATCACACTAAGGCGCAAAACATTGCTAGAGGCCAATCTTGGTCTATGTTTAGTGAGACGATTGGTTGAGTGTCAATCGCGATACTACTATCTACCGATATGATGAGAAGCTTTCGGTCACATACATGGAAGACGGATAAAGGATAAGTTAGTGAGAAGGGCATTTTCATCTTTTAAAATGAAAGAGAATTTTAGTAATCTCACAGTGCAATTAGATTTGCTGAGGTCATTTCCTATATTTAATTTCATATGGAAATTAAAATAAGGCAGATTGTGTGTGTGTGTGTGTGTGTGTGTATTTTAAATATTATATTATTAATTAATATTAATATTAATGAATATAATATAAATTCAAATTTAAATTCAAAATTAAAATACCAAGAGTAGAATTACCTTGATTTGTTAATGGAATAAATCTAATTGAAATATGGAATTAGTATATGATTATTCCATATTAGATTAGGGTTTTAATTGTTGCACTACTTAAGTACAACTTAAAATTAAAACAAAAAAAAAAAAAAAAATTATTCACTCACAAAACCCTAGCTGCTCTCTCTCTCTCTCTCTCTCCCCTAAAATCGTGAACACTCATAGTTGGAGAAGAGAATTTTTCAAGTGAAAATTATGCGCTCTTGTCCTTCAACCAATCGGTTTAGCTAGCACATTAAACCCATTGGTGATTGTCGTCTTATCTTCGTGTGGATACCACTCGAACATTCCTCCTTAGAGTGAAAGCGAACACAATCGAAATCATTTGAAGGAGCCTCCAAACGCTTATATGAAACTATAATTGTATTTAATATACTCATATGCAAGAATAATGTAAATCAGGTATAAGGATTGTTGGGTTCAAAGGTTTATGGATCAAAATATTTTTGTATTCCACTACGTAAATCTGATCTGTAAATCTACAGTGGTATCAGAGCCTCTTATACCTGATTACATCATTCTAATTATCGTTTGGATGATTTGGTTTCAATGATAGTTGATTAGGGTTTTAATATGTTGATTAAAATCTGAAAATTGTTAATTGTATGTTTGGTTGATGTGTTGTGTTTATATATTACATCTGATCTGTTTGTGTTATATGATGTTGGGCAAAGTGCGCATTGCTGTTGCACGCTGCCATGCGTGGGGGATATTTGGCCGCATGTTCAGGCATGCGGCCTTGGGTTGTGCTGCCACAAACGGCACAACAACAACCTTTTGTGACTGGATAAAGGCTACTGCCATGACAGCAACGCATGCGAGTGCGATGCTGATGTCCTCCCCGAATCTTGCCATGTGTGCTGGTTAACAGATCTAGTAAACGCAGCAGAAAATAATTTTTTTATTTAAAGATCTACAAACCCTAAGCAAGATCCTTATGCCAATTACGTTATTTTTATATATAAAATGAAATCAAAGGTAAAGTATCATACCAGCGTTGGAGACTCCTTTGATTTTATTGGAATCGCAAATCACTTAAACATAAAAGTGAACTCCTGGTATCCACATGAAGATAGGACAATTGCCATTGAGGGATTTCTAGACTAGGAAGATCACTGGTAGCATGCCGAATGCTCCAAATTAATAACCTTACTAACCTAACTACTAAATTGCATATAGGGTGAGCAAGGGTCGATCTCACAGGGAATGATTCGATTAAATCCTATATTCTAACCAATAACCACAACAAAAACAACAGAAAAATAAAATAAAATAAGATCCTAAACAGTAAACATGACAACAAAATAATGAAAGGGGTTGTAGATAATGCAATCTAAAGTGAAACAAATAAATCTCCAATGGTAGAAAATATTAGACTTAAAAACAACAGTTCTCGGTTCAAGATCCACCTAAACATGCATTGGACATGAACTAATCGTAACTTTATTCTATCTTCTTATTATGGAATTATTGACCCTAGGAAACAACAAGATCTGTTACCCAAATTTTCCCTTAATTGTCACTACTAAAATAAGCTCTTCAATGAGATCCTAACCCTTGAACAACCTAGAATAATCTCTCTAAGTTTAATTCAATGGCAACCTTAAGAATTAGGAAAATAGATCAATCCAAGCAACAATCACGCAAGATCGGATTATTTAACTTAGGTTATGTTATTCAAGGTGATAGATTGAGAACTTTTCTGTAATCATCTATCATCATGTGTTACTCATTGAATAGAAAGAAGACAATTAAGTATCACAATTCCTAATTCTGATAGATAAAATTTTGATTAAACAATTTAGCAGGCCATTACTAAATCACCCAAACAAGAATCATAAACAATTAAAATAGAATAACATAAACAATTCCAATAAGAATGAGATTAAGAACAATGTTACTGAAGTTAAGTTATACCAATGACATGAATTCAGGCTTCAAAATCCCCTTGAACTGAAGAAGAAAGATCAGCCGCACATATTGACATAGAAATTAAAAAGCTAAAAACAAAACATCCACTGCCGTTCTACTTCTTGTTTAACCTAACAACTCATAAATAAATAACGTGTTTTTTTCTCAATTCTGCCCCAAGAAAAATGAAAATTACTTTCCTAGACCTTTCCTAAACGATAGACTTCCAAAACTGTTGATGAGAATGCAAAATGTCATATTTACCCCCCTTAAGGTCTAGTCTTTTATACTTATTTTTTGCCTAAAATGTACTGATTATTATTCTATTTTGATTTAGGAAGCAAATGGGAGCGTTAATTGCAAAGCGGAACTAATTAAGTGAATTCGGACAGTTTCGACATTGTTTTGTAATCTGGGCATAACTCTCTCATCCAAGCTCCGATTGAGATGATTAAAAATTCTGTGGAACTCTAAGAAATATATCTACAACTTTCATGTTTTGAGTTTGGAGAGATAATCACTGCATCAAGGTTGTAATCGAGCTTGAAGTTGACGCATCTGCATTGGACGTCCTGGAGCATTCTGCCTTGTCATGCAAATCAATTGGGCAATTTATTATTGGAAGATTTGAGGACATGTGGCACGCAAGTTACAGCTCAGAATCACCACTTTCCTATTTTATTTTAGGACTTTATCTTATTTTCAATTAATTAGAATCAAATTAGGATTAATGTCATTTTAGGATTTTAGAATATTTCTTTTAGGAGATTGAGTGGGATTCAAATACTTGGACTGGATTTTCGTTAAAGAGATCAGATTAGGGTTTTTGAGGGAGACCACGCCTCTCTTTGGACGGCTCTGCAATTTTCTCTTTTGGGTTTTGATTATGGCCATGAGCGGTTAAAACTTTTGTAACTTGGTCGTCAGAAACGGAGACCTTGGAATCAACCAACTGTGAGATCTAATCTATTTTATTTCAGTGTTCAATTTTCGTGTTTGAGTATTGAATGTTATTCTGTTCATATCTTTATGATTGATGCATTTAATTACTAGGAGTCCTACTAGTGTATTATTTGTTGCAATCTTGTAACGCCCCACTTGAGATACGTAGCCATTGGTTATGGCCTAAAGGGTTATTGAATTGCTCCTAAATGAGTTTGTATATTGTTCATGTTGTTTGGTTGGCCCTCGGTTGAGTTTATGTTTTGGGTTTGGATGAGTGTTTACCCTGGAATTGATCAAGAACTTGGCGGATTTTGGAGTTGCAGCCTTCGCCAGGGCGAGGAAGAAGCTTTGCTGCGGCGATGTCGGCTCTGAATTTGCAATGTCGATTTTGTAATTCTTTGCCGGGGTGACAGAGAATCCTTCGCCGCAATGAAGGGCCGGCTGAGTTTTGTTTTAGTTTTCTAGAAAATTCTTTCCTAAGGGCAAAATGACCATTTTACCCCTAATTAGCAAGAAAAGTGGGGAAGTAAAATGCAAGGAAATTTCATGGAGAATAGTGTAAAATGGGGGTGAGTTTGTAAAGAATTAAAGGATAAAGGTGAAATTTTCAAGAAAGAGTAAGGGCAAAATGGGAAAGAGTGTATATTATATGAGCTAAAAAGGGTTTAGTTCTCTAAACCCCTTTATTTCACCCATTTCCACTGCCTCTTTATCCCTCATTTTCTCTCAATTCCTCACTCAATCTTCCAAGGGATTTTTAAGAGTTTTGAGTTGGAATTTGACAAAGAATTGATCCTAAGCAAGAAGAGGTAAGAATCCCTACTCTAGATATGAGTTTTATTTATGTAAGGGTTAAGTTCTTACTAAGTTTATGCTTAGGAAAAAATGGAAAGCTAAGGATCCAACAAGAGTAGAGAGTTTTAGAGAAGACTACTCAAGTATGAGGTAAGTAAATCCAACTCAAGCTAAAGGTTTAAGAAATTCTTGAGTAGAGATTTATTTATGCATGTATATATGATGCTTGTTGAGAAATTGAGTTGAGATATATGTCTACTTGTTGAGAAATTGAGTTGAGATATATGTCTACTTGTTGAGAGATTGAGTTGAGAAGAGTATTCATGTTATGTTTGTTAGATATTTCCTTTATATGAAGTGTTGATGTGTGATGAGTTTGAGATGAAGTTGGAGGAGATTGAGTAGATATTTTGGGAGTGTTCTTCTATGATAGGAACCATGTCCATATGAGGGAGTTTCCTCCCATTTTGGATGGTTAAAAAGAGAAGTAGAGTTGTAGTTAGAGAAGAGTTTTTGTATGCACATGAGTTGTTTGATGAAATGCCCTAAGAGAAGTATGAGTATGAATAATGAACCTTAATTCTTGCTACATTGCATATTGGCATTTCATAAGTGCATTAATGAGCATAAACCATCCAGATGCATTAGTTGTGCATTTGAGAAGTAGCTTGAGAAAGAGTAGAGAATTTTGAGTATAAGCTACCCTATGAGTAATAGCTTGAGAAAGAGTAAAAAACTTTGTGAATAGACTACTCTAAGAGTTAAGCTATACTATGAATACTAGCTTGAGAAAGAGATGAGTATTAGTTTGAGCAAGAGTAGAGATCTTTGTGAATAAACTACTCTAAGAGCAAAAGAAGAGAATAAAGTAGGTTGTGCGATGGGGAACCCGTGAGTGATGAGTAAAGTCACGAGAGTGGGTGCTTTGTGATCCCCAGCCGTGCCTCTGGTAAGATGGGGCCGTGACCGTCACGAAGAGTGGAACATGAGGTTCCAGCCGTGCCTCCAGTAAGATGGGGCCGTGACATTCAGAGAGAGAGAGAATACACTCACGTGGCCAAGGGTTCTGAATCCATGCATGACCGAGTCTGATCGGCAGAGAATGAGAAGAAGTCACGAAGAGTGGGTTGGTGCTTTGTGATCTCCACCCAGCCATGCCTCCGGTAAGATGAGGCCGTGACATGCAAGTGAGGAAGAATGAGCAAACATGAGAAAGAATAAAGAGAGACAATGAGTAGGGTTACGAAGAGTGGGATGAGTACCCAACTGTGCCTCAGGTAAGATGAGGCCGTGACCACAACAGAAAGTTAACAGAAAAGAGTTATGAGAAAGAAAGACAGAAAGAGAATCAGTAGAAGTCACGTAGAGTGGGAGAAATCCCGGCCATGCCTCCGGTAAGATGGGGCCGTGACATTCAAAGAGCAAGTTAGTAGAAATGAATTATGAGAGATGAGAATGAGATAATAGAGAGAATTAAAGAATAAGAAAGCTTGAGAAAGAATGAGATAGAAAGAGAGAGTATGAGAAAGAATGAGAGAGTTTGAGCTAGTAAGAATAGAGAGTAGAAGAAAGAAACATGCAGTTCTTTTGTATTAATTGCATGTACAGCTCATACAGGCATGCACCATGATTTTCCTTCATGGTGAGTATGACGAGAATAAGAGAGAGAACCATGATTTTCCTTCATGGTGAGTACGATGAGAATAAGAGAGAACCATGATTTTCCTTCATGGTGAGTAAGAATAAGAGAAGGAGAAAAGAGAATGAGAACAAAGAGAAAGAAAGAATAAAAAGAGTAGAACAGAGTTAAAGGAGAATAAAAGTATTAGAAAGAAAGAGAAAAACAGTGAGAATTAGAAATAGAAGAACGATAGAGTAAGGAAAGAACCAAAAAGTGAGTTGCAAGGACAGGTAGTAAAGGATTTACTTACTGAGCATTGTTGTGCTCACCCAATTGTTCTTCCCTATTTTGCAGGAAATAGGAGCAGCGGTCGGATGGACGTCGAGGAGCGGAGAGTATTGGCACCACTGTCTACCAGCTAGGATGTTTTGTATTAAGTAGAAATTTTTAAATACATAGTATTTTGTATTTGTAAAGAATTATGTTTTTATGAGTAAAGAAAAATTTGAGCCCACTATCTTTCATACGCTATGTATATCTATAATTTACATAGTATGTATTATAAGAATAGTAGTAAAGAGGAGGTGTTAGTTTGATATCAAATCCGTAATTGTTTGATCCCTCTAACTTGTGAAGGAATTAGAGTTAATAATTTGCTGCGTCAGGAATTAGTAATCTTAAGAAGAACATTCAACTAAATTAAATACAACCGCTTGTGTTTTGTTGTTTAGCTTCATCAATTTCTCTAATTCTTAAGGTTGCCATTAGATTAAATCTTTAGCGCTTGTCTAGGGTTGTTTAATGGTAAGATTAATTAAGATCACTTGTTTCCTAATTAATTACAATTAAGGAGAGATAGGAAAATAGTTCCAACGGTGAATATTCAAAGTAAGAATTGATTTACTTTTGCATCAATGATCAGTTGTAAGATTGCGATGGTGGATGTTGACAGAGACCAAGTTTCGTTATATTAATTGATTTCGAATTGAATTGTTTTTGGCTAAGATTGTTTTCTGTTTTACTCAAAAAACCCCAGCCTTGTTCACATCATCAAAAATTTGGCTAGACACTCTTCGTTGGATCGACCCTTGCTTGCCCTATTTACAGTTCAGTAGTTAGGTTAGGAAGGTTTTTAATCTTGGTTGCCTACGACAGCACACCAACTATCAATCCTTATCAGATATGGAAAACAGAATTCGTAATCCAGATTGCACCAGGATTCTCAGAATGTAAAAGAACTTTTTTGGCTTGGTCACTTCATAAAAGTTGTAGTCCTGGATGTGTAGATGAATTTGGGCTTTTGAATAACCTGCTTTCAATATCTGAAGCTCCAGCTAGGCCTATTCGAAGACTTAATACTCAGCCAGGAAATGATTCCGCGAATAGGATTCCAGGTCCGATTTTGTAACAACTAATGAGGGCCTAAATGAACTCGGATTCTAGCCCATAATACCTTCCTGGAAGGCTTGATTCATCTACTTTACTTTTTCTGAAGAACACTTTTGCAATCGAGAAATCTGACTTCATGAAAAACCTGAAAAACGCAGCACTTGTCAGAATAACAAAAATCTGGAATTTCCTAATCTTTTCTCAATTATTTCATAAAGTCTATCCAAATATGCCAGACTTACAAAATAAACTCTAATCAACTCAACTAGGCATAAAACATAACAAAAAAACATAATATGGAAGGAATAAAAAATATATAAATTACACTCTTATCAATCACTCAACTTTAAGATCAAGTTTCAGCAGAATTTCTCTTTGAGAGAAAAATTCTTTTCTCACAAATGGAGGCGAAGGGTTTTGAGAGAGAAAGAGGTGGCTAGGGTTTTCAATTTTTGCAACTTATGAATTCTCTATATTCATTTAATTTTAGTTGCACTTAAATAGTGCACAAAACCCTATTCCAACTTGGAATAGCCATCTATTCCAATTTGGAATAGCTAACAACTTATTCCTAATTGGAATCAATTCCCTTTGTTACCAAACAAGGCATTTCAATTCAAATTTAAAATCAAAATTTGAATTTCACATTATCAATATTAATAATAAATATTAATATTCAATAATATGCATTTTATTTAAATATATATATATATATACATACACACACATTAATATATATATTTAAACTAAATATTTGAATATACAATCTCACTAATTTAATTTCCATAAGAAATTAAATGTAGGCAACAACCTCAACAAATTTAATTGCACTGTGAGATTTACCAAAGTGCCCTTTCATCTTAAAAGATGAAAATAACCTTTCACCATAAATGACGAAAATGCCCCCCCTCATTGTAACATCTACTGAAAACTAGTACAATGCATGCATAATAACAATAGAAAATTGGGCCCAAAGTTTTCTTTTCATTACAATTCATGTGTCTTTTATACATAAAGAGTACTGTTTACAAAATGTATTTTAAAAGACAAAACAGGGGAACAGTGTAACTATTGCTCCTCGCTCGCCGACGCCCCTCCAACCGCATCAACACCTAGAACCTGCATCCACAAAGGAAAATAACGGGGTGAGCACAAATAATGCTCAGTAAATAAAACCCTCTAACTGTCTGTCCCCGTGTGTGACTCTTAATTCTTTCCTTTTCTAATTCTGTTTCTACTAAATACCATGACCTCATCTTACCGGAGGTACGGCCGGATGGCGTTCACACAGCACCATCTCACTCTCCATAACTATCGGGTGGAATTCACACAGTACCAACCCGTTCTTAGTGATTACCGAGTGGGGATCACAAAGCTCCTTCTCGGTTTTCCTAACTATCGGGTGGAGACCACTTAGCACCTACCCGTTCCTCATGAATTTTGGGTAACGATCACCAAGCATTAACTCGTCTCTAGTCACTGTCGGGTGATGATCACAAAGCATCAACCCGCTTCTACTAAATGTTGGATGATGATCACAAAGCATCAACCCACTTATCTAATAACTAATTGGATAGTGATCACAAAGCATCTACCCCATTTCTATTACTCCTTGGGTGACGATCACAAAGCATCGACCCATCTCTCTAAGGGCTATTCGGATGATGATCACAAAGCATCAATCCGATTCCCATAATGGTCGGGTGATGATCACAAAGCATCATCCCAACTATACTACTCTTCTAATTCATTCTATTGTAGCATTTTTCAATGCTCTCTACCCTTAGAGTAATTTTACCCACTAAGCTCTCTACTCATAGGGTAATTGCATACACCATTTCCTTACACTTTCTTAGGCCACTTTTTCATGTACAACTAGTGCCTATGGATGGTTCATCTTCACCAATGCACTTATGAGATGCCAACATGCAATGTTGCAAGAATTAAGGTTCATTACTCACACTCAAACCTCTATTAGGCATTTCATCAAACAACTCATGTGCACTATAAAACTCTATCATAGTCATGATTCTAAAACTTTTCCTAACCATCCAAAATGGGGAAAAACCCCTTCACAAAGCCATAATAACCTGTCAAACAAAACACTTCCAAAAAGGGTTCCATAACACCCCTTCAAATCCATCTCAACTACCTTGCCAATCCAACAACTCATTTCTCATATTTGCAATGAATAAACAATCACAAGGCATAGAAGTCTCTATTTAATCCTTCATACATGACATATTACATGTACATCACATACATACATCAAGTCTATCAAAACCCTAATCAAGAAATTTCATAAATCTCAACTTGGGTTGGGTTTTACTTACCTTGTTATGGAGAGACTTCACCAACTCTTCCTTTCACTTGTTTAGCTTGACTTTTCCTCTAATCTTAAACAAAAGAATGAAAACCCTCAAATACCAAAATGAACTAAAACTCACAAATCACACAACTTAAGGAGAAATCCTTACCTTAGGAAGCCTTAGGTTACTTTTCCATCCCAAATCACTTCAAAACCCCTTGGAATACCTTGATCAAAAGAAGAGAGAAGTTGAGAGGAGTAAGGATGGGAAGTTGCGTTTGAGAAGAAGAAAATGAGGGGTTTCTTTGATTCTAATTCCTTTTAATGAAATATAAACACACTCATTCCCATTTTGCCCTTATTCTTCTTTGGGAATTCCATCCATATCCTTTGATTCATTACAAACTCACCCCTATATCAACATATTCTCCATGAAAATTCCTTGCAATTAACTCCCCACTTTTCCTGCTAATTAGGGGTAGAAAGGTCAAATTGCCCTTGGGGAAGAAAATATCTAAAACTCAACAAACAAATTAATCGGCCTGTCGCCGCGGCGAAACTGTCCAGAGAGTTTCCCCGTGGTTTCAACACATCTTCGCCGCGGCCAAGCTTGGTACACTAAAATTCTTCAGTTTTCAACCAATGTCAGGGCAAACCATTCAACCAAACAATAATACCAACAATAATAACAAAAACCAACCCGATTAAGGGCGAAAGAGGAAACAATAACAACATACCTCAAGTGGGGCGTTACACTCATCAATCTTATTCTTAATCTGTCTTCTATGTGTGCAACCCAAAGGCTCCTCATCATATTGACAGTGAATAACATCGCGATTGACGATTAATCAATCATCCCACTAGACACAGACCAAGATTGGCCTCTAGTTAGGCATCATGGCCACCCGATAGATTCGTATTCAGCGAAACTATTACCTATCAATGATTTGGTTACCATGCAATCAAATCCCTTCATCATCTATTATCTCATCAAGACTGAAACATAGAAATAGTGTCAACCTCAGTGAATATCCTTGATCTCTTTATATTCGGTTCTCTGGACCAACAACCTTGTCAAATTGGATGGAGCAACAACTCAGTCCCACTATGAACACAACTTTAGTGTCATTGTCTTTATATCGAATTACACAGTGAGATAATTTCTTTCGTACTCGGCAGTGATGAATCCTCTATTGATCCACCATAGTCTCGATACACTTTTCAATGCAGCGAACCACTATCATTCTGTAGTCCTAAGAGGACTATGTTGTGCTAGTGTCAAACTACACTAGTCGGTGCACAAGGCGCTTTGGTGATCTCAACTCTAAGGATCACATGCACCACCATTCATTGGAGGATTTGTTCCACAAATACTAAGGTTACCATCTATGTAGAATCCTCAGGTGGGTCGGTTTGGTGAACTTGCCTACAGTAAGCACCCATGTGTTGCACCAAGTTGTCACCAAACAACCTTGACAAGTGAGACCTGTTACTATCTTTCAACAGGGTCATCCAACACTATGACAGCCTCACCGTATTATCTATACCCTAGGTCAAGATAATACTAGGGGCTATGGACGTTTCTAGAATGACCACCATATGTGCTCATAGGGTTCTCACTATCGAGATTTCAAACACTCGATACCCTCGTCACGGTTTTACCATCCTAAAGACATATATCATTTTCTCATACGAATATAATCAAATCATATGATATAGATAAATTCCTTTATTGATAATAAAACATGATTACAAAAGTTAATTTACAAAATTAGATTGGCTCTAGGGCACCCTACTTCAACAATCTCCCACTTGTACTAAAACAAATCATTCATGTACTTAATACCGAATGACCTTAGGTGCTTTTCATGCTTCTGCTGCGACAAAGCCTTCGCCAGTGGATTGACCAGATTGTCATCAATATGTACTTTGCAAATCTACACATCTTTCCTCTGAACCATTTCTCTGATAAGATGAAATCGTCTGAGTATGTGTTTGGACCGCTGGTGAGACCGTGGTTCTTTTGCTTGAGCTATTGCTCCATTGTTGTCACAATAATATCTATTGGATCAACCATAGTAGGAACCACATCAAGTTCAGTAATAAACTTCTTGATCATAACCGCCTCATTGGCTACATTGGCTAATGCAATATGCTTAGCCTCTGTTGTAAAGTCTACGACGGTACTTTGCTTCAAGCTCTTTTAGGTCACTACAGCTCCGTTGAGACAAAATATAAAACTCGATTGCGATCGATAATCATCTTTGTCCGGTTTGGAAACTAGCATAATTGTATCCTCTGACAGTGAGCTCATCATCTCCTTCCATAAACCAAGAACATATCCTTGGTCCTTTTCAAGTACTTGACGATGTTCTTGACCGCTGTCCAGTAATGCTCACCTGGATCTGATTGATATCTACTACAAGTGCTTAACGCACATGAGACATCTGAGTGCATAACATGGCTTACATTATTGATCCAATTGTTGATGCATATGGAATCCTCTTCATCTTATCTCTCTCTTCTTGTGTTTTAGGACACATATCCTTAGAGAGATACATGCCATATGACATCGGAAGAAATCCCTTCTTGGATTCTTCCATACTGAATCTTTTCGGTACTTTGTCTATTTATGTACTTTTGACTTAGGCCCAGCAGCCTATGCAATCTATCATGATAGATCTTTATTCCGAGGATGTCGGCTGCTTCTCCTAAGTCTTTCATGGAGAAGCCATTGGATAACCAAGTCCTTATTGATTGCAAGTTTGGTATATCATTCCCGATCAGAAGCATGTCATCAACATACAACAATAGGAATGCAATCACGCTCCCACTTACCTTCTTGTAAACACAGGGCTCATCTTCGTTCTTGATGAAACTAAATTCTCTTATAGCTTCATCAAAACGAATATTCCAGCTCCTTGAAGCTTGCTTGAGTCCATAAATGGATCTCTACAACTTGCATACCTTATGCGCTTGTCCATCAAGAACAAAACCATTGGGTTTTGTCATATACACGTCCTCTTCAAGGTTTTCGTTTAGGAAAGCCGTTTTGACATCCATCTACCAAATTTCGTAGTCATGGTATGTAGTAATCGCAAGCATAATCTGGATCGACTTAAGCATCGCAACTGGCAAAAAGGTTTCTTCATAGTCAATGCCATGAATTTGTTTGAAACCTTTGGCAACTAGTCATACTTTATAAGTATGCATGCTACTATCCATGTCGGTCTTCTTCTTGAAGACCCATTTATACCTTATGGGTTTTACCCCTTCAAGTGGATCCACCAAAGCCCACACTTGGTTCTAGTATATGGAGTCCATCTTAGATTTCATGGCTTCAAGCCATTTAACAAAATTTGGATCCAATATAGCATCTTCATAGGTTCTAGGTTCGTCTTGGTAGACCAGTACATCGCTATGTTGAGTCACGGGAAAACCATATCCCTTGGGCTCACGATGCACTCTCCCAAACCTATGTAGCTCTTGCGTAACTTGAGGTGGTTCACTTTGATCCACAGACTATGGAATGGCACATCATTATGTCCTTTGTCTAATGTATCTTGTGGTATTAGAACTTCATCGAGTTCTGGCTTCTCCCACTAATACCTCTTAGAAGAAATTCTTTCTCTAAGAAGACACTAGCACAAGCAACAAAAATTTTGCACTCTTCTGGTTTGTAGAAATAGTATCCCTTGGTCTCCCTAGATACCACACAAAGATACATTTTTTAGATTTCTAGCCTAGCTTATTTGAAATCAATTTCTTGACATAAGTTCCACAACACCAAGTCTTTAGATAAGACAAATTGGGCCTTCGTCCACTCCATAGTTCATATGGAGTCTTATCTACAGACTTTGACAGTGCATGATTTAGTATGTGGGTCGTAGTTTCTAGGGCATAACCCCAGAATAATGTGGGCAAATCTATGAAACTCGTCATGGACCTAACCATTTTAAGTAAGGTCTTATTCCTCCTTTTAGACACACCATTATGCTGTGGTGTATAAGGAAGAGTGAGTTGTGAAATTATCCCACACTCCTTCAGGTATGTTTAACTTAACTTGCCATACTTGGCATAGTTGTTACCTTAAGACTATCCATATTGTCTATTTCAAGAACATATAAAATATTATGAAATAGTTCCATAAAGAATATGATTTATACTAAGAGACAACAATCCATTAGTAATAAGAGCAATATTCTCATTTGTCCAAAGTGGACACAGAAACATCATTTATAGGAACTAAGGGAAAATTATAATAATCCATAAGTTCCATAACAATCCCGTAGGAAAATTCAGACAATAAGGTCCTACAGCTAATACAGCATCACGTGCTCCATTTCCAATTAGTAGGTCCACCTCTCCCTTGATAAGCAATTTACTCTGCCGTAGCCCCTTCACATTAGTACAAATGTGAGTACCACATCCTGTGTCAATGACCCAAGATGTTGAAGGGGAGAAGTTAATCTAAATCATGAACATACCTGATGAAGAAGTAGCATTCTTCTTCCTTTTTGCTAGAAAGGCCTTACAATGTTTTCTCCAATGGCTAGGATTCCCACACTGAGGATAAACGCCCTTCCTATCTACAATAGTTTCTTCCAATGACTTCAGAGCCTTTTCATTCACATTTGAGTAAGCTTCAACCAACGTCAATGTTTCTAACATTTTGATGTCGGAAAGGGTATTCTTCTTATCATCCTCAATAAAGTCATGGACAAATTGAGAGTAAGAATTTGGAAAAGACTGTAATGTTAGGTCTATAGCTAAACCCTTATTTACTCCTACATCCCAAAATCTCAAGCTTGTTCATATACTCGGTCAACTTGAGTGTATGATCACCAATTTTGGTACCTCTTCCATCTTGCAACTGAACAACGACTAAGACACCATATGCTTCTCATTTTTTTGGAGAGTATAAAGAATGGAAGCTAAGTCATTATCCTAGCATTACAATCGCAGTAATGGTGTCATTGATGCAAGCATAATGTATCTTGTCATTTCTGCTTTAGCATCATGTGTATGCTTCATATATACATACCCAATCTAATGGATAGAACTATCAGCAAGCTCTGGTGACAAAGCCTGCTCAATGGTGTATAATCTATCGCTTGACTTAAGTATATTGTTTTTACTTCTATACTAGTCAACAAAATTCTCACCATTATATTTCTTTCCCAATTCGATGATTTGTTGCAGTGATGATGAGTTCATATTGCTCATTTTAATGAATCTACAAGTGTAGGAAAGCAAAAGTTATTATCATGTTTATTGTTATTTAATAAGCTCTTTTATTAAATAATTGCTCCCACTATTTTCTTCAAGCCAATAGCCCTCACTATTAACTCGGGAAAGCCCGTTGGCTTTCCTAGTTGATTGAGATCCCATGTAGCCCATTTCAAACCTTCGCTTTAGTGAACAAGCCAAAATGGGTTAATTAGGTAAGTTAACAAACTTAAATTATACCAGTCGATAGCACCAACTGTAAGTAAATGATTAGATTCGTGCAGCAGAAAAATACAATAAAATAATTTCAAAACCAAATCTATCATTACTCTAAACCCAAAATCCGAGCATGATTATAATGTTTTGCATGTTAATGAACAAATCTGTGTAAAAAAAACCAAATCCATACAAGGATTCATAATACGTTACCAACGTTTGGAGGGTTCTTCAATACCTTTGATTTGATCTCGCTCCTGATTCAAAGTAGAATCGCACTCATGTCGTCCACACAAAGATAATCCGTAGAACCAAAAAAGGATTTGCTAGATGGCTTCTGGAATCCAAAAAGAGAAAAGGATTTTCTCTCCACCAATGTCAAAAGCGTGAGAGGGAGAGAAGAGGGTGACTAGGGATTTATTTTATTGAATAATGTTATATGTTTTTAATTTTAAGTTGCACTTATATAGTGCAACAATTAAAAACCCTATTCCACTTAGGAATAGCCATGGGCTTTGGTAGCGTGCCGAATGCACCAAATTAATTAACCTTACTAACCTAACTACTAAATTGTATATAGGGTGAGCGAGGGTCGATCCCACAGGGAATGATTCGATTAAATCCTATATTCTATGGTAATAACCACAACGAAGACAACAAAAAAATAAAATAAAATCCTAAACAGTAAACACGATAGCAAAATAATGAAAGGGGTTGTAGTCAATGCAATCTAAAGTGAAACGAATAAATCTCCAATGGTAGAAAATATCAGATTAAAAACAACCAGTTCTCGGTTCAAGATCCACCTAAACATGCATTGGACATGAACTAACCATAACATCATTCTATCTCGTTATTATGGAAATTACTGACCCTAGGAAACAACAAGCTCAGTTACCCGAATTTTCTCTTAATAGTCACTACTGAAATAAGCTCTTCAATTAGATCCTAACCCTTGAACAACCTAGAATAAGCTCTCTAAGTTTAATTCAATGGCAGCCTTAAGCATTAGGAAAATAGATCAATCAAAGCAACAATCACGCAAGATCAGATTATTTAACTTAGGTTATGTTATTCAAGGTGATAGACTGAAAACTTGTCCGTAATCATTATCATCATGTGTTACTCATTGAATAGAAATAGGAGAATTACGTATCACAATTCCTAATTCTAACAGATAAAATTCAGATTAAATAATTTAGCAAGCCATTACTAAATCACCCACAAAACAAGAATCACAAACAATTCCAATAAGAACAAGATTAAGAATAATGTTACTGAAGTTGAGTTACACCAATGACATGAATTCAGGCTTCAAAATCCCCTTGAACTGAAGAAGAAAGATCAGCCCCACATCTTGACGTAGAAAGTAAAAAAAAACTAAAAACTAAACTCTACTGATGTTCTTCCGTTTAAACTAATAACTCATAAATAAATAATGTCTTTTTTTTTCTTAATTCTCTCCCATGAAAATTTGAAATTACTTTCCTAGATCTTTGCTAAACGATAGACCTCCAAAACTATCAAAATCTTATCAAATATGGAAAACATAATTCGTAATCCAGCTTGTACCAAGATTCTCGCAATGTAAAAGAACTCTTCTAGGCTTGGTCACTTCATAAAAGTTGTAGTTCCAGATGTGTAGATGAATTTGGGCATTTGCATCACCTGCTTTAGATATCTGAAGCTCTAGTTAGACCCATTCAAAGACTCGATACTCAGCCAGGAAATCCTTTCGCGACTAGGATTCCAGGTCCGGTTTTGCGACAACTAATGAGGGCCCGAACGAACTCGAATTCTTGGCCATAATACCTTCCTGGAAAGCTTGATTTGTCTACTTTATTTTCCTGAAGAACCCTTTTGCAATTGAGAAATTTGACTCCATGAAAAACCTAAAAAACGCAGCACTGGTCAGAATGACAAAAACTCTGAAATTTCCTAATCTTTTCTCAATCATTTCATAAAGTCTATCCAAATATGCCAAACTTACAAAATAAACTCTAATAAATTCAACTAGGCATAAAATATAACAAAAAACATAATATGGAAGGAATAAAAATATATAAACTACACTCTCATCAGGCTCCAACCCTAATCCACCCTTGCAACTAAACACCCAATTAATGGTATTTTAAATTTAATTAATTATTATTATAATTAAAATCAATTAATATATAAAAATATACTAACATTTAATTAACAATAATAATCCGTTTAAATATATGTGCACATATATTTAAATATAATCTCACTAATTTTAATTTTAATATTAAAATTAAATATAGGCGACAACCTCAACAAATTTAATTGTACTGTGAGATTACCAAAATACCCTTTCATCCTAAAAGATGAAAATACCCCTTTCACAAGTTGATTCTTATTATCTTCTGAGTGTGTGACCCATAGGCTCTTTATCATATTAGGAGTGAGTAGTATCACAATTAACACCAATCAATCGTCTCACTACACACAGACCAAGATTGACCCTTATCAAGGCATCATGGCCACCCGATAGATTCAGATTCAGATTCAGTGAAATAGCTACCTATCAACAATATGGTTATCGTGCAATCAAATATTTTCATCATACGTTATCTCATCAAGGCTAAGGTACATAAATAGTGTCAATCTCAATTATCCTCGATATCTTTGTATTCAATTACTGGACCAATGATTGGAATAATAAATTGGATTGAACAAAAACTCAATCCCTATTGTGGCCATAGATTTAGTGTCATTGCCATTTACTGGATTGTGCAGTGAGATAACTTCTCCTGTACTCGGGAGTGATGAATCTTTTATCGATCAACCATAGTCTTTGTTAGTAAACGGTCCCGTATACGCAGCGGAAACAAAAAAATTAATATAACAGGATCGTTTACATGAGCCAAGATCAAGGGTATAATTTTACAATTTATCATAATAAGAATCTGCAGAAATATTCAACATGAGTTAAGAGAAACAAATGCACGTTTGGAGGCTCCACCACGATTGTCTTTGAACGTTTTGCTATCGATCCAAGTGTAGGATCGAACCTGTGTAGTCCACACGAAGACAATCTCAAAAAGAACCAAAGAGGGATTTGCTAGATCCTCTTTGGCTTCAAGATTAAGAAGAAGGTAAAATCAATTGAATTGATTTTAGGCCAAACCAATTTTCTGCCGTGGGAGTGTATTCCAAAAGGGGGTTGCTGTGTGTGTTTTTCTTTTAGAAAGAAATCAATTCCCAAATTAATTAACACACACACTTTTCTTTTTATAGTTAATCAATTTGCCCTAATCCCATACGGAATAGGCTTGGGCTCCAACCCAAACACCCCATGTTGCCAAAACACTCCCAATTTGATTTATTTTATTTTCCATCATTATCTCAATTAAAATCAATTAATATATATTTAAATATATATTAACATTTAACAATAATGATAATATATTTAAATATGTGCGAACACACATTTAAACGTAATTTCACTTATTTAATTTTTCTAACAAATTAAATAAAGGCTACGACCTTAGCAAATTTAATTGCAATGTGAAATTACCAAAATACCCTTTCGCCTTAAAAGATGAAAACGCCCTTCTTTCTTCTTGGATCTTAAATTGTCTTCCATGTGTGTGACCCATAGGCCTCTTCATCATATCGGCAGTGTATAGTATCACGATTAACACCAATTAATCGTCTCACTAATACACAGACCAAGATTGGCCCCTAGCAAGGCATCATGGCCTCCCGATAGATTCGGATTCAGCAAAGTAGCTACCTATAAACGATATGGTTACCGTGCAATTCGATCTTTTCATCATATGTTATCTCGATGAGACGAAGGCATAGAAATAGTGTCAACCTTCGGTTACTCTCGATATTATTTATTCAGTTTCTGGACCAATGACCCATATTATAAACTGGATAGAGCAACAACTCAATCCCACTGTGGCCATAGTTTTAGTGTCATTGCCATATACTGAATTGCGCCGTGAGATAACTTTCTCCCATACCCGGGAGTGATGATGTAACAACTGCTGTAAACTAGTACAATGCATGCATAATAATGATAGAAAATGGGCCCAAAACTTTTCTTTTTATTATAAGTAATAAGTCTTTTATACATAGAGAGCATCATTTACAAAAAGCCATTTACAAAGATAAAAACAGGGGAAACATGTAGCTATTGCCTCCGCTTGCCGACGCCCCATCGACTGCATCATCACCTAGATCTTGCATCCACAAAGGAAAATAACGGGGTGAACACAAAATAATGCTCAGTAAGTAAACTCTCTATCTATTTATCCCCGTATGTATTTCTCTTAATTCTTTCCTCACACTTTCTGTTGTTTTCTACTAAACGTCATGGCCTCATCTTACTGGAGGTACGGTCGGAATGGCATTCACACAACACCATCTCACTTTTCATGACTGTCGGGTGGAGTTCACACAGCACCAACCCGCTCTTAGTGACTATAGGGTGGGGTTCACAAAGCACCTACCCGGTTTTCGTAACAATCGGGTGGAGACCACAAAGCACCTACCCGTTCCTCAAGACTTTCAGGTGACGATCACAAAGCATAAACCCGTTTCTAATAATTGTCGGGTGATGACCACTAAGCATCAACCCATTTCTAATAACTGTCGGGTGATGATCACAAAGCATCAACCCATTTCTAATAATTGTCGGGTGATGATCACAAAGCATCAACCCATTTTTAATACACTTCTCATTCTCTCTACCCTTAGAGTAGTTGCATCCACAAAGTTCTCTACTTTTAGAGCAAGTGCATACAAAAAGTTTCCTACTCTTTCTTAAGTCACTTTTCAATTCACAATTAATGCCTATGGATGGTTCATCTCCACTAATGCACTTATGAAATGCCAACATGCAATGTTGCAAGAATTAGGGTTCACTACTCATACTCAAACCTCTATTAGGCATTTCATCAAACAACTCAAGTGCATAGCAAAACTCTATTATAACAATAATTCTATGTCTTTCTCTAACCATCCACAATGAGGGAAAACTCCCTCACATAGCCATAATTACTGCCATAGAATAGCACTTCCAAAAAGGATTTCTCAATATCCTTCAATTCCATCTCAAACTACATTTCCCAACCCACATCTCACTTCTCACAATTGAAGTGTATGAACAACCACAAGCAATAATAATCTTCATTTAAAACTCAATAACATAGCATAAAACATGTATATAACATACATACATAATTGCTATTAAAACCCTAATCAAGAAAATTCTCAAATCTCAACTTGGGTTGGGATTTACTTACTTTGTTATGGAGAGATCTCACTAACTCTTCCTTTCTCTTGGTTTGCTTGACTTTTTCTCTACTCTTAAACAAATGAACAAAAAACCCCCAATATTCAATATACTCAAAATCTCAGAAAACTTCACATCCAAAGCAAGAATCCTTACCTTAGGATGCCTTAGATTGATTTTCTACCCCAAAACACTCCAAAAGCCCTCTAAAAAAACCTAGAACAAAGGAAAGAGAATTTGAGAGGAAGTGAGAGTGGCGATGGAGAAGAAGAATGAAGGGTTTGCAATGACTTAATTCCTTTTAATGAAATTTATGCACAAGCATTCCCATTTTGCCCTTACTCTTCCTTGGGAATTCCATCTATATCCTTTGATTCATTACAAACACACCCCCATATCAACATATTCTCCATGAAAATTCCTTACATTTTACTCCCCACTTTTCCTACTAATTAGGGGTAGAATGGTCAAATTGCCCTTAGGGAAGAAAATATCTAAACCTTAACAAACATTTCGGTCGGCCCGTCGCCGTGGCGAAGAATATTATGTCGCCGCGACGAAACTGTCCAGTAGTTTCCCGTGGCTTCAACACCTCTTCGCCCCGACGAATCCTGGAACACTGAACTTCTTCTATTTCAACCAATTTCAGGACAAGTAGTCAACATATCACTCAATCAAAGGTCAACCAAACAATAATACTAATAAACCAACTCAAATAAGAGCAAAAGAAGAAACATTAGCTACGTACCTCAAGTGGGGCGTTATAATTCTTCCCCCCTTAAAAGAATTTCGTCCCCGAAATTCATACAAATAACTCTGGGAAGCGATTCTGCATGTCCCGTTCTATTTCCCAAGTGGCCTCTTCCACTTTGTGATTCCTCCAAAGGATCTTCACTAGCGGAACACTCTTGTTCCGAAGCTCTTTAATCCTTCGATCTAAAATCTGGACTGGTGGTTCTTCATATATTAGATTCTCTGTTAACTCAATGTCCTCTACTCATAGGATGTGGAAGGGATCACTTACATATTTCCGTAGCATCGAGACATGGAAGACATCATGCACCCTATCCATGCTAGGTGGTAGTGCCAATCTGTAGGCCACCTTTCCCTAGTCGTTGCAAGACCTCAAATGGACCTACATATCTCGGTGCTAACTTCCCTTTGCTTCCTAAGCACATTACTCGCTTGTAAGGGGAAACTTTCAAAAACACTTTGTCGCGCACTTGGAATTCCACCTCTTTCCTCTTCCGGCATAACTCTTCTGTCGATCTTGGGCTTGTTTCATTCTATTTCTGATTAACTTCACATCTTCTACCAGTTTCTGAGTCACCTCTGGCCCAAGAGCGGCACTCAACTCATCTTTTTCGCCTACCTCATCCTAATGTAGCGGAGACCTACATCGTCTACCATATAAAGCCTCGTAAGGCGCCATTCTAATTGTAGACTACTAACTGTTGTTGTAAGCAAATTCCACTAAGGGTAACATCTCATGCCAGGATACTCTATAATCCATGCAACAGGCTCTCAACATATCCTCGAGCACCTGATTCATTCTCTTGGTTTGGCCATCTGTCTAAGGATGATAGGCAGTACTAAATGCTAAACGGGTACCCAAATTCCTCTGTAAACTCGTCCAGAAGGCTGAAACAAATCTGGAATCTCTATCTGATACTATAGTCTTGGGCACACCATGCAATCGACTATCTCCTTGAGGTAAATCTGAGCCAACTGATCTGCATTGGTGCTCTCCTTTACGGGAAGGAAATGGGCTGATTTGGTTAGTCTATCCACAATCACCCATATAGCATTACACCCTTTCTATACTCTGCAATGTCTTTCTTCATACCTGACCACCAATAGCTTTTCTTTACATCTTGATAATCTTGGTTGCTCTCGGATGAGCGGTGTACGGTGTGTCATGAGCCTCCATAAGAATTTTCTGTTTCAACTCCTCATTCGGAGGAATGCACAACCGATTCCTGAAATAGAGGACACCATCTCTCATAAAGAATTCTAATGTCTTGCCCTCAAGCACTTGCTGAACTATTTTCTAACACCACTCATCGGCCATTTGCTTTTCTCTGATTTGCTCTAGTAAAGTAAATTGTACCTCTAGACTGGCAACTCTCCCTGGAACCACTTCAATCTGTTCTTTAGACAATTCTTCTATTAACTCTTTCTGCTTGGTAAGCCGGAATAAATAGGCTTTTCTACTCAAGGCATCGGCTACCACATTGGCTTTTCCCGGTTGATACTTGATCTCACATTCATAATCCTTAACCAACTCTAACCACCTTCTTTGCCTTATATTCAACTCCTTTTGAGTGAAGAAGTACTTTAAACTCTTATGATCGGTGTAGATATTACTCTTTACACCATAAAGGTAATGCCTCCATATCTTTAAGGCAAAGACCACGGCCGCCAACTCTAGGTCATGCATAGGGTATCTGGTCTCATACTCTTTCAGTTGACGAGAAGCATAAGCTATAACCCTACCTAACTGCATCGGTACGGCGCCAAGTCCCTGTAGAGAGGCATCTGTATAAATGTCATAATCTACACCCTCTTGTGGTAACGCTTATACAAGAGCTGTTGTTAACCTCTTCTTCAACTCTTGGAAGCTTTCGTCACATGCTACTAACCAGACAAAAGGAGTTTTCTGTTTGGTAAGAGCTGTCAATGGTTTAGCCAACTGGGCAAATCCCGATGCAAATCGCCGATAGTAACCTGTTAAGCCCAAAAAACTCCCTGAAAACTTTCATTCAAGGATTGCTACTCGGATCTCCGCCATTCAAGGATTGCCTACACTTTACTCTGATCTACCAAATCCCTTCCTTCGTACGCATGGCCCAGGGGAATATCACCTGATTATGCCAAAACTCACACTTAGAAAATTTAGCACACAACTTATTTTCCCTCAGTCGCTGCAATACTAATCTCAAGTGTTTCTCATGTTCTTCCCTTGACTTTGAATAAATCAGGATGTCGTCAATGAAGACAATAATAAACTGATCCAAATACTCATGGAATACCCTGTTCATCAAGTCCATAAAAATGGCTGGGGCATTAGTCAAGCCAAAACGCATCACCACAAATTCATAATGCCCATATCTTGTACGAAAGGCAGTCTTAGCCACATCTTGCTCAAATACTCTTACCTGATGATACCCGAACCTCAAATCAATTTTGGAGAACACTGCCGCTCCTTTCAACTGATCGAAAAGGTCATCTATCCGGGGTAGTGGGTACTTATTCTTCATTGTAATTTTATTCAGCTCCCTATAATCAATACACATCCTTAGTGATCCATCTTTCTTTTTCACAAATAGGATTGGGGCTCCCCAAGGAGAATGACTTGGTCGGATAAAGCCTTTATCTAAAAGCTCTTGGAGTTGCTTCTTTAGTTCTTGAAGCTTAGCTGGGGCCATTCGATAAAGGGCTTTAGCTATTGGTGCTATCCCTGGTGCTAGTTCGATACTAAATTCTACCTCCCTTTCTAAAGGCAAACCCGGTAACTCTTTTGGAAACACATCTAGAAAGTCTCGAACTACTAGCACCCTCTGAATCTCTGGTTGTGGAACATCACCACTCTGCACTACATGGGCAATATATCCCGAACACCACTTTCTCAACATCTTCCTAGCTTTCACACTACTAATCAGCATGCTCAACTGATGGCCCTCTCCAAAATTAAACTTATCTCCACTATCGAGATTAAATCTCGCCTTCTTTTTCTGACACTCAATCTCTACTCCATATCTCCCTAGGAAGTCCATGCCCAATATCACATCAAAGTCGGGCATATCAAAAACTATTAAATCAACTGTTAACTCTCTACCCTGGATCACCATGGACTCTCCTAACAACATCTCTTGAGTCAGAACACTAACCCCATCGGGTAACTCTATCTTAATGGGTTGAGTCACTCTAATAGGTTTCAAACCTAATCTCTCAATCATCCCATATGCGATAAACAAATGAGTGGCGCCTGAATCAATTAAAGCATATAAAGGAACTGAATGAAATAATAACTGACCAGTAAGAATTGATGGATTGGCCTCTACTTCACCCTATGCCACAGTAAACACCTGGCATTCACAGTACCTCTTGAACTCTGTGCGGTTGGTGAAAGAGGAGCTTTACAATCTCTCATCATGTGCCCTGGCTGTCGGCACCTATAACACACTCTCTGGTCCCTTAGACATTCTCCTGGGTGATTCCTTCCCACATTTAGGGCAAAGAGGAAACCCTTCCATCCGGGGCCGCTTATTCTTCCACTCTCTTTGTTCTGTCTATACTAAAACTTCTTCTTCTGATTCTTCATGTCTTTACCTTTTACACCCTCATGTTTCTCTCTTTGGGGGCCAGAGGGTGGCTCACTTGGTCCTCCTATCGAGGAACCTAAAGGGGAAATTTTATTCTAAAAAATCTTCGCCTTTATTGCCCACCTCAAAGCCTCACTATAATTTCGAGGAGGGTTGGAACTTGTCATTATATCCCGGGATATCTTCAGCTTCAACCCGTGCACAAACTTATCTCTTCTCAAAGCCGGAGTACTAACTATTCCGGGTGCAAACCTTGCAAGAGAATTGAATTTCACCAAGTACTCCTTCACGACACTAGTCACTTGCTGTAAGCTGATAAATTCTTGGACCTTCTCATGAACTTGGTCCTCTGTTCTATACTCGGCCTCAAACTCTTGCCTGAACTCTTCCCAAGTCATTGCTGTCACATCACGAGTTTCTTCCATTAATTTCCCACCAAATTCGGGCATCACCCCGAAACAAGAAACTAGCATACCGAATCTTCTCTCGGTCTGACATGGGAAATAAACCTGTGGCTTGTTCTACGGTCCCAAACCACTCTTCTGCTATTACTGGATCCGTAGTACCCTTAAACTCTGAGGGTTGATGTTGACTGGAAAGACCATAAATCGGTTCAACTCTGCTCTGTACTAGGGAAGGTACCGGTTGTCCTCTTTCGACATGCGCAACTGGCGGTATCTGTACGGGGGCTTCAACTCTCCCTTGGGTTTTTGCCATGACTTGCTGTATAATTCCCCAAATTCTAGCTTCATCCAAGGGAGGGGGTGTAGACTCTGGTGGGTTAGAAGGTTCTCCTTCATTCACCACACCCTTACCACGATTCCACTAACTACGCCCCATCTACAAAATAATCACACCAATGAACTCGAGAAACAATTATTGTAAGGAAAGAATTAACTCACATAGTCGAATTATAGGACGTCGTGGCGATGAGAACAGTACACTATTCAATCCCAAAATCTTTGCTCTGATACCAAAAATGTAACAACAATTGTAAACTAGTACAATGCATGCATAATAATGATAGAAAATGGGCCCAAAAGTTTTCTTTTTATTATAAGTAATAAGTCTTTTATACACAGAGAGCATCATTTACAAAAAACCATTTACAAAGATAAAAATAGGGGAAATAGTGTAGCTATTGCTCCTCGCTTGTCGACACCCCTCCGACTGCATCTCACCTAAATCTTGCATCCACAAAGGAAAATAATGGGGCGAGCACAAAATAATGCTCAATAAGTAAACTCTCTATCTGTTTATCCCCGTATGTATTTCTCTTAATTCTTTCCTCACACTTTCTGTTGTTTTCTACTAAACGTCATGGCCTCATCTTATCGGAGGTACGGCCGGATGACGTTCACACAGTACCATCTCACTCTTCATGACTCTCGGGTGGAGTTCACACAGCACCAACCAGCTCTTAGTGACTATAGGGTGGGGATCACAAAGCACCTACCCGGTTTTCGTAACTATTGGGTGGAGACCACAAAGCACCAACCCATTCCTCAAGACTTTCGGGTGACGATCACAAAGCATCAACCCGTTTCTAATAACTGTCAGATGATGATCACTAAGCATCAACCCATTTCTAATAACTGTCGGGTGATGATCACAAAGCATCAACCCATTTTTAATACACTTCTCATTCATTCTACTCTAGCACTTCTCATTCTCTCTACCCTTAGAGTAGTTGCATCCACAAAGTTCTCTACTCTTAGAGCAAGTGCATACACAAAGTTTCCTACTCTTTCTTAAGTCACTTCTCAATGCACAATTAATGCCTACGGATGGTTCATCTCCACTAATGCACTTATGAAATGCCAACATGCAATGTTGCAAGAATTAAGATTCACTACTCATACTCAAACCTCTATTAGGCATTTCATCAAACAACTCAAGTGCATAGCAAAACTCTACTATAACAATAATTCTATGTCTTTCTCTAACCATCCAAAATGAGGGAAAACTCCCTCACATAGCCATAATTACTGCCATAGAATAGCACTTCCAAAAATGATTTCTCAATATCCTTCTATTCCATCTCAAACTACATTTCCAACCCACATCTCACTTCTCACAATTGAAGTGTATGAATAACCCCAAGCAATAATAATCTCCATTTAAAACTCAATAACATAGCATAAAACATTTATATAACATACATACATAATTGCTATTAAAACCCTAATCAAGAAAATTCTCAAATCTCAACTTGGGTTGGGATTTACTTACCCTTGATATGGAGAGATCTCACTAGCTCTTCCTTTCTCTTGGTTTGCTTGACTTTTTCTCTACCCTTAAAACAATTCAACCAAAAGCCCTCAATATTCAAATATACTCAAAATCTCACAAAACTTCACATCCAAAGAAAGAATCTTTACCTTAGGATGCCTTAGATTGATTTTCTACCCCAAATCACTCCAAAAGCCCTCTAAAAATCCTTGAACAAATGAAAGAGAATTTGAGAGGAAGTAAGAAAGGAAAGTGGCGTTGGAGAAGAAGAATGAAGGGTTTGCAATGACTTAATTCCTTTTAATGAAATTTATGCACAAGTATTCCCATTTTGCCCTTACTCTTCTTTAGGCATTCCATCTATATCCTTTGATTCATTACAAACACGCCCCCATATCAACACATGCTCCATGAAAATTCCTTACATTTTACTCCCCACTTTTCCTACTAATTAGGGGTAGAATGGTCAAATTGCCCGTAGGGAAGAAAATATCTAAACCTTAACAAACATTTTGGTCAGCTGTAACAACTGCTGTAAACTAGTACAATGCATGCATAATAATAATAGAAAATGGGCCCAAAACTTTTCTTTTTATTATAAGTGATAAGTCTTTTATACACAAAGAGCATCATTTACAAAGACAAAAACAAGGGAAACAGTGTAGCTATTGCTCCTCGCTTGCCGACACCCCTCCGACTGCATCATCACCTAGATCCTGTATCCACAAAGGAAAATAATGGGGTGAGCACAAAATAACGCTCGGTAAGTAAACCCTCTATCATTTTATCCCCATATGTAATTCTCTTAATTCTTTCCTCCTACTTTCTATTGTTTTCTACTAAACGTCATGGCCTTATCATACCGGAGGTACGGCCGGATGACTTTCACACAGCACCATCTCACTCTTCATGATTGTCGGGTGGAGTTCACACAGCACCAACCCTGTTCTTGGTGACTACCGAGCGGGGATCACGAAGCACCTACCCGGTTTTCATAACTATCGGGTGGAGACCACAAAGCACCTACCCGTTCCTCATGACTTTCGGGTGACGATCACAAAGCATCAACCCATTTCTAATAACTGTCGGGTGATGATCACAAAGCATCAACCCATTTCTAATAACTGTCGGGTGATGATCCCAAAGCATCAACCCATTTCTAATAACTGTCGGGTGATGACCACAAAGCATCAACCCATTTCTAATAACTGTCGGGTGATGATCACAAAGAATCAACCCATTTCTAATAATTGTCGGGTGATGATCACAAAGCATCAACCCATTTCTAATACTCTTCTCATTCACTTTACTCTAGCACTTCTCATTCTCTCTACCCTTAGAGTAGTTGCATCCACAAGGTTCTCTACTCATAGAGCAAGTGCATACACAAAGTTCCCTACTCTTTCTTAAGTCACTTCTCAATGCACAATTAATGCCTATGGATGGTTCATCTCCACTAATGCACTTATGAGATGCCAAGATGCAATGTTGCAAGAATTAAGGTTCACTACTCATACTCAAACCTCTATTAGGCATTTCATCAAACAACTCAAGTGCATAACAAAACTCTACTATAACTATAATTCTATGTCTTTCTCTAACCATCCAAAATGGGGAAAAGCTCCCTCACATAGCCATAATTCCTACCATAGAATAGCACTTCCAAAAAGGATTTCTCAATATCCTTCAACTCCATCTCAAAACTACATTTCCAACCCATACCTCACTTCTCACAATTAGTGTATGAACATCCACAAGCAATAATAATCTCCATTTAAAACTCAATAACATAGCATATAACACGTATATAACATACATACACAATTGCTATTAAAACCCTAATCAAGAAAATTCTCAAATCTCAACTTGGGTTGGGATTTACTTACCTTGATATGGAGAGATCTCACTAGCTCTTCCTTTCTCTTGGTTTGCTTGACTTTTTCTCTACCCTTAAAACAATTCAACCAAAAGCCCTCAATATTCAAATATACTCAAAATCTCACAAAACTTCACATCCAAAGCAAGAATCTTTACCTTAGGATGCCTTAGATTGATTTTCTACCCCAAATCACTCCAAAAGCCCCCTAAAAATCCTTGAACAAATGAAAGAGAATTTGAGAGGAAGTAAGAAAGGAGAGTGGCGTTGGAGAAGAAGAACGAAGGGTTTGCAATGACTTAATTCCTTTTAATGAAATTTATGCACAAGCATTCCCATTTTGCCCTTACTCTTCCTTAGGCATTCCTTCTATATCCTTTGATTCATTACAAACACACCCCCATATCAACACATTCTCCATGAAAATTACTTACATTTTACTCCCCACTTTTCCTCCTAATTAGTGGTAGAATGGTCAAATTGCCCTTAGGGAAGAAAATATCTAAAACTTAACAAACATTTTGGTCGGCGCGTCGCCGTGGCGAAGAATATTATGTTGCCTCGGCAAAACTGTCCAGCAGTTTCCCATGGCTTCAACACCTTTTCGCCGCGGTGAAGATTCTTCTTCGCCCCAACGAAGCCTGGAACACTAAACTTCTTCTATTTCAACCAATTTCAGGGCAAGTATCCAATATATCACCCAATCAAAGGTCAACCAAACAATAATACTAATAAACCAACTCAAATAAGAGCAAAAGAAGAAACATTAGCTACGTACCTCAAGTGGGGCGTTACAATTCTCCCCCCCTTAAAAGAATTTCGTCCCCGAAATTCATACAAATAACTCTGGGAAGCGATTCTGCATGTCCCGTTCTACTTCCCAAGTGGCCTCTTCCACTTTGTGATTCCTCCAAAGGATCTTCACTAGCGGAACACTCTTGTTCCGAAGCTCTTTAATCCTTCGATCTAAAATCTGGACTGGACGTTCTTCATATACTAGATTCTCTGTTAACTCAACGTCCTCCACACTCAGGATGTGGAAGGGATCACTTACATATTTCCGTAGCATTGAGACATGGAAGACATCATGCACCCTGTCCATGCTAGGTGGTAGTGCCAATCTGTAGGCCACCTTACCCACTTGTTGCAAGACCTCAAATGGACCTACATATCTCGGTGCTAACTTCCCTTTGCTTCCGAAGCGCATTACTCGCTTGTAAGGGGAAACTTTCAAAAACACTTTGTCGCCCACTTGGAATTCCACCTCTTTCCTGTTAGTGTATATTAGTGTATGCCCTAGAAACCATTCGTGTTGTCGGTTTCAGAGCATTTTGTCTTGTATCTATATATATCATAAATAATAGAAGAAAGAGTTCTTCAATTCATATATGTAAATTGCTTCCTTTATTCAGTCATGCATTTGAAATAAAGTATGTATATGAATTGTCCAGATGATTCATTTAATAGGTAAATGAATTATCGATAAGGGTTCCCTACGGAAGCAATATAAATTTGGGCAACTATATTGCACAGTAGGCATACCGGATGCTTCCGAAAGATATCATGAGTTGATATAAGTACGGATGACAATGATAGTCATGTCACCTGGGCATTGGTATGGATTAACGGTTGGTGAACTGTTTTTAATGTGACCGAATAACGACAAATCACTTGGAAAAGCATGTAGTCAATGATTTATCGCTTGGTTATATCGCACGATGTAGTCCTTTGACCGAGACATTGTAGTCGGATCCGATATGGATGCGTATGGTTCATACGGTGTATAAGTACAAGACTAATCATGTTTCGTACAATAAAGCCTATTTGGTCATGCGTTGTTCATATGCGGAAAAGAACGATGGTCAAGAGGGGATCCATTGACTCGAAATATAGGATCGGGAGTACCGCTGACTCCATCCGGATTCGAGTTCCTAGACGAACATCGATAAATGTCAGAAAATTGAATCTCTGGCCATAGTCTATTATTAGTCATACAAAAGCAAGTTTGTGATGACGAGTTCCGAACATATTGATCGACATTCGGTAGAAGATCGAGTTTAGGATTTTGATGTTCCATGAATCCATACTGATTAGGATATCTCAATGGAGGGACTTTATCTCCCGCATGGTACGTATGATCTGAAATGGGTTCGATGAAGTATTTCTTCATCGTGGTTTGAGGACTATGGCACATTGCTAGATGTTTACCATAGTCGTTGGGCCTCCGGATGGGTTTTCGGATTCATCTAGAACCGGCTCACGGCTAATCCACGGTGGACCTACATGGTCACACCAATAGCCTTGAGAAGTTAGAGAATGACGAGAGAGAGAAATGATTATCCGAAGAGGGCTAGCACCTTCCGAGGGTAATAACGGGATTTCTATGGTAATAGTTACATAGAAAACAATTTGTGACATTTTAAGGGTTAAAATGGTCAAGCAATAATTAATTATATTTAATTATTATATCTTAAAGTGTTAAGATTAATGAGATGAACAAAAATAACCTTTTAATAGTTAAAGGGTAAAAAGGGTAAATTTATGGGTTGTTAATGTAAACTAGTTTAGTTTACATGGCCCTTGAATAATATTGATTATTCAAAGGGTAGCATATTAAATTCGTGGGGTCCCTTTATAAAATAAGATTTTATTGGGCTTGGAAGTGAAAAATAAATAATTGCAAAATAGCCCAAGTATATATAAGTGCAAAAGGTTGCATTTTTGTTCATTATTCACTTGTTCACTCAAACGCAAACTAAAAGCTCTCTCCCTAGCCAAGGCCACTCTCTAATCCTCTCAAGGTGGTGTTAAAGTGTGGAGGTTTCATCCTTTTGAAGCTAATCTTCATCAATCCAAAGCAAAGGAGTAGGTATAATCTCATATCCAAGCTTTGCATGTAAACCGTTTTTTTAATCCATGCTTTCATGCTTTCATTCTCCATCTCCACCACTCTTCATGCATGCTGAATCTTTCAAATGGTATCAGAGCTAAAAGGTCCTTGCATGTCGAATTTATAAGCTAAAATGGCATTTTCCATGTGTTCATATGTTCATCAAACTTGGTTGAGTTTGCATGTTAGTGATATGGTTCAAAAATGTTTTTTTCATAGTAGATCTTTACATGCATGTCTCGGCCATACATAGATCAGAGGTATATGTTCATTCTTCTTCTCATTCTTATATGTTTGAATGATGATAATGGTTATAATGAGCATGCCTTAATATTGGATGAGTTGTTTGATGTAATAAGCATGTTTGATGCATGTGTATGTCTCGGCCATCTCTTGATCTTTGGAAAACATGTTTTTCTTCTTGCTCTAATATGTTTGGGTATGTTTGAATATGATTTAAAGCATGTTTGGATGATGATTATTGCATGAAATGTGTTGAAAACTACATGCATGCATATATGTCATTTTCGGCCATGACTAGTTTTGCCATAAAATGTCATTTCATTCATGTATTGATGAATGATGTTTTAGGAAATGTTGCATGATGATTCATTTAGAAAAATGTTCATGCATGTTCATTTCCATTACTTTGATTAAATGGTTTATGCTTTGACATGCTAAATGTGTTATCTTTAATTTGATTAAAGTATATTTTTGCATGAAGTGTATGCAAATGTTGAAAGTGTTTAGTGGTGGAATTTGATGTTAGCATAAAGTTATGGATTATTCATTCATATGATGAATTATGATATTATATATGATTGTGGTAAATTTAATGTAGGATGTTTAATTTGATTAAATTATCTTATAATGCATCATTGCATGGCATAAATTATTATATTTTTGAAATGTAATAATTTTGTTGTTTGAATGGTTTCAAAAATGATGATGCAAGATGACATGATTGTCTTTGAAAAGATAAATATGTCATAAAAAGTATTACTTTAGTTAAAAGTAACTTGTGTCATAGAATAATTACTCTTGGAGTAATAAAACCCACTTATCTATGCCATGCATGACTCTTGTGAAAAGTATTGAAATGATGCTAACAATTAAATAGTATATCTTTGGGTGGAATATGACAAAAGTGTTTGTGTAATGATTCCTATAAAATGTGTAATTGTTGCATGGCCCAAAGTTATAATTAAATTACCAAATGAATATATATATAATATCTATTAATATATGAGATATATTTATATATTTATATTCATGCCTTTAAATAATTGTTTATTATATTTGGTATGAATGTTTAATATTTATTTATGTGATGAATGAATATTAGATTAGAGGGTTGATCATGGGCGCCAATTGGTTTTCAAAATATTCAAAAGTGTTTGTAATATTCTTTTATTAAATGGCTTGTAATAATTAAATTTTATTTATTTATTTTAATCGGGCCTGCGTGCCTAAGATCCAATATGTAATGGAATCGGCTAGACGGGAACCGAAGAACATCCAGATGATGATCCAATCGAAGATATAGTATTAGGGTAAATAGTTTGCCTTTAGGATGTATTTTCGAAAAGCCCCATGGTCAACCCACATGCTTTAATTTATGCATATATGTGATATGTATGAATGGATAATTAAACATGGCATACTAAAAATGAATTAACTAAAGGTTAAACCTAAATCTCCCCAATTTAAAAATATTAAATCCAAGTCTCCCATTGTGGGATAACTAAATTCTTTGATATAAATTTTAATATCCCAAGATTTCTATTATGTGAGGGATATAATCTTTATATCATAGAATTAAGTTGATCTTGTTCTTGGATGGATATTTTCACCTTGACCAAGAATTCTATTATGTGAGGACATGATGAAAATGCCATCATAAGAAAGCACAATGGTTCGGATTTAACTAGCTTAGGGTACCAAGAATTCTATTATGTGAGGTATCCGAAGCTAGGACAAGGAATATGAATCAAACCTTATATAGTGATATAAAAGGAAAAGAGTTTCCTACTTATTAGACTTAATTGACCAAGAATTCTATCATGTGAGGTTAATTGAATTTGATAAGAAATTGATTCCCCACTAAGAAATTTAATCCAACGAAAATTTTCTGATCCTATTTAAGGGAGTGTAGGACTCGAATAAAATAGTGGGAGCTAATTTGATTATGCATTAAAAGGTTTAAAATATTACAAGACACTAATAAAATTACTTTTCTTTGCAGTTTCATCTTTGTGATAAATAATTGAAAAATGGCCAACTATGTTCTCCTAAGGATAATGGACAATAACATGTTAACCGGACCCAACCTAAAAGATTGGCTAAGAAATCTTAGAATTGTTCTAGATTTTGAAAGAATTGCCTATGTCCTGGAAGCACCTCTTCCACTTGATATTGGACCGGATGCTCCACAAGCTGAGCTTGATGCTTCTTGAAAAGTGGAGAGAGGATAGTAGGAGGGCTAAAAATTACATGTTAGCCTCCATGAATAGAGAACTTCAAACTAAGCATGAAGAGGTTTCAAATGCTTATGATATCCTCATAGCTCTACAAGAGTTGTATAGCGAAAATCCAAAAGTGGTTGAGTATGAATTGTGTGCATCCCTCTTTAGCATGAAGTTGAGGGAAGGGGAACCTCCAGCTGATCATACTCTTAAAATGATCAATGGATTAGATCGACTGGATGGATATGGGGTGGTCATGCCTGACCGCCTCAAAGTGAATTTGATTCTACAATCCCTTCCTCCAAGTTATAAACCGTTTATAACTAACTACAATCTCAATAGGATTGAGACAAACCTCTCGAATCGCTAAATGAGCTTAAAGAATTTCAGCACGTAATGTGAAAGGGAAAGGACATGAGGATGTCTTTGCCGCCTCCACTAGCAGGGCCAATAAAAGGCCCAAAGTGCTACCAAAGAGAGGTCCAAAAGTTGGACCCAAGAATAAGAGCTTCAAGAAGCCAGCGGCAAAGGCAGAGAAGGCCGATGCAAAGGGAAAATGTTTCCACTGTGGAAAAGATGGACACTAGAAGAGGAACTGTCCTCAATACCTGAACAGTCTGAAGAAAGGCAAAGGAAAAGAAGGTACGAACCAATGTCTTATGATTGAATATGAATTAAGTGTTAATTCAGATAGTCATTCCCTGGATATTAGATTCAGAGAACATCTCATGTTTGTATGTCTTTGCGGTACTTGAATAGTTCGAGGTGACAAAGGGCGAGATCATTTTGAGGATGGCAAATGGGGCACGAGTTGCAGCCGAGGCCATGGGGACTTGCTCACTAAGACTACCTTCAGGACATATTTTGAATTTGTTTAAAGTATTGTACTTTGAAAAGGCCACAAGAAACATCATTTCTATTTACGCTTTGTGTAAGGCAAGTTATTATGTCTTGTTTAATGGAAATGAATGTTCAATACATTTTGGAAATGTTTTAGTTGGTAAAGTGTGAATACAAATGGTTTGTATGTCTTAGAATTGAATGACTATGCTTCAATCAATACCATTTCTAATAAAAGAACTCGATCTGAATCAAATCCTAAAATTCTATGGCATCATAGATTGGGTCATATAGGAGAGAGAAGATTAATACACTTGGAGAAAGTGGGATCCTTAAACTCATTGGGTTTTGAACCCTATCCAACCCTTTGTGAATCATGTCTCCAAGGAAAGATGACCAAGTCTCCCTTTAAGAGTAAAGGAGAGCGAGCTAAAGAACTTTTAGAACTCATACATACGATGTATGTGGACCATTTAGTACTTTAGCTAGGGGAGGATTTGAATACTTCATTACCTTTACAGATGATATGTCACGATATGGGTATTTGTATTTAATGAAATACAAATCTGAATCCTTTGAAAAATTCAGAGAATTCAAGAATGAAGTAGAAAATCAAACTGGAAAGAGTATTAAAATACTACGATCGTATCACGCTAGGGGGTGAATACTTGAGTACGAGTTTCAAGAGTTCTTAAAAGAAAATGGGATCATCTCACGGTTGACTCCTCCTTATACACCCCACCCAATGGAGTGTTTGAAAGGAGAAATCGTACCTTATTGGATATGGTACGATCGATGGTGAGTTTTACAGACTTACCAATGTCTCGTGGGGTACGCTCTAGCAGCTCTGCACATCCTTAATAGGGTCCCGTCTAAAACTGTCCCGTAAAACACCGTATGAGATATGGTATGGAAAACGTCCAAGTCTTAATTATATGAAGATTTGGGGGCTGCCCTACTTATGTTAAATTGGATAAATCGATAAGTGGATGTTAAATCCGAGAAGGGTTTCGGTTCATTGGATATCCTAAAGATAGTTTAGGATATTGCTTTTACTTCCCAAGTGATCAAAGAGTTTGGATCAGTAGAAATGCGCGCTTCCTCGAGAACGAGTTCTTGGAGGAAGGCGGCGTGGGAAGAAACATTGAACTCAAGGAAGAGTTCGAAGAGCCAAGAACCGAGATTGCTGAAGATGGAACGTCCACTCAGCGAACCTCAGTATCAGATACTATAGTTCCAGTACGAAAGTCTTCTAGAATTTCGAAACCTCCAGAGAGATATGGGTTCCTACATGAGCAAGATTTTGAATCTTACTTAGTGGGAGTAGATGATCATGGTGATGATCCTAAAAGCTACGAAGAAGCAATATTGGATAGAGATTCAGGAAAAATGGCTAGAAGCGATGGATTCGAGATAGAATCAATGCATGCCAATCAAGTATGGTCGCTTGTGGATCCACCTGAGGGAATAGTTCCTATAGGTTGTAAATGGGTCTACAAGAGAAAAGTTGGCAAGGATGGGGAGGTAGAGACCTTCAAAGCTCGACTAGTGGCGAAAGGTTATACTCAGAAACAAGGATTGGATTATGAGGAAACCTTCTCGCCCGTAGCTATGATTAAATCCATCCGTATAATGCTAGCCATCGCAAAGATACCATGATTATGAAATTTGGCAGATGGATGTCAAAACAACTTTCCTCAATGGGTTTATTGAGGAAAACATCTATATGGAACAATCGATAGGTTTTGTATCCTCTGCTGAAAGACATAAGGTATGCAAATTGCATCGATCCATTTATGGATTGAAGCAAGCTTCAAGAAGCTGGAACATTCGATTTGACGACATAATCAAATCATTTGGTTTTGTCAAGAATCCGAATGAGCCCTGTGTATACAAATGGGTTAAAGATCATGCCATTACGTTTCTTATATTATATGTAGATGACATACTTTTGATGGGAAATGATATAGGCATGATGACAGAGGTTAAGGTTTGGTTGTCTAAAACCTTCTCGATGAAAGACTTAGGAGAAGCGACATATGTCCTTGGCATTCGTGTCTATAGAGATAGAACGAAAAGGGTAATTGGATTATCCCAAAAATTGTACATAGAGAAAATGCTAAAAAGATTTAGCATGGAGAACTCTAAGAGAGGTCTTTTGCCCTTCACTCACGGTCTTCATCTTTCTAAGGAGATGGGTCCAAAGACCGATGAAGAATGGCAGCAGATGCGTAATGTGCCTTATGCGTCTGCCATAGGTAGCTTAATGTACGCAATGCTATGTACAAGACCTGATATAGCTTATGCTGTAAGTGTTACGAGCAGATATCACTCAAACCCAGGGGAGAAACATTGGTCGGTTGTAAAATCGATCCTTAAGTACTTGAGAAGAACTAAGGATCTAGTTCTGAGTTATGGATGTTCCGAGTTAAACATTCAAGGATACTCAGATTCTGATTTCCAATCAGATATTGATGATAGAAAGTCTACGTCAGGGTACATTTTTATATGTAATAGAGGTGCTGTTAGTTGGAAAAGTTCCAAATGCAGAACCAACCACTGACCACTACAGAAGTCCGAATACATTGCGCTTTCCTAAGCAGCAAAGAAAGGAGGTTGTTTGGATGCGAAAGTTCGTAATTGAACTTGGTGTGGTTCCGAACATGGCTTACCCGATAAGCATGTTTTGTGACAATACTAGAGCTATTGCACAGGCTAAGGAACCAAGGGCACACCAAAAATCCAAACACATTCAGCGTAAGTATCACATTTTGAGAGAATTCGTTGGAGCTGGAGAGATTTTGATTCTGAAGACTCCTTCAGCAGAAAATGTAGCTGATCCACTGACTAAGGCGATGACACTGAAGCAATTGGACCATCATCTTGAGAAGATGGGTATGAGATACAACATCGAATGGCTTTAGTGCAAGTGGGAGTTTGTTAGTGTATATTAGTGTATGCCCTAGAAACCATTCGTGTTGTCGGTTTCAGAGCATTTTGTCTTGTATCTATATATATCATAAATAATAGAAGAAAGAGTTCTTCAATTCATATATGTAAATTTCTTCCTTTATTCAGTCATGCATTTGAAATAAAGTATGTATATGAATTGTCCAGATGATTCATTTAATAGGTAAATGAATTATCGATAAGGGTTCCCTACGGAAGCAATATAAATTTGGGCAACTATATTGCACAGTAGGCATACCGGATGCTTCCAAAGATATCATGAGTTGATATAAGTACGGATGACGATGATAGTCATGTCACTGGGGCATTGGTATGGATTAACGGTTGGTGAACTGTTTTGGGGGCGAATGTGACCGAATAACGACAAATCACTTGGAAAAGCATGTAGTCAATGATTTATCGCTTGGTTATATCAGGTACGATGTAGTCCTTTGACCTGAGACATTGTAGTCGGATCCGATATGGATGCGTATGGTTCATACGGTGTATAAGTACAAGACTAATCATGTTTCGTACAATAAAGCCTATTTGGTCATGCGTTGTTCATATGCGGAAAATAACGATGGTCAAGAGGGGATCCATTGACTCGGAAATATAGGATCGGGAGTACCGCTGACTCCATCCGGATTCGAGTTCCTAGACGAACATCGATAAATGTTAGAAAATTGAATCTCTGGCCAGAGTCTATTATTAGTCATACAAAAGCAAGTTTGTGATGACGAGTTCCGAACATATTGATCGACGATTCGGTAGAAGATCGAGTTTAGGATTTTGATGTTCCATGAATCCATACTTGATTAGGATATCTCAATGGAGGGACTTTACCTGCATGGTACGTATGATCTGAAATGGGTTCGATAAAGTATTTCTTCATCGTGGTTTAGGGACTATGGCACATTGCTAGATGTTTACCATAGTCGTTGGGCCTCCGGACGGGTTTTCGGATTCATCCAGAACCGGCTCACGGCTAATCCAAGGTGGACCTACATGGTCACACCAATAGCCTTGAGAAGTTAGAGAATGACGAGAGAGAAATGATTATCCGAAGAGGGCTAGCACCTTCCGAGGGTAATAACGGGATTTCTATGGTAATAGTTACATAGAAAACAATTTGTGACATTTTAAGGGTTAAAATGGTCAAGCAATAATTAATTATATTTAATTATTATATCTTAAAGTGTTAAGATTAATGAGATGAACAAAAATAACCTTTTAATAGTTAAAGGGTAAAAAGGGTAAATTTATGGGTTGTTAATGTAAACTAGTTTAGTTTACATGGCCCTTGAATAATATTGATTATTCAAAGGGTAGCATATTAAATTCGTGGGGTCCCTTTATAAAATAAGATTTTATTGGGCTTGGAAGTGAAAAATAAATAATTGCAAAATAGCCCAAGTATATATAAGTGCAAAAGGTTGCATTTTTTTTCATTATTCACTTGTTCACTCAAACACAAACTAAAAGCTCTCTCTCCCTAGCCAAGGCCACTCTCTAATCCTCTCAAGGTGGTGTTAAAGTGTGGAGGTTTCATCCTTTTGAAGCTAATCTTCATCAATCCAAAGCAAAGGAGTAGGTATAATCTCATATCCAAGCTTTGCATGTAAACCGTTTTTTTAATCCATGCTTTCATGCTTTCATTCTCCATCTCCACCACTCTTCATGCATGCTGAATCTTTCATTTCCTCTTCAACTCGGTATAACTCTTTGTCGATCTTGTGCTTGTTTCATTCTATTTCTGATTAACTTCACATCTTCTACTAGTTTCTGAGTCATCTTTGGCCCAAAAGCGGCACTCAACTCATCTTTTTCGCCTACCTCATCCCAATGTAGCGGAGACCTACATCGTCTACCATATAAAGCCTCGTAAGGTGCCATTCTAATTGTAGACTGATAACTGTTATTGTAAGCAAATTCCACTAAGCGTAATATCTCATGCCAAGATACTCTATAATCCATGCAACAGGCTCTCAAGATATCCTCGAGCACCTGATTCGTTCTCTTGGTTTGGCCATCCGTCTGAGGATGATAGGCAGTACTAAATGCTAAACGGGTACCCAAATTCCTCTGTAAACTCGTCCAGAAGGCTGAAACAAATCTGGAATCTCTATTTGATACTATAGTCTTGGGCACACCATGCAATCTGACTATCTCCTTGAGGTAAACCTGAGCCAACTGATCTGCATTGGTGCTCTCCTTTACGGGAAGGAAATGGGCTGATTTGGTTAATCTATCGACAATCAACCATTTAGCATTACACCCTTTCTGTACTATGGGGAGACCTGTGATAAAATCCACCGAAATGCTCTCCCATTTCCACTCTGGAATACTCAATGGTTGAAGCAACCCTGACGGCTGTTGGTGTTCTGCTTTCACTTGCTAACAAGTTAGACATTTAGCTACAAACTCTGCAATGTCTTTCTTCATACCTGACCACCAATAGCCTTTCTTTACATCTTGGTACATTTCTTGGTTGCTCCCGGATGAGCTGTGTACGGTGTGTCATGAGCCTCCATAAGAATTTTCTGTTTCAACTCCTCATTCGGAGGAATGCACAACCGATTCCTGAAATAGAGGACACCATCTCTCATAAAGAATTCTGATGTCTTGCCCTTAAGCACTTGCTGAACTGTTTTTTGACACCACTCATCAGCTATTTGCTTTTCTCTAATTTCCTCCAGTAAAGTAAACTGTCCCTCCAGACTGGCAACTCTCCCTGGAACCACTTCAATCTGTTCTTTAGACAATTCTTCCATTAACTCTTTCTGCTTGGTAAGCCGAAATAAATAGGTTTTTCTACTCAAGGCATCGGCTACCACATTGGCTTTTCCCGGTTGATACTTGATCTCACATTCATAATCCTTAACCAGCTCTAACCACCTTCTTTGCCTTATATTCAACTCCTTTTGAGTAAAGAAGTACTTTAAACTCTTATGATCGGTGTAGATATTACTCTTTACACCATAAAGGTAATGCCTCCACATTTTTAAGGCAAAGACCACAGCCGCCAACTCTAGGTCATGCGTAGGGTATCTAGGTCTCATACTCTTTCAGTTGACGAGAAGCATAAGCTATAACCCTACCTAACTGCATCAGCACGACGCCAAGTCCCTGCAGAGAGGCATCTGTATAAATGTCATAATCTACACCCTCTTGTGGTAACGCTTATACAGGAGCTGTTGTTAACCTCTTCTTCAACTCTTGGAAGCTTTCGTCACTTGCTACTGACCAGACAAAAGGAGTTTTCTGTTTGGTAAGGGATGTCAACGGTTTAGCCAACTGGGCGAATCCCGCTACAAATCGCCGGTAATAACCTGCTAGGCCCAAAAAACTCCTGATTTCTTTCACTGTTCTTGGCTTCTCCCATTCAAGGATTGCCTGCACTTTACTCGGATCTACTGAAATCCCTTCCTTCGACACGGTATGGCCTAGGAATATCAACTGATTAAGCTAAAACTCACACTTAGAAAATTTAGCACACAACTTCTTTTCTCTTAGTCGCTGCAATGCTAATCTCAAGTGTTTCTCATGTTCTTCCCTTGACTTTGAATAAATCAGGATGTCGTCAATGAAGACAACAATAAACTAATCCAAATACTCATGGAATACCCTATTCATCAAGTCCATAAAAATGGCTGGGGCATTAGTCAAGCAAAAAGGCATCACTACAAATTCATAATGCCCATATCTTGTACGAAAGGCAGTCTTAGCCACATCTTGCTCAACTACTCTTACCTGATGATACCTGGACCTCAAATCAATTTTGGAGAACATTGCCGCTCCTTTCAATTGATCGAAAAGGTCATCTATCCGGGGTAGTGGGTACTTATTCTTCACTGTAATTTTATTCAGCTCCCTATAATTAATACACAAACAGGATTGGGGCTCCCCAAGGAGAATGACTCGGTCGGATAAAGCCTTTATCTAAAAGCTCTTGGAGTTGCTTTTTTAGTTCTTCAAGCTTAGCTGGGGCTATTCGATAAGGGGCTTTATGTAACGCCCCACATGAGGTACGTTGTTATTGTTTCCTCTTTCGCCCTTAATCGAGTTGGTTTTTGTTATTTTGTTTGTTTGAGTGTGGTGTTGAATGTTTGCCCTTAAATTGGTTGAAAATAGAAGAATTTTAGTGTACCAAGCTTCGCGGGGCGAAGAAGAATCTTCGCCGCGGCGAAGATGTGTTGAAACCACGGGAGGGAAACTCTGACAGCCTTTCGCGCTGATGACAGCCGATTAAAATGTTTGTTAAGTTTTAGATATTTTCTTCCCTAAGGGCTATTTGACCTTTCTACCCCTAATTAGCAGGAAAAGTGGGGAGTTAATTGTAAGGAATTTTCATGGAGAATATGTTGATTTAGGGGTGAGTTTGTAATGAATCAAAGGATATGGATGGAATTCCCTAAAGAAGAATAAGGGCAAAATGGGAATGAGTGTGTTTATATTTCATTAAAAGGAATTAGAATCAAAGAAACCCCTCATTTCTTCTTCTCAAACGCAACTTCCCATCTTTACTCCTCTCAACTTCTCTCTTCTTTTGATCAAGGTATTCCAAGGGGTTTTGAAGTGATTTGGGGTGGAAAAGTAACCTAAGGCTTCCTAAGGTAAGGATTTCTCCTTAAGTTGTGTGATTTGTGAGTTTTAGTTCATTTTAGTATTTGAGAGTTTTTATTCTTTTGGTTAAGAGTAGAGGAAAAGTCAAGCTAAACAAGTGAAAGGAAAAGTTGGTGAAGTCTCTCCATAACAAGGTAAGTAAAACCCAACCCAAGTTGAGATTTATGAAATTTCTTGATTAGGGTTTTGATAGACTTGATGTATGTATGTGATGTACATGTAATATGTCATGTATGAAGGATTAAATAGAGACTTCTATGCCTTGTGATTGTTTATTCATTGCAAATGTGAGAAATGGGTTGTTGGATTGGCAAGGTAGTTGAGATGGATTTGAAGGGGTGTTATGGAACCCTTTTTGGAAGTGTTTGTTTGACAGGTTATTATGGCTTTGTGAAGGGGTTTTTCCCCATTCTGGATGGTTAGGAAAAGTTTTAGAATCATGGCTATGATAGAGTTTTATAGTGCACATGAGTTGTTTGATGAAATGCCTAATAGAGGTTTGAGTGTGAGTAATGAACCTTAATTCTCGCAACATTGCATGTTGGCATCTCATAAGTGCATTGGTGAAGATGAACCATCCATAGGCACTAGTTGTACATAGAAAATTGACCTAAGAAAGTGTAGGAAAATTGTGTATGCAATTACTCTATGAGTAGAGAGCTTAGTGTGTACAATTACTCTAAGGGTAGAGAGCATTGAAAAATGCTACAATAGAATGAATTAGAAGAGTAGTATAGTTGGGATGATGCTTTGTGATCATCACCCGACCGTTATGAGAATCGGATTGATGCTTTGTGATCATCACCCGAATAGCCCTTAGAGATGGGTCGATGCTTTGTGATCGTCACCCAATGAGTACTAGAAATGGGGTAGATGCTTTGTGATCACTATCCGATTAGTTATTAGATAAGCGGATTGATGCTTTGTGATCATCACCCGACAATGACTAGAGACGGGTTAATGCTTGGTGATCGTTACCCAAAAGTCATGAGGAACGGGTAGGTGCTAAGTGGTCTCCACCCGATAGTTAGGAAAACCGAGTAGGAGCTTTGTGATCCCCACTCGGTAGTCACTAAGAACGGGTTGGTACTGTGTGAATTCCACCCGATAGTTATGGAGAGTGAGATGGTGTGTGAACGCCTATCCGCCGTACCTCCAGTAAGATGAGGTCATGGTATTTAGTAGAAACAGAAATAGAAACAGAATTAGAAAAGGAAAGAATTAAGAGTCACACACGGGGACAGATACGCTTAGAGGGTTTTATTTACTGAGCATTATTTGTGCTCACCCCGTTATTTTCCTTTGTGGATGCAGGTTCTAGGTGTTGATGCGGTTGGAGGGGCGTCGCGAGCGAGGAGCAATAGCTACACTGTTCCCTTGTTTTGTCTTTTAAAATACATTTTGTAAACAGTACTCTTTATGTATAAAAGACACATGAATCGTAATGAAAAGAAAACTTTGGGCCCAATTTTCTATTGTTATTATGCATGCAATGTACTAGTTTTCAGTAGATGTTACACTTTAGATATTGGTGTTGTCCCTAGTGCTAGTTCGGTGCTAAATTCTACCTCCCTTTGTGGAGGCAAACCCGATAACTCTTCTAGAAACACATCTAGAAAGTCTCAAACTACTGGTACCCTCTAATCTCTGGCTGTGGAACATCACCACTCTGCACTACATGGGCAACATAACCCGAACACCCATTTCTCAACATCTTCCTAGCTTTCACACTACTAATCAGCATGCTCAACTGATGGCCCTATCCAAAACTAAACTTATCTCCACTATCGAGATTAAATCTCGCCTTCTTTTTCCGACAGTCAATCTCTACTCCATATCTCCCTAGGAAATCCATGCCCAATATCACATCAAAGTTAGGCATATAAAAAACTATTAAATCAACTGTTAACTCTCTACCTTGGATCACCATGGACTCTCCTAACAACATCGCTTGAGTCAGAACACTAACCGCATCGGGTAACTCTATCTTAATGGGTTGAGTCACTCTAATAGGTTTCAAACCTAATCTCTCAATCATCCCATACGATATAAACGAGTGAGTGGCTCCTGAATCAATTAAAGCATATAAGGGAACTAAATGAAATAATAACTGACCAGTAACGGCTGATGGACTGGCCTCTGCTTCCCCCTGTGCCATAGTAAACACTCTGTCATTCGTAGTACCTCTTGAACTATGTGCGGTTGGTGGAAGAGGAGTTTTACAATCTCTCATCATGTGCCCTGGCTCTTTGGTCCCTCAGACATTCTCCTGGGTGATTCCTCCCACATTTAGGGCAAAGAGGAAACCCTTCCGTCCGGGGCCGCTTATTCTTCCATTCTCTTTGTTCTGTCTATACTGAAACTTTTTCTTCTGATTCTTCATGTCTTTACCTTTTACACCCTCATGTTTCTCTCTATAGGGGCCAGAAGGTGGCTCACCTGGTCTTCCTTATCGAGGAGCCTACGGGGGAAATTTTATTTTCAAAAATCTCCGCCTTCATTGCCAGCCTCAAAGCCTCACTATAATTTCGAGGAGGATTGGAACTTGTCATTATATCCCGGGCTATCTCCGGCTTCAACCCGTGCACAAACTTATCCCTTCTCAAAGCCGGAGTACTAACTATTCCAGGTGCAAACCTTGCAAGAGAATTGAATTTCACCGAGTACTCCTTCACGACACTAGTCTTTTGCTGTAAGCTAATAAATTCTTGGACCTTCTCATGAACTTGGTCCTCTGTTCTATACTCGGCCTCAAACTCTTGCCTGAACTCTTCCCAAGTCATTGCTGTCACATCATGAGTTTCTTCCATTAATTCCCACCAAATTCGGGCATCACCCCGAAACAAGAAACTCGCATACCGAATCTTCTCCCAGTCTGACATGGGAAATAAACCCATGACTCATTCTACGGACCCAAACCACTCTTCTGCTATTACTGGATCCGTAGTACCCTTAAACTCTGAGGGTTGATGTTGACTTGAAAGACCATAAATCGGTTCAACTCTGCTCTGTCCTGGGGGAGGTACCGGTTGTCCTCTTTCGACATGCACAACCGGTGGTACCTGTCCGGGGGTTTCAACTCTCCCTTGTGTTTTTTCCATGACTTGCTGTATAATTCCCTAAATTCTAGCTTTATCCAAGGGAGGGGGCGTAGACTCTGGTGGGTTAGAAGGTTCTCCTTCATTCACCACACCCTTACCACGATTTTGGTAACTACGCCTCATCTACAAAATAATCACACCAATGAACTCAAGAAACAATTACTATAAAGAAAGAATTAACTCACACAGTTGGTTATAGGATGTCGTGGCGATGAGAATAGTACACTGTTCAATCCCAAAATCTTTGCTCTGATACCAAAAATGTAACAACTGCTGTAAACCAGTACAATGCATGCATAATAATAATAGAAAATGGGCCCAAAACTTTTCTTTTTATTATAAGTAATAAGTCTTTTATACACAAAGAGCACCATTTACAAAAAGTGATTTACAAAGACAAAAACAGGGGAAACAGTGTAGCTATTGCTCATCGTTTGCCGACGCCCCTCCGACTGCATCATCACCTAGATCCTGCATCCACAAAGGAAAATAACGGGGTGAGCACAAAATAACGCTCAGTAAGTAAACCCTCTATCTGTTTATCCCCGTATGTAATTCTCTTAATTCTTTCCTCCTACTTTCTATTGTTTTCTACTAAACGTCATGGCCTCATCTTACCGGAGGTATGGCTGGATGGCGTTCACACAGCACCATCTCACTCTTCATGACTATCGGGTGGAGTTCACACAGCACCAACCCGTTCTTAGTGACTACCGAGTGGGGATCACGAAGCACCTACCCGGTTTTCACAACTATCGGGTGGAGAGCACAAAGCACCTACCCGTTCCTCATGACTTTCGGGTGACGATCATAAAGCATCAACCCATTTCTAATAACTGTCGGGTGATGATCCCAAAGCATCAACCCATTTCTAATAACTGTCGGGTGATGATCCCAAAGCATCAACCTATTTCTAATAACTGTCGGGTGATGATCACAAAGCATCAACCCATTTCTAATAATTGTCAGGTGATGATCACAAAGCATCAACCCATTTCTAATAATTGTCGGGTGATGATCACAAAGCATCAACCCATTTCTAATACTCTTCTCATTCACTCTACTCTAGCACTTCTCATTCTCCCTACCCTTAGAGTAGTTGCATCCACAAGGTTCTCTACTCATAGAGCAAGTGCATACACAAAGTTCCCTACTCTTTCTTAAGTCACTTCTCAATGCACAATTAATGCCTATGGATGGTTCGTCTCCACTAATGTACTTATGAGATGCCAAGATGCAATGTTGCAAGAATTAAGGTTCACTACTCATACTCAAACCTCTATTAGGCATTTCATTAAACAACTCAAGTGCATAACAAAACTCTACTATAACTATAATTCTATATCTTTCTCTAACCATCCAAAATGGGAAAAAGCTCCCTCACATAGCCATAATTCCTACCATAGAATAGCACTTCCAAAAAGGATTTCTCAATATCCTTCAACTCCATCTCAAAACTACATTTCCAACCCATATCTCACTTCTCACAATTGAAGTGTATGAACAACCACAAACAATAATAATCTCCATTTAAAATTCAATAACATAGCATATAACACATATATAACATACATACATAATTGCTATTAAAACCCTAATCAAGAAAATTCTCAAATCTCAACTTAGGTTTGGATTTACTTACCTTGATATGGAGAGATCTCACTAGCTCTTCCTTTCTCTTGGTTTGCTTGACTTTTTCTCTACCCTTAAAACAATTCAACCAAAAGCCCTCAATATTCAAATACACTCAAAATCTCACAAAACTTCACATCCAAAGCAAGAATCTTTACCTTAGGATGCCTTAGATTGATTTTCTACCCCAAATCACTCCAAAAGCCCTCTAAAAATCCTTGAACAAATGAAAGATAATTTGAGAGGAAGTAAGAAAGGAGAGTGGCGTTGGAGAAGAAGAATGAAGGGTTTGCAATGACTTAATTCCTTTTAATGAAATTTATGCACAAGCATTCCCATTTTGCCCTTACTCTTCCTTGGGCATTCCATCTATATCCTTTGATTCATTACAAACACACCCCCATATCAACACATTCTCCATGAAAATTCCTTACATTTTACTCCCCACCTTACGTACTAATTAGGGGTAGAATGGTCAGATTGCCCTTAGAGAAGAAAATATCTAAAACTTAACAAACATTTTGGTCGGCTCGTCACCGCGGCGAAACTGTCTAGTAGTTTCCCGTAGCTTCAACACCTCTTCGCCGCGGCGAAGATTCTTCTTCGCCCGCGAAGCCTAGAACACTGAACTTCTTCTATTTCAACCAATTCAGGGCATGTAGTCAACATATCACTCAATCAAAGGTCAACCAAACAATAATACTAATAAACCAACTCAAATAAGAGCAAAAGAAGAAACATTAGCTACGTACCTCAAGTGGGGCGTTACAGATGAATCCTCTGTCAATCCACCATAGTCTTGATACACTCCTTGATGCAGCCAATCACCACCGTATTGACAGCTCTGAAAAGAACTGCGTTAGGCTAGTGTCAAACTATACCAATCGGTGCACAAGGCGCCCCGGTGATCTCAAGTCTAAGGATCACATGCACCACCATTCGTTAGAGGATTTGTTCCATAGACACTGGGGTTACCATTTATATGGAATCCTCTGGTGGGTCAGTCCAGTGAACTTGCTGCGGTGTAATCGCCTACAACAAGCACCCATGTGTTGCACTAGGTTGTCACCAAACAACCTTGACAAGTGAGATCACTCACTGCCTTTCGACAGGGTCGTTCAACATTATGATAGCCTTACCGTATTATCTGTGCCCTTACTTCGGAATAATACTGGGGCTACGGACGTTTCTAGAATGGCCACCATATGTGCTCATAGGGTTCTCACTATCAAGATTTGAAACACTTGATACCCTCGTCACGGTTCTACCATTCTAAGGACATATATCAATACATATTGCAATAATAATGATTTACGCGATATAGAATAAGATGCCTTTTATTATTGATTAATGAACAATATTACAAAGAGTCAATTCTACAATAATTGACTGGCTCTAGGGCACCTACGCCATCAGTCTTGATACACTTCTGGATGCAACCAATCACTATCGTATTGATAGCTCTAACTATAACTACATTGGGCTAGTGTCAAACTACACCAATTGATATACAAGGTGCTTTGGTGGTCTCAAGTCTAAGGATCACATGCACCACCATTCATTAAAGGATTTATTCCATAGACACTAGGGTTACCATCCAAATGGAATCCTCTAGTGGGTTTGTCTAGTGAACTTGCCTACAACAAGCACCCATGTGTCGCACCAGGTTATCGGCAAACAACTTTGACAAGTGAGATCACTCACTGTCTTTCGGCCATTCAACACTATGATAGCTGACAATCCAAGGATTATACTATTTTATCAAGGCTTTTTGGCTGGATTTTGGATACTTCTTATTTCGTTTGTGCCTGAATTGCAACTTAATTTCATATATTTTATGTTTCGGGCCAAAATGTGCAATTAGAGCAAATACTGAGCATAATTGAGTTTCTAGACCCAGAAGCAAGCGAAGCTCAGGATTCAGGGAAGTTTTGAAGTGGATTTGAAGCAATATTAAGCTTGTTCTTATTGGAAAGCACCAAAGATTGAAGATTCAAGCAAGTAAGTAAGTAGAGGGCAGTTTCGTAATTTCAGAATGGTTCAGAAAAGTTCGCCATGCGCAAGTTCTTTCTTCGTGTGAGTGAAACTAAACTCGTGAGATATAAAGAATTGTAAACCAACTCGTTGCCACGGCGAAGTCTGCAAGTTTCAATTTTTATTAAAACTGTGCGTTTTAATTTTAGGCGAGTCTTAGGTTTTTTTTGGACCGACTATATAAGTGAGACTTAGTCATTTTACATGGGACTTCAACATTTTTGGGAGAAAAAAGAGAAGATTGGAGATTGAACTCTTTGGATTCATCAAATAGGGAAGATTTTGTTCTCTTTTCTCTATTCCAACATGTTGAATGCATTGTTTACTGTTTTTATTTCAATTTGTGTTAATTTTAGTATGAACTAACTCACTTTTGGGTTAAGGTTTTGATGTAATTGGGATTTTTATGTTTAATCAATAAATTGATGTTGCTTTTACATTCTATTGCATGGATTGTTGATTACTCTTGTTTTTATTGAAATTACTTGTTGAGCATGATGAGACTGAAAGGTGAATCATGTATTAGCTTCTTAGGGTAATTGCCATTGTTTTATTGAATGGTAGAGATAGGTTTGAGAATTAATGAAATCAATTTAGGACTCCATTTGGCTTAACGAACTTGGAACTATTAACCTTCAAATTGTTGGGTGCGGAAGCTTAGTAGGAAAAGTAGGAAAACATAGCCTGAGAAGGTATGTTTTACACATTAGGGAGTCCGATTTATAATCCGTGCATGTGAGTGTAGAAGTAACATAATTCGTAGATTAATTCATAAAATCCCAGTGAAGTCAAAACCCTAACCGCTTTGTTAAATCGATATTTCTCTTGAATTAGGTTTGCTATCATTAATTAGCTTTTAAAGTACGTAGTAAATTTTGTTATAAATTTAGATTGTTTTCTCCTGCAAATCCAAACATCATTCGGTTCTCCAACTTGATGAACAACTAAGAAAATCAGTGCTTAACAAGCAATCCTCGTGGGAACGATACTCTACTTATCACTTTATTACTTTTTGCAACTAGTGCCCTTGCTACACATTGCATGTTGTAATTACAATGCATCAAGCTTTTGGCGCTGTTGCTGGGGATTGATTTTGTGTTAACATTGAACGTTCCTTGTTTTAGCTAGATTGGAGTTTAATTTTAGTTTTAATTGTTTTCTAGTTTAAGTTTGCTGTTCTTTTCTATTAGCTTGTGGTCGTACACTTTCTTTCTTTCTTTCTTTCTTTCTTTCTTTCTCTGTAGTTTATGTGAAAAGCTAGACATCATCCAGTGGTTCCTATTGATCCAGAGATTGAAAGAATCACAAGAAGACTTAACAGAGAAAGAAGGGAATGAGAGGTTATAGTCATTGAGATGGCAGAAAATAGAACATTGAGGGAATTTTCAGTACCCACGATTAATGGCAATGGTCCAAGTATAACTAGGCCACTAGTGTCAGCCAACAACTTTGAAATAAAGCCGGCAATCATCCAGATGATCCAACAGTCGGTACAATTTAAGGGAGATCTAAAGGAAGATCCAAATTCATACATTACAAACTTCTTAGAGATTTGAGATACCTTTAAGTCAAATGGAGTGTCAAATGACGCCATCAGATTAAGATTATTTCCTTTTTCATTAAGGGATAAAGCAAATGGATGGTTAATGACACTACCAGCAGGAACAATCACAACTTGGAATGAATTGGCACAGAAGTTCCTGACTAAATACTTCCCTCCAGCGAAATCTGCAAAGATGAGAAATGATATCACATCGTTTCTACAGGAAGAGACTGAATCACTGTATGAAGCTTAGGAAAGATACAAGGAACTGCTAAGACAGTGTCCACACCATGGTTTGCCAATTTGGATGCAAGTCCAAACGTTCTATAATGGGTTGATGGTTAATGTGCAAACGATGGTGGATGCAGCATCTAGAGGAGCATTGCAAAACAAGACACCTGAAGAAGCTTATGAGTTGCTTGAAGTCTTGACAAGTAACAACTATCAGAGACCCAATGAGAGAATACAATCGAAGAAGTCTATGGGGATTCATGAAGTTGATGCTTACATGACAATTTCAGCCCAACTTACAACACTTTGAAGCAATTTGGAGGTATGTAAGTGAATTCTATTCAAACACCTCAACTGACATGTGATTTTTGTGCAGGTAATCATGCGAGCAATGAATGTCAAGTGGGGAACACCTTTGCTTCAGTTTCATCATCATCGGAACAAGTCAACTATTTGGTAGGGAATCAGAGACAACAGAACAATCCTTTTTCCAACACATACAATCCTAGTTGGAGAAATCATCCAAACTTGTCTTGGGGCAATCAAAATCAGCAGAATAACCAATGGAATCAAATAACAGTGCCAAACAATCAAGTGGGGGTGAATAATCAACCAAGGGATCAAAGATTGTCAAAATTGGAGGATATGTTTGGGAAATTCATGCAAGAGACCACAGGTTTCATGAGTGAGATGAGGACAAATTTTAGAAACCAAGGGGCGTCCATTCAAAACTTGGAGGTACAGGTGGGGCAATGAGCAGAAAAACTGAATGAGCGACCATAGGGTTCCCTACCAAGCAACACAGTGACAAATCCATGTGACCAAGCGAATGCAATAACTCTACGGAGTGGAACAATCTTGGAAGAGGTGGAACAAACAAGGAAAGAAGAGGGCCCACCAAAAGACAAGGAAGATTCTGATGAGGAAGTTGACGAAGAGATTATTATTTAAGAGAAGCCAACAAGTCCCAGGGAAGAGAGGCCAAGGCAAAAGAAAGAAAAATTGCCATTTGCCAAGATACCACCAGAGTTTGCACATCACACTTTCCGGTGCCTTTTCCTCAGAGGCTCAGAAAGCAAAATCAAGATAAGCAATTCATGAAATTCATTGAGATATTTAAAAAACTACATATTAACATTCCTTTTGCAGATGCCTTGCAGCAAATGCTGAGCTATGCAAAATTCCTCAAGGAAATCTGTCAAACAAAAGGAAGGTGGAAGAGGAGGAAACAGTGATGCTTATGGAGGAATGCAGTGCCATTCTATAGAAGAGGCTTCCACCGAAACTCAAGGATCCAGGGAATTTTACTATCCCTTGTGTCATAGGAGATATTACATTTGATAAAGTTTTGTGTGATCTGGGTGCAAGTATAAATCTAATGCCTTTTTCCTTTTTCAGGAAACTAAGGATTGGTGAAGTGAAGCCTATAGCCATATCCTTGCAGCTTGCAGATAGATCCATCAAGCATCCAAGGGGCATTATTGAAGATGTACTGGTTAAGGTGGATAAATTCATTTTTCCTGTAGATTTTTGTGTGTTGGATATGGAAGAAGACAAAGAGATTCCTCTCATCTTGGGACGACCATTTCTTGCTACCAGAAGAGCCTTAAATGATGTACAAGAGGGGAAGTTGATCATGAGGGTGCAAGAGGAAGAAATGACATTCAATGTCCTCGAAACTCTGAAAGTTCCATTAAAGCAAGACTCATGTTTCAAAATTGACTCGGTGGATCACTCAGCAATTAAAACTTCCAAGATTGATGATCCTAAATCGCCAATTAAGGGATGCATGGTCAAGTCAAGGCAAATTGATGTTGAAGGCCATAAACCAGATGTTTACACAACATACTGAGATGGGCTACAATCGAGCAATTGTCTTCACAAAGGACGAACTTCTTAGTTCAAGAATACTGATGGAAAGTTAAAAAATCAGAAAGTTATCGATGAGAACACCCGAACCCTAAAAGGAATGACTGAGGGATGGAAATGGGTGGTTAAGTTCTCAACAAAGACTCAATGTGACAAGAATCATCAGCAATTGAAGCCTCAGTGTAGGGAAAATGTTCGGGAAGAGATGTATCTGGATAGTTTGCATTGACAAAGGACTTGAGAAAGTCGAGCTTTCGACTATAAACAAGCGTTTCTTGGGAGGCAACCCAAGTGTTCTCATTCTTTTGTTTGTTGTTTTGAATTTGTTTTGTTGTTTTATTACTTAGGAGATAGTTTTTTTTTTTTTTTTTTTTTTTGTGTTTCAGGTGAAAGTTCGAAAAGTGGAAAAATTTGGAATTCTCCAGATTTCGCCGCGGCGAAGTTTATTCTTCGCTGCAGCATTGTTCACACTACCCAAAATTGGATTAAGGGAATTCCAGATTTAGCCACGGTGAAAAACATTCTTCACCTCGATGTTGTTTGCACTGGAAATTTTCGCCGCTGTGAAAAAATTTCTTTGCCGCGACATCGACTATAGTGCGCAATTGAATTAAGAACTTCACTGCGGCGAAGTTTATTCGTCGCCATGGCGAAGTCTGTTTTCTATAAATAGTCACTTTGACTTTTCAATTTCGCAAAAACTTTCGAAGAACATCCAAGAGCCAAACACTTCCACCTTTAATCCAGAGAGCTTCCAGTGAATTTTCTTCCCTCTACTCCACTCCACTCCTTAACCCTTTGTAACGCTCACTTTGAGGAACTTCTTTGATTTATGTTTATTTTTCCCTTAATGTGGTAAATTAGTGCTTGGATAAGTTTGTATGCTGATATGGTTGTGTGAATGCCCTAAATTTGATGAAGTCTTGGCGAATTTTGGAAATGCAGACTACGCCGTGGCGACGTATGCTCTGGAATTTTTCACCGGGGCGACGAGTTGGATAATTTTTCTAGTGAAGTTTCTAGAAAATTTGCTTTAGGGGTGAAGTGACCATTCTACCCCTAGTTAGCAAGAAAAGTGGGGAGTGAAATGCAAGGAACTTTCAAGGAGAATGCATTAGAGTGGGGTTAGATGTGTAAAGAATTAAAGGGTAGAGATGGAATTTCCCTAAGAAGAGAAAGGGAAAAATGGGAAAGAGTACTTCTTTATATGAGCTAGAAAGGGTTTAGCCTTAAAAACCCTCCCATTCTCTACACCTCATACACTTCTACTACTCTCCATTTCTCTTAATTCTTCATCCTTTTTGCTAAGGAAATTGAGGGCTTTTGGTTGGTTTTTTACAAGGATTTGATCCTAAGCATCAAGAGGTAAGAATTCTTGCTCTACATGAGATTAATTTGTATACATGTTGAATTGGAAATCAAGGATTCTAGTTTGGCGTTGCCTATATAAAAGGGAATGGATTTTAATTAAAGAGGGATTTTTTTAGAGAACTCTTTAAAGAAAAATTAAATTATTTTTTCTCCTTCTCCCAAAAGCTCACACCCAAACCCTAGCCACCAAGAGAATTTTATTCTCTTAATTTTTGCCTCCCTTCCTTAAGCTCTAAGATTGGTCTAGCAATTAATTTTAGGGTGATCCTGAGCTTGCCTTTGTGTGGATACTGACGGACTCAATCCTGCGTTGGGTTGATAACGATTAATCGGAGACAACCAAAGAAGGAGCCACCAACGAAGGTATTAAATCGAACCTTGTATGGTTGTATGATTTAATTTATGTTGATTATCATGTCAAAATCATGATCTTGGGTAAAAGGGACCATTCCATGGCAAGAATTTTTTTTTTTATTATTCCACGCTTGCCATGACATGGTTCCTTCAAGTGGTATCAGAGCTTCGATTCGACTGATAATTGCATATATGCGATTGTGTGGTAGTTTGACATGTGTAGTTTTAATTTTTATTAATTTAAACCTGTTGTAATTTTATTTAATTTTGTGGATGAGTTTTTGAATAACTTGGATGAATTAGGGTGTGTGAAAAAACCCTAAATTGGTGGTTGAAAACATGGGCTGCGCGTGGCGGATGCAGCTCGCGCAAGACAACCATCTGCACAGCCTACATAAACAGGGCTATACGTAGGCACGCACAGCCCCGAGGCAACCTGCCCCTTTTTCCCTACTGTGTGTTGCCGTGTGCACAGCCTCCCCCTCCTACTACACGTTCGCGTGCGTGACATATTTTTAGTAGCGTGTTGCTGTGCAATGCTGTCCCTGGTTATGCGTTGTTGCGTGTCACCAGGTAGTCCCCGGGGCCCTTGGTCGTGACTGATCTCATTTGTCGAGGTTGTTGGTGACAACCTGGTGCAACACATGGGTGCTTACTGTAGGCGGATATACCACAACAAGTTCACTAGACTGACCCACCATAGGATTCCATATGATGGTAACCCTAGTGTCTATGGAACAAATCCTCTAATGAATGGTGGTGCATGTGATCCTTAGACTTGAGATCACCAGAGTGCCTTATGCACCGATTGGTGCAGTTTGACACTAGCCTAACGCAGTTCTATTCAGAGTTGTCAATACGATGGTGATTGGCTGCATCAAGGAGTGTATCAAGACTATGGTGGATAGACAGAGGATTCATCACTCCCGCGTACGGGAGAAGTTATCTCATGGCGCAATTCAGGATATGACAATGACACTAAAACTGTGGCCACAGTGGGATTGAGTTGTTGCTCTATCCAGTTTGTAATACATGTCATTGGTCCAGAAACTGAATACATAATATCGAGAGTAACTGAAGGTTGACATTATTTCTATGCCTTTGTCTCGTCGAGATAACGTATGATGAAAATATCGAATTGTACAGTAACCATATCGTTGACAGGTAGCTACTTTGCTTAATTTGAATCTATCGGGTGGCCATGATGCCTTGCTAGGTCCAATCTTGGTTTGTGTATTAGTGAGACGATTAATTGGTGTTAATCGCGATACTATACACTGCCAGTATGATGAGGAGCCTATGGGTCACACACATAGAAGATAATTTAAGACTCAAGAAGAAAGAAGGGTGTTTTCGTCTTTTTAGGAGAAAGGGTATTTTGGTAATTTCACAGTGCAATTAAATTTACTGAGGTCATAGCCTTTATTTAATTTATTAGAAAAAAATTAAATAAGTGAAATTACGTTTAAATATGTGTTCGCATATATTTAATTAAATCATCATTATTGTTAAATGTTAATATATAGATTAAATATATATTAATTAATTTTAATTGAGATAATGATGAAACAAAAATAAAATATCTAATTGGGAGTGTTTGGTAACATGGGGTGTTTGGGTTGGAGCCCAAGCCTATTCCATATAGGAATAGGGCAACTTAATTTACTATAAAAGAAAAAGGTTATTTGTAAAATGTGTAAGATTTTCATTAGTTCATTCACTGTTCATTTTCTCTTTGAAAACAAAACACAGTAGCCCCAAACTCTCTCCCACGGCAGTATTCCATTTTGCTCAAAATCAATTCATTTGATTTTCTTCTTTAATCTTAAAGCTAAGGAGGATCTAGCAAATCCCTCCTTAGTTCTTTGTGATTGTCTTCGTGTGGACTACGTGGGTTCGATCCTACACTTGGGTCGGTAACAAAGACGTTCATTGACAAATTTGGAGGAGCCTCCAAACATGCGTATGTTTTTCTAAACTCATGATTAATTTCTGCAGATTTCTATTTTAACATAAACTGTAAAATTATACCTTTGATCTTGGCTCAATGGGAACGATCCTTGTATTATTGTTTTTGGTTTTCCGCTGCCTCAATGGATCGTTTCCTAACGATTCAGTGGGAGCGCAGTGACATTCCTAGTGTTGTATGTCGATTACATATTAATCATTGAGAATGATATACCGAACTTGCAAACGGTAAAGACTTGGTTATCCAAGTACTAGATCTAACTATATACAAGGAATCCTAGGGCTCTAACTCCATCATAATTATCAGGCTACATGTTCATCATCAAACTATCATTATCCCCACTCCTTTCTAGGGTTCGTACATCATCAGGTTCAACCTAGTAATTTCATCATTCAAACTAGCTAGTGGCGTGTAGCCTAGTCTAAACAACGAAGGAACCAATTCGCATAGACACAAATCATCCATTCACAAAGCTAATCAAGATGGGCACGACGTCTTTCGTTTCTAAGGGATTACCATAGCCATTTGGAATAACCTAGTGTTTCCATCAACTAAAATAGCTATTGGTGTATAGCCTAGTCTAATAACGAAAACCCTTTAAGCACAAGATGATCTTAAAGACAATAACCGATCTATACCTGGGAAGGGCTACAAATCAGTCATTCCATACACAATCTTGTCTCATACAATCAATTAACTAACATTAATGTTGATCAGGCCCTAATATCAACTAAAGATTGAATTAAATGCAATGAATGAATCTAGAACATAATAGAATGGATCAAACAAACAGATTAACAATAAAACACAAGCCTTCAATTAGATTACATCAAATCCCTAGAAAGCAAAATACAACATAAAGGAAAAGAAACAACTACACCTAGAACCATAATCGTGAAGAACAAAGGAGGAGAGGAAGAAAACCTCCTCTCTTCTCCAATCTCCACCTTTCCAAGAAGCCCCAAATGTATTCTCTTCCTAAATGTGTATATCAAAACCTCAAAACTTCTTAAAAATGGACTAAAGCTGCCTTAATATAGTTTTTAGACAAAATGGCAAACTTGTAAATACTGGTAGCCGAAATTAGGGTTGCAAATGCGACACTTTTACATTCTACGCGATTTGCACCACGATACACTTTATTTTCATCGTGGCTCAGTTGAATTGCACCCCGACTCATTCGAATTGAGCCCTGATGCGTGCAAATGCAACACCTAATTTTACCTCACTAAATTCTAATGCAAAGTTGTGTAGTAGCAAAGAGCAAGTAAGGGTTTTTCTCGTAGAGGATTTGTGAACTTAATTAATTATCTACTTCTAACGGGTTTGTCACAAATTATAAAAAACTCAACAAAAACAAAAAAACAACTCAAAGCAAACAATGTAAATCAAGCAACTAATAATGAAAAAGAAATCAGTGAGAGAAACGAGATTGAAGGTTTATTCGCTACCACTAGACATGGGTTACATATAATAAAAGCACTGTTTCACTTTCTACCCTCTTGATCACATCAGCTCAAAAAATACCAAAACATTGATAAGTCCCATCTCTCCTTACTGAGTCGTTGTAACACCCATATTGATGCATGCAAATGCAACACCTAATTTTACCTCACTAAATTCTAATGCAAAGTCGTGCAGTAGCAAATAGCAAGTAAGGGTCTTTCCCGCAAAGGATTTGTGAACTCAATTAATTATCTACTTCAAACAGGGTTTGTCACCAATTATAAAAACTCAACAAAAACTATCAAGATAAAATTAAACAAAGTAAAACAACAAAACAATCACAAAAGAGATAAATAAGAGAAACTAGATTGAAGGTTTATTCACCACCACTAGACATGAATTACATATAATAAAAGTACTCTTTAACTTTCTATCCTCTTAATCACATCAGCTTAGAAAATACCAAACGTTGATAAGTTCCATCTCTCCTTACTAAGTCGTTAGATTAGACACGGTCATAACCCAATTCTCTATTTATTAGATAACCTAGGATATGATCTTTAGATTCAAAGTAATAAAAGCATTAAGTTGCGAGAGATCTACTAAATCAAGGCTAAACTCATATGGTCGGTGATGCGTGTTTACTACAACATGCAAAACTAGCAAGTGCACTAGTCGTTCAAGTAATAGAGTGATGGGTAAGATATCGTTCCCACGAGGACTGGTAGCAAAGCACTAAGTTTCCTAACGTTAACAAGTTGAAGCAACCGAAAATCTTGGATTTGTGGGAGCAATTTGCAATTGAAAGAAAACAAAATAAAATCTAACAAATAATTAACTCTTAAAAAGGAAAGCAAATGGAACACAGAGATTCAATTTAAGTAAAACGGGTAGGGTTTTGACTTCGTTTGGATTATTTATGGGTTAAACCTAAGAGTTACACTATTTTCACATTCACGTGCAATGGTTGTAAATCAGATTCACTACTATGATAACATACCCTCTCGGGCTATGTTTTCCTATTCATCTTTATTAACATTCCGCACCCAACAAATTGAAGGTTAATAATTCTAAATCATGAAGCACAAGAATCCTAAATTGATTTCATTAATTCTTGAATCTATCTCTAGCATCCAATACTATAATGGTTATTACCCAAGAAGCTTAACATGAATTATTTCTCAATCTCATCATGTTCATCACATACAAGAATTAATTTCGAGTAACACACAACCAACTTATTCACATGGAAATAGCACAATCACATACTCAACCCATTTCAAATCCAAACTACAATCAAAACCCTAACCCATAGAAGATTAGTTCATAGCTAAATTAACAGAATAAAAACGGAAAAAAAAAGTAAACAGATTAAACATAATGAAACTGAGATGAAAGAATAGAAATCTCCCCAAAAGATGAATCTTCCATCAAAATCTGAACCTTCTCTAACAATCCGAAAAAACTCAAGCTTTTTCTCTAAGGAAAATGTAAAAGACGCTAAACCTAACTGCTTGGGCATCCCACAGGTAAAAAGTTCATGTTTTTCTTTTATACCTAGTCTTAAAAACCCAGTCAAAAACACGCACACAGCGTGCGTTTACAAAAGTGAAAACTTTGACTCCGCCGCGGCGAAGCGGAAATCCCCAATTCGTCTCGGCCTACTTCGCTGCGGCGAAGACAATTTCTTCGCCGGGGCAAAGCTCCTTCAAGGGTTCTGAAATTTACAAAACTGCCACTCTGCGTGCTTCGTTCGATTCTTCGATTTTCGGCTCTCTTCCTTGGAAACAAGCTTCATCGTGCGTTGTCCTGCTCCGGAACTCTCCTATCTTCTGAAATCCGCTCAATTCTTAGTCAAAACTATCCAGTTTTGTCTTTATTCGTTCAAAAGGTCCATTTTAACCTGAAACACGAAAAGTAAAGAATTAAGCACCAATTAGTAAAAATGCACTGAAAGTACCGAAATCCGACAAAAAGTTCAATCGAAAAGCTGTATAATTTACGGATTATCAACTACCCCCAAACTAAAGAGATGCTCGTCCCCGAGCATACAGTACAAAAATAACAAAAACAAAGACAACAACGAAAAACAAACATGAAAACATGCAAACAACTTAAAAACCAAAATCAACAAAACTCAAATGCCACGATGAGTTGCCTAGACATTGCATAAGTCTCACAAATTGTTGAAAGTTTATTATCAGGAAATGTTCGACATTCCAAGAAGTTATAGGCTACATCGACTATTTTCCTCAATTGGTCCACCAAGTAGGTAATCCCCACTTCAATCCACCTTCCAACTTCCCGGATTATTTTATGCAAAAATTGTAAAGTTTATCAAATGGTGGCAGACTCCATAAGCCTAAATATCGAACTGCTCTCCACTAATGAGGACTAAACACAGATGAGAATCAAAAGGTCTTTAAAGGCTTGTAATGCTAGGCTCGGTTCATGGGCTCCAATAAAAGGATAGGAAACAAAGTAAGAGAACTCGGTTGTCCTAAAGCAAAACTCAAATCATATCGAAACCCACACCTTCTCAACACCAATCGACATGTCTACTAATTCACCGCCTTCAACACGTATTCTTAAACTTTTGGATACCATAAATGCAGGGGAGACTTGTTTAAGGTGTACGTGGCGTTGTTAAACCCGAGGTCGCCAAATACTGCTAGGTAGTTTTTAAGGCGGGTTCTGGTTTCCAGTCGGTATACCCTTAAACTAGGCAGCATTGTGTTCGACACATTTTTTTTTTTTTTTTTAACACAACACTAGAATTGAATTGAGGTGACTACCTCCTTTGTTTTTATTCTTTTATCTCAACTCCCACATCGTTCTTTTTGGTCTCTTCTTCATTTTTCTTCTCTTAACCCCCAAACTAATCTTTTACTCAAATGTACACTCGTTTCGTTCTCGGTTTTGCACTAAGACCGAATTCTCCTAAAGGTATGATAAAGTGTTTAGGGTAAAGGAATTTACAAATCTGTTGTTTTCTAAGAAAAATAAAACAAAGTTCCAATGGCTCAATTGGGTGACTAGTGAAAATTTCCATCATGGGTTGGCTAGAAAGGCTCAAACGTTCCAAAAATTGCCTAAATCATCTCCTCAACCATGTCTAATCCTAGAATTTCGCCTCAAGCATTTCTCAACTAGGTTCTAGAATCCACCAACATTATCAAAACTTTGCCTAATCGCATAAAATGAATCTAAGCATGCCGAAAAAATGAAAATCGTGGTTGAACCACTCAATAAACCTCAATCAGAATCCAGTCCATAAGCGTAAACTTGAAGCAATGCTTAACATTTCTCAACAATAACAATTCAACAATCTTATTCTCATCATTGATTTATACAACTCATCATCGGCAAAGCAAAATGAACACACGAAAAATACAACACAAAAGTAAAATTTTTTTTTTTCACATTTAAAGTGTACGCGGCGTTGTTATACCAGAGGTTGCCAAGTACTGCTAGGCAGTTTTTAAGGCGGGTTCTGGTTTCCAGCCAATATACCTTTAAAATAGATTTTTTTCGTTTAAGGTGTACGCGGCGTTGTTAAACCCGAGGTCGCCAAATACTGCTAGGCAGTTTTTAAGGCAGTTACTGGTTTCCAGCCAATATACCCTTAAACTCAAAAATCTATTCCCTACCCCCAAACTAAATATAACATTGTCCCCAATGTTCCATTATGCACAAGTTAGGAATAGAGACAAACAACAACGGAAAAACAAATGAACAATAAAAAGGTACGAGAATGCTCCCTGGTTAAGTCATGAATCGTCGTTCCACAATGTTCACCCGTTCTTCGGACTTTTCATCATCCAAAATCAGTCAAAATAATAAACTGTGGTATCCCTCATGTTAGAACGAATTCACAAATAAATTGAAAGTATTACAACCTATCTCGCCCTTTTAACAACTACTAAAAAAAAATCAACTAAACAACTAACACAATAAACACAATCCAAAACCAAAATAAAAATGAGTTAAAGTTTCAACTGAACAAAAATTAAATGAAAGCAACAACACATAAACATAAACAGGTGCTCCGGTTCAGTCTTCTTCTTCCTCTGCTTCCGCTTCTTCTTCCTCTTCTTCCTCTGATTCCGGCCAGTCATCTGAGTTCCAGTCAACCCACTGATATGCGGAAGTGTCAACCTTCAGATCTTTAAAACTGTTCGTCAGCAATTCATGAATGTTTTGTGTCCGCTCCATCATCCAATCCTGTTGTCTCTTCATGTATTTCATCATCCGCATCATTTCTTGCATCATTTCTTTCTGAGATCCTGTGGAGCTGGATGATGTGGCCATGCTTGTTCTCTGCCTCTTCGCCCCTGCTCTTGGTTGGGCAGCTTCCGTTCGGTCAAGATGTTTCTTGAAATGATCCTCATCTAGAGTTGGAGCCGAATAAATACGCGGCTCATCATCTTGAACCTTGACCCCCGCTTTTTGGCACATGGCAGTGATGAGATGCGGGAAACAGTAGGCTTGATCGTCCCTTTGTGGATGCTATCCTGATACTCTCATAAATTATGCTTCCCACATCCATACTTTTTCTTGTGGCAATAGAGTAGAGCAATTCCGCCTTCTCAAGAGTCACTGTGTTGTAGTGCGTCTCCGGCATTAGTTTAGCACAGACAAAGTACTGCCACAGCCGAGCCATTGGTGTCAACTGTGTTCCCTTGAGTGTCTTTTTCTGTTTTCTAGACACGTCCCAAGCTGCCCCTGGTTTTGCAATGATCGACAAGATAATATTATCATCATGGCTTGTTCTTTTGAACTCCACATATTGATCAGTGAAAATTTTGGGCAAGTTGAAGAATTTGTTGATCTCTTGTGCTGAAAATGGCACATCCTCTCCTCGTACAAACACAATCTCATCCTGACTTTCGGGGAAGTTGGCATAGAACTCTCTGACCAACGGTTCTACTGCCGGCTCCTCAGGAGCACTCATGAACATGGCCCAACTTCTAACCCCTACTCCAGTCCATAGCTTGTTTTCTTTGTCAATCCACGTTCGAGGATGAAACCCTTATCTTTTTGTGTGATCACCTCCTCATAACGTTTACGGGCTGCCTCGTTCACAAACCGTTTGTCTACGTTCTTCCCCTTGCTTGTATGCTTAATTTTCGGAGCCATTGATTCACTGAAATTCAATCCAAACTGTTAACCCCAATGAATTAGCCCTATAAAAACATAGCCATGTCCAACCTGCAAAAACAATTCACTTCCAAAAATTTTCAATTCAACCCCCAAACTACGATTTTTCTATTTTAAGGTGTACGCGGCGTTGTTATACCAGAGGTTGCCAAATACTGCTAGGCAGTTTTTAAGGCGGGTTCTGGTTTCCAGTCAATATACCCTTAAAAGAAATTCCACAACAAAATTTCAAAACAATCCACACTTCTAAAAATTCGCAATTCCACCCCCAAACTACGATTTTTCTATTCAACAAAAATACTCCAAATAATCAACAACTACACTTCTAACAATCAAATGGCATACAAACTTCTCAACATGAATCACAATCACAACTCAACAAACCCAAAATATCTCAAGTTAAAAGTTCACATAATTTCTAGATCTACGAATATAGACTAAAAATTTTCCAAAATAAAGCTTTGGGTTTTTGAGATCTTACCAATATGAAGTCGTTTGCACCACCAATTGACCCAGAAACGATCTAAACAAGAAAACCCCAAATTTTTGATCCAAAAATTTTTGTGAAATTTTTGTGAAATTTGTTGTTGAAATGGGTTGTTTTGGTGTTTAGGAATGATGTGGAGTGATTATTTTGGTTGGAAAAACAAAATAGAAGTGAAAGATTGAAAGTGGGAAAATTTTCTTTCAACTCAAGATGCAAGGCGGCGTGAAAAATGAAGGAAGAAAAGTTGATATTTATAGAAAACGCTCGCCGCGGCGAAGTTCATCACGCATAAACCCTAAAAATTTCCCAGGTTTCGCCGCGGCGAAGAAAATTTCTTCGCCGGGGCGAAAACTTCCCGAGAGTTTAAGGCCAACTTCGCCGTGGCGAAATGCCTTAACCAATTTTTCAAAAATTAATTCCTTTGCTTCGCCGCGGCGACAACAATTACTTCGCCGCGGCGAAACTCTCCAGTAGCGAACCTGTCATTCTTCATCTCTCTTCGCCGCGGCGAAGAAAATTCTTCGCCTCGGCGAAGTCTGGAAAATTTTCATACCTTCCTTTGGCTCTAGACTTCACCTTAAACACTTGAAACAATAAAAATATCAAATTTTATACATACTCATAATGAAATAAGAAAAATTCAAACAACAAAAATTTAAAATCAAAAAGTAAAAAAAACGCTTGGGTTGCCTCCCAAGAAGCGCTTGTTTATAGTCGGAAGCTTGACTCTTTCCATTCTCACTCAGCCCGGACTGTCCAAATACATCACCGCCCGGACATTTCCTTTGTACCGGAACTTCACTTGTTGATGATCTTTTTCACACATTGGCTTTGTTGCAAGTTTCACTACCCATTTCCAGCCCTTCGTCATAACTTTGGTAGTTCGACTCTTGTCTCCGCCCGCCTTTCATTTCCTTTGCTTAACTTCACCCTTTTCCAATCCAGAAATCCGTTCCTTATGTGTACTCAAACTCGACTGTGGCTTGTCTTGGAATTTTGTGCAACCTCTTCCGTCATGGTTCTCACTGCCAAACTTATTCGGTTCAACAATGCACTTGGTTTTTTCCACCTTAAGATCACTCAGTTGGCAGGGCTCCATTCTTGACTGATTTACCACATCGATTTTTAAACATGATTCTTGTTCAGGTGGAGCTTTCATTGATCCAAGGACATTAAATGTTATTTCTTCATCTTGCATCCTCATGATCAACTTCCCTTCTTGAACATCAATCAACGCTCTTCCGGTGGCTAGGAATGGTCGTCCCAAGATAAGAGGAATTTCTTTGTCTTCTTCCATATCCAACACAAAGAAATCCACAGAAAAATAAACTTGTCCACCTTAATCAACACATCCTCCACTAAACCCCTAGGAAGCTTTATTGACTGATCTGCAAGTTGCAAGCATGTGGATGTCGGCTTAACTTTACCAATGCCTAATTTCCTGAACACAGAAAAAGGCATAAGGTTAATGCTAGCACCTAGGTCACATAGAACTCGATCAAATGTTATATCTCCTATAGTGCAGGGAATAGTAAAACTCCCTGGATCCTTAAGTTTCGGGGGCAGCTTCTTCTGGAGAATAGCGCTGCACTCTTCTGTAAGCATCACCGTTTCCTCTTCTTCCAGCTTCCTCTTGTTCGATAAAATTTCCTTCAGGAACTTCGCGTAGCTCGGCATCTGTTGTAATGCATCTGCAAAAGGAATGTTAATATGCAGTTTTTTAAAAACATCAAGAAATTTAGTAAACTGCTTATCCTGATTCTCTTTTCTGAGTCTTTGAGGAAATGGTATGGGTGGAGTGTGATGTGCCAACTCTGGTGGAATTTCGGGGAAGGGTAATTTCTCTTCCTTTTTTTCGCTGCTCCTCCTCTTCAGCAGTGGTTTCTTTTAATTTCTTCCTCAATTTCCTTCGACCTTCATTTTCTTTGATGAAGCTTTCTTTTCTTTGTCATTTCTTCTTTCCTTGGGTCCCTCACCTCTTCTAAAACTCTCCCACTTCTCAACGAGATTGCATTTACTTGCTCACGGGGGTTGGTCACTGTGTTGCTTGGTAGAGAACCCTATGGTCTATCATGCAGCTTCTCGGCCAATTGGCCCATCTGTACCTCAAGATTCCGAATGGACGCCCCTTGGTTTCTAAAGTTTGTTCTCGTCTCATTCATGAACCCTGTAGATTCTTGCATGAATTTACCGAACAAATCCTCCAACTTGACACTCTTGGATCTCCCGGTTGATTGGTCACCCCTGGCTGGTTATTTGGAACTTGCCTCTGGTTCCATTGGTTACCCTGTTGGTTTTGATTTCCCCAAGCCAGATTTGGATGATGTCTCCACCCTGGGTTGTATGTGTTGGAGAACGGATTGTTTGGCTGTCTTTGATTTCCTGCCAAGTAATTTACTTGCTCCGTTGATGAAGCCGACGATGCAAATGTGTTTCCGACTTGGCACTCGTTGCTCACATGGTTTCCCTGCACAAAAATCACATGTTAGTTGAGGTGCTTGTATAGAATTTACCTGCATAGTTCCCAACTGTTTTTGGAGGGCAGTGAGTTGGGCTGAGATGGCTGTGAAAGCATCTACTTCATGAAGACCCGAAGATTTCCTCGTAGTTACTCTCTCATTCGGTCTTTGATAGTTGTTGCTTGCCAAAACCTCAAGCAACTCATAAGCCTCTTCAGGTGTCTTATTTTGCAAAGCTCCTCCAGTGTGCATCCACCATGGTTTGCACGTTACCCATCAAACCATTATAAAATGTTTGGACTTGAAGCCAAACAGGCAAACCATGATGTGGGCACTTCCTCATCAATTCCTTGTATCTCTCCCAAGCCTCGTACAACGACTCGGCGTCATCTTGTAGAAATGATGTGATATCATTTCTCAACTTCGCAGACTTCGCTGGAGGAAAGAACTTGGTCAAGAATTTTTGTGCCAGATCATTCCATGTTGTAATCGTTCCCGGTGGTAATGCCATTAACCACCCCTTTGCTTTATCTCCCAATGAGAATGGGAATAAACGCAGCCTAATAGCATCATCCAACACTCCATTCGACTTGAAGGTGTCACAAATTTCCAGGAAATTTGCAATGTGCTGATTCGGATCCTCCTTCAAATCACCGTTGAATCTTACCGATTGCTGGATCATTTGGATGATTGCCGGCTTGATCTCGAAGTTGTTAGCTTGTACTGTAGGTCTCGTAATACTTGACCCACTTCCGTTCACGTGGGAACTGAAAATTCCCTCGTGTCCTATTTTCTCGGTTCACCATTTCAACTACAACTTCTTCCGTTTAGCGGTAAGTGTATCTCTTTCTCTTCTCTCTGTTTAGTCTTCGTACAGTCCTCTCAAGCTCAAGGTCAACAGGAACCACTGGTTGACGTCTTGCTCTTCGCATAAACTGAATGAACACAAGTGAAAGAAAAGTGAAATCACAACTCTAACAAAAATTAAAAACAAAAGTAAAACTTCAATCTAGTTAAACTCTAGGAAAAACTTAATGTTAACTTAAAAACAGTCCTCGGCAACGGCGCCAAATTCTTGATGCGTGTTTACTACAACATGCAAAACTAGCAAGTGCACTAGTCGTTCAAGTAATAGAGTGATGGGTAGGATATCGTTCCCACGAGGACTGGTAGCAAAGCACTAAGTTTCCTAACGTTAACAAGTTGAAGCAACCGAAAATCTTGGATTTGTGGGAGCAATTTGCAATTGAAAGAAAACAAAATAAAATCTAACAAATAATTAACTCTTAAAAAGGAAAGCAAATGGAACACAGAGATTCAATTTAAGTAAAACGGGTAGGGTTTTGACTTCGTTTGGATTATTTATGGGTTAAACCTAAGAGTTACACTATTTTCACATTCACGTGCAATGGTTGTAAATCAGATTCACTACTATGATAACATACCCTCTCGGGCTATGTTTTCCTATTCATCTTTATTAACATTCCGCACCCAACAAATTGAAGGTTAATAATTCTAAATCATGAAGCACAAGAATCCTAAATTGATTTCATTAATTCTTGAATCTATCTCTAGCATCCAATACTATAATGGTTATTACCCAAGAAGCTTAACATGAATTATTTCTCAATCTCATCATGTTCATCACATACAGCGAATTAATTTCAGAGTAACACACAACCACACTTATTCACATGGAAATAGCACAATCACATACTCAACCCATTTCAAATCCAAACTACAATCAAAACCCTAACCCATAGAAGATTAGTTCATAGCTAAATTAACAGAATAAAAACGGAAAAAAAAAGTAAACAGATTAAACATAATGAAACTGAGATGAAAGAATAGAAATCTCCCCAAAAGATGAATCTTCCAGTCAAAATCTGAACCTTCTCTCTAACAATCCGAAAAAACTCAAGCTTTTTCTCTAAGGAAAATGTAAAAGACAGCTAAACCTAACAGTTGGGCATCCCTGGTAAAAAGTTCATGTTTTTCTTTTATACCTAGTCTTAAAAACCTAGTCAAAAACACGCACACACGCAACTGTGCGTTTACAAAACTGAAAACTTTGACTGTCGCCGCGGCGAAGAACGGAAATCCCCAATTCGTCTCTGGCCTACTTCGCCGGCGAAGACAATTTCTTCGCCGGGGCGAAGCTCCTTCAAGGGTTCTGAAATTTACAAAACTACCACTCTGCGTGCTTCTTCGTTCGATTCTTCGATTTTCGGCTCTCTTCCTTGGAAACAAGCTTCATCGTGCGTTGTCCTGCTCCGGAACTCTCCTATCTTCTGAAATCCGCTCAATTCTTAGTCAAAACTATCCAGTTTTGTCTTTATTCGCTCAAAAGGTCCATTTTAACCTGAAACACGAAAAGTAAAGAATTAAGCACCAATTCAGGTAAAAATGCACTGGAAAGTACCTGAAATCCGACAAAAAGATCAACTGAAAACTGTATAATTTACGGATTATCAGTCGGTTTAGTTATCTTGAGTGATTATCCCCCATGTATGCAGGCATACACTTTACCACTAGTTATTTAGGCTAATAAAGCGATTCCGTACTAAACAACCTAAATTGGCATTAATAAATTAATCATAACTATTTAATTGCGCACTTAAACAATTAAGACAATCTATCTAAACCCTATTCACAGAGAAATAATCACATAACCGAGAGGGATCAAAAGATAAATAGATGCAAATTTTATTAATCACAAGACATGTCTAGGGCTTTGAAATCACCGTCAATCACAAAGGAATTAGTTACTCATGGAGAAGAAAAAAAACATAATCATATTAATGAATAACAAAATAATAACAAGAGATAAGAAAAACTTAGGAAATCTTGGGTAGAACAATGGAGTTGATGATGATCTTCCCCAATTCTTCAATCCAAGCCTCTTTCAATCTCTCTTAATCTCTACATTATTGAGTATTTTTGTTCTCTACAAAGATCCCCCAAAATAATGCTAAAAGACTTCTATTTATATCCCACAAGGGTTAGGGTTTTGGTTTCCTTAATTCTAGTTAGGTTAGGACTCTTAAACCCTATTTTCCTAGTAAAAAACGGAAGAAAAATTTCCAAGCTGCCGTGGATGCTGCAGCGCGATCTTTGTGGCATGGATTGATTTTCGACTAAGTGTGCTCCAGTGCAGTGCTACGGCATGGTTGATTTTGGTCCTACTGTGTTGCAGCACAGTGCTACGGCATGGTCCAATTCCTCTTCTAACCTTGCATCATTCTTCAGCACTCCAGAGATGGTGATTTTTGGGCATGATAACGATGGAATCTGGAAATGTGGTAAACATATGAAATTTACCCCTTTAAATTAGCTTTTGAAAGATTAAAAATATTCTTGATAAAATATCGACAGCTCAAGTTATAGTTGAAACACCGAGGCATGCTCAAACTAGAGCGTAATCTAGAATCTCCTCTTTACTTCAAAGCTCCATAACTCCTTCAATGCAACTCTGATTCTCGATCTGTTTGTTTCCCGTCATCAAAAATTCTCTTGCCAACATCATCTCTGAATATTATTTTTAAGCTTTATTCCCTGAAAACACAACAAAAATACCTGTCATCCCGAAAAGTGCGTTTATGAAACAATTAAGTTAATTCATGCAAATTAATCCTAATTTCCCACAAACAATACCTATAAACCACTAAGTATAAGTGTATTGTCAAGCACTTATTGCAACCCCCAACCAGCTTCTTGCTAGTCCCTAGCAAGGTAAGCGATCTAAAGATGTCTTCTAGCTTGAAAATTAAATTGAAATAAACCTAAATCTAATCTATGCCAAATCACTTCCGTAGATTGTCACGGTTGCATTTAGCGTATGCAACAAGCCTTTAAACCCCTAGGTGGCCGTAGTTGGATGAGTTGTAGTCTCGTGAGTGTTTCCAACAATGATGCCCACAAACATCCATACTAAACCTAACCTATACTCAAAAATTAAAAACAAACAGACAAAACATCAGTCTCCGGATATACATTCGTCTCAAAAATAGCATACAACACAACATATAGAATAGTTAAACATCACCCAAGCCCAAAGGTAACTCAAAAATCAATTTCATTTTCATTTTCATTATCAACTCTCACACATCAATCATTCCACAAACTCGTTAATCTCAAAAACCCGGATGATCACATGCACAAACTTCACAAACAAAGAATTGATCTCAAAATTTTAAAAATATAATATAATGTATAGAATCAAATTCCATAGGCTCACTTTTCAAACTACTCTCCACTAATGTAGAATGATCACACTACCTCGGATCAATAGGTCTTTATTAAGCTTGTTACGTTAGGCTAGGTTATGAGGTTATGAAAGAATGGAAAAGATAAGCAAAAATAAGAGACTCAATCCTATTTCTTTCAAACACATTCATTCAAGCACCACCATTCTTCTTTACACCCAACTTTTTCCACCCTTCATCAAAAATAATTTCATTGCATCATTTATACTTTGCAATGTTTCTCAATAAATTTCCTTTTTTCTTTCTTTCTTGCTTCTCTATTTTCCTTTTCTTTCTTTCTTTCTTTTTTTTTTTTTTTTTTTCATTCGGAAGAAAGAAAAGAAAGCTAAAAATGCTACCCCAACTCTTGATTAAAAAGCACTCCACAACCCCTAACCTATTCTTTTGAGAACATTTGGAATAAATTGACAATTTTCACAAACCTTCACCCTCACTTCTTTAATTGCTCTCACCAATCTTGTACTTAGATTAAGTGTCTTAAAAATTAAAGGGTAGGAATGTGTTTTTGGCTCAAAATAATGGTGGGTTAATGCTACCCCAACTCTTGATTAAAAAGCACTCCATAACCCCCAACCTATTCTTTTGAGCACATTTGGAATAAATTGACAATTTTCACAAACCTTCACCCTCACTTCTTTAATTGCTCTCACCAATCTTGTACTTAGATTAAGTGTCTTAAAAATTAAAGGGTAGGAATGTGTTTTTGGCTCAAAATAATGGTGGGTTAATGTAGGTTACATGAAATAAAATCAAGGCTAAATGTGTTTAATAATGGCTCAAAGGGGTAACTAGTGATAATTTAAATAAAGGGTTGGCCTGAAAGGCTCAAACGATCCAAAGATAACGTAAATCATATCCTAAGTAATGTGCATTCTAGGATTTCGCCTCAAGTAGTTATCAAGTGAGTTCTAGAATTTGTTGAGATCGCAAAAATGTCTATGAAAATTCATACATGAAAAACATCAGTAAGCCTTAAGACTAACCAACCAAATCATACCACATAGCATGAGAGTCTCAAACTAGATGAAACTAATTATTCAAAATTACCCTTAAACCCAAGCAACATTTAAACATCTTCTAAACATCACATGTTACACAATTATAATCATATCATTGACATACAAATTAATCCGAAAAACTAAAAAAAAACAATTTAATCCTAAAATCATGCAAAAACTAAAAAACATAAAAAATTCACCCAAATTCGTAAATTTAACAAAAATAAATAAGAACCTTCCCTCACCCCTAACCTAATATCTACATTGTCCCCAATGTAGCAAAAGGAAAAAGAGAAGGAAAAGAAAAGTTACCCCCTTTTTTAATATTGAAGTGTGAAGACGCGTGAAAGTTCGATCACCACTCTTGTTTCGTTCCATCAACTATATCAAATTCTATCAAAACAAAGAAACTCATGGTGTACATCATTGGCAACACACATCACTAGTTAAATATATGAATTAGAGTAACAAAACACAAACTAAAGAACATCTAAAAAAAATGAAAAGGGAAAAGAAAATAAAAAATCAATGGGTTGCCTCCCAGATAGCGCTTGGTTTAACATCCTTAGCCCGACATTGTCACTTTCTCAACCATATTCTCCCTTGTATTTAAAGTGTTCCGGAGGAGGTCTAACCTTCAAAGTAGGTTCCTGCACAATGAAAGGTAGAAGCTTCTCATTAGATAAGAGAAGAGAAATATAAGAAAGAGCATACCTTGGATTTTTCTTTGGAAGAAAATTAAGTGATGCAATAATCTCTTCTAATTCTGCTCCCACATCTAGAACTTCTTATAAGTTCCAAGGTTCCTTGGTCGCTAAACCATGTCTTATTGCAACTTCCAAAGGATCTTTACTCTTGAGCTCAAGCATCTACTTGGGTGGCTGTTTTGTTTCTTTGGAGTCAATCGCCCTATCTCCCTCATTATTGGGTTTTTTCGCTCCATCTTGAATCAACTCATCTTTAGTTTTGTCAGTGTTGATTGGTTTCATATGCACTTCTTTAAGTTGCTTCCCATTTTTCACTGTTATAGCACTAACATTCTCCCTAGGGTTGATCACGGGTTCTTAGTCTTCCAATGGTAGTAGCCAATTGACTAACTTGGCTCTCCAAATTCTTGATTGAAATTTTCGTATCTTGTTGGAACTTGAGATTCTCTTGCTGAAATTGAAGAGTGCTAGTGGCTAAGGAATTTACCAAGTCCTCCAATTTTGATGCCTTTTTGTCTTGTTGGAATTGGAGAGTGCTAATAGCTACAGAATTTAATAAGTCCTCCAAAGAAATGCATTGAGATTGGGAAGCATTTGGTGGCCTTGCTTGATATGGCTGTGAGACTCTTGGGTATGGAAAACCAAGTGGATAGGTAGGGGCAGCATCTTGGTGGTTTCCCAAATAGCTAAGGTCGGGGTGATCTCTCCATCCTGGCTAATTGTAGGCGTTAGTGAATGGGTCATACCTCTGCCCTTGTTGACCTTGAAATCCTCCCACAATAAAATCTTGAAAGGTAGGGCACATGCTAGTAGGATGACCAACGTTAGAGCAAATGTCGCATGTTTTAACTTGTCAAAATGTCAATTGTTGCACAAGTTCAGTCAAGGTGCTCAATATTATTAGCCATCTCCTCGTGATCAGAATAAAAAAAAAATTAAAACTGAAAAAAAAATAACAAAAAGTAGATAAATAATTAAGTTAATCAAAATCCCCGGCAACGGCACCAAAAATTGATGCATGCAAATGCAACACTTAATTTATCTCACTAAATTCTAATGCAAAGTCGTGTAGTAGCAAAGAGCAAGTAAGGATCTTTCCCGCAGAGGATTTGTGAACTCAATTAATTATCTACTTCAAACAGGGTTTGTCACAAATTATAAAAACTCAACAAAAACTATCAAGCTAAAATTAAACAAAGTAAAACAAGGAAACAATCATGAAAGAGATAAATAAGAGAAACTAGATTGAAGGTTTATTTGCCACCACTAGACATGAATTACATATAATAAAAGCACTCTTTAACTTTCTACCCTCTTAATCACATCAACTCAGAAAATACCAAACGTTGATAAGTTCCATCTCTCCTTATTGAGTCATTGGATTAGACACGGTCATAACCCAATTCCCTGTTTATTAGATAACCTAGGATACGATCTCTAGATTCAAAGTAATAAAAGCATTAAGTTGTGAGAGACCTACTAAATCAAGGCTAAACTCATATGGTCGGTTTAGTTATCTTGAGTGATTATCCCCCATGTATGCAGGCATACACTTTACCACTAGTTATTTAGGTTAATAAAGCGATTTCATACTAAACAACCTAAATTGGTATTAATAAATTAATCTTTACTATTTAATTGCGCACTTAAACAATTAAGACAATCTATCTAAACCCTATTCACAGAGAAATAATCACATAACCGAGAGGGATCAAAAGATAAATAGATGCAGATTTTATTAATCGCAAGAAATTTCTAGGGCTTTGAAATCACCCTCAATCACAAAAGAATTAGTTACTCATGGAGAAGAATAAAAACATAATCATACTAATGAATAAAAATATAATAACAAGAGATAAGAAAAACTTAGGTAATCTTGGGTAGAACAATGGAGTTGATGATGATCTTCCCCAATTCTTCAGTCCAAGCCTCGTTCAATCTCTCTTAATGTCTACATTATTGAGTATTTTTGTTCTCTACAAAGATCCCCCAAAATAATGCTAAAGGACTTCTATTTATATCCCACAAGGGTTTGGGTTTTGGTTTCCTTAATTCTAGTTAGTTTAGGACTCTTAAATCCTATTTTCCTAGTAAAAAACGGAAGAAAAATTTCCAGCTATCGTGACTGTGCCCCGGCACTGTGCTACAGCATGGTTGATTCTGAACTAAGTGTGCTGCAGCACAGTGCTGCGGCATGGTCCAATTCCTCTTCTAACCTTGCATCATTCTTCAGCACTCCAGAGATGGTGATGTTTGGGCATGATAATGATTGAATCTTGAAATGTGGTAAACATATGAAATATAGCCCTTTAAATTAGCTTTCTAACGATTTAAAAATCATCTTGATACAGTATCTACAATTCAAGTTATAGGTGAAACACCGAGGCATGCTCAAGCTAGAGCATAATCTAGAATCTCCTCTTTACTTCAAAGCTCCATAACTCCTTCAATTCAACTCCGATTCTCAATCCGTTTGTTTCCAGTCGTCAGAAATTCTCTCGCCAACATCATCTCTCATCTGAATATTATTTTTAAGCTTTATTCCCTGAAAACAAAATAAAAATACCCATCATCCCAAAAAGTGCGTTTATGAAACAATTAAGTTAATTCATGCAAATTAATGTTAGGAAACGATCATCTATGGCAGCGGAAAACAAAATAATTTCAGATAGATCATTCCTTACAACCAAGATCAAGGTACAAAAATTACAGTTTATACATAATAATAGAATCTACAGAAAAATCAATTTAAAGTTTAAGAAATCATACGCACGTTTGGAGGCTCCTCCAAGTTTGTCTCTTAACGGATTTTGCTACCGACCCAAGTGTAGGATCGAACCAATGTAGTTCACACGAAGACAACCTCAAGGAGCTAAAGAGGGATTCACTAGATCCTCTTTAGCCTTTAAGAACCAAGATGAAAATCAAATGAAATATTTGATTCAAGCAAAAGAAATTTGGCGTGGGAGAGCAAAAGGGGGCTGGAATATTTTGCTTTGTGAATGAAATGAATTAATTCTCTTTATTTCACAAAGTGTTGCACTTATATAGTGCAACACTATACCCTATTCCATCATGGAATGGGCTTAGGCACCAACCCAAACAACTCCTTGCATCCAAATAGCCCTTTAAGATATTTTAATTTTAATTATTATTGTTATTTCAATTAAATTCAATTAATATATATATTTCATATATTAACATTTAACAATAACAATAATTCATTTAAATATTTGCGAACACATATTTAAATATAATATCACTTATTTAATTTAATTAAAAAATTAAATAAAGGCTTCGACCTCAGCAAATTTAATTACACTGTGAAATTACCAAAATACCCTTTCGCCTAAAAAGACGAAAACGCCCTTTTTGTAAACTGGTTCTTAAATTATCTTTTATGTGTGTGACCCGTAAGCTCCTTATCATACTGGAAGTGTGTAGTATCACGATTAACACCAATTAATCGTCTCACTACACATAGACCAAGATTGGCCCTTGGCAAGGCATCATGGCCACCCGATAGATTCGGATTCAATGAAGCAGCTACCTGTCAACGATATGGTTACCATGCAATCCGATCTTTTCATCATTCGTTATCTCGACGAGACCGAGGCATAAAAATAGTGTGAACCTTGGTTACTCTTGATATTATGTATTCAGTTACTGGACCAATGACCTTTATTATAAACTGGATAGAGCAACAACTCAATCCCACTGTGGCCACAGTTTTAGAATCATTGCCATTTACTGAATTACGCCGTGAGATAACTTCTCCCGTACCCGGGAGTAATGAATCCTCTGTATATCCACCATAGTCTTGATACACTCCTTAATGCAGTCTATCACTACCGTATTCACAGCTTTGAATAGAACTACATTAGGCTAGTGTCAAACTACACCAATCGGCGCATAAGGTGCTCCGGTGATCTCAAGTCTAAGGATCACATGCACCACCATTCATTAGAGGATTTGTTCCATAGACACTAGGGTTACCATCCATATGGAATCCTCTAGTGGGTTAGTCCAGTGAACTTGCCTACAACAAGCACCTATGTGCTGCACCAAGTTGTCAACAAACAACCTTGACAAGTGAGATCAGTCACTACCTTTCAACAGGGTTGTTCAACACTATGATAGCCTTACCGTATTATTTGTGCCCTTACTTCAAAATAATACTAGGGCTACGGACATTTCTAGAATGGCCACTATATGTGCTCATAGGGTTCTCAATATCAAGATTTGAAACACTTGATACCCTCGTCACGGTTCTACCATTCTAAGGACATATATCAATACATATAATGATGATTTACGCAATATAGAGTAAAATGCCTTTTATTGATCAATGAACATTATTACAAAGAGTCAATTCTACAATAATTGATTGGCTCAGGGCACCCACTCTAACAGTTAATCCTAATTTCCCACAAACAATACCTATAAACCACTAAGTATAAGTGTATTTTCAAGCACTTATCACACATCGAGGTATGTAACTCTCTTTATGTTTTAATGCCCTTTGTATTACTCATTCCAAGGTGAAAGAATTGAAGTTGGCATTTTCACTCTTCGCCGTGGCAAAGGAGTTTTGTCGCCGCGACAATGAACTCTTTGCCCAAATTCATGGCAGAAAATGCAGACTTCACTAGGGTAAAGAAAAAGCTTCGCCGGGGCAAAGAACTCTGGAATTTTTTGAGAAAATTCTAGAAAACTTGCTTCAGGGCAAAATGGTCATTCCACTCATAATTAGTTGAAAGTGTGGGGGGTAAAAGGAAGTAGAATTACATGGAGAATGCAATGGAAGTGAGGACATTATTGTAATTGACTAAGGGACATAGATAGAATTTCATAGAAGGTTCAAGGGTAAAATGGGAATCTATAAGTATTATTATGTTATATTAAGGAGGCAAGAATGAAACCCTAGCCACTTTTCCCCTCCACCCAAATTCTCTCAAATTTCTTCAATCAATTTCCAAGGAAAGTCATAGAGTTTGGTTCATTTTTGGTGGAATTTCAATCCTAAGCATCCCTAGGTAAGATCCTTGCACTAAGATGTGAGATTAATTTTTTAAAGTGTTGAATTCTTATGATTTATGTTCATAGGGTTTAAGAGAAAGAGAGTTGTATCAAAAGAAGGCTAAAGTGTTTGGGTTACTCACATCTAAGGTAAGTAAACCCAACCTTAATTATGGTTGTGCAATAACTGTGAAGAGAAATTCATATATGTATGTATGTGTTTATATGTTGAGATTTGTTGTTGGAATTGATGTTGAATGATGGCTAGAATTCAGCCATGAGAAGTAGTGTTTGGGTATATGGTGTTTGGTGGAAGGTTGGATGAATTATGAAAGAGTTTGAGTAGAATTATGGAGTGTGATTTCCTGGCCAGGTTTGATGTTGATTTTCCGGAGTTTTGCTCCAAATATTGGTGGCTTGAGAGAGCTATAGTAATATAGCCAATTTAGAGTTTGTGTGTGCATACCAATTGTTTGATGAAATGACAAAGAGAAGTGCATGCATGTATATGATTACTTGTAACGCCCCACCTGAGGTACGTTGTTATTGTTTCCTCTTTCGCTCTCATTTGAGTTGGTTTTGGTAATATTGTTTGAATGAATGTTATGTTGAATGTTTGCCCTGAAATTTGGTTGAAAACTGAAGAATCTTAGTGTACCAAGCTTGGCCGGGGCGAAGAATCTTCGCCGCGGTGAAGATGTGTTGAAACCTTGGGGAAACTCTCCGGACAGTTTCGCCGCAGCGAAAGAAGTTTCTTCGCCGCGGCGACAGGCCGAAAAAAATGTTTATTGAGTTTTTGATATTTTCTTCCCTAAGGGCAATTTGACCTTTCTACCCCTAATTAGCAGTAAAAGTGGGGAGTTATTTGTAAGGGAATTTTCATGGAGAATATGTTGATATAGGGGTGAGTTTGTAATGAATCAAAGGATATGGATGGAATTCCCAAAGAAGAATAAGGGCAAAATGGGAATGAGTGTGTTTTTATTTCATTAAAAGCAATTGGAATCAAAGAAACCCCTCATTTCTTCTTCTCAAACGCAACTTTCTATCTTCACTCCTCTCAACTTCTCTTCTCTTTTGATCAAGGATTTCCAAGGGATTTTGAAGTGATTTGGGGTAGAAAAGCAACCTAAAGCTTCCTAAGGTAAGGATTTCTTCTTAAGTTGTGTGATTTGGGAGTTTTAACCCATATTGAAGTTTGAGGGTTTTCATTCTTTTGGTTAGGATTAGAGGAAAAGTCAAGCTAAACAAGTGAAAGGAAGAGTTGGTGAAGTCTCTCCATAACAAGGTAAGTAAAACCCAACCCAAGTTGAGATTTATGAAATTTCTTGATTAGGGCTTTGATAGACTTGTTGTATTTATGTGATGTACATGTAATATGTCATGTATAAAGGATTAAATAGAGATTTCTATGCTTTGTGGATGTTTAGACCTTGCAAATATGAGAAATGAGTTGTTGGGTTGGCAAGGTAGTTGAGATGGACTTGAAGGGGTGTTATGGAACCCTTTTTTGGAAGTGTTTTGCTTGACAGGTTATTATGACTTTGTGGAGGGGTTTTTCCCCATTTTGGATGGTTAGGAAAGTTTTAGAATCATGGCTATGATAGAGCTTTATAGTGCACATGAGTTGTTTGATGAAATGCCTAATAGAGGTTTGAATGTGATTAATGAACCTTAATTCTTGCAACATTGCATATTGGCATCTCATAAGTGCATTGGTGAAGATGAACCATCCATAGGCACAAGTTGTACATGGAAAAGTGACCTAAGATAGTGTAAGGAAATGGTGTATGCAATTACCCTATGAGTAGAGAGCTTAGTGGGTAAAATTACTCTAAGGGTAGAGAGCATTGAAAAATGCTACAATAGAATGAATTAGAAGAGTAGTGTAGTTGGGATGATGCTTTGTGATCATCACCCGACCGTTATGGGAATCGGATTGATGCTTTGTGATCATCATCCGAATGGCCCTTAGAGATGGGTCGATGCTTAGTGACCGTCACCCAATGAGTAATAGAAATGGGTAGATGCTTTGTGACCACTATCCGACTAATTATTAGATAAGTGGGTTGATGCTTTGTGATCATCATCCAACGGCTAGCGAGCGGGTAGATGCTTTGTGACCATCACCCGATAGTGACTAGAGGCGGGTAAATGCTTGGTGATCGTTACCCAAAATCCATGAGGAACGGGTAGGTGCTAGGTGACCTCCACCCGATAGTTAAGAGGAACCGAGTTGGTGCTTTGTGATCCTCACTCGGTAGTCACTAAGAACGGGTTGGTACTGTGTGAATTCCACCCGATAGCCATAGAGAGTGGGATGGTGCTTTGTGTGAACGCCATCCGGCCGTACCTCCGGTAAGATGAGGCCATGATGTTATTAGAAACAGAAATAGAATCAGAAATAGTGTAAGGAAAGAATTAAAAGTTATTCATACGGGGACAGACAGATAGAGAGTTTTACTTACGAGCATTATTTTGTGCTCACCCCGTTATTTTCCTTTGTGGATGCAGGGTTCTAGGTGATGATGCGGTCGGAGGGCGTCGGCAAGCAATGAGGAATGGCTACTGTTTTCCCCTGTTTTTGTTTTTCTTTTTAAAATACATTTTTGTAAACAGTACTCTTTATGTATAAAAGACACATGATTAGTAATGGAAAGAAAGCTTTGGGCCCAATTTTCCATTGTTAAATTGCATGCATTGTACTAGTTTTCAGTAGGTGTTACATTTTTGGTATCAGAGCAAAGATTTTGGGATTGAACAGTGTACTATTCTCATCGCCACGACGTCCTCTAACCGACCGTGTGAGTAATTTTTTCCTTACAGTAATTGTTTCTTGAGTTCATTAGTGTGATCATTTTGTAGATGAGGCGTAGTTATCGAAATCGCGGTAAAGGTGTGGTGAATGAAGGAGAACCTTCTAACCCACTAGAGTCTACGCCCCCTCCCTTGGATGAAGCTAGAATCCGGGGAATTATACAGCAAGTTATGGCTGAAACTCAGGGGAGAGTGGTACCCCCCGTACAAGTACCGCCGATTCGCCTGTCGAAAGAGGGCAACGGTACCTCCCAGTCCGACGCAGTGGAACCGATTTACGGTCTTTCGAGTCAGCATCAACCCTCAGAGTTTAAGGGTACTACGGATCCAGTAGTAGTAGAAGAGTGGCTTGGGTCAGTAGAACAAGCCACAGGTTTATTTCCCATGTCAGACCGGGAGAAGATCCGGTATGCGAGTTTCTTGTTTCGGGGTAATGCCCGAATTTGGTGGGAATTAATGGAAGAAACTCATGACGCGACAGTGATGACGTGGGGAGAGTTTAGGCAAGAGTTTGAAGCTGAGTATAGATCAGAGGACCAAGTTCATGAGAAGGTCCAAGAATTTATCGATTCTGACAAGGGCTAAGCGTGTGAAAGAGTACTCGGTGAAATTCAACGCCCTTGCAAGGTTTGCGCCGAGAATAGTTAGCACTCCGGCCTTGAGAAGGGATAAGTTTGTACATGGATTGAAGCCGGAGATAGCCCGGGATATTATGACAAGCTCCAACCCTCCTCGAAATTACAGTGAGGCCTTGAGGCAGGCAATGAAGGCGGAGATTTTTAAGAATAAAATCTTCCCCGTAGGATCCTTGACAGGAGGACCGAAAGAGCTACCCTCCGCTCCTCAGAGAGAGAAACATGAGGGTGAAAAAGGTAAAGACATGAAGAATCAGAAGAAGAAGTTTCAGTATAGATAGAATAGAAAGGAGTGGAAGAATAAGCGACCTCGAACGGAAGGGTTTCCTCCTTGCCCTAAGTGTGGGAAGAATCACCCGGGAGAATGTCTGAGGGATCAGAGAGTGTGCTATAGGTGCCGGCAGCGAGGGCACATGATGAGAGATTGTAAAGCTCCTCTTCCACCAACTACTCAGGGTTCAGGAGGTACTGCGAATGCCAAAGTTTTTACTGTGGCACAAGGGGAAGCGAGGCCAGTCCATCACCGTATCGGAGTCTTATTATTTCATCTCAGGTCCCTTTATATGCTTTAATTGATTCGGGTGCCACCCATTCGTTTATATCTTATGGGATGCTTGAGAGATTAGGTTTGAAACCGACTAGAGCGACTCAGCCCATTAAGATAGAACTACCCGATGGGGTTAGTGTCGTGACCCAAGAAATTTTGTTAGGAGAGTCCTTAGTGATCTAAGGTAGAGAGTTAACAGTTGACTTAATAGTTTTTGATATGCCCGACTTTGATGTGATTCTGGGCATGGACTTCCTAGGGAGGTATGGAGTAGAGATTGACTGTCGGAAAAAGAAGGCGAGGTTTAACCTCGATTGTGGAGATAAGTTTAGTTTTGGAGAAGGCCATCAGTTGAGCATGCTGATTAGTAATGTGAATGCCAGGAAGATGTTGAGAAAGGTGTGTTCAGGGTATATTGCCCATGTAGTGCAGAGTGGTGATGTTCCACAGTTAGAGATTCAGAGGGTGCCAGTAGTTCGAGACTTCCTAGATGTGTTTCCGGAAGAGTTACCGGGTTTGCCTCCAGAGAGAGAGGTAGAATTTAGTATCGAACTAGCACCAGGGACAGCACCAATATCTAAAGCCCCTTATCGAATGGCCCCAGCTGAGCTCCAAGAATTAAAGAAGCAACTCCAAGAGCTGTTAGATAAAGGCTTTATTCGACCAAGTCATTCCCCTTGGGGAGCTCCAATTCTGTTTGTGAAAAAGAAGGATGGATCACTAAGGATGTGTATTGATTATAGGGAGTTGAATAAAGTTACAGTGAAGAATAAGTACCCGCTACCCCGGATAGATGACCTCTTTGATCAGTTGAAAGGAGCGGCGGTGTTCTCCAAAATTGATTTGAGGTCCGGGTACCATCGGAAAGAGTGGTGAGCAAGATGTGGCTAAAACTGCCTTTCGTACAAGGTACGGGCATTATGAATTTGTAGTAATGCCTTTTGGCTTGACTAATGCCCCAGCAATTTTTATGGACTTGATGAACAGGGTATTCCATGAGTATTTGGATCAGTTCATGGTTGTCTTTATCGACGACATTTTGATTTACTCAAAGTCAAGAGAAGAACATGAGAAACACTTGGGATTAGTATTGCAACGGCTGAGAGAAAAGAAGTTGTGTGCTAAATTTTCCAAGTGTGAGTTTTGGTGAACCAAGTGATATTCCCTGGGTCATACCGTATCAAAGGAAGGGATTTCGGTAGATCCGAGTAAAGTGCGAGGCAATCTGGAATGGTAGAAGCCGAGAAGCGTGAAAGAAATCGGGGAGTTTCTTAGGCAACAAGAGGTTACTACCTGCGATTTGTAGCGGGATTCGCCCGGATTAAGGCTAAACCGTTGCAGACTCTTACCAAGCAGAAAACTCCTTTTGTCTGGTCAGCAACATGTGAAGAAAGCTTTCAAGAGTTAAAGAAGAGGTTAACATCAGCTCCTGTACTAGTGTTACCGCAGGAGGGTGTAGATTATGACGTTTATACCGACGCCTCTCTGCAGGGACTTGGCGCCGTGCTGATGCAATTGGGTAGGGTTATAGCTTATGCTTCTCGTCAATTGAAAGAGTACGAGACCAGATACCCTACGCATGACCTAGAGTTAGCAGCCGTGGTCTTTGCCTTAAAGATTTGGAGGCATTACCTGTATGGTGTGAAGAGTAATATCTACACCGACCATAAGAGTCTAAAGTACTTCTTCACCCAAAAGGAGTTGAATATGAGGCAAAGGAGATGGCTAGAGCTGGTTAAAGATTATGGTTGTGAGATCAAATATCAACCGGGGAAAGCCAATGTCGTAGCCGATGCTTTGAGTAGAAAAGCCCATGTTTTCTGGCTTACCAGCCAGAAAGAGTTAATAGAAGAATTGTCTAAGAAGCAGATTGAGGTGGTTCCGGGAAGAATTGCTAGCCTTGTGGTACAGTCCTCTTTACTAGAGGAAATTAGAGAAAAGCAAATGGCTGATGAGTGGTGTCAGAAAATAGTTCAGCAAGTGCGTGAGGGCAAGACATCAGAGTTCTTTGTGAGAGATTGTGTCCTCTATTTCAGAAATCGGTTGTGCATTCCTCCAAATGAGGAGTTGAAACAGAAAATCCTTATAGAGGCTTATGACACACCGTACACCGCTATCCGGGAGCAACCAAAATGCATCAGGATATCAAGAAAGGCTATTGGTGGTCAGGTATGAAGAAAGAGATCACAGAATTTGTGGCTAAATGTCTAACTTGTCAGCAGGTGAAAGCAGAACATCAACGGCCGTCAGGGTTGCTTCAACCATTGAGTGTTCCAGAGTGGAAATGGGAGAGCATTTCAATGGATTTTATCACGGGTCTTCCCAGAGTGCAGAAAAGATATAATGCTTTATGGGTGATTGTGGATAGGTTAACCAAGTCAGCCCATTTCCTCCCAGTAAAGGAAAGTACCACTTGATCGTTAGCTCGTTTACCTCAAAGAGATAGTCAGATTGCATGGTGTGCCCAAGACTATAGTATCAGATAGAGATTCTAGATTTGTTTCAGCCTTCTGGACAAGTTTGCAGAAGAGTTTGGGTACCCGTTTAGCATTCATTACTGTCTATCATCCTCGGTCAGATGGCCAAACCGAGAGAATGAATCAGGTACTCGAGGATATGTTGAGAGCCTGTTGCATGGATTATAGAGTATCCTAGCATGAGATGTTACCATTAGTGGAATTTGCCTACAACAACAGTTATCAGTCTACAATTAGAATGGCGCCTTACGAGGCTTTGTATGGTAGACGGTGTAGGTCTCCGCTTCATTGGGATGAAGTAGGAGAGAGAGATGAGTTAAGTACCGCTCTTGGGCCAGAGATGACTCAGAAACTAGTAGAAGATGTGAAGGTAATCAAAAGTAGAATGAAGCAAGCCCAAGATCGGCAGAAGAGTTATGCCGATTTGAAGAGGAAAGAGGTAGAATTCCAAGTGGGCGACAAGGTGTTTCTGAAGGTTTCCCCCTACAAGCGAGTAATGCGCTTTGGAACCAAAGGAAAGTTAGCACCGAGGTATGTGGGTCCTTTTGAGGTCTTTCAGCGAGTAGGAAAGGTGGCCTACAGATTGGCATTACCACCTAGTATGGATAGGGTGCATGATGTCTTCCATGTCTCGATGCTACGGAAGTATGTAAGTGATCCCCTCCACATCTTGAGCGTAGAGGACGTTGAAGTAGCAGAGAATCTAGTATATGAAGAACGTCCAGTTCAGATTCTAGAACGAAGGGTTAAAGAACTTCGGAACAAGAGTGTTCCGCTAGTGAAGGTCCTTTGGAGGAATCACAAAGTGGAAGAGGCCACTTGGGAAGTAGAGCGGGACATGTAGAATCGTTTCCCAGAGTTATTTGTTTGAATTTCGAGGATGAAATTCTTTTAAGGGGGGGAGAATTGTAACGCCCCACCTGAGGTACGTTGTTATTGTTTCCTCTTTCGCTCTCATTTGAGTTGGTTTTGGTAATATTGTTTGAATGAATGTTATGTTGAATGTTTGCCCTGAAATTTGGTTGAAAACTGAAGAATCTTAGTGTACCAAGCTTCGTCGGGGCGAAGAAGAATCTTTGCCGCGGCGAAGATGTGTTGAAACCTTGGGGAAACTCTCTGGACAGTTTCGCCGCGGCGACAGAAGTTTCTTCGCGCGGCCAGCCGAAAAAAATGTTTATTGAGTTTTTGATATTTTCTTCCCTAAGGGCAATTTGACCTTTCTACCCCTAATTAGCGTAAAAGTGGGGGAGTTATTTGTAAGGAATTTTCATGGAGAATATGTTGATATAGGGGTGAGTTTGTAATGAATCAAAGGATATGGATGGAATTCCCAAAGAAGAATAAGGGCAAAATGGGAATTAGTGTGTTTTTATTTCATTAAAAGGAATTAGAATCAAAGAAACCCCTCATTTCTTCTTCTCAAATGCAACTTTCTATCTTCACTCCTCTCAACTTCTCTTCTCTTTTGATCAAGGATTTCCAAGGGATTTTGAAGTGATTTGGGGTAAAAAAGCAACCTAAAGCTTCCTAAGGTAAGGATTTCTTCTTAAGTTGTGTGATTTGGGAGTTTTAACCCATATTGAAGTTTGAGGGTTTTCATTCTTTTGGTTAAGATTAGAGGAAAAGTCAAGCTAAACAAGTGAAAGGAAGAGTTGGTGAAGTCTCTCCATAACAAGGTAAGTAAAACCCAACCCAAGTTGAGATTTATGAAATTTCTTGATTAGGGCTTTGATAGACTTGTTGTATTTATGTGATGTACATGTAATATGTCATGTATAAAGGATTAAATAGAGATTTCTATGCTTTGTGGATGTTTAGACCTTGCAAATATGAGAAATGAGTTGTTGGGTTGGCAAGGTAGTTGAGATGGACTTGAAGGGGTGTTATGGAACCCTTTTTGGAAGTGTTTTGCTTGACAGGTTATTATGACTTTGTGGAGGGGTTTTTCCCCATTTTGGATGGTTAGGAAACGTTTTAGAATCATGGCTATGATAGAGCTTTATAGTGCACATGAGTTGTTTGATGAAATGCCTAATAGAGGTTTGAATGTGATTAATGAACCTTAATTCTTGCAACATTGCATATTGGCATCTCATAAGTGCATTGGTGAAGATGAACCATCCATAGGCACAAGTTGTACATGGAAAAGTGACCTAAGATAGTGTAAGGAAATGGTGTATGCAATTACCCTATGAGTAGAGAGCTTAGTGGGTAAAATTACTCTAAGGGTAGAGAGCATTGAAAAATGCTACAATAGAATGAATTAGAAGAGTAGTGTAGTTGGGATGATGCTTTGTGATCATCACTCGATCAAGTTATGGGAATCGGATTGATGCTTTGTGATCATCATCCGAATGGCCCTTAGAGATGGGTCGATGCTTAGTGACCGTCACCCAATGAGTAATAGAAATGGGTAGATGCTTTGTGACCACTATCCGACTAATTATTAGATAAGTGGGTTGATGCTTTGTGATCATCATCCAACGGCTAGCAGAAGCGGGTAGATGCTTTGTGACCATCACCCGATAGTGACTAGAGGCGGGTAAATGCTTGGTGATCGTTACCCAAAATCCATGAGGAACGGGTAGGTGCTAGGTGACCTCCACCCGATAGTTAAGAGGAACCGAGTTGGTGCTTTGTGACCCTCACTCGGTAGTCACTAAGAACGGGTTGGTACTGTGTGAATTCCACCCGATAGCCATAGAGAGTGGGATGGTGCTGTGTGAACGCCATCCGGCCGTACCTCCGGTAAGATGAGGCCATGATGTTCTTAGAAACAGAAATAGAATCAGAAATTGTAACGCCCCACTTGAGGTACGTTGTTATTGTTTCCTCTTTCGCCCTTAATCGAGTTGGGTTTTTTTGTTATATTTGTTGTTTGAGCGTTATGTTGAATGTTGCCCTGAAATTGGTTGAAAATAGAAGAATCTTAGTGAACCAAGCTTCGCGGGCGAAGAAGAAGTCTTCGCCGCGGAAGATGTGTTGAGACCAAGGGCGGGAAACTCTCGACAGCGCCGCGGCGACAAAGGTTTCTTCGCGCGGCGAGGGCCGATTTTTATGTTGGTTGAGTTTTTAGATATTTTCTTCCCCAAGGGCAATTTGACCTTTCTACCCCTAATTAGTAGGAAAAGTGGGGAGTTAATTGTAAGGATTTTTCATGGAGAGTTTGTTGATATGGGGGTGAGTTTGTAATGAATCAAAGGATATGGATGGAATTTCCCAAAGAAGAGTAAGGGCAAAATGGGAATGATTGTGTTTTTTATTTCATTAAAAGGAATTAGAATCAAAGAACCCCTTCATTTCTTCTTCTCAAAACGTGACTTTCTTCATTCTTCTCCTCTCAATTTCTCTTTTCTTTTGATCAAGGATTTTCAAGGGTTTTGAAGTGATTTTGGGGTAGAAAAGCAACCTAAGGCTTCCTAAGGTAAGGATTTCTTCTTAAGTTGTGTGATTTGGGAGTTTTAACCCATATTTGAGTTTGAGGGTTTTCATTCTTTTGGTTAAGATTTGAGGAGTTATCAAGCTAAACAAGTGAAAGGAAGAAGATTGGTGAAGTCTCTCCATAGCAAGTAAGTAAAACCCAACCCAAGTTGAGATTCATGAAATTTCTTGATTAGGGTTTTGATAGAAATGATGTATGTATGTGATGTGCATGTAATATGCCATGTATGGAGTATTAAATGGAAATTTCTATGCTTTGTGAATGTTCTTACCTTGCAAATTTGAGAAATGAGTGTTGGTTTGGCAAGGTAGTTGAGATGGAAATTTAAGGGGTATTATGAATCCCCTTTTTGGAAGTGTTTTCTATGGCAGGCTTTGTGGCTTTGTGAAGGGGTTTTTCCCCATTTTGGATGGTTAGGAAAAGTTTTAGATTCATGGCTATGAGATAGTTTTATAGTGCACATGAGTTGTTTGATGAAATGCCTAATAGAGGTTGAGTGGTAGTAATGAACCTTAATTCTTGCAACATTGCATGTTGGCATTTCACAAGTGCATTAGTAGAGATGAATCATCCATGTGCATTGTTATATGCATTGGAAAAGTGACCTAAGAAAGAGTAGAAAACTTTGTGTATAGAAATACCCTATGAGTAGAGAGCTTAGTGGGTAAAATTACTCTAAGGGTAGAGAGCATTGAAAAATGCTACAATAGAATGAGTTAGAAGAGTAGTATAGTTGGGATGATGCTTTGTGATCATCACCCGACCGTTATGGGAATCGGATGGATGCTTTGTGATCATCATCCGAATAGCCTTAGAGAGATGGGTCGATGCTTTGTGATCGTCACCCAATGAGTAATAGAAAAAGGGTAGATGCTTTGTGACCACTACCCGATTAATTAAGAGATATGTAGGTTGATGCTTTGTGATCATCATCCAATGGCTAGTAGAAACGGGTTGATGCTTTGTGATCATCACCCGATAGTGACTAGAGACGGGTAAATGCTTGGTGATCATTACCCAAAATTCATGAGAAACGGGTAGGTGCTAGGTGATCTCCACCCGATAGTTAGGAGGAACCGAGATGGTGCTTTGTGATCCTCACTCGGTAGTCACTAAGAACGGGTTGGTCTGTGTGAATTCCACCCGATAGCCATAGAGAGTGGGAAATGGTGCTATGTGAACGCCATTCGGCCGTACCTCCGGTAAGATGAGGCCATGATGTTATTAGAAACAGAAATTAGAAAAGGAAAGAATTAAGAGAGTTTTACTTCTGAGCATTATTTGTGCTCACCCCGTTATTTTCCTTTGTGGATGCAGGTTCTAGGTGATGATTCGGTTGGAGGGCGTCGGCGCGAGGAGCAATAGCTACTGTTCCCCTATTTTGTCTTTTGAAATGCACTTTTGTAAACAGTAACTTTTGTGTATAAAAGACATGTGAGTATTAATGAAAAGAAATTTTTGGGCCCAATTATCCATTGTTAATTGCATGCATAGTACTAGTTTCAGTAGGTGTTACAGAAATAGTGTAAGGAAAGAATTAAAAGTTATTCATACGGGGACAGACAGATAGAGAGTTTTACTTACTGAGCATTATTTTGTGCTCACCCCGTTATTTTCCTTTGTGGATGCAGGTTCTAGGTAATGATGCGGTCGGAGGGGCGTCGGCAAGCAATGAGGAATGGCTACACTGTTTTCCCCTGTTTTGTCTTTTAAAATATATTTTTGTAAACAGTACTCTTTATGTATAAAAGACACATGATTAGTAATGGAAAGAAAGCTTTGGGCCCAATTTTCCATTGTTAAATTGCATGCATTGTACTAGTTTTCAGTAGGTGTTACATTACTTGTTATCTTAATATGAGGTTGTGGATGGTAGAGAATGACATGTTCATATGCCATATTGCATTTTTTTTACATCTAAACATGTGAATTTAGAAAGAAGAACAAGCATGAGCCCATCTACATGCATACATACTTATAAGAGCATTAAAGAGCATTAACGAACAAAGAGAAAGAAAGAAACCTATTAAAGAACACTTTTAAAGAAGAGAAGAGAAGGTTGTTGTGATGGGGAACCTGTGAGTGATTAGCCCCGCATGCACGCTAACTTAAGTGAGCGGCCTCAGAATAAGAAAGAAAAATTTGTACAATCCGTTAGAAGTGCATGTGGATGAGGCCTGTACCTAGAAAGAATTTGAGAATACACTCACACGGCCAGGGTTCCGAATCCATGCCTCAACCGAGTCCGATCGACAAGAAAGAATAGAAAGAAAGAAAAGAAAGAAAAGAAAAAAAGAAAGAAAGAAAGAATAGAAAGAAAGAAAGAAAGAAAGAGAAACATAAAGGAAAGAAACAAAGAAAAAAGAAATAGAAAACAGAATAAAAAAACAGAGAAACATAAAAGAAAATGCATATCCTATGCATTTGTGCATATGCATTATACCTATGCATGATACCATTCCCACTATCCTAAGTAAGTGAGAAACTAGAGTTTTAGAAAGAGCAGAAAAGAAAAGAGAAGGTTGGTGTTATGAAAGAAACTTAGAATATGAGCAACGGAGATAGAAGAGTAGCATAGTGGGTTTACTTACTGAGCCATTAGTGCTCACCCCGTTGTTTTCAATGTTTTTTGTAGGTAATAGATGAGAAGGGGTTGGTGGGAACATCAAGAAGCGGAAGGGTTTGGCAACACTGTCGAGTTTATTTTTGTGGGATTTTGTTACTTGATGTAGAAATCTATATATGAAAGTAAAGTAAGTTTGGGACCCACTACCTTATACTTATGTACATATATATTTTCTATAATATGTTTAGTGAGTTTCACTTTATATATGTCACAAGTATACTAGCTAGAGAGAACTATTACAGTCATTGGACTAGACACGGTCATAACCCAATTCCCTATTTATTAAATAACCTAGGATACGATCTCTAGATTCAAAGTAACAAAAGCATTAAGTTGCGAGAGACCTACTGAATCAAGGGTAAACTCATATTGTCGGTTTAGTTATCCTGAGTGATTACCCCCCATGTATGCAGGTATACACTTTACCACTAGTTATTTAGGTTAATAAAGCGATTTCGTACTAAACAACCTAAATTGGCATTAATAAATTAATCCTAACTATTTAATTGTGCATTTAAACAATTAAGACAATCTATCTAAACCCTATTCACAAGGAAATAATCACATAACCAAGAGGGATCAAAAGATAAATATGTTAGAGTAGATGCCCTAGAGCCAATCAATTATTATAAAAATTGACTCTTTGTAATAATGTTCATTAATCAATAAAAGGAATTTTATTCTATATCGCATAAATCATTATTATTGCAATATGTATTGATATATGTCCTTAGAATGGTAGAACCGTGACGAGGGTATCAAGTGTTTCAAATCTTGATAGTGAGAACCCTATGAGCACATATGGTGGCCATTCTAGAAACGTCCGTAGCCCTAGTATTATTTTAAAGTAAGGGCACAGATAATACGGTAAGGCTATCATAGTGTTGAACGACCCTGTCAAAAGGCAGTGATTGATCTCACTTGTCGAGGTTGTTTGGTGACAACCTGGTGCAACACATGGGTGCTTGCTGTAGGCGAATACACCGTAGCAAGTTCACTGGACTGACCCACCAGAGGATTCCATATGGATGTAACCCTAGTGTCTATGGAACAAATCCTTTAACGAATGGTGGTGCATGTGATCCTTAGACTTGAGATCACCGAAGCGCCTTGTGCATTAATTGGTGTAGTTTGACACTAGCCTAACGCAGTTCTATTCAAAGCTATCAATAAGGTGGTGATTGGCTGCATCAAGGAGTGTATCAAGACTCTAGTGGGTAGACAGAGGATTCATCACTCCCGGGTAGGGGAGAAGTTATCTCATGGCACAATTCAGTATATGGCAATGACACTAGAACTATGGCCACAGTGGGATTGAGTTGTTGCTCTATCCAGATTATAATACAGGTCATTGGTCCAAAAACTGAATACATAATACGAGAGTAACCGAAGGTTGACACTATTTCAATGCCTTCGTCTCGTTAAGATAATGTATGATAAAAGGATCGAATTGTACGATAACCATATCGTTAACAGGTAGCTACTTTGCTGAATCCGAATCTATCGGACGACCATGATGTCTTGCTAGGGGCCAATCTTGGTATGTGTATTAGTGAGACGATTAATTGGTGTTAATCGCGATACTATACACTACCGGTATGATGACGAGCCTATGGGTCACACACATAGAAGATAATTTAAGACTCAGGAAGTAAGAAGGGCATTTTCGTCTTTTTAGGCGAAAGGGTATTTTGGTAATTTCACAGTGCAATTAAATTTGCTCAGGTCGTAGCCTTTTATTTCATTTGTTAGAAAAATTAAATAAGTGAAATTACATTTAAATATGTGTTAGCATATATTTAAATAAATTATCATTATTGTTAAATGTTAATATATATATATATATTAAATATATAATAATTGATTTTAATTGAAGATAATGATGAATTAAAATAAATATCTAATTGGGAGTGTTTGGAAACATGGGGTGTTTGGGTTGGAGTCCAAGCCCATTCCATATGGGAATAGGGCAATTAAAATAACACTATAAAAGAAAAATCTTAATTGAAAATAAATAGAGTTTTTCATTTCATTCAATATTTCATTTTGAGAAAAACACACAGCCCCAAACTCTCTCCCACGCCAGACTTGGTTTTTTGCCTAAAATCAAACACTCTTCATTTCTTCTTGATTCTTAAGGCTAAGGAGGATCTAGCAAATCCCTCCTTAGTTCCTTGCGATTGTCTTTGTGTAGACTACGTCGGTTAGATCCTACACTTGGGTCGGTAGAAAAACGTACAGAGACAAAGTTGGAGGAGCCTCCAAACGTGCATATGATTTCTTAAACTCTAGATTAATTTTCTACAGATTCCTTTTGATATAAACTGTAAAATTGTACCCTGATCTTGGTTCTATGGGAACGATCCTTGTTGTTACTATTGTTTTTGTTTTCCGCTGTCTCAATGGATCGTTTCCTAACAAAATAGATGCAGCTTTTATTAATTTCAAGACATGTCTAGGGCTTCAAAATCACCCTCAATCACAAAAGAATTAGTTACTCACGGAGAAGAATAAAAATATAATCATATTAATGAATAACAAAAAATAACAAGAGATAAGAAAAATTTAGGAAATCTTGGGTAGAGCAATGGAGTTGATGATGATCTTCCCCAATTCTTCTGTCCAAGCCTCTTTCAATCTCTCTTAATCTTTACATTATTGAGTACTTTTGTTCTCTACAAAGATCCCCAAAAATCAGCTAAAGACTTATATTTATACTCCTAGGGTTTTAGGGTTATGATTCCCACTATCCTAATCACTTTAGAACTCTTAAAATAGGAAATACACGTCATAAATTTAATGTAGAAAATTCCAGAGTCGTAGTTGTGCCACGACACTATGCCAAGGCATAGTTGATTCTGCCCCGGAACTTGCAATCTTGAAAAGACGGTGGTTTTTGAGCATGATAACATTCGAATCTTGCCAAGTGGTAAAGATATGAATTGTATCCCTCTGAATCAGATTTCCAACGGTACAAGAATCATCTCGATACAAAATCTATAGCTCAAGTTATTATTGAATTACTGACACATGTTCAAAACTGAAGAGTTTTCCAAGATTTTCACTTCAACTTCAAATCGCCATAACTTCTTCGTTTCAGCTATGATTCTTGATCCGTTTGTTTCCAGTCATCACAAATTCTTTCACCAACATCATCTCTATCCGAATATTATTTTTAAGCTTTTTTCCCCGAAAACACAACAAAAATACCTGTGACCCCAAAAAGGGCATTTATGAAACAATTATGTTAATTCATGCAAATTAATCCTCATTTCCCACAAACGATACCTATAAAGCACTAAGTATAAGTGTATTTTCAAGCACTTATCAACCCCCAATGTGTTTACGCCGTGGCTCAATTTAATTGCGCCCTGCCACGACTCAGTTTAATTGAGCCACAGCGCAAAGTCGAAATTTCACACTTTTACTTCTCACCTTGATTTATCCACACTCGAACGAGTCCAGGATGTCGAACACCAACACAAGCACGAATAATCCATTCTTTTGCACCTGAATACCTAAAAAACACACAACACCCGTGATTCCGGAAGATAACGAAACATGCAAGAAATCACATCATAAATCATACATTAAACCTTAAATTCCTTATGGTTTCACCCCCAAATCACTAAATAAATATGAATTTCCAACACTCAACAAAACCCCCAACCAGCTTATTGCTAGTCCCTAGCAATGAAAGTGATATAAAAATAAAATCTAACCTAACTAAACTATCCTAAGTAAACTATCCTAACTAAACCACTTCCATAGGTTGACATGATTGCATTTAGCATATGCAATAAGCCTTTAAACACCTAGGTCCCCTTAGTGGGCGAATGATAGTCTTGTGGGGGTTTCAGTGATGTTACCCACAAGCATCCTACAAGTCCTAACACACATATACAAAATAAACATTTCTTGGATTAAGCACTGAATGTGTCTCATACAAAGCATACACATATAGAAAAAATAATAAGCAATAATTATCCATCTAGGAGCACCCTAAACATCAGTTTCATCTTCATTCTCCACTTTCAACCACACAGCCATACCACAAACTGTCAATCCTAGCCCTAGAGAAGGTTTTATATGTAACTTTCAAAGAGAATTTTTTTTTTTTTTTTTTTGATCCCATAAAAATGAAAACTTTGAAAACACAACTCCATAGGCCTACTTTTCAGATCACTCTGCACTAATGTAGAACAAACGCACAACTTTAGATCATTAGGGCTTCATTAAGCTTATAACGTTAGGCTAGGGTATTGGGTTATGAAAGAACGTAAGGGATTCAAGAAATTAAGAGGAATAATCTTACAATTCAAAGAACACAATCGCTCAAAACAACTTTCTCTCTTAAACTCGAAACCCTTTTTTTTCTTTGTATTGCATCACTCTCCCCAACCACAATTGAATTTGTACCCTTTTCATGCTTCCTTATTGTTTTTTTTATTCATATATTTTTTTTTTTTTACACATACATAACTTAGGAAACAATGATATCACCAAATTTTTTTTTTTTTTTTCACACAACAACCCTCAACCAGTTCTTTCACACATCTTCACAAGATTTTATAACAAAGCTCAAAACCTCACACATTTCACTTTCATCAATTCAGATTAAATCCTCTTAAAAGAATATCAAAGGTAGAAAATGTGTCTAAGAGTTAAAGTGGGTAGGTTATTGCAGGTTAAAAGAAAGAAAATCAAGGCTAAATATACACAATAAGGCTCAACGAGGTGACTACGGATAATAACATATAAGGTTGGCTTGAAAGGCACAAACAATCCAAAGATGGCCTAAGTCATTTCTTTAATCATGCGTCGTTTGGGATTTCGCCTCAAGTGATCATCAAATAGGTTCTACAATTTTAGGGACCTCACAAAAAACGTAGGAAGATTACACATAAAACATCCTTAAATGCTAGAATCAACCAACCAAACAGACCACATACTTGAGAGTTTGAAACTACAACAAAACCAACATCCTAAATAGTTCTTCGACTAGGGTAGAAATTGACCTATCCTATTCACTACATGTCATGCAATCATGTTATCTCATAGACATTTGACATCATCTAGGAAATACTAAGATTCCACAAACTCACAAAAAAATTATAGGCACGCATGAACATGAATTCATAAACATAAATTTCATACTTTCCCACCCCCAACCAAATTCCTACATTGTCTCCAATGTAGCCATCAAGACAAAGTAGAGGTGAACAGGGAAAGAAACGAGTTACACCCCTTGATTAACAAATCGTAAAGCATCGGAAGTAACTCTATTGAATGTGCATCCCGTAGTCAACTTGAAATCTACCTACACAAAAGAAAGAACACATGGTGTCTTGGAATAGAATCCATGTTGTCGGTTAGTCATCAAAAACTTTGCGGAAATGAAAACAAACACACAAATAAGAAAAATGAAATCAACATAAAAGTAAATAAAGTTTATTCAAACTAAAAACAAAATAAAAGCAAATAAACAATGATAGGAAACAAAATGGTAAATGAAAATAGGAAACATTAATTAAACAAAAATAGCAAAAAGATAAACCAAACATACCAAAAAGAAATAAAACATCAACATGCATAAAACAAAAATTAAACACACAAAAGCAACATAAATCAAGGCAAAGTCACTAGAAATCATAGAGCAACTTAACAGTCCCCGGCAATAGCGCCAAAAACTTGACAGACATGCAAAATTTAATCCTTCACAAGTCCACTAGTAAGGGTCGATCCCACAGAGACAGGAAGATGTTGTTGTGATCCTAGAAACTATGCCTTGATGAAAGTAACAAGAATTGAAATAAAGAAAACATATAAACGACATTAAAGTAAATCTAGATCTAACTATATACAAAGAATCCTAGGGCTCTAACTCCATCATAATTATCAGGCTATGTGTTCATCATCGAACTATCGTTCTGCCCCCTCCATTCTAGGGTTCGTACATCATCTGGTTCAACCTAGTACTTTCATCATTCAAACTAGCTAGTGGTGTGTAGCCTAGTCTAAACAACGAAGGAACCAATTCGCATAGACACAAATCATCCATTCACAGAGCTAATCAAGATGCGCATGACATCTCTCGTTTCTAAGGTATTACCATGGCCATTCGAATAACCTAGTGTTTGCATCAACTAAACTAGCTAGTGGTATATAGCCTAGTCTAATAACGAAAACCCATTAAGCACAAGACGATGTTAAAGACAATAACTAATCTATACACGGGTAGGGCTATAAATCAGTCATTCCACACACAATCTTGTCTCATACAATCAATTAACTAACATCAAGGTCGATCAAGCACTAATATCAACTAAAGATTGAATTAAATGCAATGAATGAATCTAGATCATAATAGAATGGATCAAACAAATAGATTAACAATAAAACACAAGCCTTCAATTAAATTACATCAAATCCCTAGAAAAAAATACAACATAAAGGAATAGAAACAACAACACTTGGAACCATAATCATGAAGAACAAAGGAGGAGGAGGGGAAGAGAACCTCTTCTCCTCTCTAATCTCCACCTTTCCAAGAAGCTCCAAATGTATTCTATCCCTAAATGTGTATATCAAACCTAAAAACTTCTTAAAATGGATTAAAGCTTCCTTAATATAGTTTTTAGACAAAATGGAAAACTTGTAAATACTGGTAGCCAAAATTAGGGTTGGCAATGCGACATTTTTATATTTTATGCGATTTGCGCTGTGGCTTAGTTTAATTGCGCCCCAGCTTATTTGAATTGAGCCCAGGATGTTTATGCCATGGCTTAGTTTAATTACGCCCTGGCGCGTTTATGTCACGGCTTAGTTTAATTGAGCCACGATGCAAAGTCAAAATTTCACACTTTTACTTCTCACCTTGATTTATCTGCACTAGAATGAGTCCAGGATGTTTGAACACCAACACAAGCACGAATAATACATTCTTTCTCACCTGAATACTAAAAAACACATAACACTTGTGATTCCGGAAGATAATGAAACATGCAAGAAATCACATCATAAATCATACATTAAACCTTAAATTCCTTATAGTTTCACCCCCAAATCACTAAATAAATTTGCATTTCCAACACTCAACACTTTTCCATGAAAGACTTAGGGGAAGCAACCTACATCCTCGGTATAAAGATCTATCGTGATAGATCTCATAGGTTGTTAGGCCTAACTCAAAGTACATACATTAACAAAGTACTGAAAAAGATTCAATATGGAAGATTCAAAGAAAGGTTATCTTCCAATGTCACATGGTATGTATCTGCCTAAGGATATGTGTCCTAAAACATAGGAGGAGAGAGATAGGTTGGGTGGTATTTCTCATGCTTCGGTAATAGGATCCATCATGTACACGATGCTATGTACTAGGATTGATGTCTCATATGCCTTGAGCATTTGTAGTAAATATCAATCGGATCCAGGTGAAAAACACTGGATAGTAGTCAAGAACATTCTTAAGTACCTAAAGAGGATTAAGGATATGTTCTTGATTTATGGAGGATAAGATGATCTCACTGTAAGAGGATACAGTGATGCTAGTTTTCAAACTGACAAGGATGACTATCGATCAAAGTCAGGTTACACGTTCTGTCTTAATAGGGCTATAGTGAGCTAAAAAAGTTCAAAACAAAGCATTGTAGCAGATTCTACAACAGAAGCCGGGTACATGACATTGGATAATGCAGCCAAAGAGGCGTTTGGAATCAAGAAGTTCATGGCAAAAATAGAAGTAGTTTCGAGCATTGTTGATCCAGTAGTGCTTTACTACGACAACAATGGTGCTATAGCTTAGGCTAAAGAACCACGATCTCACCAAAGATCCAAGCACATACTCCAGTAATACCATCTCATCAAAGAAATAATGAAGAGACATGACATGCAAATTGACAGAGCACCTATTGACAATAATATCACAGACCCACTAACGAATGCTCTGTCACAACAGAAGCATGATAAGCACATAGCATCATTTAGGATCTAACGAATAAATGATTGGCTATAGTGCAAGTGGGAGATTGTTAGAGTAGGTGCACTAGAGCTAACATGTAGCTCTTGTAAACCCATATTTTATATGAATAAAAGGCAAACGCTTCTTTATAAGCACTACTACAATATCTATTTACTGTGTGTAAAGAAAATATTATATGTCCTTATAAAGGTTGAAACTAGTGACGAAGGTATTAAGTGTCATAAATCTTAATTGTGAGAAACCTATAAGCATAAATGGTGGCCCTTCTTAAACCGTCCATAGTCATAGTATAAATTTGACCTAGGACACATATTATACGGAGAGACTATCATCGCGTTGAATGACCCTATCTAAAGATAGTGATAGATCTCACATGTAGAGGTTGTGAGCATCAACCTGATGCAACACATGGGTGCTTGCTTATGCAAGTCCACTGGACTGACCCATCAAAGGATTCCAGATAAGATGGTAACCTTGTGTCTATGGAATATATCCTCTTACGGATGGTGGTGCATGTGGTCCTTCGACTTGAGATCACTAGAGCGCTGCATGTAAAGATCAATGTGATTTGACACCAACCTAACATCGTCTCTCTTTGGGATTACCAGAATGGTGGTGATTGGTTACATTGGGAAGTACACTATGGCTATGGTGGATCAACAAAGGATTCATCACTCCTAGTTACAAGAGAACTTATCTCACCAAGATATTTGGTTAAAGAACTATGACTGCAAAGTCATCGCAATGGTAGAATCGAGTTGGTGCTCGAATCCAATCTCATATAGTCATCATATTCAAGAATTGAATATAGAACATGTCAAGGTAATAGTTTTGAGGTAGATAATGCTTCTATACGTTAAACCTTGATGAGATATAAGATGATCAAATTGCACAATAACCATACCATAGACAAGGAAAGCTTGATCGTTGAATCTCTGCTAACCAGGGAATCATGATGCCTTGCTAGAGGCCAATCTTGATCGGAGTACGAAAACACTAATTGGCTGATACCTAATTAGTTATTAAGACACCGCCGACAAAGTAGAGAGCTTTCGGGTCACACACATAGAAGGTAGTTAAGTGGAGAATGGAAATGGAAGGACAATTTTGTCCTGGGGCTGAAAAGGATATTTCGGTAATTTGGGAGTCTAGGGTCATTTTCGTCATTATGGGCGAAAAGGGAACTTTGGTAATTTTTCTATGGTTGGTGCCATTATTCAATATTTATATTGGAGGAATTTTGGCAAAACTAGAGTCATATTAATTTTAATTAATATGAAGGAATATTTTTAATTTAAATTAAATATATTAAAATCCAAAATTAAATATGATATATATATATGGATTAAATAAATAGAAATATTTATTTAATTAGAATAATTATTTAATTAAAATTTATATTTAGGAGAATATCTTAAGAGATATTCTTATCCCTAATATAAAGGATTGCAATCCCATTCAAATTGGAATTAAAAAGATTGCAATCCAAACCAAATTGGAAATCAAGGATTCATAATCTTTGTAGGATTCTAGTTTGGGGTTGCCTATATATAGGGGCAATGGATTTTAATTTAAAAAGAAATTTTTTGAGAGAACTCTTTTAAGAAAAATTAAATTATTTTTTCTCCCTCTCCGAAAAGCTCACGCCCAAACCCTAGCCACCAAAAGAATTTTATTCTCTTAATTTTCGCCTCCCTTCCTTAAGCACTACGATTGGTCTAGCAATTAATCTTAGGGTGATCCTGAGCATGCCTTCTTGTGGATACCGATGGACTCAATCCTACATTAGGTTGATAGCAATTAATCGGAGACATCCAAAGAAGGAGCCACCAATGAAGGTATTAAATCAAACCTTGTATGGTTGTATGATTTAATTTATGTTGATTATCATGTTGAAATCATGACCTTGGGTAAAAGGGATCGTGCCATGGCAAGAAATTTTTTTTTTTAATTATTATTTTGCTCTTGCCACGACATGGTTGCTTCAGCTAAGGCAAACAAACAAAGCACACTTAGTTAAGTCAGATCCATCACCATTAAGGAAATCTCCAATGATGTTTCAACCTCCCATAGTAAAAGCATACTCTTTGCTGATGTGAACAAGGTAACGACAAACAATGGTTTGGTTAAATTCATGATGATGGAGGGCATCGGGTTATTTAGGTTTGACTTAATATCATTTGTGAGGGTTTTTGTTATTACGTCTCACCATTTTACTATCTTTATTAAAAATTGCATATTAACATACACCATTGGCATGCATGCTAAGCATAAATAAAATGTGTTGGTGCATTGCCTTAACTAAATCCAATTTCCTCAAGCCTGGAGGAATTGGTAAGTCAACCTAGGTAAAAGAAATTAAAAGGAATCTTCATTTCTCCTTCTTCACTCCAATGCTTTTTTTTCTCGATCATTTCAAAAATTCAAAATTTAATTGTACATAATTGAAAAGAAACCTCGAGTTACATTCGAGGGGAGTAAGATGAGAAAAGAAATTGCTATAGAATAGGAGGTAAGGCAAGGCACACAAGCCCTACTTAAATTGAAATTACAAATTCCAAATAAAATTCCTAATACTAGGTTCAAGGGCAATGCACCATACACCATTGTTGAGTGTTGGAAATGCGGATTTATTTAGTGATTTAGGGGTGAAACTAAAAGGAATTTAAGGTTTAATGCATGATTTATGATGTGATTTCTTGCATGCTTCATTATCTTTTGGAATCAGGGGTGTTGTGTGTGTTTTCAGGTATTCAGTGCAAAAGAATGGATTATTCCTGCTTGTGTTGGTGTTTGGACATCCTGGACCCATTCAAGTGCAGAAAAATAAAGGTTGAGAGGAAAAAAAGTGAAATTCTGACTTTGCATCGCAACACGGTTTTCTGGGCCATAGTGTGATATTGTTTTTGTCGAAGAAGAAATTGCCTGGAAATGCGTCGGGACGCAATTCAACCACACTAGGGCTCAATTAAACAGCGTCGTGGCTCAATTAAAACCTGCACCGGGGCACAAATCGCATAGAATGTAAAAATGTCGCTTTTCCAACCCTAATTTTGATGACCAGTATTTACAAGTTTGTCATTTTGTCTAAAAACTATATAAAGGCAGCTTTACTCCATTTTTAGAGAGTTTTTAGGTTTTACAAACACATTTGAGGGATTGAACTACTCTTGGGGCTCTTAGAAAGGAGAAGCTTGGAGAGGAGAGGAGGTTCTCTTCTTCTCCTACTCCTTTGTTCTTCAAATTATGGTTCCAAGTGTTGTTGTTTCATTTCCTTTATGTTGTAGTTTGTTTTCTAGGGATTTGATGTAATCTAATTGAAGACTTGTGTTTTATTGTTATTCTATTTGTTTGATCCATTCTATTATGTTCTAGATTCATTCATTGCGTTTAATTCAATCTTCAGTTGATATTAGGGCTTGATCAACCTTGATGTTAGTTAATTGATTGTATGAGACAAGATTGGGTGTGGAATGACTTATTTGTAGCCCTGCCCAGGTATAGATTGGTTATTGTCTTTAAGATTGTCTTGCGCTTAATGGGTTTTCGTTACTAGACTAGGCTATACGCCACTAGCTAGTTTAGTTGATGGAAACACTAGGTTATTCCGAATGGCCGCGGTAATACCTTATAAACGAGAGACGTCATGCCTATCTTGATTAGCTCTGTGAATGAATGATTTGTGTCTATGTGAATTGGTTCCTTTGTTGTTTAGACTAGGCTATATGCCACTAGCTAGTTTGAATGATGAAAGTACTAGGTTGAACCCGATGATATACAAACCCTAGAATTGAGTGGAGAGAACAATAGTTTGATGGTGAACACATATCCTGATGATTATGATGGAGTTAAAGCCCTAGGACCCTTTGTATACATTTAGGTTAGGTTGACTTTAATGTTGTTTACATGTTTTTCTTTATTTCATTCTCGTTTTGATTCATCAAGGCATAGTTACTGGATTGCAAGAGCATCTCCAGTCTCCGTGGGATCGACCCTTACTCATGCACTATGCTGCGATTGCGACTCATGGACTTGCGAAGGATTAAACTTTGTATCTGCCAACCATGCCAATTCATATATAAGAATAAGCATAGAAAAAATTAAAATTAAAATTTTGATTGGGTTGGTACATAACAAGGTACCCCTTAATGTTTAGTAGGGTTGTGTTTAACCCCAACAAGTTTTAACCTTTGCAGTTTAGTTCCTTGCTGTCGGACCTCACTCAGATGGGCCTCCAGAATGTCTATAATTTTAGCAACATATTATAGAATTTTCTGAATTAGGTTTAATGCATGATAATGCGAAAGAGGCCCAAAATTCAGGCCAATTTCACCATTAAGCAAGCTACCCATTAAATGAATTTTGTGCACACTGACGCACTTGGGCAGCAGTGTTTCAAGACTTGTTGAACGTGATCCTAATTCCTACATGCAAGCAATCTAACGGTGTATTACGTGAGTCAAACGGCCTATTACAGCTTCCGAAATTGTCAATTTACTAACAGGCAGTCAATGTTTTCGCAACAATGTGTCAAAAGACTGCTTGTTCGAAAACTGAACGAAACCCGTGTTATATTAGTCCAAAAATGAATATAAACATATCATCATGATCCTCAGACATGCAGAAACACGTGGGATCTGATCCCGCACCAGAATTCACACTACAGTGCAAATGGGAGCGGTTTTTCAAAGGTACAGCAGGCTGCCCAGTTTAGCAATTTAATTTGCGTGTAACGCTCATTAAATCGCACATTTGGTAAAATTACCAAATGCATATCAAGGCTGTGTGTTGACACACTCAGCCACATCATTTTAGCTGTGTGCAACAATGCACGGCCACGGGCAACCGCCACACAAGGCGGTCTTAAACAGGGCAGCAGCGGGTGTGCGTGACAATGCACATCTGCTGCATTTGGTGGTCATGTGCTGCTGCACTTGGCCACCAACATGCTGTTTCTGGCAGCGTGTGCTGCATGCGGCCACAGCCGCAACTGCATGTGGCAGCGTACGGCTGCTATGTGCAGCAACGTGCAGCAGTTGTGCGTTCTTGCGTGTGGCAGCAGCTGCAACTGCTGCTCCTCTGAACGTCGCTGTGCACAGCAACACACAGAGGCTGTGCGCTACCATGAATGGCAATGCACAGGCCTCAACAAAATCAAAAATTTAATTTCAAAACATTTTTTTTTTTTTTTTTAGACAGATCATGAAACCCAACACGTCGACCAAACATATTAATCAATTTAAAATCTTTTAAACAAGTTTTAATCAACAAATTAAAACCCTAAATCACATATTCATCAAATCAAAAGATTCAATCAATATTTTAAATAAATTAATAGGCTCTGATACTGTAAGTGATTTGATCAAAGAACAAGCAGTGAAATAAAACAAAATTTTTGATCAATCACTAAATAGCCCATAATCCTTGTATTGATTAGTTTATTTAAACATGAATACACATGCACACAAAATAAATCGAAAGAATCAATTTCTTACCAATGTAGACAGCTCCTTCACTCTTCAATTGCAAATCGCTTTCACTCCAAGGCAGGAATGCACTAACGTGATCCACATGAAAACAAGATTAAATTCCAATCAATCTAGTTGCTAGAATAAACTTGATTGGCTCAAGAATCTATAGAGCAGAATTTTAATTGAAAAAATCTCTCTTTAGCAATGATGAAAAACGTTTTTGTGTGAGAGAGGTGGCTAGGGCTTTCTTTTAAAAAAAAAAAACTTATTAGTTTTATTTTAAGTTGCACATATATGGTGCAACCAAGTAAAACCCTATTCCTACATTAGAATAAGAGTCACCCTTGTAGCCAAACATAGCTAAATTGGTATTTTTAATTTCATTATTATTATTTTAAAAAAACCAGAAATATTAATATATTATAATATACATTAATATTAAATAATAATAATGCATTTAATTATATGTACACATATATTTAAATAAATATGTGATCTCACAAATTTTAATTTCAATATTAAAATTGAATACATGCAATGACCTTAGCAAACTTAATTGCACTGTAAGATTACCAAAATACTCTTTCATCTTAAAAAACCCCTTTCACTTATTGATTCTTAAATTGTCTTTTAAGTGTGTGACCCATAGGCTCCTTATCATATCAGCAGTGAGTAGTATCGTGATTAACACTCAATTAATCATCTCACTACACACAAACAAAGATTGGCCTCTAGCAAGATATTAATGGTCACCCGATAGATTCAGATTCAATGAAATAGCTTCCTATCAATGGTATGGTTACTGTGCAATCTTATCCTTTCATCATCCATTATCTCATCAAGGTTTGAAGTATAGAAATAGTGTCAACTTCAAATGAACTACCTTGATATGTTTGTATTCGGTCACCAAACCAACGACCAAATAAAACTGGACTTGGGCAACAACTTAATTCCACTATGGCCATAGATTTTCGGTCATTGTCATTTACCAAATTACTTAGCGAAATAAATTCTCCTATACCCAAGAGTGTTGAATCCTATGTCAATCCACCATAGCCATAGTGTATTTCTCAATGTAGCCAATCACTACCGTACTGATAACCCTAAATAGGATTACGTTAGGCTAGTGTCAAACTACACCGTTATTTACACATGATGTTTTGGTGATCTCAAGTCTAAGTTTCACATGTACCACCATCCATGAGGGGATATATTTCATAGACACTGGGGTTACCATCTATATGGAATCATCTTGTGGGTCAGTCTAGTGAACTTGCGAAATACAAACACCCACGTGTTACACCAAGTTGTCACCAAACAACTTTGACATGCGAGATCTATCACTACTTTTCGATAGGGTCGTTCAATGCTATGATAGCCTTTATTGTATTATATGTGCCCTAATTTAGAATAATACTAGGGCAACGGATGGTTCTAGAACAACAATCATATGTGATCATAGGGTCCTCACAATAAAGATTTAAAACACTTGATACCCTCGTCACAATTCTACTATTAGGAATCGATCTACTCAACACAAAAACAAAGGTCAAAAGGATGAATCAATTCCTTTTATGCCAAGATCCGAGTATAGATTATATAGTTTACATGTTAAATCAAAATTCTGCATAGAATAATTTCAATCCATTCAAGGAATAGAGATCTTATGCACGTTTGGAGGCTCCTTCAAGTGTCTCTGAATTTGCTTTGCTACCGATTCAACGTAGAACCACATGAATGGTGATCCACACAAGGACAATCCGAAGAACCAACCCTTGTTTTGCTAGAACAAAAGGGTGGCTTCGAGAATCAAGTTGAATAAAAAAAAAAAAAAAAAAAAACCTTTGATTCACACAAAGGGAAACGTAAGAGAGTGAGAGTAAAGGGGTGGCTGCCTTTTTTCTATTCAATAATGATTGAATGAATAATGAATGAATATTTTTAACTCAACTTGCACTTATATGGTGCTAGAGTTAAAACCCTATTCCTATATGGAAAAGGTATAGGCTCCAACCCTAATCCACCCTTGTATCCAAACACGCTTGTTATAGTATTTTATATTTAATTAATTATTATTATAATTAAAATCAATTAATATATTTATAAAATATATTAACGTTTAATTAATAATAATAATTCATTTAAATATATGCGTACATATATTTAAATATAATCTCACTAATTTAATTTTAACATTAAATTAAATACATGCAACAACTTCAGTAAATTTAATTGCATTGTGAGATTACCAAAATACCCTTTCATCCTAAAAGATGAAAATACCCTTTGAACAAAACGATTCTTAAATTATCTTCTAAGTGTGTGACCTATAGGCTCCTTATCATATTGACAGTGAGTAGTATAGGGATTAACACCAATTAATCGTCTCACTACACAGACCAAGATTGGCCCCTAGCAAGGCATCATGGCCACCCAATAGATTTGGATTCAGCGAAAAAGCTATCTATCAATGATATGGTCACCGTGCAATCAATCTTTTCATCATCTGTTGTCTCATCAAGACAAAGGTACAAAAATAGTGTTAACCTTAGTTACTCTCAATATATTTGTATTCAGTTACTGGACCAATGACCGGATACATAAATTGGATTGAGCAACAACTCAATCCCACTGTAGCCACAACTTTAGTGTCATTGTCATACACTGAATTGAGCCGTGAGATAACTTCTCCTGTACCCGGGAGTGATGAATCCTTTGTCAATCCACCGTAGTCTTGATACACTCCTCGATGCAGCCAATCACTACCATATTGATAGCTCTGAATAGATCTACATTGCGCTAGTGCCAAACTACACCAATTAGTGCACAAGGCACTTTGGTGATCTCAAGTCTAAGGATCACATGCACCACCATTTGTTAGAGGATTTGTTCCATAGACACTGGGGTTACCATTTATATGGAATCTTCGGGTGGGTCAAATCAATGCACTTGCCTATGGCAAGCACCCATGTGTTGCACCAGGTTGTCGGTAAACAACCTTGACAAGTGAGATTAGTCACTGCCTTTCGACAAGGTCGTTCAATACTATGATAGCCTTACCGTATTATCTGTGTCCTTGGTTAGAATAATACTAGGGCTACGGACATTTCTAGAATGGCCACCATATGTGATCATAGGGCTCTCACTATCAAGATTTGAAATACTTGATACCCTCGTCACGATTCTACCATCCTAATGACATATATCAATACATACAGATATGATTTACATGATATAGTAGAAAATGTCTTTTTATTGATTAATAAACATTATTACAAAGAGTCAATTCTACAATAATTGATTGGCTCTAGGGCACCTACTCCAACAATCTCTCATTTACACTATAGCCAATCATTCATATATTTAACATCGAATGACCACCCTAAGTGCCCATCATGCTTCTACTGCAACAAAAACTTCAATAGTGGGTTAGTAGGTATTCTGCAAATCTGCACATTCCCTTTCTGATCTATTTCTTAGATTAGATTGAATCAGCTAATTAAGTGTTTGGATAACTGGTGAGACCGTAATTCCTCAGCCACAGCAATGGCTCCTTTGTTATCGCAATAGAACTTTACTGGATCAGCAATGCTTGGAACCACATCAAATTCAGTAATGAACTTCTTGTTCCAAACTGCCTACACGGCTGCATCAAATAATGCGCTATACTTAGCATTAGTTGTAGAATCTCCTGCAATACTCTGCTTCAAGCTCTTCCAGCTCACTACAACTCTATTGAGATAAAATACAAACTCGGATTACAAGCAAAAATCATCTTTATCCATTTGGAAACTAGCATCATTGTATCCTTTTACAGTGAGCTCATCTTCCTCTCCATAATCCAAGAACATATCCTTAGTCCTTTTCAAGTACTTAAGGATGTCCTCGACACTCATCCAGTGTCGCTCACTTGGATCTAATTGATATCTCTACTAGTGCTGAATGACATAAGACATCAATATGAGTACATAACATCACATTGCTCACTTGGATCCGATTGATATCTAATACAAGTGCTTAATGCACATGAGACATCAATTTGAGCATACAAGATGGATCCAATTGCTGACGCAAATGGGGATCCTCTTCATTTTATCTCCTTTATCGTGTGTTTTAAAGCACATATCCTTAGAGAGATAGACACCATGTGTCATCGTGTAATGCCCTACTTGAGGTACGTAGCTAATTTATGTTGCATAGTTTGAATGTTTATTGTTTTGCTCTCAATTAAGTTTGTATGTTGTTATTTTTTGTTGGTTGGCCCTTGGTTGAATTGATGTGTTGGTTTGGTTGAGTGTTTGCCCTAAAATTGGTTAAGACTTCGCAAATTTTGGAAGTACAGTCTTCGCCGGGGCGAGGAATAGTCTTCGCCGCGGCGACATAGCCCCTGTATTTCTTCGTTGGCATGAAGAAAGAAACTTTGCCGTGGCGAAGCTCTTGCTGAAAACTTGGGTGAAGTTTCTAGAGAATTTTCCATAGGGGCAAAGTGACCATTCTACCCGTAATTAGCAGGAAAAGTGGGGAGTGAAATGCAAGAAAATTTCATCGGAGAATGTGTTAGAGTTGGGGGTGTGAGTGCAAGGAATTAAAGGACAAAGCTAGAATTTCCAAGAAAGAGCAAAGGCAAAATGGGAATGCATGTGTAAATTATGAGCTAAAAAGGGATTAAGCTTGGTAAACCCTTCATTTCATCACTTCCACCGCCATTCCTATTCATCATTTCCTCTCAACTCTTTCAAGGATTTTAAAAGGGCTTTTTGAGTAGTTTGGGTAGAGAATTAATCTAAAGCATCCTAAGGTAAGGATTCTTGCTTTACATGTGAAATTTATCTATAGATGTGTTGAAGTCTTATAGTATGTTATTAAAGTTGTAGAGAAAAGGCCATCTACCAAAGGAAAAGAGAAGTGCTAGTGGAATCACTCCACCACAAGGTAAGTAAATCCAACCCAAGTTAAGTTTTCAGAACTCCTTTGAGTAAAGATTTCTTTATGTATGTATGTATTATGCTTGTTGAGAGATTGAGATGTTATGAGTATCTATATATGTTGATACTGAATATAATTGAGTTATGAGAAGTGTTTTGATTGCATGATGATGAGTTAAGTTTGATTGAAGTTGGAGGGAGTTTTGAGCAAACCCTATGGGAGTGTTTTTCCTTGACATGAACTTAGAGTGTATGAGGGAGTTTTCTCCCATTTTGGATGATTAAAGAAAGCAGAAGAGTTATATTTAAAGTAGAGTTTTTGTATGCACATGAGTTGTTTGATGAAATGCTTAAAAGAGGCATGAGTAAGAGTAGAGAACCTTAATTATTGCTACATGTCATACTTGCATTTCATGAGTGCATTAATGAGCATGAACATAACATATGCATTATTTGTGCATTTGAGAAGTAGGTTGAGAAAGTGTAGAGAATTTTGAGTATAAGCTACTTTAAGAGTAAAGAGAAAGAGAGAGTGGGCACTAGAGCACAAAAAGAGAGTAGTGCTAAAGAAGATAATAGAGTAGATTGTACGATGGAGAACCCGTGAATGATGAGTAGAGGTCACGGAGAGTGGAACACCAGGTTCCAGTCGTGCCTCTGGTAAGACGGGGCCATGACATTCAAGAGAGAGAGAGAATATGTACTCATGTGGCCAAGGGTTCCGAATCCATGCATAACCAAGTCCGATCGGCAGAGAATGAGTAAAAGTCACGAAGAGTGGGATAAGTTCCCGGCCGTGCCTCCGGTAAGATGGGGCCGTGACATTCAAGTGAGAAAGAATGAGAAAACATGAGAATGAACAGAGAGAGAAAAGTAGAAGTCACGAAGAGTGGGATGAGTCCCAGCCATGCCTCCGATAAGACGGGGCCGCGACATCCAAAGAGAGAGTTAGTAGAAAAGAAATGTGAGAAGAGAAACAAACAGAAAAAAAAGTGAGAGTAATGTAAGGAAAGAATTAAGAGATGAGCTACGGGGATAGAGTAGTTGAGGATTTACTTACTGAGCATTATTTGTGCTCACCTTGTTGTTCTTTTATCTTTTTGCAGGATCTAGGTGAGGACACGGTCGGATGGACGTCGGCAAGCGAGGAGCAATAGCTACTCTGTCCACCACATTTTTGATGACTTATGTACATGATACTAATTTTGTGTAAAAAATATGTATATATAAAAAAAAAAAAACCAATTTAGGCCCAACTACTTTTGCTAATATACATGTATTTTATTATATGTATTTCTATAAGTATTTTAGTATAAAGCAGTTGTTACACATCGAAAGAAATCCCTTCTTGGATTTTCCATACTGGATCTCTTCAGAACCTTGTCTATGTATGTACTCGGACTTCAGGCCGAGCAACGTATGTGATCTATCTTGGTAGATCCTTATTCTGAGGATGTAACCTGCTTCTCCCAAGTCCTTCATGGAGAAGCACTTGGATAACCAAGTCTTTGTCAAGTGCAAGTTTTGTATATCATTCCCGATCAGAAGTATGTCATCAACATACAACACCAAGAATGCCACTGTGGTCCAACTTACTTTCTTGAAAACATAAGGACTCATCTTCGTTCTTGATAAAACCGAATTCTTTTATGGTTTCATCAAAACTAATATTCTAGTTCCTTGAAGCTTGCTTGAGTCCATATATGGACCTCTGCAACTTGCATACACTATCAGCTTGTACATCAAGAACAAAACCATCGAGTTGTGTCATATACATATCCTCTTTGAGATTTCCGTTTAGGAAAGCCATTTTGACATCCATTTGCCAAATCTCATAGTCATCAGCTTGTCCATCGAGAATGAAACCATCAGGTTATGTCATATACACATCCTCTTCAAGGTTTTTCATTTAGGAAAGCCGTTTTGACATCCATTTTCCAAATCTTATAGTCATTAGCTTTTCCATCGAGAATGAAACCATCGGGTTGTGTCATACACACATCCTCTTCAAGGTTTTTCATTCAAAAAAGTCATTTTGATATCCATTTGCCAAATTTCATAATCATGATATGCAGTAATCGCAAGTATAATGGGGATGGATTTAATCACGGCAACCGGCAAAAGGTTTCTTCATAGCCAATGCCATGAATTTGTTTAAAACCTTTGAAAACCAATCGTGCATTATAAGTATGCACCTTGCCATCCATGCCAGTCTTCTTCTTGAAGACCCACTTACACCCTATCAGAGACCATACTTGGTTCTAGTACATAGAGTCCATCACAGATTTCATGGTTTAAAGCCATTTAACGAAATCTGGATCTGATATAGCATCTTCGTAGGTTCTGGGTACATTGTCTTGATAAACCAGTATGTCACCATGTTGAGTTACGAGATAACCATATCTCTTGTGCTCGTGATGTACTCTCCTAGACTTACGTAGCTCCTGTGCTACCTGAAGTAGTTCACTTTGATCCACAAATTGTGGAGTAACATCCTCACAAAGTTCAACCACTTCCTGTGGCACATCTTCTCGTCCTTCGTCTAATGTATCTAGTGGTTCTAGAACTTCACCGAGTTCTATTTTTCTCCCACCAATACTTCTTAGAAAAAATTCTTTTTTAGGAAGACACCTATACGAGCAACAAAAATTTTGCGCTCTTTTGGATGGTAGAAATATTATCCTTTTGGTCTTGTTAGGATACCCTGGAATTATACATTTGTAGGATTTTGAGCCCAACTTGGTTAAAGTCAATTTCTTGACATTAGCTTCACAACCCCAAATCCTTAGATAAGACAAGTTAGGCTTTCGCCCACTCCATTGTTCATATGGAGTCTTATCTACAAACCTTGACAGCACATGGTTCAATGCGTGAGTTGCAGTCTTTAGGGCATAACCCTAGAATTATGCGGGCAAATCATAAAAACTCATCATGGACCTAACCATCCCAAGTAAGGTCATATTCCTCATTTCAAACACACCATTATGCTGGGGTGTATATGGAGAGGTGAGTTTTGATACTGTCCCACATTCCTTCACGTATGTTTAACTCAACCTGCCACAATTGGCATAGTTGTTATTTTGAGAATATCCTTATTGTCTATCTTAAGAACATATTATTATGAAACAATTCCATAAAGAATATTATTTATACTCAAGGACAACAATCCATTAGTAAAGTAATATTCTCACTTGTCCTAGCGGACACAAAAATATAATTTCTAGAAACTAAAGAAAGATCATAACAATCCACAAGTTCCAAGAAACAAGCCCGTAGGCAAAATCAAGTGATAAGATCCTACAGTAAATGTAGCATCACGTGCTACATTTCCAACTGATAAGTCCACCTCCCTCGACGAGCAATCTACTATACGTACATTTCCATGCCTGACTCAGTAGCCTTCAACATATATAGAATCTCATAAAGGTATTCTTCTTATCATCCTCAATGAAGTCATAGACAAATTGAAGTAAGAATCTAGTAAAAACTATAATATTAGGTCTATGGCTAAACCCTCATTAAGTCTACCTCCCAAAATCTAAGCTTGTTCATATACTCGGTCAACTTGAGTATATGATCGCCAATTTTGGTACCCTCTCCCATCTTGCATCTGAATAGTGACTGAGACACCATAGGCTTCTCATTTCTCTAAAGAAAATGAAGAATAGAAGTTAAGTCCATTTTCTGGCACTGCAAGTAATGGTCTCATTGATGCAAGCACAATGTATCTTGTCATTTATGCTTTTGCATCATGTGTATGCTTCATATATACATACACAGTATCATGGATAGAACTATCAGCAGGCTCTGGTGACAAAGTCTACTCAATGGTGTATAATCTATTGCTTGACTGAGTATATTGTTTATACTTCTGTACCAGTCAATGAAATTCTCACCATTCTATTTGTTTCCCAATTTGATGATTTGTCGCAATGATGATGGGATCATATTGCTCAATTTTTAAGTGAATCTACAAGTGCAGAATAAGTAAACATTATTACAATGTTTATTATTATTATTTAATAAAGCCTTTTATTAAATAATAGCTCCCACTATTAACTCAGGAAAGCCTGTTGACTTTCCTAGTGGATTGAGATCCCATCTAGCCCATTTCAAACCTTCGCTTTGGTGAACAAGCTAAAATGGGTTGATTAGGTAGGCTAACAAAATGCACACCAGTTGATAGCTCCCACTATCAACCTCAAATGTGAAGCAAGCCAACAAAGCCAATCATAAAATCCAACGGCCTAGCCATTGTCCTTAAGTGTGATTCTCAGTATTAGTAGAGTGGACACTATATGTCGCCACGCACAAACAACAAGTGTACTTCTCTACTATGCCTATGACGTGATTATCAACCTTCGCATTGGCAACAAGCAAAACACGTCATTTTAAGTCGACCTATCACCATTAAGGAAAACTCCAATGAACTTTAACCTCCCATTGGTAGAAGTGTACCCTTCGCTTTGATAAACAAGGTTCTGACGAACAGTGATTTGATTAAACCCATGGTGATGGAAGGCCTACATGACTTAATATACTTTATTTGAGGGTTTTTATTTTACATCTCACCAGTTTTATTATCTTTGTTAGAATGACATCGTTTGGCATGTTATTTAAACATTCAACCTTAGTATGCATTCTAAGCAAAATATAAACGTGCCAGTACATGGCCCTAATTAAAACCAATTTCCTCGAGCCTAGAGGAATCGGTGGGTCACCTAGGGCTCCTGTAAAAAAAATATCTTGAGTCTTCAAGTATGATTGCCTTGTCCTCGCCCCGTCTTCAAGTACATTACAAAATACATCATACTAAATTTACAGTAAAATTAATCTTAAACTAATTTTACATCAACAAATTTAAAAACCTCGAGTTACATTCGAGGGGAATGAGACAATAAGAGAATGTACATCGAGAAGGGGGAGAAAGATAGGGCACACATGCACTATTTAAAAATTTACAATCATACATACCCAAAAATACTTTAAAACAATCACCACAGGTCTAAGGCTCATGTACTGGGCACCATGCAATATTCAAACAAGTACATTGCACACATTGTAATGTCTCACTAGGAAAGTAAGTATTCATTGAGTATCCTATAGAGAGAATCCAGAGAATTGCTAGCTTAAAAAGGGTGTTCGTCTAAAATTTTTATCCTTATTCCAGTTATAACATAATATTACACAAAGACTATTTCTCACATATATAAATCCACATTAAATTTCTTCACTGAGACAGTGTGTGCAATCCTCTCGCCAGCTTGACGTCTCCCGACCATTACAATCTAATACCTGAAAAAATAAGGAAAGCAACTGGGTGGGTTATAAATGCTCAGTAAGTAAACCAAATCTAACTATGCTCTTGCTCCGTTGTCCCCGTTTTCACTGTACTATTTCTAAATTTCTACTTGCTTTCTCTCTTTATTCTCAGGTGTACTACTTAGCAGTCTTCAATTTTTCTCAAATCTTTCTAAATCCTCCTAGTGATGTGCTATTCTTTATCATTTTATTTCTCTTCTCTGCTAGATTATAACTTTTTGTTTCTTTCTCTATTCAACAAATCACTAAGTTTCCTTGCTATTTGTTATGTTTCTAATTTTTGTTCTTTTCTAGCATGTATCTAATTTTTGTTCTTTTCTTGTATATCTCTAATTTCTTTTCTATTCTCATAGGCTTCTATTTTCTTTTCTTCTCTATTCTCATGGGCTTCTATTTTCTTTTCTTCTCTATTCTCATGGGCTTCTAGTTTCTTTTCTTCTCTATTCTCATGGACTTCTATTTTCTTTTCTTGACTAGTCAGACACGCAATAATAAAATAAACTGTTTAATCTATGCATAAATGCGTAAGATGCAATGCACATAAAATGTCTGATGCATATGCAAATGATCATGTTTGTATTCTTTCTTAAAATTCTTTTCTAATTCTTTCTGAAATTATTTCTCTTTCTTTTTGAAATTCTTTCTGTTTTCTATTTCTTATTCTATTTTTCTTTCTTTTTCTGAAATTCTTTATGTATTCTTGATGCGTGATTTCACAAACATGCACATGTAGCAAGTGCTGTAGTCACAAAAAGTAATAAAGTGATAAGTAGAGTATCATTCCCATGAGGATAGTGTTACTAAGTACCGATTTCTCTAGTTTAAGTCCTAATTGAAGCAACAATAAATTGGATTGATGAAAAATTAACAAACTAAAGACAAATTAACAAATTATAAATGAATGATAATGAAATTAAAGCAAAACCCAAAAACTTAACTAATTAAACAATGCTAAAAAATGCTAGGGTGTTAATTTCACCTAGATACGCGAACCCAAATCATAGAATCTATTACCCAAGTTTTAATTCCTTGATTGAAAATTGAATTCCCTAAGTAGTAAAACATACCTTCTTAGGCTTTATTTTCCTACTTATCCTTGTTAAGCTTCCGCATCCAACAAAATGAAGATTAATAGTTCAAAGTCTCTTAAGCTTTGTGAAATTCTATCTACATTTCATAGCTCGCGTTTATCTATCTCTAGTTTCGCTCAATCTATGGTATTTATCCCAAGAGGCACAATCACAAATCACTTCTCAGTCTCATTGTGAACAACATACATTTGAATGGTGATCAAGCATCCAAAAGTCATTAAGCAAAGAGATAAACACTCAATCATGAAATTAAAACTCAAAGTAAATCAAAACATATAAATTTGAATCATTGTATCAAGGTTACATCAAACCCTAGCTAAACAACTTAGTTCATACTTAAAAACAAAATAAAATAACAAAGACAAGATGAATCAAGGTTATCATTGAAAAACAAGCAAAAGATGGAGAAATCTTCTCCTTATTTGAAGCCCAAATCTTCAATAATCTTCTCCTTCCATGAGCCGCCTTCCCAAATGATGAACCAAGAACCTTTTCTCTTCCTTTTTGTGCTAATTTCTACCTCTCTCACTTAAGGATAAATCCCTAGCAAGCCAAAACACATCGTTTTATTTTTCACATCTGATGCATTTTCGCCACAGCGAAATTTTTCTTTGCCGCGGTGAGAATATTTCGGGCCAAATTTGAACATGATAGAATCTGAATCTGGAAAAGTGGTAAACATATTAATTGTATAAAATTCACTTATCTTTCTAATCGTTCAAGAATCAACATACAAGGTCTACAGCTCATGTTATGGTCAAAATACGGAAGCACGTCCAAAGACGTTTTCCTTCAGTTCCTAACATACTGTTCACAACTTCAAGCCAAGTTTTCACTCTCTTCTAGTCAGAATTAGGAAAAACCCAAACATTGAAAGTTGTATCTCTGCTTCTTAGCTTTCCAAAGATTCTAAATTCATATCATTCCGAGTTTCCAAGCTCAAGTTATGCAATTTACGCTGAAAACTGTCATTTATGCTCAAAATCATCGTTTAGGCCTGCAAAGAAAAATTAATAGAATTAGGTAGCAATTATGACCCAAATTGTATGAGAAGTATCCTAAATCCTATCAAAATTCAATGCAAAATCATAGGTAAAATTAGGATTATCAATTCTGTTCTGATTTGCCGATCGGACTAGGCTGAGCCATGGGTTTGGAACCCTGGCTGTGTGAGCGTATTCTGAAATTCTTTCTGGGTACTGTCCTCATCCACATGCACTTCTAGTGGATTGTACAATTTTTTTCTGTTCTAGAGGCTGCTCACTGATGGCGGCATGCATGTGGGAAACTTCTGCATCTCTGTCGCCACTAGCTAACACAACGAATGCTCACATGTTCCCCACCCATAGCAACAACCCTTTGAAAACATGCTCTGTAAATGTGCAAAATAACTAGCTAGACATTTTCCAGTAATTTTAAAATTTTTGAAATATATGCTATGCTATTTCATGCATTTATATGTTGTCTATGCATGATCCCAAAATACGTGTCTGACTCTGGCATGTATTCTATTAATTCTAAGGCTTTTATTTCTATACTTTCTGGAAAACCCAAAGTTCTATTCTAATAATAAGCTTAACTTAAACATTTTCTAGTTTTATTCTTTATTTCTGAATTCTATGCATCGTGTGTACGTACGCGATTCTATAATTTCTACATAATTCTGTAATTCTTTAATTCTATCATGTTATGTAAAATGTACACATACACAAGTACATTATCTCTCACAAATTCTACTCTTCTATAATTCTATTAGTGAGATATTAAAACGGCACAATTCAACTAGGGAATGAATTCTACATTTTGGGCAATCTAATTTCTTCTATAAAAAGCTATGCCACAACATAGGTATTAAGTCTACTAACTTGCACAATTATGCTACTAGATTTTCTCAAACTTATATGTCACATAACCATGTCATTAAACAACTCTCTAATATTTTTCTAATGTAACAAACATGCCTTGTACAACTTTCTAAATACAAATCTTAATGCCATAAATTTGCATTCTCTTACATGACCATCAACTTCAATTGTTATACATGCCCTTCTTTCTTCTTTTCTTTTGACTACATTCTATACATTAATCTATATTGCCATATTAATCATTATAAATTCAATCTAACATGTGGTAAAACATAAATACTTTGGCTAAATTCTAATTTATTTTTAACATTCTTAACTAAACTTTTGGCCAATACAAATATTCTCAAGATCTTCTAGCAAATTCTACGGCATGTAATAAATAATAAGGCATGAAAAACTATACTCATACCAATCAATTTCTAAAATGGTCATGTATTTAATACATAAACCAAGATTCTATTTCTTTGATGTTTCTTTGATATTTATACTTGTGAAAGCTTTTCTATTTTTTATACAATAAACTCACTTATTACATGTTGTTTATAACTAATCTCAAAACAAGAAACAACAATATATTCATTTGGCCAAGCCATTCTTTGAATGATCTTTCTAATTTCAAGCATACAAGCTTGACAATTTATGGTGGCATATTGTAATATTATAATATAATCACCCATCTTTTACTATCATCAATACTACACTATTGTAACCATTTAATATGCAATTCTTGCCATCATTTTTCTAAAGTCATAAGTTTCAAAACTCATAATTCAATGACTAAATACAATATGCCATTCAAACTAATGCTAAAAGTTCAAGCAACTTGAACCATGCACTAAAGGCCATTCATTTCATTGAACTAACATGACCAAGTGATATTCTAAATTTTGGCATAACAAAATGCACTCTTGAATACTAAAACTTACACTTGGTTAAACCTAATTTTGGCATAACCTTTCAACTCCAATTATTTCCTTTCTCAAATAATTTCTTCAACAAGATTTAACAAACTCATGCATGCATTTCTCTTTGAATTTTAATCAAACAATTCACATGCGCATGCAGATACTTGGTTGGCCACACTTCCACATCTCTCCAAATCCACTAGAATTGGAGCAAAAACTCACCAAACTTAACTTCAAATCTAGCCAGATTCAACACTTCCAAATTCTAACATCAACTCATCAAAATTTCATCTAAAGTTCAAAACAAACATCACATCTACATAACTACTCATCTTGGCTGAATTTCTACACATTATTCTCCATCAAGCAAGCATCTAAACAGCCAATACTTCTTATCATACATCATACACAAACACTCAAGAATCAACTTACACATAAACTACTCAAATTAAAACTTAGATTGGGTTTACTTACCTTTTTCCTGCAAGAATCCTTTTCTTTGCTTCCTTTGCTCACTTTCTCCATTGATTCATGCTAAGACACATAAATTCATGAGAACTCATACTATAAAACACAAATCACAAACTTTTGCTAAAATTCTTACCTTAGAAAGCCACAAAATGAACATATATTCACTTAGGCATGAATCCTCATGTAATTCTCTTGGAAGACTTTGAAGAAATGGAGGAGAAATGGGGGAAGAAGGTGGCATGCTCAAGGGATGAGAATGGCTAGGGTTTGTCAATTGAAGCCTTATAACTAATAAAATATATGTATATTCCCATTTTGCCCTTGAACTTTTATGATAATTCCAATTATGCCATACATGCATTTATCGATATACCATCACTTTCAATGGATTTAACATATGTTCTTGGTCATTTTCACTCCCCACTCTTTCATCTAGTTGTGAGTGAAAATACCATTTTACCCTTACTCTTTAATTTCTTTCTATTACTTTACAAACACGTATTTATCTCAGCATCACACCACGTGTATTTTCCATAATCTTTCTACCATTCTATTCTCATGGCTAGCACACTTAATACATTATATTTATCATACTCACTATACATTATATTTATCATACTCACTTTTCTCTTAAACACGTGATTCTGTGTGAAATGACCATTTTGCCCTTTTGAAACTTTTATGGAATTCCTCTATAAAACTAGTTAAATATATTCACTATGACTGTAAACTAATCCCTACCATATTTTTGAATGTGGGTATTACATACATTCAAAAATAAACATTTTTTTGAGTTTGGTGGGTGAAATTTTAATTACCTTTTGACAATTTGCAAAACTATATTGTGGTCCAAAAGTATTGAAACTTTTCACTTAGGGTCCTGCGCACTTGAAAGTATGCTCGTCGCGGCGATGGTTTATATCGCTATAGCGTGCCCTGATTATCATTCAGCATGCATGCATGCATAGGTGCGATCGCTGCGACGATGGTTTATATCGTCGCGACGAGTGTTGATTTTTAATCAACTCGCATGCAAGAGTGCAATGGCCGTGGCGAGCGTAGACTAATCTGCAACAAATCAGTTCAATCAACAACAAAGAATGCCAAAAGGATTTTGCAATCAACCTCAACATCCAATCTCAACAAAAATCCTTATCATATTATACCAATTTTGTAGATCATCAACAAATTAAAAAATTATCAGGTTTAATGAGTCAATCGATTACTCAAAACATGCCATCAACACAGAATTTATACAAATTTGACAAAATAACATGTTATCAAATGTTATCAAACACAGATTAAACTATATAATTTGGTACCGGAGGCTCTAATACCATTGTTAGGAATCGATCTACTCAACACAGCAGAAAAACAAAAATCAAAAGGATGAATCGATTCCTTTTATGCCAAGATTCCAGTATAGATTATATAGTTTACATGTTAAATCAAAATTCTGCACAAAATAATATCAATCCATTCAAGGATTAGAGATCTTACGCATGTTTGGAGGCTCCTTCAAGTGTCTCTAAATTTGCTTCGCTATCGATTCAACGTAGAACCGCACGAACAGTGATCCACACGAAGACAAGCCGAAGAACCAACCCTTGTTTTGCTAGAACAAAGGGGTGGCTTCAAGAATCAAGTTGAATCAAAGAAAAACTTTGATTCACACAAAGGGAAACGTGAGAGAGTGAGAGTAAAGGGGTGGCTGCCTTTTTTCTATTCAATAATGATTGAATGAATAATGAGTGCATATTTTTAACTCAACTTGCACTTATATAGTGCTAGAGTTTTCCTATATGGAATAGGCATGGGCTCCAGCCCTAATCCACCCTCTTGTTATAATATTTTATATTTAATTAATTATTATTATAATTAAAATCAATTAATATATTTATAAAATATATTAACATTTAATTAATAATAATAATTCATTTAAATATATGCGTACATATATTTAAATATAATCTCACTAATTTAATTTTAACATTAAATTAAATGCAGGCAACAACCTCAGCAAATTTAATTGCATTGTGAGATTACCAAAATAACCTTTTATCCTAAAAGACGAAAATACCCTTTGAACAAAACGATTCTTAGATTATCTCCTAAGTGAGTGACCCGTAGCTCCTTGTCATATCGGCAGTGAGTAGTATCACGATTAACACCAATTAATCGTCTCACTACACACAGACCAAGATTGGCCCCTAGCAAGGCATCATGGCCACCCAATAGATTTGGATTCCGCGAAAAAGCTACCAATCAATGATATGGTTACTATGCAATTAAATCCTTTCATCATCTATTATCTCATCGAGACTGAGGTACAGAAATAGTGTCAACCTCAGTTACTCTCGATATCTTTGTATTTAGTTACTAGACCAATGACCGGATAAATAAATTAGATTGAGCAACAACTCAATCCCACTGTGGCCACAGCTTAAGTGTCATTGCCATAAAACCGAATTGCGCTGTGGGATAACTTCTCCCGTACGGAAGTGATGAATCCTTTGTTGATCCACCATAGTCTTGTTACACTCCTCGATGCGGCCAATCACTACTGTATTGATAACTCTGAATAGAACTACATTGGGCTAATGTCAAACTACACTAATCGGTGCATAAGACGTTCTGGTGATCTCAAGTCTAAGGATCACATGCACCGCCATTTTTTTAAAGGGTTTGTTCCATAGACACTGGGGTTACCATCTATATGGAATCCTCTGGTGGGTCAGTCCAGTGAACTTGCCTATGCCAAACACCCATGTGTTGCACCAGGTTGTTAGCAAACAACTTTGACAAGTGAGACTAGTCACTACCTTTCGACAAGGTCATTCAACACTATGATAGCCTTACCATATTATTTGTGTCCTTGGTTAGAATAATACTGGGGCTACGGACATTTCTAAAATGGCCACCATATGTGATCATAGGGTTCTCACTATCAAGATTTGAAACACTTGATACACTCATCATGGTTCTACCATCCTAAGGACATATATCAATACATATAGATATGATTTACATGATTTAGTAGAAAATGCCTTTTTATTGATTATTAAACATTATTACAAAGAGTCAATTCTACAATAATTGATTGGCTCTAGGGAATGTACTCCAACATCTACCACTTTAAGGGTATCTATCAATATGTTAATAATATAAGAAAAATGATATAGAGAATTTGCCTTTATTAATATTAACCTGTGTTTTACAAAGAGTCAATAGCTACAAACATATTGGCTCTAGGGCACCTACATTAACATTGGTGGTGTTTGTTGTAGTCGACTAGAGTTGGGACTGACTTGCTAGGGTTCCATGGTTAGGGGTCAGAAATAATTGTCTTGGATGGATGGGGGCGCAGGACCTAGAGTTGTGTTGCTAATCTAGGGGGAAGTCAGGGAGTGAAACTGGTTTACCTTCTCTTGGAGGGCTTGGTTCTCCGCCCGGATGGCAGCGTTCTCAATTCCAAAGTTTTGCACTTGTAGATGTTTTCTTGCACTAGTGTAATGAGAGCCAAGTGTCTATAGACATGATAAGGATTAAGCAAACGGAGTAAGAGTGAAAGGAGCAGGAGCAAAATGAGTAGGTTGTAACAACTGCTGAAAACTAGTACAATGCATGCATAATAACAATATAAAATTGGGCCCCAAAAATTTCTTTTCATTATAATTCATATGTCTTTTATACACAAAGAGTACTGTTTACAAAAATTCGTTTTAAAAGACAAAACATGGGAAACAGTGTAGCTATTTCTCTTTGCCGACGCCCCTCCGACTGCATCATCACCTAGATCCTGCATCCACAAAGGAAAATAACGGGGTGAGCACAAAATAATGCTCAGTAAGTAAAACCCTCTATCAGTCTGTCCTCGTATGTATAACTCTTAATTCTTTCCTTATACTATTTCTGTTTCTAATAACATCATGGCCTCATCTTACCGGAGGTACGGCCGGATGGCGTTCACACAGCACCATCTCACTCTCCATGACTATCGGGTGGAATTCACACAGTACCTACCCGTTCTTAGTGACTACCGAGTGGGGATCACAAAGCACCAACTCGGTTTTCCTAACTATCGAGTGGAGACCACCTAGCACCTTCCCGTTTCTCATGACTTTTGGGTAACGATCACCAAGCATTAACCAGTCTCTAGTCACTGTCGGATGATGGTCACAAAGCATCAACCCACTTCTACTAAATGTCGGATGATGATCACAAAGCATCAACCTACTTATCTATTAACTAACCGGTAGTGGTCACAAAGCATCTACCCATTTCTACTACTCATCGGGTGACGATCACAAAGCATCGACCCATCTCTAAGGGCTATTTGGGTGGTGATCACAAAGCATCAACCCGATTCCCATAACTATCGGGTGATGATCACAAAGCATCATCCCAACTATACTACTCTTCTAATTCACTCTATTGTAGCATTTTTCAATTCTCTCTACCCTTAGAGTAGTTGTATTCACCAAGCTCTCTACTCATAGAGTAATTGCATACACAAAGTTTCCTACTCTTTCTTAGGTTACTTTTCAATGCATATGGATGGTTCATCTCCACTAATGCACTTATGAAATGCCAACATGCAATGTTGCAAGAATTAAGGTTCACTACTCAAACTCAAACCTCTACTAGGCATTTCATCAAACAACTCAAATGCATCATAAAACTCTACTATAGCAATGATTCTAAATCTTTCTCTAACCATCCAAAATGGGGAGAAACCCCTTCACATAACCATAAAACCTATCAAAGAAAGCACTTCCAAAAAGGGGATCCATAACACCCCTTCAATTCCATCTCAAACTACCTTCCCAACCCAACAACTCATTTCTCATATTTGCAAGGTATAAACATTCACAAGGCATAGAAATCTCTATTTAAACCTCCATACATGGCATATGACATGTATATCACATACATGCATCATTTCTATCAAAACCCTAATCAAGAAATTTCTTAAATCTCAACTTGGGTTGGAATTTACTTACCTTGTTATGGAGAGACTTCACCAACTCTTCCTTTCACTTGTTTTGCTTGACTTTTTCTCTACTCTTAACCAAAAGAACAAAAACTCTCAAACTTCAATATAACCTAAAACTCACAAATTTCATAACTTAAGTAGAAATCCTTACCTTAGGAAGCCTTAGGTTGATTTCCTACCCCAAATCACTTCAAAAACCCCTTAGAATTCCTTGATCAAAAGAAAGAGAAATTGAGAGGAAGAAGAATGGAGAGTTGCGTTTTTGAGAAGAAGAATGAGGGGTTTGCTAACTCTTAATTCTTTTTAATGAAATTTATACCAAAGCATTCCCATTTTGCCCTTACTCTTCTTTGGGAATTCCATCTATATCCTTTGATTCATTACAAACTCACCCCCATAACAACATATTCTCCATGAAAAATCCTTACAAATAACTCCCCACTTTTCCTGCTAATTAGGGGTAGAATGGTCAAATTGCCCTTAGGGAAGAAAATATCTAAAACTTAACAACATTTTAATCGGCTCGCCGCGGCGAAACTGTCCAGAGAGTTTCCCCGTGGTTTCAACACCTTCGCCGCGGCGAAGATTATTCTTCACCCCGTCGAAGCTTGGTACACTGAACTTCTTCTATTTTCAACCAATTTCAGGGCAAACATTCAACACAACACTCAATCAAACAATCTTACCAAAACCAACTCAAATAAGAGCGAAAGAAGAAACAACAACTATGTACCTCAAGTGGGGCGTTACATAGGTCGTTACTAGTCAGATGATTATCAAGGCCCCACAGTGGGCACAAAATTGTAGATGGTAAAATCTATAGTTGATTTGAGCAAGGATGATCCTATAGGGGCCTGTAAAGACACTGAAAATCATGTAGACTTGTAAGGACAAAGAAAGAGAACGTGAAGGCTCGGGGGACACCGGTGTGGTGTCCTCTGTATGCATTCCAATGCTCAAGTCAACAGAGTTGAAGGGAATTTATAAGTGAGGCCGAGAGCAGGAAATGGTTTATTGGGAGTGTTTGGTTGGGGCAACTTGACTTGTCGAAGTAGAGTGGCCGAAACGTGGCTTTATGACGATTATGGGATTAGAGTACTTGCAACCAGGCTCTACAATAGGGAAAGACAATGGTTCTAAGGAGCAAGAACTTAGTAAGATAGAGAGAGTGGTAGTGGTTGAATGAATAATGAGAGGCTTTACCTCTATTTATATAGTGAGCCAAGAAAGCTTGAGTCCTAATAGAACTAGGCATTCTCATAATAGGAGTTTGAGTAAACAAGAAACTCGTAGTGCTAATCCACGTAAAAGTATAAATACTAGTTCATGTAAGATTAAGAGTCTTGGATAAACTAGGAAGTAAGCAGGACTCTAAGTCCTATTTCGGAACCAATATGGGCTAATGGGCAAGATCCCAATTTAGCTTAACTTGTAGAAATGCCCAACTCGTAGAGTGGCCCAAAGTATAAGTTAACCCAGTGTGTAGGGTGGCTTTGATCGTAAAGTGGTCCAACTCGTAAAGTAGCCTAACACATGGAGAGGGTTGACTCGTGGTGTGCTCCAGCTTGTAGAATAGGTTGGCCCATAGAATTGATCTTCTTACAAGGTGGGCCATCCCGTTGGATGGTCAATCCTTACGATGGATTTATGCGTGTACCCAACTGAAAATGGGTTAAGGCAGTGGGTCGTGGATTGTTTATTTTGTTATTGGGCCTGACAAGGTCCTGTACGATTTTTGGCTCATACAATTGTGTTCTGGCCACCGGTTGACAAAATTCTTTTTCTATGATATTTTACACATCAACTATACAACTTCCTATTGAGAAATATTATTAGTTATTAATATAATTTTTATAATTTATATAATTTATATAAGGTTGTGTTAGTAATATAAATTTTATTTAGACATTTAAAAGAACAAACACGTCATGTATTAAAACCGAGAATGACAAAAATATTGTTTGCTTGTTATATATATGTTGCAGCAGCACATTACCATCAAAGATTTGTACTAGAGTTGTGAAGTGTATTGTTTTAGTGTCCTTAAGTTTAAGGGTTTAAGTCTCTTGGAAAACATTTTTATCAATGATAATTTTTTAGGGGTAATATGGTCGAATTATTAATAAATCATGGGTAAATTTGTAATTGCAATGGTCAAACTTGGCCTTCAATCTTGGGAAATTGTAATTGCAATGGTCAAACTTGGTCTTTCATCCAGTTTAACGAAAAAAAAAACAAATGATAGGGGGTGTTCGTGATAGTTTCCATAGCTTTTAGATGCTAAGTGTTAGGCTTTCGAGTTTCAGAGGGTGTAATTTGTATTTTCCCATCTTAAAATTATTAAGTGTTTGGTGCAACTAAATACTATTAAGTATGTTGATACTTGATTTTGACACCAACGACTCACACGTGCAAAGTGCTAAGCTGTTCTTAGAAATTATATGTGAATGATTGGGAATAATCAAATGCAAAGACTAAATTATAAATGAGAGATGGTTTTTAAAGTGGTTCGGATGCTTAAAGCGAATCCTACGTCCTCTGTTCTTTTATATATGAGAGATTACAAGAGGTCGGATATAGCGAACAGCAAATAGAGGTACAATAACTGAGTGTTCAGATAGAATGTCAAGTTAGGCTCTTTCTCGTAGGTTATCTTTGCTTTGAAAGTTAAAGATTACAATCAAAATGTGAGTTCAGTATCAGAATCCTGAAAATAAGAGGGGGAGTCCTCTATTTATAGTAGAGGAATTCAAGGTAATGATTACAAATATGCAAGTGGGTAGGTGTCGTGCAAGTCCTTCCTTGCGTCCCATTCGCTGATAACTTAGGAAATATCCTCAACTTACTTGGGGCTTAGACAAGTGTGCGGCTCTCATTCACTCATAGACAAAACCTGAATCTACCAAGTTGGTGACAACCATATTCTTCCTGTCTTGGGGCGATGTGGCAACTCTTGGACGGCGCGAAGCCTTCATGAACTCTGATTGGTGCTTACTGATGTAAGATTACGTCAACCATAATTTTTTAGGCATAACAAAGTGTTTGAAAAAAAAAAATGCGGCCACAAAGTTTAAAATACCTCCACAACATTTTATAAGACTAAAATAGCCTTACACTCTCACTTGCTTCCATCTTTCATCTTAAGGAAGTCGATAAGAAAAAAAAAAAGACATAATATTTTCAGAAACATTATTATAATTAGAAAGAAAAAAAGTATACATAATAGTTATACAAAATCATCAGTCTTGTGATTTAGGAATAGGAATGTGGCACATGGGATTTATGTATAATATTAGGTTTTTTGATATTTTAATAATTTAAAAATATAAAAAATAATGGGTTGATGGTTGTTTTCATTGATTTACTGCATATAAAGTAAAGGTGTTTTTATAAAAGATTTAAGGGTATCTCAATCTTTACATGTTAGATTCTTGTGAAATTAAATAACAAAATTTTTAAACTGATGTTAGTATATTGGGTGTTTTTACCAGTAACAAATAAATGGATATTGATAAAAATAGCCAAATTTTAAGGTTTTAAAAAATAAACCACATCTTCGAGCCTCAAACTATATGAATAAACAGATGCATCTTTTGACATATATACCTCTTTTGTAGTTGTATGATCCATTACAACGTCTGAAATCTCCAATAATTGGCATACACTAAGCCACAATTCGCTTATGTAATCCCACAATTCGCATATGCGGACCAGGTGATTTTATGCGAATTTTCGGTTCGTCTTTTTTGAACAAAATACGGTACTCTTCTCAAATTTTTTTCATTTTTCACAATAATAATACATATTAACCTAATATAATCATATAGTTTATGAAAAAAAAAAATCTCTAAAGTAATATATTTATTTCAAATCCAAACCTAAACCGAACTATAAGATAACCGTGTTTCCAAATCAACTTTGAAAGTTGACCAAAAATTCAAGGGAAAAAAAGATTTTAAGCTGAATAGTAAGTATCTACCAAATAAATTTGGTAGTTGTGCAAATTAAAATAATTGTAAGGTAGCATCAACTCGTTGCTTTAAAATGGACAGCATAATTGGCATCAATAGTTTAATTAATTGCTAATGACAGGAAGGTCGGTGGCCAAAGGTCTTGGCCTTTTTGGCTTGACCATTTTCAATTAAACTACTTTCCCCAGAATTGTCGTTGCTTCAGCTACAGTTCAGCTTCTCAAAAGAGGCTCTTTTTTGTCCTCCCATTTATCCAACCGCGTCTTTGCTTTCTCCACCTGAAATTCCAATCTGCTCGTTAATGCTTACTTTATATATACATATATTCAGAGGTCTTTGGCATTTATGGTTCATCAAATGCTTTCAAGGCATTAATTTAAAGGGTTGAACTTGAGGAACTTTTGGTACTTCTATTCTGTACGTGAATTTAAGATTGTGAACTACTAGAATTAAAGCAGTATGTGCATCCAAGATTGTGAATAGTGATTCATAGAACTTGCCTCTTTGTTCCAGTCCGTGCGAAATGTTACCCACAGCAAAATGATGGTTTGCATTGCTGTTCCTCCGATCATCCCAGACCATATTCCCTGCTTAAATTATAATTTTTAAATATATACAAAAGCTTTAGGAAACGGCAGGTTTCTTTGATCACAATATATATATATTGGTTTCATTAATTAGTTTTCTGGTTAAAAGTAATGTTGCCTTAGCACATTAATTCCAATTTTGCTGGCAAAAGAATGAGTAATTGAATGAAAGGTTTAATATTATCGTACCTTTACACCAAGGTCGAACTTGAAGCCAAGAATACACCCCACTGGAATCCCAACAACGTAATAACATCCTACATTTACATATGCCACAAAAGCTTGCCATCCACATCCCACCGCCACCCCTTTGTCAATATAATTTTTTTTTAATTAATTTCAAATAAATATGTAAGCTGAAGTGAATTAACAAATAATCTCTAATTAGTAACATAAACTCAACTGATTCTTAAAACGTTCAAGTTCTTTTTTAGGCGATTCTAAGGTTAATTAAAACTGTGAACAATCTGACTTTATTTTTCTTTTTTCCTTATTATCTTTTAGAATTAATGGCATTCTATATTTAACAATCGTAGCTAATCCTGGTATTGGTAGGTAAAAATAAGCTATTTTGCAAAATGCCAAAGCCAGCAGGGATATGGGTATAAATTATTAAGATATGCATGTAGAAGGCTTAATAATTTGTCTCTATACATATGTATTACTTGGGTCTCTGATGTGAAATTATAATTAAAAAGCATTGAGTGATCCATAAATAGCTACTTAATTAATTTATCTGAGAGTCCAAATATATAGATGTCATGCTAGTGAAGACAGCTAATGCAAAGACACTAAGCTAGGGTTTGAAATCATAAAACAGTATGTGGTTACCCACTCTCACTTTTCATGGCATTTATAATTAAAGGGGATTTTAAGTTTCAGAGTCTTGGGCTCCGTTCGATAAACTCTTTCAAATATTATTCTTGGTTTTTCTAATAAAGTTAAATAGTAAAATTAGCTTATTCTCAAAATATTATTCAATTTCTTTTAAACCCCCCTAAATTTGTTAATTTAACTAAACACCCCTATTTTTTTTTTTAGAAATTACAAAAACACCCCAGCAACCAACTTTATACCAGATTTCGGCCACTATTGTCGGAAGCTGGTCAAAATCTAGTATAATGGTGTGCTACTGGCTGAATCTGGCCGGTAGTGTGTCGATCTAGCCTTTTCCGGCCAGATCCACGATGAATCCGGAGAAAAATGCTAGATCTATGGCTAAAGATCGCTGTCAGGCTGAATGCATCCGTATCTTTGGTAGTCGTTAACAACCGAATGCGGCCAGATCTGGCTATCAATGGCCAAATCTGGCCGTCAATGGTCAGATTTAGCCATAGATCTGGCCTTTTTCGACCAGATCCACCGTGGATCTAGCCGAAAAATGTCATATCGACACACGACCAGCAAGATCCAACCAGTCATGCGCTAATACTGTGACTCCGGCCACCCTTCGGTGGTGGTGGCCAGCTGTTCTTATTCAATGGGTATGTTGGAGGTGTTTTTATTAACTTTTAATATTTTATTATAGGGGTGTTTAGTAAATACACAAACATAGGGGGTATTTTTGTTAATTTTTAAATCTTATATCGTAATACCTATCCAAATTAACTTTTTTCAAAATATTATTCTAAAAAGTGTGGTAATAATGAACCAGATAGACCCTTGATTTTCTTAAACAAAAACAAAGATTTAAAAAAATAATAGTTACATACCTGACAAGACTGGTTGCACACCATTAAGAATAAGAGTAAAAGCCAAGTAAGGGCAGAGTTGTGAAACTGCGTTGGCCACCGTCTCACCACTTGTGAAGGCGTAGCTGATGACATGGCGTAGAGCAATTACCACCACAGCTTCTATCACGGCAATTATGAAAGAAACCAAGTTCACCATTACTACTGAAAATGCTGCTGATTTTGGGTTCCCAGCACCCAGCTCGTTGCTCACCCTCACACTAGTGTTTAATTATTATTATTATTATTATTATTATTATTATTATTATTATTATTATCGAATTCAAGCTGATTAATGAATTAAAGAAGCACGACTGATTAGTGAACTAACCTTGCTGCAGCATTGAACCCAACTGAAACCATGAACAACAACCCCATCACTGACATGCTGCATATGAAACCAACATTCATTTAATTAATTGCCAGATACACGTAGCTATGAAAGAAAAAAAGATTGATTCATATTTGACAACAGAAAATCATCAATAAACTATTTGCTTTTAGTTTCACATAAGTAAGAAAGATACTGTTTCAGATATTCTGTATAATGCTTATTGAAACGATGCACCTTTTACATAGGTACGGTCTTACTTTTTTTTTTAATTTAATGATCCACCCTTGTCCGAGCATTCTTTTCAGCAATCAGCATTTTCGCTGGTGCGTCAACATATACGAAAATAATATCTTTGCCTTTTATAAGCAGTATCAAAAAACATGATGAAAAATCACACATTAATTGATTTTTCCTCTTTTCTCTAAAATATAACTTTATATCAGTAAAGGTGGAAAAATAACCCGTCCGGCCCGGCCCGCGGTGGGTTACTTTGTTTGACGGGCCGGACCTAACCCGCCCGCCCGCCAACAAACAGGCGGAGGGTTAGGCCCGCCATTTTCCCCAAAATGGTTGGCCCGGCCCATACCCGCCTGACCTCAACCCGCCGGGTTAGGTGGCGGGAGGGTTAGGGCAGGTTAGCCCGATTTTCCTTTTTTTTTTTTTTAATTTAACTTTTCAAATAAATAATTATAAATATAATTGTTTTTAATTAACTTTTCTAATATCAATAATTCAATTCAATTTTTTTGTTTGTTAACATTTCAAATATTAATTCAATTTTGATACAATAAAATTATAATATAAGAAAAATTAGACTTATTGAAGTATGGAAATTGGAATTTGGAAAATTGGAAATATGAATTAAAAATTACAAAAACTAATAAAAATTAAAATATGAGCAAATTGCAAAAACTAATAAATGAATAATTGAGAGATTAGAGATTAGAGAATATGAGAGAATTTGAGTTGTGAGAAAAATGTGAGAACTTAGGGCCAATTTATAGGAAAAAATGGGAAAGAGAAATGACGAAAAAGACCCTTTCAACGGCTATAAAACGGCTATATTTCAAGGGTAAAAAGGTAATTTGAAAAATAAAATAAAAATTTTTTTATTTTTTTTATTTTTTTCGGCCAACCCGGCGGGTTGGATCGTTGCCAATCCCGCCGGGTTGGCGGGTTATCGCCAACCCTAACCGGGTTGTTACACAACAACCCGACGGGTTGCGGGTTGCCATTGTGCAACCCTGCGCCGCCCGGGGTTGCTACCGGGTTAGGGTCAACCCGGACCGTGAACTTGACGATCCGGGCTTAACCCTCATTTTCCCGGGCGGGTTAGGGATTGACCCGTCTAACCCGACTCCAAATTTTCCACCTCTATTTATATGTCAAAACATAATAGCTCTGAGGAAAAAAAATATGAATACTTCACCTATCAGTTCCAAATAATGTCAAAGTGAAATGATTATATACATTGTGAAGAGAACAGAAGCTGCCGTCAGACGCTTAAAGCATTACCACCATTCACTTTAAAAACTGACAAGACATTTGAAAAGAAAATATATGTAATAATGACGATGAGATTAAGGATTTGATATGGGTTCCAAATATATATATAGTGAAATTAGAGAAGGCAAAAGTAATGTAATAAATGAATTGTTACCAAACGGCAAGAGAGTCCAATGCAAGTTGAGGATTGTCGAGCAGGCCAGCAATCAAAACTAGTATTTGAAAGTACCATGTCTCCAAGCATAACATCACAGCCGATCCAGTTGAGAGTTTCAAAAATTCCCAAAGCCCAGAAAATGCCATCACATTAAACCCAGTCCACGTGTGCTTACACTCACCGCTAATCAGGATGTATCCAAATTGCGCCCCAACTATTATCCACCAAGATAAACTCAACACCAGTGATGCACCTATCAATCCCAATCCCGACTTGTACACAGCCACCCAGCTCAATAACAAGTGCACCCCAAGAGTTGCAGCTGATATGTATGAACTTGGAGCCACAATTCTTTGTGCTTGCAGGAACTTTTGTATGGGAAAGTTGACAGCATACGCAAAGATTTGTGGGATCAGACCCCAAACAAACACTGCAGCTGCAGATGCCAACTCCTCTGTTTCACCAAGTAGGATCAAGATGGGTTTACAGAATATGTAAATCATCATCAGTGGGAGTCCGGTTAGAAGAAGGACGATTGTTGCTCTTTGGAGATATATGCCTAGCATTTCATACCTCTGAGCACCATATGCTTGCCCACATAGAGTCTCCACTGCGCTTCCCATGCCTAGCTGCGCGCATCCGTTTAGCCACACATATTTACAATCACATAAGTGAAATATGTATACATATGGCATTAATTTCTCAAATAAAATTAGATCGATCAATATGATTTTCCTACTTTTAGTTATTACCATGAGGCCATAGGCTAAGAGTTGAACTCCGCTGTTGCCGAGAGAAGCAGCAGGCAAGCTGAAGATTCCCAAGATGACCGCAGAAGAGGCGGGTAGAAAGGGACATGAAGTTGTTGATTAAGTAAACCAAGACAGCTGGTGCAGCCAGCGGGAAGAGTAGCTTTAGTTCCAACCATGAGGCCAACTGCAGACGCTTGAAATATGGCAACTGCGCGTCAGATAACATCCTCTCAAGTCTATAGTCAATTCCATGACGACCTTCGATCAAGATGGGTTCATGGACCCCTTCTTCTCCAGATTCCATGGTTTAGTTTGCACTAGTACTACTGGTTGTTCTGTTATTGGTGGGGTTTTACAATAATTAGATAATATATTTTCACTTAGAAAACGTATATATACAACAAATTTTTCGCTTTTACTCTTGATTGGATGCTGTACGGTGGTTTGATTGCCATGTCACCCGTGCTGTTTTAGAATTTTTTTGCAAAATTATTAGTTTTGTTACTTAATTTGAAGGATGTTTTGAGTAGTTGAAAAAATTGTATAATTAAGGGCCTGCTTTATGAAAAATTTAAATATAACTTTTCGTTTTAGAAAACAAGGCACAACAAATCTTATCAAAATACGTTTGGTTGAAATGAGTTAAAATGATTTCGAAATACAATCCTAAAAGTTAGTAAATATATTAAAAAAAAAAAAAAGATTAAAAGTCATTTTCATAATTTTTTGTTAGGCTTAACCACATCTTCCCACCCAAAGTTTGCCGTAATGAGAATTTATTACCTAACAAGTTTGAAAATGACAATTCCCCACTTTTCATGAACAATCGTTAGTAAAATCCGTTAGAAGAAGTACAATATGGTAATTTTTCATTCAGCTGTAATTTAAAATTCTTGTCTATGGCCATGTGTCAATCTCTTTTTAATATTTTTTTATCCTATTTCTTTTTTTCTTTTTCTTTTCTCTCTTTTTATCCCATCTTTTTTTTATAAGAGCTTGAAAATACATGTTTATTTAGTGATTCATTAAGATTATTTGTGGGAAAATTAGGTTGAATTGTGAAATTTTAAATTAATTATTTCATAATTATCTTTTGTGGGATCACATATATATTTTGAATGTTTTCTGATTAATAAGGATAAAAATACATTCAGATAAAGAATAACGCAAGCTAACAAATGGTTTGAGAATCGGAGTTGAAATGAGGAGATTATGAAGTTTTGAAGATTAATTGCAAAATTTGGAAAATTGTTTAACTATTGAGCATGTCTTGGTATTTTGATGATCTTTGGAGTTATAGACCTCGAATTTAGATAATTCTTGGAATTGTTGGAAAGCTGATGAAGAGGGCTACAATTCATATCTAATGACTTTGTCATATTCAGAAGGATTCATATGTGAAAATGGATGTCATTGTGTGCCACGACACAAGTTAATTCATGTCCTGGCGTAGTTGGTTATGGACTAAAGTAGAAGATCACGATTTGTATTCATGCCGCGGTACAGTTAACTCAGGCTGCGCATGACAACGATTTCCTAAAAAATCTGGATTTATGTAATTACGAATTTTTGCGGATTTAAGAGTTCTAATCTAAATAGGATTGTTGTAAACACACTCCTAAAACCCTAGCATTATAAGTAGATGCCTTTAGCTATTATTTAGAGAGGAGAAGAGGATAGAGAGGAGATTAGCTGCTATTTGTAAATCAAAACAACTATTGGGGATTTGGTTCATCATCTAGGGAAGTTTTCTTTTATCTTTCTTAAACTTATGTTTACAATGGTTGTTTATTTTTATTTGATTATGAACTAAGTAAAGTTTCTAGGGCTAATATGTAGCCCAAGTTCATGAATATGTGTTGATTGATTATTGTTAATATTTGTTAAACATTATTTTCTAAGTTTTATTATGGTTCTTAATGCTTCAATTATATTTGTACCGAGAGTTGATTGATCTAATGGACTAGGTTGAGATAGAGAGATGATATCTAGTTGGTCTAGTGTAGTAAAACTATAGGTTGAGCGAACACTAGAGATAGTTTATTGCAATCTGTGAGGCTTTGGCAAATTCCATATAGTGGAATGTTAAGACCTAAATCCAATTTAAAAGATATCTTGGGTTAGTAATAAAAAGTTAATCCAATAATTGTTCGAGAGAAAGTTATTCAAATTCTAGGGAGTTTGGCCTATAGAAAAAGCTTAATGATTTTAGCAATAAATATCATTACATAGGAGTAGAATTGGTGTGAATTCTATGCCCTAGGTTTAGTTATATTGTTTAAAGCCAACCTTTTATTTGATTTGCAATTTAATTTTTTTATTTTTTTAGTTCTTAGTTTTGTTTTAATTTGTTATTTTTAGTTATTTCATATCTCCAATTTTTGGTTAATCAAATAGTAATAGGATAGTTTATTTTGGTAATTGGTAACTAATAATTCTCTAGGGTTCAATATCTGTTTACTCAAACTGTATTGTAACATCTATTGAAAACTAGTACAATGCATGCATAATAACAATAGAAAATTGGGCCCAAAGTTTTCTTTTCATTACAATTCATGTGTCTTTTGTACATAAGAGTACTGTTTACAAAAATGCATTTTAAAAGACGAAACAGGGGAAACAGTGTAGCTATTGCTCCTCGCTCGCCGACCGCATCAACACCTAGAACCTGCATCCACAAAGGAAAATAACGGGGTGAGCACAAATAATGCTCAGTAAGTAAAACCCTCTAACTGTCTGTCCCCGTGTGTGACTCTTAATTCTTTCCTTTTTCTAATTCTGTTTCTGTTTCTACTAAATACCATGGCCTCATCTTACCGGAGGCACGGCCGGATGGCGTTCACACAGCACCATCTCACTCTCCATGACTATCGGGTGGAATTCACACAGTACCAACCCGTTCTTAGTGACTACCGAGTGGGGATCACAAAGCACCAACTCGGTTTTCCTAACTATCGGGTGGAGATCACCTAGCACCTACCCATTCCTCATGATTTTTGGGTAACGATCACCAAGCATTAACCCGTCTTTAGTCACTATCGGGTGATGGTCACAAAGCATCAACCCACTTCTACTAAATGTCGGATGATGATCACAAAGCATCAACCTACATATCTCTTAACTAACCGGGTAGTGGTCACAAAGCATCTACCCATTTCTATTACTCATTGGGTGACGATCACAAAGCATTGACCCATCTCTAAGGCTATTTGGGTGATGATCACGAAGCATCAATCCGATTCCCATAACGGTCGGGTGATGATCACCAAGCATCATCCCAACTATACTACTCTTTTAATTCACTCTATTGTAGCATTTCTCAATGCTCTCTACCCTTAGAGTGGTTGTACCCACCAAGCTCTCTACTCATAGGGTAATTGCATACACAATTTTCCTACACTTTCTTAGGTCACTTTTCAATGTACAACTAGTGCCTATGGATGGTTCAACTTCACCAATGCACTTATGAGATGCCAACATGCAATGTTGCAAGAATTAAGGTTCACTACTCACACTCAAACCTCTATTAGGCATTTCATCAAACAACTCATGTGCACTATAAAACTCTATTATAGCAATGATTCTAAAACTTTTTCTAACCATCCAAAATGGGGAGAAACCCCTTCACATAGCCACAAAACCTGCCATAGAAAACACTTCCAAAAAGGGGATCCATAACACCCCTTCAATTCCATCTCAACTACCTCTCTAACCCAACAACTCATTTCTCATATTTGCAAGGTATTAACATTCACAAAGCATAGAAATCTCTATTTAAACCTCCATACATGGCATATCACATGCACATCACATACATACATCATTTCTATCAAAACCCTAATCAAGAAAATTCATAAATCTCAACTTGGGTTGGGTTTTACTTACTTTGTTATGGAGAGACTTCACCAACTCTTCCTTTCACTTGTTTTTCTTGACTTTTCCTCTACTCTTAACCAAAAGAATAAAAACCCTCAAACTTCAATATAGGTTAAAACTCCCAAATCACACAACTTAAGTAGGAAATCCTTACCTTAGGAAGCCTTAGGTTGCTTTTCTACCCCAAATCACTTCAAAAACCCCTTGAAATTCCTTGATCAAAAGAAAAGAGAAGTTGAGAGGAGCAAAGATAGAGAGTTTCGTTTTTGGAGAAGAAGAATGAGGGGTTTGCTAATTCTAATTCCTTTTAATGAAATATATACACAATCATTCCCATTTTGCCCTTACTCTTCTTTGGGAATTCCATCTATATCCTTTGATTCATTACAAACTCACCCCCATATCAACATATTTTCCATGAAAAATCCTTACAATTAACTCCCCACTTTTCCTGCCAATTAGGGGTAGAATGGTCAAATTGCCCTTAGGGAAGAAAATATCTAAAACTTAACCAACATTTTAATCGGCCTGTCGCCGCGGCAAAGAAACTTCTGTCGCCGCGGCGAAACTGTCCAGAGAGTTTCCCCGTGGTTTCAACACATCTTCGCCGCGGCGAAGATTCTCCTCGCCCCGCCGAAGCTTGGTACACTAAACTTCTTCTATTTTCAACCAATTTCAGGGCAAACATTCAACACAACATTCAATCAAACAATATTACCAAAAACCAACTCAAATAAGAGCAAAAGAGGAAACAATAACTACGTACCTCAAGTGGGGCGTTACAATTCTTCCCCCCATAAAAAAATTTCGTCCCCGAAATTCATGCAAATAACTCTAGGAAACGATTCTGCATGTCCCGTTCTACTTCCCAAGTGGCCTCTTCCACTTTGTGATTCCTCCAAAGGACCTTCACTAGCGGAACACTTTTGTTCCGAAGTTCTTTAACCCTTCGATCTAGAATCTGAACTGGACGTTCTTCATATACTAGATTCTCTGCTACTTCAACGTCCTCTATGCTCAGGATGTGGAGGGGATCACTTACATACTTCCGTAGCATCGAGACATGGAAGACATCATGCACCCTGTCCATACTAGGTGGTAGTGCCAATCTGTAAGCCACCTTTCCTACTCGTTGCAAGATCTCAAAAGGACCTACATACCTCGGTGCTAACTTCCCTTTGGTTCCAAAGCGCATTACTCGCTTGTAGGGGGAAACTTTCAGAAACACCTTGTCGCCCGCTTGGAATTCTACCTCTTTCCTCTTCAAGTCGGCATAACTCTTCTGTCGATCTTGGGCTTGTTTCATTCTACTTCTGATTACCTTCACATCTTCTACTAGTTTCTGAGTCATCTCTGGCCCAAGAGCGGTACTCAACTCATCTCTTTCACCTACTTCATCCCAATGAAGCGGCGACCTACACCGTCTACCATACAAAGTCCTCATAAGGCGCCATTCTAATTGTAGACTGATAACTGTTGTTGTAGGCAAATTCCACTAATGGTAACATCTCATGCCAGGATACTCTATAATCCATGCAACAGGCTCTCAACATATCCTCGAGCACCTGATTCGTTCTCTCGGTTTGGCCATCTGTCTGAGGATGATAGGCAGTACTGAATGATAAACGGGTACCCAAACTCCTCTGTAAACTTGTCCAGAAGGCTGAAACAAATCTGGAATCTCTATTTGATACTATAGTCTTGGGCACACCATGCAATCTAACTATCTCCTTGAGGTAAGTCTGAGCCAACTGATCTGTAGTGGTACTTTCCTTTACTGGAAGAAAATGGGCTGACTTGGTTAACCTATCCACAATCACCCATATAGCATTATATCCTTTCTGCACTCTAGGAAGACCCGTGATAAAATCCATTGAAATGCTCTCCCATTTCCATTCTGGAATACTCAATGGTTGAAGCAACCCTGACGGCCGTTGATGTTCCGCTTTCACTTGTTGACAAGTTAGACATTTGGCCACAAACTCTGTAATGTCTTTCTTCATACCCGACTACCAATAGCCTTTCTTTACATCCTGATACATCTTGGTTGCTCCCGGATGAGCGGTGTACGGTGTGTCATGAGCCTCCATAAGAATTTTCTGTTTCAACTCCTCATTTGGAGGAATGCACAACCGATTTCTGAAATAGAGGACACCATGCACCCTGTCCATACTAGGTGGTAGTGCCAATCTGTAAGCCACCTTTCCTACTCGTTGCACGATCTCAAAAGGACCTATATACCTCGGTGCTAACTTCCCTTTGGTTCCAAAGCGCATTACTCGCTTGTAGGGCGAAACTTTCAGAAACACCTTGTCGGCCGCTTGGAATTCTACCTCTTTCCTCTTCAAGTCGGCATAACTCTTCAGTCGATCTTAGGCTTGTTTCATTCTACTTCTGATTACCTTCACATCTTCTACTGGTTTCTGAGTCATCTCTGGCCCAAGAGCGGTACTCAACTCATCTCTTTCACCTACTTCATCCCAATGAAGCGGCGACCTACACCGTCTACCATACAAAGCCTCATAAGGCGCCATTCTAATTGTAGACTGATAACTGTTGTTGTAGGCAAATTCCACTAATGGTAACATCTCATGCCAGGATACTCTATAATCCATGCAACAGGGTCTCAACATATCCTCGAGCACCTGATTCGTTCTCTCGGTTTGGCCATCTCGTCGAGGATGATAGGCAGTACTGAATGCTAAACGGGTACCCAAACTCCTCTGTAAACTTGTCCAGAAGGCTGAAACAAATCTGGAATCTCTATTTGATACTATAGTCTTGGGCACACCATGCAATCTAACTATCTTCTTGAGGTAAGTCTGAGCCAACTGATCTGTAGTGGTACTTTCCTTTACTGGAAGAAAATGGGCTGACTTGGTTAACCTATCCACAATCACCCATATAGCATTATATCCTTTCTGCACTCTGGGAAGACCCGTGATAAAATCCATTGAAATGCTCTCCCATTTCCATTCTGGAATACTCAATGGTTGAAGCAACCCTGACGGCCGTTGATGTTCCGCTTTCACTTGCTGACAAGTTAGACATTTGGCCACAAACTTTGCAATGTCTTTCTTCATACCCGACCACCAATAGCCTTTCTTTACATCCTAATACATCTTGGTTGCTCCCGGATGAGCGGTGTACGGTGTGTCATGAGCCTCCATAAGAATTTTCTGTTTCAACTCCTCATTTGGAGGAATGCACAACCGATTTCTGAAATAGAGGACACCATCTCTCACAAAGAACTCTGTTATCTTGCCCTCAAGCACTTGCTGAACTATTTTCTGGCACCACTCATCGGCCACTTGCTTTCCTCTAATTTCCTCTAGTAAAGAAGACTGTACCTCTAGGCTGGCAATTCTTCCCGGAACCACTTCAATCTGCTCCTTAGACAAATCCTCTATTAACTCTTTCCGCCTGGTAAGCCGGAAAACATGGGCTTTTCTACTCAAAGCATCGGCTACTACATTGGCTTTCCCCGGTTGGTATTTGATCTCACAATCATAATCCTTAACCAGTTCTAACCACCTCCTCTGCCTCATGTTCAGCTCCTTTTGAGTGAAGAAGTACTTTAGACTCTTATGATCGGTGTAGATATTACTCTTCACACCATAAAGGTAGTGCCTCCATATCTTTAAAGCAAAGACCACGGCTGCTAACTCTAAGTCATGCGTAGGGTATCTGGTCTTGTACTCTTTCAATTGACGAGAAGCATAAGCTATAACTCTACCTAACTGCATTAACACAAAGACCTAGTCCCCTGCAAAGAGGCATCTGTATAAATGTCATAATCTACACCCTCCTGCGGTAACACTAGTACAGGAGCTGATGTTAACCTCTTCTTCAACTCTTGAAAGCTTCCTTCACATGCTGCTGACGAGACAAAAGGGGTTTTCTGTTTGGTAAGAGCTATCAACGGTTTAGCCAACTGGGCGAATCCCGCTACAAATTGCCGGTAGTAACCTGCTAAGCTTAAGAAACTCCTGATTTCTTTCACTGCTCTACGCCATTCCGGGAGGATTGCTCGCACTTTACTCGGATCTACCGAAATCCCTTCCTTCGACACGGTATGACCCAGGAATATCACTTGATTAAGCCAAAACTCACACTTGGAAAATTTAGCACACAACTTCTTTTCTCTCAGCCGTTGCAACACTAATCCCAAGTGTTTCTCATGCTTTTCTCTTGACTTTGAGTAAATCAGAATGTCGTCGATGAAGACAACAATGAACTGATCCAAGTACTCATGAAATACCCTGTTCATCAAGTCCATAAAAACTGCTGGGGCATTAGTCAAGCCAAAAGGCATCACTACAAATTCATAATGCCCATATTTGGTACGAAAGGCAGTTTTAGCCACATCTTGCTCAGCCACTCTTACCTGATGGTACCCATACCTCAAATCAATTTTGGAGAACACTGCCGCTCCTTTCAACTGATCAAAAAGGTCATCTATCCGGGGTAGCGGGTACTTATTCTTCACCGTAACTTTGTTCAACTCCCTATAATCAATACACATCCTTAGTGATCCATCCTTCTTTTTCACAAACAGGATTGGAGCTCCCCAAGGAGAATGACTTGGTCGGGTAAAGACTTGGTTATCCAAGTGCTTCTCCATGAAGGACTTAAGGGAAGCAGCCTACATCCTTGGTATAAAGATCTATTGTGATAAATTGCATAGGTTGCTTGGCCTAAGTTAGAGTGCATATATTGACAAAGTACTGAAGAGATTCAGTATGGAAGAATCCAAGAAGGAATTTCTTTTGATGTCACATGCTGTTTATCTCTTTAAGGAATTGTGTCCTCGAACACAAGATGAGAGAGATAGGATGAAAAGGATCCCATATGCATCAGCAATTGGATCTATCATGTATGCCATGATATGTACTCAGATTGATGTCTCATATGCTTTGAGCACTTGTAGTAGATGTCAATCGAATCCAGGTGAGCGTCATTGGATGGCTGTCAAGAATATTCTTAAGTACCTGAAGAGGACTAAGGATATGTTCTTGGTTTATGGAGGGGAAGATGATCTCACTATAAGAGAATACAGTGATGCTAGTTTCAAACGGACAAAGATGATTATCGATCGCAATCAGCGTTTGTATTTTGTCTCAACGGCGGTGCAGTGAGTTGGAAGAGCTCCAAGCAAAGCACTGTAGCAGACTCTACAATGGAGGCTGAGTATATTGCATTGTCAGATGCGGCTAAGGAGGAAGTCTGGATTAAGAAGTTCATTACTGAACTTGGTGTGGTTCCCACGATTGTTGATCCTATAGACATCTATTGTGACAACAATGGAGCAATTGCTCAATCTAGGGAACCACGGTCTCATTAGAAGTCCAGACACATACTAAGACGATTCCATCCCATTAGAGAGATAGGTGAGAGGAAAGACATGCAGATTAGTAAAGTGTATACTGACGACAATCTCGCAGATCCACTAACAAAGCCTCTTTTGCAGCAGTAGCATGAAAGGCACTTGAGATCATTTGGTATTAAATACATGAATGATTGGCTATAGTGCAAGCGGAGATTGTTAGAGTAGATGCCTTAGAGCTAATAAATTATTGTAGAACTGAGTATTTGTAATAATGTTCATTAATCAATAATAAAAGGCATTTTATTCTATATCCCGTAAATCATTATTATTGTAATATGTATTGATATATGTCCTTAGAATGGTAGAACCGTGACGAGGGTATCAAGTGTTTCAAATCTTGCTAGTGAGAACCCTTATGAGCACATATGGTGGCCATTCTAGAAACGTCCGTAGCCCCAGAATTATTCTGAAGTAAGGGCACATATAATACGGTAAGGCTATCACAGTGTTGAACGACCCTGTTGAAAGGCAGTGACTGATCTCACTTGTCAAGGTTGTTTAGTGACAACCTGGTGCAACACATGGGTGCTTGTTGTAGGCAGATATACCATAGCAAGTTCACTGGACAGACCTACCAGAGGATTCCATATGGATGGTAACCCAAGTATCTATGGAACAAATCCTCTAACGAATGGTGGTGCATGTGATCCTTAGACTTGAGATCACCAGAGCGCCTTGTGCACCGATTGGTGTAGTTTGGCACTAGCCTAACGCAGTTCTATTCAGAGCTGTCAATACGGTTGTGATTGGCTGCATCAAGGAGTGTATCAAGACTATGGTGGATTGACAGAGGATTCATCACTCCTAGGTATGGGAGAAGTTATCTCACGGCGCAATTCAGTATATGGCAATGACACTAAAACTATGGCCACAGTGGCATTGAGTTGTTGCTCTATCCGGATTATGATATAGGTCATTGGTCCAGAAATTGAATACATAATATCGAGAGCAACCGAAGGTTGACACTATTTCTATGCCTTTGTCTCATCGAGATTGTAAAACCCCTCCCTAGCCGGGTATTTCCTAAGTATCCCTTGGCCATTGAGAACCTAGAAAACGCACGCCTAGGAAAGAAGTTTATTTTAAAATCCTATTTAAAGAATAAACTTGTAGTTTAAAACATATATATAGATATATGTGTTTAATTTTTTTTCTATAATAAGTTCATTGTATAATCAAAAATATAATTTCCTTTCTTGGAGTAAATTATGAAATCCATAGTAATATTTACTAGAACATACACACTTTTATAAAATTTACTAGCAATTTGATTTCCTTTATTAATACAACATATTTACTCCATTATAGAACATGGACATAATTACTACATTATGAGGTATGAACATAATTACTACACTAAATACTAGCAAAACCATTCAAAAGTCATAATTAAAACATCCCTTCATGCTCATAGCGTCCCTCGGAATCCTCTCCCAGCTTCATGCCTTAATCCTTACTTGCAAAACATTTTAAAACATTTCGTGGGGTGAGCGCTAATCGCTCAGTAAGGAATATGGCCATTTATAAACTATTAAGGTTCATTAAACATCATTTTACAAGTATATTACTTAGGACCTTACCTACCTACAAAATATGACCTTCATTCTTTAACATAACAAGTTCATAAAACATATCATACACTTTGGACTTTTCTCATAAACATAAGTCATAACATAATCATACATAATATAACATAGAACATATATGACTTATGAAATATTCATGTACATGGCATGCTTATTTCTTTTGTCTTTATACTTGATGGTTTCATTAGTCTTTGTTATCCGATCGGATTCATTTAAACCATTACCTTGTTCTTGGTCGTCACCTCAAAGGACTCATGGTTTCCATAAGAATTCCATTCCTCTGATCTTGGTTTATACCTCAAGAGACTCATGGAATTCATTCTTTAACATTTCATAAATTTTTCATAAGACAACTAAATAAGCTATATGCATTACCATTATGAATGCAAACATATGGACTAACATATTCCATGCTCAATCATACTATATTCTCCTACTAAACTTCTTAACTTAATTCATTCAATTTCTCATACAATACAAAGAATTTCAGTAGTAAGATTATTCAGGGGTTTACTAGAATTAGAAACAAATGGGAATTTCCATTAAGAAGGTGGATGCCATACAGTTCGTTACTTTCAAGAAAATTTTCCATTATCTTCTAATTCGAATTTATTTTTGGCTAAAACATAAACGTTTTAGGTCTGTTTCTCAACTTTTTAACACTTCAAGAATCAACTCAATCAGACTTCTATAACTTCAGTTATGACTGATTCAGTGAAGCATGTACAGTATAAGTCTTAAAACAGCCAAATCCGAATTCTATTCATCTTAACCATGTCACCTTCATTTGCACATTCATATTATTTGCCATACCATTCTAAGTATAAAAGTCCATAAAAACCTCCCTTTTTACAGAACCAAAAAGTGCAAAAACATCGTCCAACTACAAATCTCTTAATTGGCATAATCATCCTCCATATGCACACATACACCAATCAACACACCCATTTAAACAACTCATAACCAAAACATAGCATCACAATCATATTAACATAAATAAATGTAAGTTTCATAAACCCTAGGTGTTATCAATTGTAGTCATAAGGGAGATTTTTTCCTTACCTCAGTATTCAAAGCACAAAGGTACTCCTCCTTGGCTCCAAAGTTTCACCTTTCTACCTTACACACACAACCACTTATGAATTTCTCTTTTAACCAAAAAATTCAGAAAAACTAGGGTTTTGAAACTCACCTTTAACCCTGAAATTGAAGTTCTTTAAGGGTGGATGGTGATCTCCTTTGAAAATCAACTTGAAATCCTAAGAAAATTTGAGAATAAAAGCTTGGATTAGTGGCTTTTATGGTGGATTTGAGAGATGAAGAAGAAGATGATATATTTGGGGTCTCCAAGGCCGACTACTCTCTTTTTAAACCTTGTAAATATTCATTCCATTGATACTCTAATGTGATTGGTCAATAAAAGTTAGATATAAAGGTCATTTGGCATAAATTTTTCATATAAGGGCGTTTTGGTCATTTCTACCACAACATAAAGATAAGCACTCATTTAATGCCATTTGACTTCTTTGAAACACTTATCCATTAAGCAATTCCATTAGGTGAATGACTAATTTACCCTTGGTGCACTTTTATGGACACTTAATCATATGGTTTTGTATGAAAAGACCATTATACCCTTGGTTACTGTTTACGCCATTTAACCATATCAATCAACTTTATGACCATTCTACCCTCATTTCTCTTCAATGACATCACCCCTTACACTTAATAATGGCCACATCTCGAAATACATGTAAATTGACCATTTTACCCTTCCATTCAAAAAAAAAAAAAATTACTTGAAAAGTAAATTTCATACCTTAAGGCATTGGAATAATAACGCGGGGTTTACAAACATCCCCTCTTATAAGAATTTCGTCCTCGAAATTCAGTTGAAGAGGTCTGGATATCTTTCTTTCATATCTTGCTCAACCTCCCATGTCGCTTCTTCTACATTATGATTCCTCCACAGTATTTTAACAAGCGGTACCTTTTTATTTCGGAGCTCTTTTATTCTTCTATCCAGAATCTGAACTGGGCATTCTTCATAAATTAGTTCATCTTTTAACTCCACTTCATTTGCTTGTAATATATGCGAAGGATCACTAACATACTTTCGCAAAAGGGAAACATGGAAAACATTATGGATCCGATCCATACTAGGCGTAAGGCAAGTCGTAAGCTACTTTGCCCACTTTCTCTAATACCTCATATGGACCGATATATGTAGGGGCGAGCTTCCCTTTTCTTCCAAACCTCATCACCCTTTTATAAGGAGAGATTTTCACAAACACCTTTGTCTCCTATTTGGAATTCTATATCCTTTCTTTTTGGGAGTGCATAGCTCTTACATCTCTTGGGCCTGCTTCATTCTCTCTCAAATTAACTTTACATCTTCTATCATTTTTTGTGTCATTTCTGGACCAAGAGCTTGAGCTAATGCATTCTTTTCTCCTATTTCATCCCAATGCAATGGAGATCTACATTTCCTTCCATACATGGCTTCATATGGTGCCATTTTAATGGTTGCTTGATAACTATTGTTATAAGCGAATTCAACTAGAGGGAGAATGTCACACCAATTCAACTTATGGTCAATACAACATGCCCGTAACATATCCTCCAATATTTGATTCGTTCTTTCTCTCGTCCATCATCTCGAGGATGATAGGTGTCTTTGAAATTAAGCCTAGTACCCAATGCCTTCGCATGCTACTCCAGAATACTGACATAAATTTCACATCCCTGTCTGAAACAATACTATTAGGTACTCCATGTAATCTTACTATTTCTTTAACATATAATCGGCCTAGTTGATCAGAGGAGATCTTGTCTGTAACTGGAATGAAATGAGCAGATTTAGTCAATCTATCTACAATCACCCAAATGGCATTATAACCCCTTTGCACTTTAGGAAGACCTAAAATGAAATCCATAGAAATATCTTCCCATTTCCACGAAGGAATACTAAGGGGCTGCAACAATCCATATGGGCGTTGATGTTATCGCTTTAACTTTGTTGGCACACCAAGCATCTGGCAACATACTCAGTTACATCTTTCTTTAACCTTGGCCACCAATAGCTCTTCCTCAAATCCTGATACATCTTTACACTCCCTGGATGAGCAGCGTAAAGAGTACTATGTGCTTCCTCTAAAATCTTCTTTCTTAATTCAATATCCTGAGGAACATACACTCTATCTCTAAATTTCAAGATTCCATTCACCCATTTGAATTCTGATTCTCTACCATCTTTCAACTGCTGCTCAATTCCTTTACTAAACCCATCATTCGCTTGTTTTTCTCTAATTTCCTCCAACAACTTAGACCGAACTTCAATTTTAGGACAATTTCCCAAACTCCAACTCCATCCCCTCCTTCATTATCTCTTGTTTCAGGTGCTTCTGAAAAGTTAATTGAGCTAAGGAGACTTTCTGCTAGGGCATTTCGCAACTACATTAGCTTTCCCCTGGCTGATACATAATATCACATTCATAGTCCTTCACCACTCAAGCCATCTTCTCTGCCTCATATTCAATTCTTTACGGGTGAAAAAAGTATTTTAGACTTTTGTGATCTGTAAATATTACATTTCACCCCAAAGAGATAATGTCTCCAAATCTTCAAAGCAAAAACGACATTGCTAATTCAAGATCATGAGTGGGATACCTCTTTTCAGCTTTTCAATTGACGAGAGGCATAAGCAATCACCTTGCCTTTTTGCATCAATACTGCCCCCAAACCGTTATGAGAAGCATTAGTATAAATATCATAATCTACTCCATCCTCTGGAAGTGTTAAAATAGGAGCAGTAGTTAATCTTCTTTTCAATTCTTGGAAACTCTTCTCACAGGTTTCAGTCCATCTGAACGGGGCTTCCTTTTTGGTCAGAGTTGTGAGTGGAGAAGCTAATTTAGCAAAGCCTTCCACAAATTTCCTGTAATATCCTGCTAAACCAAGAAAACTTCTAACTTCTTTTACAGTCTTTGGTCTTGGCCATTCAATCAACGCTTCAATCTTACTAGGGTCCATTTGAAATACCCTTTTGTGAAACAACATGTCCCAAGAATGTTACTTGATCCAACCAAAACTCACATTTGGAGAACTTAGCATATAACTTTTTCTCCCTTAGTCTTTGTAGCACAAATCTCAAATGCTCTTCATGATCTTCCTTTGTTTTGGAATAGACCAGGGATATCATCTATAAAAAATTACTAGAAATTTATCCAAACAATCATGGAAAATCCTATTCATCAAATCCATGAATACCGCTGGTGCATTAGTCAATCCAAATGGCATCACTATAAATTCATAATGCCCATATCTGGTTCAAAATGCAGTCTTGGGAATATCCTTGTCAGCGACCCTCACTTGATGGTAGCGACCAAAGATCAATCTTGGAAAACACCAAGCTCCCTTTAATTGATCAAACAAGTCATCAATTCTTGGCAATGGATATTTGTTTTTCTTGTCACTTTATTGAGCTCCTGTAATCAATACACATTCTCATCGAACCATCTTTTTTCTTGACAAATAAAATAGGAGCCCCCATGGAGAATGGATGGGTCGAATGAAACCTTTATCTAACAACTCCTGAAGTTGCTTCTTTAACTCTTGTAACTCTGCTGGAGCCATTCTATACGGGGCTTTAGATATTGGTGCCGTACCAGGAGCTAATTCTATACAAAATTCCACTTCCCTTTCTGGAGGAAGTCCTGGCAAATCTTACGGAAAAACATCTTGAATTCTCGTACTATGGGTACATCCCGAACAACTAAGTCTGGAAACTTTTCTTTATTCACCACATTAGCTATGTACCCTGCACAATCCTTCCTTATCATCTTCATTGCCTTCACTGCACTTATCGTCAGACTGTGTAGATGACCTTCCCCAAAGGTGAAACTGTCTCCAGCATCTAAGTTAAACCTGGCCTTCTTCTTCCGACAATCTATCAATACTCCATATTTGCTCAGGAAGTCCATTCCCAAAATCATATCAAAATCAAGGATATAAAAAACAATCAAATCAACATTCAACTCATGCTCATCAATCACTATAGTTTCCCCTATCAACAACTTATCAGCAAAATAATTCTCCCCATTAGGCATCTCAATTTTAACAGCATGTTCCACTTTACAAGGCTCTAAACCTAATCTTTTTATAATACCATATGAGATAAAAGAATGGGTAGCCCCAGAATCAATCAGTACATATAAAGAGGTAGAGTGGAATTGTAACGACCGAAAGCTGCAGATGGATTGGCTTGACTTCTTTCGAGCTACCGAGTAAACTCTGCGATCGAACCTCCAACGATGCTGAAGGGAAGTAGCTTGAGTAACTTTATAGTCCTTTGCCATATGTCCCGGTTGTTTACATTTGAAACACACATTGGTTCCTAATAGACAATTCCCTTTATGCTGCCTCCCACATTTTTGACAATGGGGAAGATTAGTCCTTCTCTGTTGTTGCTGTGGAGTCCTCTTATTCTTGTTACCCTTCTTTTGAAATCCTTGTTGAAACTTTCTTTTACCTTTGTCCTCTGAGGCCTGAGTGGAATTCCCCACTTCAACTTTCTGAACTGCTGTCGGGCCTGAACTAGAACTACCAATCACCAACTTGGGGTTCTCCATCCGCCTCCTTATTCACATAAATCTCCGCCCTCAATGCCCGTTCCAAGGCCTCACTATAAGTCGAGGAGGTTGACCACCCGCTTATAACAATCTGGGCAATTTTTGGGTGTAGTCCATTAATAAATCTCTCTGGCACCTTGTTGAGTACTCACCATAGTAGGAGCAAAACGGGCTAAGGAGTTGAACATGGTAGCATACTCTCTAACAGTCATATTACCCTGCTTCAATTCCGTGAACTCTTGTGTCTGCCGACCGATATCTGCTTCAAATAGCCTTTTAAATGGAAAGATTACTCGTCACATAGGTATGCTCCATTAGCTTCCACCATACCCGAGCATCTCCTCTCAACAAATAGGAAGCATAGCGGACTTTTTCCTGATCACTCATGGGAAACAAGGCCATTGCCCGTTCGACAGTCTCTAGCCATTCCTCTGTTACCGCCGGATCGTTTGAAGCACTAAACTCTGGAGGTTGGTGCTTTTGAGACAGATTATAGATTGGTTCTACTTGTCCAGAAGGTGTAGCACCCATCGGCATAATTGGTCCAGTTACTAGAGGTGGAACTGGTATTTGGAGCTGTGGCTGAACTACTGGAGCTGATGGATTTGTGTTCACTTGGTTACTTATACCCTCCGGGATCACCCTCCTAAAGGCCTCGTAATGGTGTATCGAATCATCCTGTTGATTGCGGCCTCATCCAAAACAGAAGCATTTTGGGATGCATGTGCGGTCCACTATTAGGGGCACACTGGTAGTCGGTGCTATTGGCTCACTAGTGCCTGCTTCATTAATATTCTCCTCGCCCCTCCTATTAACCTTTCGTGGACGCCTCGTAGCCATACCCTTTACTCACACAAATTTCAATCAATATTAGCTAATTCTATTCACTAAACAATTAAAGAAAATACTTACAACAATTGGTTGGAGAGAGTATCTTGGGGACGCATGAGGAATGGTACTTCCATTACTTACAAACACCATTTTCATCATCAATTAAATAGAAAATAACTACAACAATTCAATCAAAACATCATTTCGAACATCCAAAATCGTGCTTTGATACCAAATGTAAAACCCCTCCCTAGCCGGGTATTTCCTAAGTATCCCTTGGCCATTGAGAACCTAGAAAACGCACGCCTAGGAAAGAAGTTTATTTTAAAATCCTATTTAAAGAATAAACTTGTAGTTTAAAACATATATATAGATATATGTGTTTAATTTTTTTTTTTCTATAATAAGTTCATTGTATAATCAAAAATATAATTTACTTTCTTGGAGTAAATTATGAAATCCATAGTAATATTTACTAGAACATACACACTTTTATAAAATTTACTAGCAATTTGATTTCCTTTATTAATACAACATATTTACTCCATTATAGAACATGGACATAATTACTACATTATGAGGTATGAACATAATTACTACACTAAATACTAGCAAAACCATTCAAAAGTCATAATTAAAACATCCCTTCATGCTTATAGCGTCCCTCAGAATCCTCTCCTAGCTTCATGCCTTAATCCTTACCTGCAAAACATTTTAAAACATTTCGTGGGGTGAGCGCTAATCGCTCAGTAAGGAATATGGCCATTTATAAACTATTAAGGTTCATTAAACATCATTTTACAAGTATATTACTTAGGACCTTACCTACCTACAAAATATAACCTTCATTCTTTAACATAACAAGTTCATAAAACATATCATACACTTTGGACTTTTCTCATAAACATAAGTCATAACATAATCATACATAATATAACATGGAACATATATGACTTATGAAATATTCATGTACATGGCATGCTTATTTCTTTTGTCTTTATACTTGATGGTTTCATTAGTCTTTGTTATCCGATCGGATTCATTTAAACCATTACCTTGTTCTTGGTCGTCACCTCAAAGGACTCATGGTTTCCATAAGAATTCCATTCCTCTGATCTTGGTTTATACCTCAAGAGACTCATGGAATTCATTCTTTAACATTTCATAAATTTTTCATAAGACAACTAAATAAGCTATATGCATTACCATTATGAATGCAAACATATGGACTAACATATTCCATGCTCAATCATACTATATTCTCCTACTAAACTTCTTAACTTAATTCATTCAATTTCTCATACAATACAAAGAATTTCAGTAGTAAGATTATTCAGGGGTTTACTAGAATTTGAAACAAATGGGAATTTCCATTAAGAAGGTGGATGCCATACAATTCGTTACTTTCAAGCAATTTTTCCATTATCTTCTAATTCGAATTTATTTTTGGCTAAAACATAAACGTTTTAGGTCTGTTTCTCAACTTTTTAACACTTCAAGAATCAACTCAATCAGACTTCTATAACTTCAGTTATGACTGATTCAGTGAAGCATGTACAGTATAAGTCTTAAAACAGCCAAATCCGAATTCTATTCATCTTAACCATGTCACCTTCATTTGCACATTCATATTATTTGCCAAAAGGCCATAAAAACCTCCCTTTTTACAGAACCAAAAAGTGCCAAAACATCGTCCAACTACAAATCTCTTAATTGGCATAATCATCCTCCATATGCACACATACACCAATCAACACACCCATTTAAACAACTCATAACCAAAACATAGCATCACACCCATATTAACATAAATAAATGTAAGTTTCATAAACCCTAGGTGTTATCAATTGTAGTCATAAGGGAGATTTTTTCCTTACCTCAGTATTCAAAGCACAAAGGTACTCCTCCTTGGCTCCAAAGTTTCACCTTTCTACCTTACACACACAACCACTTATGAATTTCTCTTTTAACCAAAAAATTCAGAAAAACTAGGGTTTTGAAACTCACCTTTAACCCTGAAATTGAAGTTCTTTAAGGGTGGATGGTGATCTCCTTTGAAAATCAACTTGAAATCCTAAGAAAATTTGAGAATAAAAGCTTGGATTAGTGGCTTTTATGGTGGATTTGAGAGATGAAGAAGAAGATGATATATTTGGGGCCTCCAAGGCCGACTACTCTCTTTTTAAACCTTGTAAATATTCATTCCATTGATACTCTAATGTGATTGGTCAATAAAAGTTAGATATAAAGGTCATTTGGCATAAATTTTTCATATAAGGGCATTTTGGTCATTTCTACCACAACATAAAGATAAGCACTCATTTAATGCCATTTGACTTCTTTGAAACACTTATCCATTAAGCAATCCCATTAGGTGAATGACTAATTTACCCTTGGTGCACTTTATGGACACTTAATCATATGGTTTTGTATGAAAAGACCATTATACCCTTGGTTACTGTTTACGCCATTTAACCATATCAATCAACTTTATGACCATTCTACCCTCATTTCTCTTCAATGACATCACCCCTTACACTTAATAATGGCCACATCTCCAAATACATGTAAATTGACCATTTTACCCTTCCATTCAAAAAAAAGAAAATTACTTGAAAAGTAAATTTCATACCTTAAGGCATTGGAATAATAACGCGGGGTTTACAGAGATAACGAATGATGAAAGGATCGAATTGTATGGCAACCATATCATTGACAAGTAGCTACTTTGCTGAATCTGAATCTATCGGGTGGCCATGATGCCTTGCTAGGGGCCAATCTTGGTCTGTGTATTAGTGAGACGATTAATTGGTGTTAATTGCGATACTATACACTACCAGTATGATGAGGAGCCTATGGGTCACACACATAGAAGATAATTTAAGACTTAGGAAGAAAGAAGGCTGTTTTTGTCTTTTTAGGTGAAAGGGTATTTTGGTAATTTCACAGTGCAATTAAATTTGCTGAGGTCGTAGCCTTTATTTAATTTATTAGAAAAATTAAATAAGTGAAATTACGTTTAAATATGTGTTTGCATATATTTCATTAAATCATCATTATTGTTAAATGTTAATATATAGATTAAATATATATTAATTGATTTTAATTGAGATAATGATGAAATAAAAAATAAATATCTCATTGGGAGTGTTTGGTAACGTGGGGTGTTTGGGTTGGAGCCCAAACCTATTCCATAAGGGAATAGGGCAACTAAAATATGACTATAAAAGAGAAAAAGGTGTGTGTGATTTTTAAATGATTCATTCTTTGATTCAGAAAGAAAACACACAACCCCAAAAACACTTTCTCCCACTCCACATTGCTTATTTGCTTTGAAATAAAAATCTTTTGATTTTTCTTCTTTGTTCTTAAGGCTAAAGAGGATCTAGCAAATCCCTCTTTAGTTCCTTGTGATTGTCTTCGTGTGGACTTCATCGGTTCGATCCTACACTTAGGTCGGTAGCAAAACACGTTCAGAGATAAAATTGGAGAAGCCTCCAATGTGGGTATGGTTCCTAACCTTCAAACTGATTTTCTACAGATTCTTATAATGTATAATCTGTAATTTCTATGCTCGATTTTGGGTTCTAAGGAATGATCCATTGTTGTAAATTTTTTTTTCCGCTGCATAACTGGATCGCTTCCTAACAAAGGGCAAAAGGGTAAACTTATGGGTTGTTAATGTAAGCTAGTTTAGTTTACATGTGCCCTTGAATAATATTGATTATTCAAAGGGAAAATTAATAAATACTTGGGCTCCTTTGAAAATAAGATTTTCTTGGGGTATGCAAGTGAAAAACAACTAATTACAAAATGGCCCATGTATATATAAATGCAAATGGTTGCATTTTAGGTTAAGTTTTTCATTTTGTTCACTCAAAGAAAAACGACCTGATGGTTTCATTCTTGATGGACAAGCTGATAAGATATGCAAGTTGCAGAGGTCCATTTATGGACTCAAGCAAGCTTCTAGGAGCTGAAACATTAGTTTTGATGAATATATAAAAGACTTCAGTTTCATCAAGAACAAAAAAGAGCCTTGCATTTACAAGAAAGTAAGTGGGAGTGTAGTTGCATTCTTGGTGTTGTATGTCAGTGAAATACTTCTAATCAGGAATGATATACCAAACTTGCAATCGGTAAAGACTTGGTTATCCAAGTGCTTCTCCATGAAGGACTTAGGAGATGCAACCTACACCTTCGGAATAATGATTTATCGTGATAGATCGCGTAGGTTGCTTGGCCTAAGTCAGAATACGTACATAGACACAGTACTGAAGAGATTCAGTGTGGAAGAATCCAAGAAAGGATTTCTTCCAATGTCATATGTGTCCTAAAACACAGGATGATAGAGATAGGATAATGAGGATCCCATATGCATCTGCAATTTGATCAATCATGTATACCATGCTATGTGAGGAGAATGCAAAATATCATATTTAACCCCCTTAATGTCTAGTCTTTTATACTTATTTTCTGCCTAAATGTACTCATTATTATTCTATTTTTATTTAGGATGCAAATGGAGGCGTTAATTGCAAAACGGAACTAATTAGGTGAATTCAGACAGTTTCGACATTGTTTCGTAATCTAGGGCATAACTCTCTCATCCAACCTCCGATTGAGATGATTCAAAATTCTGTGGAACTTTAAGAAATATATCTACAACTTTTATGTTTTGAGTTTGGAGAGATACTCGCTGCATCAAGGTTGTAATCGGGCTTGAAGTTGATGCACCTGCACTGCCGACGTTCTGGAACATTCTGCCTTGTCATGCAAGTCCAATAGGCAGTTTGTTATTGGAAGATTTGAAGACCTGTTGCATGCAAGTTACAGCTGGAATTACCACTTTCCTATTTTGTATTAAGACTTTATTTTGTTTTCAATTACTCAGATTAGGATAAAGGTTACTTTGGGATTTTAGAATATTTTTAGGAGATTTAGATTTAGTAGAATTAAAATTCGAATTGGATATTTAGAGAGAGAGATCAGATTAGGGATTAGAGAATATCACACACGCCTCTCTCTTCTCTCTTCTGGAATTCATTTTTCTTGAGTTTTTCATAGCCATGAGCGACTAAACTTTTATAACTTGGTCGAAGGAAACGGAGGCCTCAGAATCAATGAACTGTGAGATCTAATCTGTTTTTCTTTATTGTTCAATATATGTTTTGAGTATTGGATGTTCTTCTATGCATATTGTCATGATTGTTGCGTTTAGTTATTAGGAGGCCTACTAGTTTATTATTTGTTGCAATCTACTGCTAAGTTAGATATCAAATCCGTAATTGTTTGATCCCTTTAACTTGTGAAGTAATTAGGGTTTAATAATTTTCCGCTTCAGGAATCATTAAATCTTAAGAAGAACATTCAACTAAATTAAATACAACCGCTTGTGTTTGTGTTGTTCAGCTTCATCGATTTCTCTAGCCCTTAAGGTTGCCACTAGATTAAACCTTTAGCGCTTGTCTAGGGTTGTTTAGTAGTAAGATTAATTAGATCGCTTGTTTCCTAATTAATTACAACTAAGGAGAAATAGGAAAATAGTTCCAACAGTGAATACTCAAAGTATGAATTGATTTATTTTTGCATCGATGATCAGTTGTAAGATTCCGATGGTGGATGTTGACTTAGACCAAGGTTTGTTATTTTCATCGATTGATTAATTTGAATTGTTGTTTTCCTGAAATTGTTTCTGTTTAACTCAAAACCCCCCCATACTGGCTCACGTAACATTAAATTCGGCTAGACACTCTCCGTGGGAATGATCCTGACTCACACTACTACATGTGTTTTTAGGTTTTAATTATGGGTGCCTATGACAGCACGTTAGATTTTGGCGCCATTGCCGGGGAGTGATTCCAGTTGATTTTTGTGCTTCTTGTTTTGTTCTTGTTATTTTTCTTTTTTCTAGAAAAAAAAACATAAAAGAATTTTTGGCAGTACTGTTCACGGTAGGATTTTTAGTGGAATTAGGAGTGGTGCGAGTACCCGTTTCGAAGAAAACGAAATTCTAAGCAAGACTAGTTAAGTTGTTTAGGATTCACCAGCCCCACCCTTTCGAGGCCAAAAAACAACGTTTGATAGGGTTTTTGGCTAGTTTTGTGTTTTTGGTCATAAAAAAAAATTAATATTTAATTTTTAATTTTCTTGTTAGTTTTCATTATTTGTCATTTGTGATTTAACATTCGACCCTGAATTGAGAGCACTTTGCACAGGTTAAGGAAGGAAGCTCAAAGAAATTATGAGGAAAGTAATTTGGCTTTTGATCCCCAATTTGCTAGCAACTCTGATTTAGAAGAGGAGGACGTCATGGCTGGAAATCGAACTTTGAAAGAGCTTGCTGCCCCTGATTTGAATCAAGCACCTTTATGCATAACATTTCCTATTTTAGATGCTGCTAATACTTTTGAATTAAAATCTGGACTAATACATCTCTTGCCCACTTTTCATGGTCTTGCAGGTGAAGATCCTCACAAGCATCTAAAGGAGCTTCATGTGGTTTGCACGAGTATGAAACCTACGAGGGTGATTGAAGAGTAAATTAAATTAAGAGCCTTCCCATTTTCTTTGAAGGATTTGGCTAAGGGTTAGCTCTATTATCTACCCTCCAGGACTATAACCACATGGAACGAGATGAAGAGGTTGTTTCTGGAGAAATATTTCCCAGCTTCGAGGGCAGCCAACATTCGGAAAGAAATTTGTGGTATAAGGCAGCACAATGGAGAGTCGATACACGATTACTAGGAACATTTTAAGAAATTATGTGCAAGCTGCCCCCATCATCAGATTAGTGAGCAGCTACTTATCCAGTACTTCTATGAGGGCCTTCTATAGACTGATAGGAGCATGATTGATGCTGCTAGTGGAGGAGCTTTGGTGGATAAAACTCCCGAGGCCACGAGAAACTTGATTGCAAATATGGCAGCCAATTCTCAACAATTTGGCACTAGGATTGACCTTCCTTCTAGGCGTGATAATGAGGTAAATATTTCTTCCATTGAACAACAAATTACGAGTCTAACTTCTCTTGTTCATCAAATGGTTGTAGGTAACATGCAAACAGTGAAGGCTTGCGGGATTTGTTCGGTAGTAGGGCATCCAATTGATATGTGCCCAACTCTTCAAGAGGAGCCTATTGAGCAAGTCAATGCAGCAGGTGGTTTTCCTGGACAACCACAAAGGAAGTATGATCCCTATTCGAGCACATATAACTTGGGATAGAGGGTTCACCCCAATCTTGGCTATGGGAATCCACAAGTGAATCAGCCGGTGACTCAAAACCACCCAAGTTACCAGCAATATGAGTAGCCATACCCCCCTAGACAACAACCGGGCCAAACTTCTAATTCTAGTATGTCTTTAGAAGATATTGTTAGGTCTCTTGCCACTAATACTTTTACAATTTCAATAGGAGACGAGGGCCAGTGTTCAAAGTTTGGAGAATCAAATGGGCCAGATGGCAAAAACAATAAGTAAGCTAGAGGCACAAAGTTCGGGGAGATTACTCTCTCAAACGGTGGTAAATCCAAGAGAAAATGTAAGTGCAATCATCTTGAGAAGTGGTAAAGAGGTTGAGATTCCAATAAAGGTAGCCCTTGCATCGTCATTGTAGACAATAACATTCCCAATGACGATGGTGTTCCTAAGAGTAAGTTTCTGCCTCGGTCCGATTATAAACCGGTACCTCCTTTTCCTCAAGCTTTGGCAGAATCTAGAAAAGATGAGCAATACAGAGATTTACATGAGACATTTCGTAGATGCGAGGTAAATATTTCACTTTTAGATGCTATTAAACAAGTACCTCGTTATGCTAAATTCTTGAAGGAACTGTGTACAATTAAGAGGAAACAGAAACTTAAGGGGTGTGAAAAGGTGGGAGTAGGAGAGAATGTTTCTACAGTGATTCAGAGAAAACTTCCGAAGTGCAAGGATCCAGGTATGTTTACTATCCCTTTGTACGATAGGTAACGCTATGTTTGAGAAGGCCATGATAGATTTAGGAGCTTCTATTAATGTCATGCCATATTTTATATATGCTTCTTTGAAACTTGGACCTTTGAATAAAACTGGTGTTATGATTCAATTGGCTGATAAATCTAATGCCTATCCTAAGGGTGTAGTTGAGGATATTCTGGTACAAGTTAATGACTTAGTTTTCCCTACTGATTTTTATGTGCTTGATATGGGAAATGGTGATCAATCTGCTTCTATTTTGTTCGGAAGACCCTTCCTAAAAACATCCAAGACTAAGACAGATGTTCATAGTGGCATACTTACCATGGAATTTGATGGTGAAATTGTTAAGTTTAATATTTATGATGCCATGAAATATCCTGATGATGATGATGATATCCTGTTTATTCTATTGATGTGATTGATTCTTTAGCACAGGAAGTTTTTGAACTTGATGGAAAAGATGGATTGGGAGTTGCCATTAGTAAGCATCTTGAGGAAGAGAATGAGGAGTTAGCCTTGAGTACTGATTTGCAGGAAACTGTTGTAGCGTTGAATGATTTTCCAAAGTTACAATAGTTAGGTAACGTTCCTTATATTGCACTACCAATTTCTAATGAGACGCCTTTACCCTCTGTTTTGTAGGCCCCCATTCCAAATTTGAAGCCTCTCCCTAGTTACCTCAAGTACGTGTTCCTTGGAGACGAAGGAACGTTATTGGTGATCATCTCAAGTAAACTTAGTGCATCACAAGAAGAAAAGCCTTGAGTCGAGCTAACGACAATAAACAAAGGCACTGCTTGGGAGGCAACCCAAGGGGAGTTTGTTTTCTTATTCTCGTATTTTAATTTTTGGTTATTTTTGCCTTTTCTTTGCATTCCATCTTACATTGGGGACAATGTCAGTTTTAAGTGTGGGGGAGGGGATTTAGGTTACGTTTTGAGTAAAAAAAAAGTTTTTGTTTTTAGGAAGATTTATGCTTTAAGTCATGTCTTTGAACGTCTAGTGATGCATGAAATAGTAACTTGACTTTGTTATTGAGCATATTCCTTGACTTAGGATGTTAGCAATATTTCATAAAATAGAGTTAATCAGATTTGTTGTATTTGAAACAATATGTCTTGATAAGTTGTGTGAACTTGGTGACGAAGCATGATTGAGGAGTGTATAACAACCCTTAGGAAAAAAAATAATAATTGTTTCTCTTAAGCTAGTCCTAGATTTGGGTTTAAGCAAATAGGAAAAAGAAAGAAAGGAATGTGGTGAGTTAAGATGGAGCATAAAACGCACTCACTCATAAACACAACCATGAAATGAGATGGAGCATAAAATACACTCATTCTTTTTCCAAAAAAGAAAATAATAATAATAATAAAAATATAAATAAAAAAAATAATAATATCCCTAGTTTGCTACCCAGTTTGCAGTGGTAAAGAGAAATAGTTGAGGAAAAAGTTGAGAGGTGAGTTGTACATGAATTAGTTGTGATTAGTTTTGTTGTTTGCATTGGCTGATTGAGAGTAATTGTGGAAAAATGATGAAGAAAGATGAATGTCATTAACTCTACTTTATTTTATTTTGTTGCTTCCTAAGTTAGGTATGAATATGCATGGATTAAATATTGTTGCTTATGCATCATGACGGTATTCTTGATATGACTTGAGATGATGGTGTTCTTGATATGACTTGAGTGTAGTGTTTGTTTGAATTAGTTTGCCCGAGGACGTGCAAAAGCTAAGTGTGGGGGAATGCTATGTACTTAGGTTGATGTTTCATGTGCATTAAGCACTTGTAGCAGATATCAATCGGATCCAGGTAAGCGTCACTGGATAGCTATCAAGAATATCCTTAAGTACCTGAAAAGGATAAGGATATGTTCTTGGTTTAAGGAAGGGATGATGAGCTTGTTGTTAGAGGATACAGTAATGCTAGTTTCCAAACAGACAAAGATGATTATCGCTCGCAATCTAGTTTTCTATTTTGTCTCAATGGAGCTATAGTGAGCTGGAAGAGCTCCAAGCAAAGCACTGTAGCAAACTCTACAACGAAAACTGAGTATATCACATTATCTGATGCGGCCAAAGAGGCAGTTTGGATTAAGAAGTTCGTCACCAAACTTGGTGTGGTTTCCACTAATGTTGACCCAATGGATGTCTATTGTGACAACAATGGAGCAATAGTTCAAGCGAAGGAACCACGGCCTCACCAACGATCCAAACACATACTTAGGCGACTTCATCTCATTAGATAAATGGTTGAGAGAAAAGATGTGCAGATTTGAAAAGTACATACTGATGACAATCTCGTTGATCCACTGACAATGGCTCTATCACAGTAAAAGCATGAAAAGCACTTAAGATCATTTGGTATTAAATACATGAATGATTTGCTATAGTGCAAGTGGGAGAATGTTAGAGTAGGTGCCCTAGAGGCAAAACATTTTGTAATGTTGACTTTTGTAATAATGTTTATAATCAATAAAAAGGCTTTTTCTACGTTATGTAATTCACATTTATTATATATTGTCATATATGTCCTTAGAATGGTAGAACCGTGACGAGCATATCGAGTGATTCAAATCTCGATAGTGAGGACTTTATGATCACATATGGTGGTTGTTCTAAAAATGTCTATAGCCCTAGTATTATTCTGACAAAGGACGCAGATAATACGGTAAGACTATCATAGTGTTGAATGACCCCGTCGAAAGGCATCGACTGATCTCACTTGTCAAGGTTGTTTGCCGACAACCTTTGTAACACCCATATCAAGGTACGTAATTTTATTTACGCCCTAATACCGTTAGTTGGATTTCTTTGAAGTTACCTTAGACAAATGTGAAGGAAAATTCCTTAAAACTTCATTAGGGGTAAAATGGTCTTTTCACTCATAATTAGATGAAAAAGTGGGAGGTGAAAGGAAGCAAAATGATGTGAAGAAGATAATAAAAATGAGGTATTTTAGTAATTGACTAAAGGATATAGATGGAATTTCATAGAAAGTGCAAGGGTAAAATGGGAATACATGCTTATATTATTTGATATAAGGTTTCATTTGAAGAAACCCTAACCAAAATGCAGCCCTTGTTCACGCCATCTTCTCCCCATTTTCTCTCAATTTTCTTTACTAAATTTCAAGGGGAAATCATAGGATTAGGCTTGGATTTTCATAGATTTTCAATCCTAAAGCATCCTAAGGTAAGATTCTAGCAAAACGGAGTGTGATTAAACTTTAAATTTTTAAATTCTTATGGTTTTTATGTGATCTATGTCTAAGAGGAAGAGATTTAGAGCAAAAAGGGAAGTGATCTCACATATTCAAGGTAAGTAAACCTAGTTTGAACTTTTATTTGAGCAAGACTTGTGTTGAATGAATTATTGCATGTTTGTATGTAATGATATGAGAGAATTATTGGCTGTTTTTTATGTTTAATTATGTATTAATTCTAGCCATGAGAAGTAGTGTATGGTTATGTGATGATTTGGTGAAGTTGTGGAAGATTTTGTGTTGAAATTTTTGGAGTGTAGAGAAGTGAGAAATTCGACCAGGTTTGATACTAAATTTAGTGAGTTTTTGGCTCACAATTTGGTTGAATTAGAGAGTTGCATGTGCATATGAAGTGTTTGATGAAAATCCAAAGAGAAATTGCATGCATGAGTTGGCTAAACCCTAATAAAGAAAGAGTTAGAGAAAGGCAAGAATTGAAGTTTGATGATAATCAATGGAATTAGTTGTGTCATGGGTTTTTTTTTAACATATTACATGTTTTCACAGGGGAGAATGATTAGGAAAGGTTAGGGAGTAAGTGGAGGTAAATAGGTATGGAAAAGCCTTAAAGTAGGCATGTTACCATGGTTACCCTGTCAAATCTATGGCCTTCTAAGTGATTTTTGGGCATCTTACCTATCGAACTGGGTTGAGACCTAAACATAAAAGTTGTAGCCCTTTCTCTAAGCTTTAAAATGAAACCAAGAACATAGAAATCTGATCTGTATTAACTTGAGATATGCCTTCTTGAATATGACATGTGCAGAATGACTACCTCAAAAGTGCTTCCGCTTTATTAGTTTATTTTTAGTCTAATAATCTATGATTGATTCCAAGTATGAAAATGATGCTTAAAGGGTTGTGAAACATGTTTGAATGAGTGGTCTTTGTGATTATTTAATGATTGTATGAACATAAATATTTGATGTAATGAATGACCATGGAGGCTATGTCTAATATGTTATATATTACCTAAGTATGAGCTTGTGGATGTATAAACAAGCCTAAGGATGATATGTTTCTATGAATTTGTTATGCATCCATGAAATGGCCATGATGAAATGATATGTTCATATACGGAAAGTGTATGTTTTTAAAGAATGTAAGTGTAGAATTTCCGTAGCTTGGAAATTCATGTTGAAATGTGCATAGTATCTCTTTCTATTCTTTTTCTACAACATGCTATGATATAAGGTTTTTGCGCTGGGGAACCTGTGAGTGACAGAGATGCCCACATACACGCCGCCACGAGCGAGCGGCATCAGCAGAGAGATATAGTATTTGTATAGTCTGTGAGTAGTATGTGGATGAGGACTGTACCCAGTAGAGCATACCTACATGCATGCTATCACGAGCGAGCGGCCACAACAAAGAGATATAGTACTTGTATAGTCTGAGTAGTGCATGTAGAGGAGGACTGTACCCACTCAAATGGCCAGGGTTCCAAATCCATGCATCAACCTAGTCCGATCGGAAAACTAGAATAGAAGAAAGAAAAGAAAGAGAAACAGAGAAGAAAAGAAAGAGATACAGCATAAGAGACAGAAAACAAAAAAGAAAAGAAAGTTCTTTTCTCAGGAAAGTGTATTATTCTGCATATGTACTATGCTACTTACATGATTCAGTATTTCTTATGTGCTTTACGATGTACAATTTTAATCATTGTCTTTGCACGTTGATAAGTAGCAAATCAAAGTATCAGAAAAGAATGCAGAATACCAGAAAGGAATGAAGAATATTAGCAAAGAATAAAGTGAGAAAAGGAAAATCAGAACATGAGTAACGGAGGAAGAACAGTCGCGCAGTTTGGTTTACTTACTGAGCAATTAGTGCTCACTCCGTTATTTAATTGTTTTGCAGGTACTAGATGATTTACGACAGAGTGGGACGTCAAGAAGCGGAGGAGTTTTGGTGGCACTGTTCAAGATTACCTTATGCTTACTAAAGTATATCAGTATTTTGTGTATATATTTATATGAATTAAAATTAGAATTTTTGGATGTTACATTATGTATATATGTTTATAAAAGTTATTTACTGGATTTTATCATATATTTCTCAAAGAATTAGTAGTTATACAGTATATTACAACCTTGTGCAACACATGGGTGCTTGCCATAGGCGAGTTCACCAGACAGACCCACTAAAGGATTCCACATAGATGGTGACCCTAGTGTTTATGGAATAAATCCTATAACGGATGGTGGTGCATGTGATCCTTAACTTGAGATCACTGGAGCGCCTTGTGCACCAATTGGTGTAGTTTGACACTAGCCCAATATGTAGTTCTATTTAGAGCTATCAGAACAGTAGTGATTGGCTACATCGAAAAGTGTAGCAACACTATGGTGGATTGACAAAGGATTCATCGCTCCGGGTACGGGAGAAATTATCCCACTGGTTAATTTGGTAAATGGCAACGACACTAATTCTGTGGCCTTTAATGGGATAGACTTGGGTCTCAATCCAATCTATTTTGGTCATTGGTCTAGTAACCAAATGCAAAAAGATCAAGGATATCTAAGGTTGACACTACTTCTGTACCTCAGCCTTGATGAGATAATGTATGATGAAGGGATTTAATTGCACGAAAACCATATTGTTTATAGGTAGCTGTTTCGCTGAATCCGAATCTATCGAGTGGCCATGATGCCTTGCTACACGCCAATTTTGGTCTGTGTGTAGTGAGACAATTAATTGGTGTTAATCGCTATACTACTCACTGCCAATATGATAAGGAGCCTACAGTTCACACACTTGGAAGATAATTTAAGAATCAATAAGTGAAAATGTATTTTTATCTTTTAAGATGAAAGGGTATTTTGGTAATCTCACATTGCAATTAAAATTGTTGAGGTTGTTGCCTGTATTCAATTTTAATATTGAAATTAAAATTGTTGAGCTTTTATTTAAATTTATGTGTGCATAGATTTAAATGGATTATTATTATTTAATGTTAATACAATAATGTTTGTGGATTTTAATAATAATAATAATAATTAATCAATTAAAATACCAATCTGGCTTGGTTGGCTACAAGGATGGATTAATAATGGAATCCATGGCTATTCCTAAATGGAATAGGGTTTTAATTAGTTGCACTGTATAAGTGCAACTTAAATTAAAACATAACATAACAATATTCAATAATAAGCAATTAAAAACCCTAGCCACTCTTTCACATGTTCATCAATTTTGGAGAACAAAATTTTGCCCTTTTGATTCTTGAAACCATTGAGTTGTTCTAGCAAATCGACTCTTGGTTCTTTAGATTGTCTTCATGTAGATCAACGTTCATGCGATTCCATTCTTGAATAGATAGCGAAATCAAAATTTTAAAGAGCCTCCAAAAGTAGGTATTGTATCCTAAATCCTTGTATGGATTCATTATTATATTGATTTTTTTATTATAAGCATGTAAACAATATAATCTATACCCAAATTTGGCATAAGGTAATTGATCGGTATACTGATTTTTGTATTTTTCCACTGCATTTCATTAATTAATTACTTACATCAACATCTTGAGTCATTGACACAAGGTGTGGTACTCACATTTGAACTGATGTGCAGGACTAAAGCAGAGTAGATTGCTCGCTAAGGGAGAGGTAGACCTACGAGTTGGAAATGGAGCACACGGGGATGCATTAGCTGTAGGGTCTATTGTTTAACTTTGCCGATGGGGTTATTGTTGGAACTTAAAATTGCTATTACATACTTTCTATTTCTAGAAACATTATTTCAGTATCTACCGTGGATGATATAAGATATCGTTTTGAAATTTCTATTGGATTGCTATCCTTCAGTTTGAATGGTATTCTATTTGGAAGTGCAAGGTTATATAGTGGATTATATGTTCTTGATCTAAAAAATAAGGATATTTTCAATGTGGAAACAAAGAAACTTAAACATAGCGAACAAACCCAAACATACGTTTGGCATTGTAGATTGGGTCATATCAATCAAACTCGCATCGCAAAACTCCATAGGAGTTTTGGACCCATTTGACTTCCAGTCATTTGAGGTATGCGAGTCGTGCCTTTTAGGCAAGATGACCAAGCCACAGTTCACAAGACAAAGTGAAAGGGCCACTAAATTGTTAGGCATCATTCATAGTAATGTATGTGGTCCACTAACAGTTGAAGCTAGAGGTGGATATTCGTACTTTATCACATTTACTGATGACTTCATGTCTACCTTATGGGACATAAATCTAAAGCCTTTGATAAATTCAAAGAATTTAGGAATGAAGTACAAAATATGTTGGGCAAGATTGTTAAGGCTCTTTGGTCAAATTAAGGAGGTGAATACGTAAGCTCTAGGTTTTATAAAGAGTTGACGGAGTGTGAGATAGTATCACAACTCACTCCTCATTACACACCATGGCAGAATGGTGTGTCTGTAACGCCCCACTTGAGATACGTAGCCATTGTTTATGGTATGGCCTAAAAGGTTACTGAATTGCTCCTAAATGAGTTTGTATATTGTTCATGTTGTTTGGTTGGCCCTTGGTTGAGTTTATGTTTTGGGTTTGGTTGAGTGTTCACCCTGGAATTGATCAAGACTTGGCGGATTTTGGAGTTGCAGTCTTCGCTGCGGCGACGTTGGCTTTGTGTATGGCGGTGTCGATTCTGTAATTCTGCGCTGGGGCGATAGAGAATCCTTCGCCGCAGCGAAGGGCCGGCTGAGTTTTTTGTTTGAGTTTCCAGAGAATTCTTTCCTAAGGCAAAATGACCATTCTACCCCTAATTAGTAGGAAAAGTGGGGAGTAAAATACAGGGAAATTTCATGGAGAATAGGTTAGTGTGGGGGTCTGAGTGTAATGAATTAAACGATAAAGGTGGAATTTTCAAGTAAGAGTAAGGGAAAAATGGGAAAGAGTGTATATTATATGAGCTAATAAGAGTTTAGTTCTCTAAACCCCTTCATTTCACCCATTTCCACCGCCTCTTCATCTCTCATTTTCTTTCAATTCCTCACTCAATCTTCCAAGGGATTTTTGAGAGTTTTGAGTTGGGATTTGACAAAGAATTGATCCTAAGCAAGAAGAGGTAAGAATCCCTACTCTAGATATGAGTTTTATTTATGTAAGGGTTAATTTCTTACTAAGTTTATGCTTAGGAAATAAGGGAAAGCTAAGGTCCAACAAGAGTAGAGAGCTTTAGTGGAGACTACTCCAGTATGAGGTAAGTAAATCCAACTCAAGCTAAAGTTTAAGAAATTCTTAAGTAGAGATTTCTTTATGCATGTATAAATGATGCTTGTTGAGAAATTGAGTACAGATATGTGTTTGTTTGTTGAGAAATTGAGTTGAGAAGAGTATTCATGTTATGTTTGTTGGATATATTTCCTTTATGGGAAGTGTTGATGTGTGATGAGTTTGAGATGAAGTTGGAGGAGATTGAGTAGATATTTTGGGAGTGTTCTTCTATGATAGGAATCATGTCCATAGAAGGGAGTTTCCTCCCATTTTGGATGGTTAAAAAGAGAAGTAGACTTGTAGTTAGAGAAGAGTTCTTGTATGCACATGAGTTGTTTGATGAAATGCCTAAGTGAAAACATGCCCTGTCACAGCCGTGACTTTTTAAGTGATTTTTGGGCATCTTACAGTTTGAACTGGGTTTAGACAAAAACATAAAAGTTATAGCCCTGTCTCTAAGCTTTAAAACGAGACAAAAATTGTAGCAATCCAATGTGTATAACTCAAGTTATGCCTTCTTGAGTGTAACCTGCGCAGAATGACTGTCTTTGATGCAACATTGTATTTGTGCTTTTCATAAGAGCAATAATGAGCATAAACCATCCATATGCATTAGTGGTGCATTTGAGAAGTAGCTTGAGAAAGAGTAGAGAATTTTGAGTATAAGCTACACTATGAGTAATAGCTTGAGAAAGAGTAGAGAATTTTGAGTATAAGCTACATTATGAGTAATAGCTTGAGAAAGAGTAGAGAACCTTGTGCATGGACTACTCTAAGAGTTAAGTTATACTATGAGTACTAGCTTGAGAAAGAGATGAGTATTAGCTCGAGCAAGAGTAGAGATCTTTGTGAATCTAAGAGGAAAAGAAGAGAATAGAGTAGGTTGTGCGATGGGGAACTCGTGAGTGATGAGTAAAGTCACGAGAGTGGGTGCTTTGTGATCTCCCCAGCCGTGCCTCTGGTTAGATGGGGCCGTGACCGTCACAAAGAGTGGAACACGAGGTTTCAGTCGTACCTCCAGTAAGATGGGGCCATGACATTCAAAGAGAGAGAGAGAGAATACACTCACGTGGCCAAGGGTTTCCAATCCATGCATGACCGAATCCGATCGGCAGAGAATGAGTAGAAGTCACGAAGAGTGGGTTGGTGCTTTGTGATCTCCACCCAGCCGTGACATGCAAGTGAGGAAGAATGAGCAAACATGAGAAAGAATAAAGAGAGACAATGAGTAGAGTTACGAAGAGTGGGATGAGTACCCAGTCGTGCCTTCGGTAAGATGAGGCCATGACCTACAAAAGAAAGTTAATAGAAAAGAGTTATGAGAAAGAGAGACAAAAAGAGAATCAGTAGAAGTCACGTAGAGCGGGAGAAGTCCCGACCGTGCCTCCGGTAAGATGGGGCCGTGACATTCAAATAGCGAGTTAGTAGAAATGAATTATGAGAAATGAGAATGAGATAATAGAGAGAATTAAAGAATGAGAAAGCTTGAGAAAGCTTGAGAAAGAATGAGATAGAAAGAGAGAGAGTATGAGAAAGAATGAGAGAGTGTGAGCTAGTAAGAATAGAGAGTAGAAGAAAGAAACATGTGGTTCTTTTGCATTAGTTGCATGTATAGCTTATACATGCATGCACCATGATTTCTTCCATGGTTAGTGAGAGTATGACGAGAACAAGAGAGAACCATGATTTTCCTTCATGGTGAGTAAGAATAAGAGAAGAAGAAAAGAGAATAAGAACAGAGAGAAAGAAAGAATAAAAAGAGCAAAACAGAGTTAAATGAGAATAGAAATAGAAGAACGGTAGAGTAAGGAAAGAACCAAAGAGTGAGTTGCGGGGACAGGTAGTAGAGGATTGACTTACTGAGCATTGTTGTGCTCACCCCGTTGTTCTTCTCTGTTTTGCAGGAAATAGGAGCAGAGGTCGGATGGATGTCGAGGAGCGGATAGTATTGGCACCACTGTCCACCAGCTATGATATTTTGTATTAATTAGAAAGTTTTTAATACACAGTCTTTTGTATTTGTAAAGAATTATATTTTATGAGTAAAGAAAAAATTGAGCCCACTATCTTTCATACGCTATGTATATCTATAATTTACATAGTATGTATTATAAGAATAGTAGTAGAGAGCACGTGTTACAGTGTCTGAAAGGAGGAATGGGACCTTACTTGATATGGTCAGGTCTATGTTGAGTTAATTGATTGTAAAACCCTTCCCTAGCCGGGTATTTCCTAAGTATCCCTTGGCCATTGAGAACCTAGAAAACGCACGCCTAGGAAAGAAGTTTGTTTTAAAACCCTATTTAAAGAATAAACCTGTAATTTAAAAACATAATTTTTTTTTAATTTCTAAACTATAATAAATTCATTGTACAAGTCAAATAATATAGTTTCCTTTCTTGGAGTAAATTATGAAATGCATGGTAATAATTACTAGAACATACACACTTTTACAAACTTTACTAGCAATTTGATTTCCTTTATTAACACAAACATATTTACTCCATTATAGATGTAACGCCCCACTTGAGGTACGTAGCTATGTAATTTTTCGCCGGGGCAAAGAAAGAGTCTTCGTCGCGGCGAAGAGCCGAATAAAATGTGTAGTGAGTTTCTAGAGAATTCTTCCATAGGGGCAAAATGACCTTTTTACCCTTAGTTAGTAGGAAAAGTGGGGAGTAAAATGTAAGGAAATTTTATGGAGAATATATTAGAGTGAGGGTGTGATTGTAATGATTGAAAGGACAAAGATGGAATTTTGAAGAAAAAGCAAGGGCAATATGGGAATGAATGAATATATTTTGAGCTAAAAAGGGGATAAACTTCATAAACCCTTCATTCATTCTTCTTCCACCGCCTCTTCCATTCTCCATTTCCTCTCAACTCTTCCTTCAATCTTTCAAGGATTTTTTAGGGTTTTAGGTTGGATCTTGGTAGAACATTAATCTAAGGCATCCTAAGGTAAGGATTCTTGCTTTAGATGTGAAGTTTTGTAGGTATTTGTATATTAAACTCTTATGGTGTTATTGTTTAAAGGGTAGAGAAGAGACAAGCATCTTAAAGGAAGGGAAAGTGCAAGTGTGATCTCTCCATTGCAAGGTACGTAAATCCCAATCCAAGTTGATATTTGAGAGCTCTTTTGTTTGAGTAGAGATTTAGTGGGAATTGTAGAGATTCAGTAGAAATTGTGTGTGTATGATAGATGATATGTTATTGAGAATTGAGATGGAGAAGAATAATTACTTTGTGGTTGTTGAATACACTTCAATTATGAGAAGTGTGATGTGTGATGGGATTGTAGTTTGAGATGAAATTGAAAGAGGTTGAGAATCTTTTGGAAGTGTTATGGTGTGGCAAGAATTATAGCTATGTGAGGGAGATTCCTCCCATTTTGGATGGTTCAAGAGAGGGATAGAACCATAGATAAAGGAGAGTTTATGTATGCACATTAGTTGTTTGATGAAATGCCTAAGAGAATCATGAGTAGTAAACCTTAATTCTTGCAACATTGCATATTGGCATTTCATGAGCGCATTAGTAGAGAAGAACCATCCATATGTATTAATTTGTACATTTAGAAGTGGATTGAGAAAGAGTAGAGAACTTTGTGTGTGAACTACTCTAAGAGTAGAGAGAATGAGAAAAATATGAAGAACGGGTTGGTGCTTTGTGATCCCCACCCAGTAGTTACTTAAGCGGGTTGGTGCTTTTTGATCTCCACCCAAAAGTCACGAAGAGTGGGATGGTGCTGTGTGAACTCCACCCAGCCATGCCTCTGGTAAGATGAGGCCGTGACATATAGCAGAAGTTAAGTAAAGAGAGCTGTGTGAAAGATAAGAATTGTAAGGAAAGAATTAGAGAGAGTTACGGGGACAGTCGAGTAGAGGATTTGCTTACTGAGCATTATTTCATGCTCACCCCGTTGTTTTTCTTTGTGGTTGCAGGATCTAGGTGAGAACGCGGTTGGATGGACGTCGGCAAGCGAAGAGCAATAGCTACACTGTCCATTGTTTTAATACCATTTTGTAAATGATACTTTGTTTTGTATAAATAATGTTTATATGTAATAAAAAATAAAAAAAATTGGGCCCATTTACTTTTGCTAATATAAATACATTCTACTTGATATATTTCTATAGTATAAAGCAGTCATTACAATAGAACATGAACATATTTACTACATTATGAAATATGAACATAATTACTTCACTAAATACCAGAAAAACCATTCAATAGTTATCAGTCACCAAGTTCTCAGAATGCCATAACAACATCCCTTCATGCTCGTAGCGTCCCTTGGAATCCTCTCCCAGCTTCATGCCTTAAGTCTTACCTGCAAAACATATAAACATCGTGGGGCACTAATCACTTAGTAAGGGGATATGGCTATTCTAACTTTCATGGATTTCTTACACATACAAAACGTTCATAAATTCACAACATATTATTCATTGTCAATGTCATAAATCATAGTCATGATATTCACATTGACTTTCTTATACACATAAGTCATAGTATATTTAAAATATCCTAAAACACTAAACATATATGACTCATGCAACATTCACAAACATGACATGCCTATTTCTTTTATCTAGGTATTTGACATTTCGTTTATCTTTACGAACCGATCGGATTCATTTGAACCATTACCTTGTTCTTAATTACCACCTCAAAGGACTCATGGATTCCATAAAATTTCCATTACTCGATCTTGGTTTCACACCTCAAGAGACTCATGGAATTCATATATCGTTACTCTGGTCTTGGCCTTATGCCTTAAGAGACTTATGGAACTCATATACCATTACTCTGATCTTGGCCTTACGCCTCAAGAGACTCATGGAAACCTTTCTTTAACATTTCGTAAATACTCCATAAGTCAACTAAACTAGGCTACATACGTTATCATTTAGAATGCATTCATGAGGGATAACATCTCCCTTTAACATACATTGTAACGCCCCACTTGAGGTATGTAACTAATTTACGTTGCATTGCTTGAATCTTTATTGTTTTTTCTCTTAATTGGTTTGGTTGGTCCTTGGTTGAATGGCTGTTGTGAGTTGGTTGAGTGGTTGCCCTGAAATTTGTAAAAACTTGGCGAATTTTTGTGTTACAAACTTCGCCGGGGTGAAGAAGAAGCTTCGCCGCGGCGAGGAAGTCCTGCAACCTACAGTGTAGGTTCCGTCGGTTTTCGCCGCGGCGAAGGGCTTGGAAAAAAAATTGTGTATTGAGATTCTAGAGAATTCTTCTATAGGGGCAAAATGACCTTTCTACCATTAATTAGCAGGAAAAGTGGGGAGTAAAATATAAGAGAATTTTATAAAGAATATGCTAGAATGGGGGTGTGATTGTAATGACTTAAAGGACAAGGATGGAATTCTGTAACACCCCATGTGAGGTACATAGTTAAGATTTGATGAATGGCTTGAATGTTTATTGATTTACCCTCATTGAGTCTGTATGTTGTTAATATTGTTTGGTTTACCCTTGGTTGAAAAAGGTGTCTTGGTTTGGTTGAGTGATTGTCCTGAAAATTGTAAGACTTGGCGAAATTTTAGGGTTACAGTCTTCGCCGGGGCGAAGAAGAATCGTCGCCGCGGTGATGAGGAGGTGCTACAACCCGTGTAGCTTCTGTGAGCCTTCGCCAGGGCGAAGAAAATAGCTTCGCCGCGGCAAAGACCCGGCTGAATGTTCCCCTTGAGTTTTTGAGAATTTCTTCCTTTTGAGACTCAATGACCATTCTACCCCTTTTTAGTAAGAAAAGTGGGGAGTGAATTGTAAGGAAATTGCATGGAGAATAGTTTGATTGGGGTTGTGTTTGCAAAGAATGAAAGGTCTTAAACAGAATTTCAAAGAAAGAGTAAGGGTATTTTGGGAAAGAGTGGAGAAAATATGTGATATTAAGGGTTAGCTTTAGAAGCCCTTTCATTTGCTTCTTCACCACCGCCTCTTTCATCCCTTATTTCTCTCAATTTTTCATTCAAGTTTCCAAGGATCTTTGAAGAGCTTTTGACTAGAAATTGTTACAAGTTGATCCTAAGCACAAAAAGGTGAGAATCCTTACTCTAGAAGTAATTTTTATTTTTGTAAGAGTAGGATCCTTATTAAGTTTTGTATTGAAGGTTAAGAGAAAGTGTCAAGCCATCAAGAGTGGAAAGTTTAAGTGGTTTCTACTTGTGTCCAAGGTAAGTAAATTCACCTAAGTTGTGATTTACTTGATTGAATGATGTGTAGAGATTTTTAGATATGTGATTGATGCTTGAATTTCTATGTTTAAATTGAGTTGATGAACTCAAGGTTGTTATAAGAAAGAATTTCCACCATGAGAAGGGTGGATTGTGTTGTTAAAGTTGGGAAGAAGTATGGATAGAATTGGAAGGATTTGAGAGGATTATTTGAAGTGTATTTTTCCTTGCAGGTTGTATGATGTTTTAAAAGAGTTGAACTCCTATTTTGGATGATTAAGAAAGAAGTATAATTAAAGTTAGAATAGAGTTTATGTATGCACACATTTTGTTTGATGAAATGTCTAAAAGAAGCATGAGTAGAAGTAGAGAACCTTACTTTATGCAACATAGCATATTTGCATGTCATGAATGCATATAAGAAAGATTTCAGGCATGAGCCATCCATATGCATATGTTTAATTGAGTAATTACATGAGAAAGAAATATGAGAAATGAGAAAGAAACCCTATATGAATAGAGATAAAGAAAAGAACCAATTCTCTTAGAGTAAAGTGAAAGAAAGAACTAGCACTAGAGGATAAAATGATTATTAAGTGTTATAGAAAAGAAAAGAAAATAGGTTGTGCGATGGGGAACTCGTGAGTGTAGAGTTACCCTCATGTAAACCGTTATGAGAAAGAACGGTCTCCGCCATGAGAGAGCGGAATGCATGTAAATCGCTATGAGAAAGAGCGATCTCCGCCATGAGAGAGCGGAATGCATGTGAACCGTTATGAGAAAGAACAGTCTCCGCCATAAGAGAGCGGAATACATGTAAACCGCTATGAGAGAGAGAGCGGTCTCCGCCATGAGAAAGCGGAATTAGATTGAGAAAAAGAAAAGAATAGAAAGAAAAGAAAAGAAAGAAAAATGAGAATTTGAATTAGAAAATTGATAAGAATACAAAGAGAATTGATGAGTAATGCACGGGGATGATAGAGTCAGAGATTTTTACTTACTGGGCATCTTTGTGCTCACTCCATTGTTTTCTTTGTTGTACAGGAAATAGGTGAGGACTTGGTTGGATGGACGTCGGCAAGCGGGGAGATTTTGCTGCATTGTCCACTGTTTTCGTTTTTGAGAGTCTTTGTACATATGATATAATTATTAAGTAAAGAAAATTTTTGGGCCCAACTGTTTTGATAAATATGCTGTCTTTTTATTAATTTATATTATGAAATTGGTAGAAGAAAGTAGTTGTTACAAATTCCCAAGGAAGAGCAAAGGTAAAATGGGAATGAATGAAAATAAATTGAGCTAAAAAGGGGTAAAGTTTAGTAAACCCTTCATTCACTCTTCTTCCACCACCTCTTCCATTCTCCATTTCCTCTCAATTCTTCCTTCAATCTTTCAAGGATTTTAAGAGTTTTTAGTTGGATCTTGGTAGAGCATTAATCTAAGGCATCCTAAGGTAAGGATTCTTGCTTTAGATGTGAAGTTTTGCATATATTTGTACATTGAAGTATTATGGTTTTATTATTTAAAGTTGTAGAGAAGGGACAAGTTACTAAGGAAAGGAGAAGTGTTAGTGGAATCACACCATCACAAGGTAATTAAATCCCAATCCAAGTTGATATTTGAGAAATCCTTTGTGTAGAGATTTATTTATGCATGATATATGTTATATTAGTGAGAACTTGGGTTGAGATAAGTAGTTAGTTTGTGGTTGTTAAATACACTTCAATTGAGAAATGTGATGTGTGATGAGAATGTAGTTTGTGATGAAATTGGAGGAGATTGAGAAATCTTTTTGGAAGTGTTATCTTATGGCAGGGATTATAGTTTGGTGAGGGAGTTTTCTCCCATTTTGGATGGTCCAAGATAGGGATAGAACTATAGATAAAGTAGAGTATTTGTATGCACACTAATTGTTTGATGAAATGCCTAAGAGAAGTATGAGCATGAGTGGTGAACCTTCATTTTTGCTACATTGCATACTGGCATTTCCTAAGTGCATTAATGAGCATGAACCATCCATATGCATTAATTGTGCATTTGAGAAGAGAAAGAAAGTGACTAACCTACATAGTTTGAGAAAGAGTAGATAACTATGTGAATGAACTACTCTAGGAGTAGAGTGAATGAGAAGAGCACTAAGAAGGGGTTAGTGCTTTGTGATCTCCACCCGATAGGTATGAGAATGGGTTGGTGCTTTGTGATCTCCACCCGATAGGTATGAGAATGGGTTGGTGCTTTGTGATCTCCACCCGATAAGTACGAGAATGGGTTGGTGCTTTGTGATCTCCACCCGAAAGTTGTGAAAAGCGGGTTGGTGCTTTGCGATCTCCACTCGAAAGTCACGAAGAGTGGGATGGTGCTATGTGGAACTCCACCCAGCCGTGCCTCCGGTAAGATGAGGCCGTGACATACAGTAGCAGTTAAGTAAATAGAGCTGTGTGAAAGATGAGTACTGTAAGGAAAGAATTAGAGAGAGAGTAGAGGATTAACTTACTGAGCATTATTTTGTGCTCACCCCATTGTTTTTCTTTGTGGTTACAGGATCTAGGTGAGAACGCGGTTGGATAGGCGTCGGCAAGCGAAGAGTGATAGCTACACTGTCCACTGTTTTAATACCATTTTGTAAATGATACTTTGTTTGTATAAATATGTTTATATGTAATAAAAGAAAACTTTGGGCCTATTTACTTTTGCTACTATACATATATTCTACTTGATATATTTCTACAAGTATCCTCGTGTAAAACAGTCATTACATTTTTGGTATCAGAGCAAAGATTTTGGGATGTGATAGTTTACTATTCTCATCGCCACGACGTCCGATAACCGACTATGTGAATTAATTCTTTCCTTACTATAAGTGTTTCTCGAATTGATAAAATGTTGTTTTGTAGATGAGGCGTAGTACCCGAAAGCGTGGTAAAGGTGTGATGAATGAGGGAGAATCTTCTAACCCACCAGAAGCTACGCCCCCTCCCTTGGATGAAGCTAGAGTTCGGGGGATTATACAGCAAGTTATGGCTGAAACCCAAGGGAGAGTTGTAACCCCCGTGCAGGTACCACTAGCTACGAATGTTGGAAGAGAACAACTGGTACCTCCCCCAGTACTAAACAAAGTTGAACCAATTTATGGTCTTCCCAGTCAACATCAACCCTCAGAGTTTAAGGGTACTATGGACCCAGTAATAGCCGAAGAATGGTTTAGGTCCGTAGAGCGAACAACAGGTTTATTCCCTATGATGGACCAGGAGAAGATCTAGTATGTAAGTTTCTTATTTGGGGTGATGCCCGAATTTGGTGGGAATTAATGGAAGAAACTCATGATGTGTCAATGATGACTTGGGAAGAGTCCAGGCAGGAGTTTGAGGTCGAATATAGAACAGAGGACCGAGTTCATGAGAAGGTCCAAAAATTTATTAACTTGCAATAGGGATTTAGTCCCGTGAAGGAGTACTCAATGAAATTTAACTCCCTTGCAAGGTTTGCACCCGGAATAGTTAGTACTCTAGCATTGAGAAGAGATAAGTTTGTACATGGGTTGAAGCCGGAGATAGCTCGGGATATAATGACGAGTTCTGATCCCCCTCGAACCTTTAGTGAGGCCTTGAGGCGAGCAATGAGGGTGGAAATCTTTGAAAACAAAATTCCCTTAGTAGGTTCTTCAACAGGGCCAAGTGTGTCATCCTCCGCCCCGCAGAGAGAGAAACTAGAGGGTATGAAAGGTAAAGAAATGAAAAATCAGAAGAAGAAATTTCAGTTTAGACAGATGAGAGAGTGGAAGAACAAGCGACCCCGGATGGAAGGGTTTCCTCTTTGCCCTAAATGTGGGAGGAACCACTCAGGAGAGTGTATGAGAGACCAGAGGGTATGTTATAGATGCCGATAGTCGGGGAACTTGATGAGAGATTGTAAAGCTCCTCTTCCACCACCCTCACAGAGTTCTGGAGGTACTACAAATGCCAGAGTGTTTACAGTGGGCACGAGGGTGAAGTAGAGGCCGCCCATCACCACATCGGTCGGATTATTATTTCATTCTATTCCTTTGTATGCTTTAATTGATTTAGGAGCCACTCATTCTTTTATATTGTATGGAATGATTGAGAGGTCAGGTTTGAAACCTATGAAAGTGACTTAACCCATTAAGATAGAGTTACCCGATGGGGTTAGTGTTCAGACGCAAGAGATATTGTCAGGAGAGTCTGTAGTGATCTAGGGTAGAGGTTTAATGGTTGATCTAATTGTTTTTTATATGCCCGACTTTGCTGTGATATTGGGCATGAATTTCCTAGGGAGATATGGGGTAGAAAATGTAACACCTTCTGAAAACTAGTATAATGCATGCAATTAACAATGGAAAATTGGGCCCAAAAAGTTTCTTTTCATTACAATTCACATGTCTTTTATACACAAAAGTTACTGTTTACAAAAGTGCATTTCAAAAGACAAAATAGGGAACAGGTGTAGCTATTGCTCCTCGCGCGCCGACGCCCCACCAACCGCAACATCACCTAGAACCTGCATCCACAAAGGAAAATAACGGGGTGAGCACAAATAATGCTCAGTAAGTAAAACTCTCTAACTGTCTGTCCCCGTGTGTGACTCTCAATTCTTTCCTTTTCTAATCTGTTTCTGTTTCTAATAACATCATGGCCTCATCTTACCGGAGGTACGGCCGTATGGCGTTCACACAGCACCATTTCACTCTCTATGGCTATCGGGTGGAATTCACACAGTACCAACCCGTTCTTAGTGACTACCGAGTGAGGATCACAAAGCACCAACTCGGTTCCTCCTAACTATCGGGTGGAGATCACCTAGCACCTACCCGTTCCTCATGAATTTTGGGTAATGATCACCAAGCATTTACCCATCTCTAGTCACTATCGGGTGATGATCACAAAGCATCACCCCGCTTCTACTAGCCATTGGATGATGATCACAAAGCATCAACCTACATATCTCTTAACTAATCGGGTAGTGGTCACAAAGCATCTACCCCTTTTTTTATTACTCATTGGGTGACGATCACAAAGCATCGACCCATCTCTCTAAGGCTATTCGGATGATGATCACAAAGCATCCATCCGATTCCCATAATGGTCGGGTGATGATCACAAAGCATCATCCCAACTATACTACTCTTCTAACTCATTCTATTGTAGCATTTTTCAATGCTCTCTACCCTTAGAGTAATTTTACCCACTAAGCTCTCTACTCATAGGGTATTTCTATACACAAAGTTTTCTACTCTTTCTTAGGTCACTTTTCAATGCATATAAAAATGCACATGGATGATCCATCTCTACTAATGCACTTGTGAAATGCCAACATGCAATGTTGCAAGAATTAAGGTTCATTACTACCACTCAACCTCTATTAGGCATTTCATCAAACAACTCATGTGCACTATAAAACTATCTCATAGTCATGAATCTAAAACTTTTCCTAACCATCCAAAATGGGGAAAAACCCCTTCACAAAGCCATAATAACCTGCCATAGAAAACACTTCCAAAAAGGGTTCCATAATACCCCTTAAATTCTATCTCAACTACCTTGCCAAACCAACACCCATTTCTCAAATTTGCAAGGTAAGAACATTCACAAAGCATAGAAATTTCCATTCAATACTCCATACAAGGCATATTACATGCACATCACATACATACATCATTTCTATCAAAACCCTAATCAAGAAATTTCATGAATCTCAACTTGGGTTGGGTTTTACTTACTTGCTATGGAGAGACTTCACCAATCTTCTTTCCACTTGTTTCTCTTGGCTATTCTCTCTACTCTTAACCAAAAGAATGAAAACTCTCAAAAACCAAAAATGAACTAAAATCTTCAAATCACACAACTTAAGGGAAAATCCTTACCTTAGGAAGCCTTAAGTTGTTTTCTCTACCTCAAATCACTTCAAAATCCCTTGGAAATCCTTGATCAAAAGAAAAGAGAAGTTGAGAGGAGAAGAATGGGAAGTTGCGTTGGAGAAGAAGAGAAATGAATGGTTTCTTTGATTCTAATTCCTTTTAATGAAATAAAACACAATCATTCCCATTTTGCCCTTACTCTTCTTTGGAAATTCCATCCATATCCTTTGATTCATTACAAACTCACCCCCATCTCAACATACTCTCCATGAAAAATCCTTACAATTCACTCCCCACTTTTCCTACTAATTAGGGGTAGAAAGGTCCAATTGCCCTTGGGGAAGAAAATATCTAAAACTCAACCAACATAAAAATCGGCCCATCGCCGCGGCGAAGAAACCTTTGTCGCCGCGGCGAACTGTCAGAGTTTCGCCCTTGGTCTCAACACATCTTCCGCGGCGAAGACTCTTCTTCGCCCGCCAAGCTTGGTTCACTTAGATTCTTCTATTTTCAACCAATTTCAGGGCAACATTCAACATAACACTCAAACAAACAAATATAACAGAAAACCAACTCGATTAAGGGCGAAAGAGGAAACAATAACAACGTACCTCAAGTGGGGCGTTACAGTAACCCTAACGGCCGTTGGTGTTCTGCTTTCACCTGCTGACAAACCAGACATTTAGCTACAAATTCTGCAATGTCTCTTTTCATACCTGGCCACAAATAGCCTTTCTTTACATCTTGATACATTTTGGTTGCTCCAGGATGAGCAGTGTATGGTGTGTCATGAGCCTCCGCAAGAATTTTCTTTTTCAACTCATCACTTGGAGGAATACACAACCTATTTCTGAAATAGAGGACACCATCCTTTACTTGAAACTCTGTTGTCTTTCCCTCATGCACTTGCTGAACTATTTTCTGACACCACTCACCGGCCACTTGCTTATCTCTGACTTCCTCCAACAAAATAGACTGAACCTCTAACCTCGCAATCCTTCTTGGAATTATTTCAATCCACTCTTTACATATTTCTTCTATCAACTATTTCTGCTTAGTGAGCCGAGACAGATAAGCCTTTCTATTCAAGGCATCGGCTACTACATTGGCCTTCACTAGTTGATACTTGATCTCACACTCATAGTCCTTAACTAGCTCTAACCACCTTCTTTGTCTCATGTTCAGCTCTTTCTGAGTGAAGAAATACTTTAAACTCTTATGATCTGTGTAGATATTACTTTTGGCACCATAAAGGTAATGCCTCCAATCTTTAATGCGAAGACCACGGCGGCCAACTCTAGATCATGCATAGGGTATCTCGTTTCATACTCTTTCAATTGCCGAGAGGCATATGCTATCACCCTACCCAACTGCATTAACACGGCACCAAGTCCTTGCAATGAGGCGTCTGTATAAATGTCATAATCTACACCCTCCTATGGTAACACTAACACAGGAGCTGTCGTTAATCTCTTCTTTAACTCCTAAAAGCTCTTCTCACATGCTTTTGACCATACAAAAGAAGTTTTCTATTTGGTAAGAGCTGTTAACGGTTTAGCCAACTGGGCAAACCCTTCTACGAATTGCCGGTAGTAACCTGCTAAGCCTAAGAAACTCCTGACTTCTTTCTCTGTCCTCGGTCTCTGCCATTCAAGGATTTCCTGCACTTTACTCGGATCCACCGAAAGCCCTTCCTTAGACACGGTATGACCTAGAAATAGCACTTGATCAAGCCAAAACTCACACTTAGAAAATTTTGCATACAGTTTATTTTCTCTCAACCGTTGCAACACTATTCTCAAGTGTTCCTCATGTTCTTCTCTTGACTTAGAATAAATCAAGATATCATCAATAAAAACCACTATAAACCGATCCAAATAATCATGGAACACCCGATTCATCAAGTCCATAAAAACTGCTGGGGCATTAGTCAAACCAAACGGCATTACTACAAATTCATAATGCCCATACCTTGTACGAAAGGCAGTCTTAGCCACATCTTGCTCAACCACTCTTACCTGATGGTACCCTGACCTCAAATCAATTTTAGAAAACACTGCGGCTCCTTTTAACTGATCAAACAAATCATCAATGCGAGGTAATGGGTACTTGTTCTTCTCTGTCACTTTATTCAACTCTATAATCGATACACATCCATAGTGACCCATTTTTCTTTTTCACAAACAAAATTGGAGCTCCCCATGGAGAATGACTTGGTTGGATAGAACCTTTATCCAAAAGCTCTTGGAGTTGCTTCCTTAATTCCTAAAGCTCTGCTGGGGCCATTCGATAAGGAGCTTTGGATATTGGTGCTGTTCCTAGTGCTAGTTCGATACTAAACTCAACCTTCCTTTTTGGGGGCAAACCCAGTAACTCTTTCGGAAACACATCTAGAAACTCTCAAACTACTGGCACCCTCTGAATCTCTGGCTGGGGAACATCACCGCTCGAACTACATGGGCAATATATCCTGAACACCCCTTTCTCAACATCTTTCTAGCCTTCACACTACTAATCAACATGCTCAACTGATGGCCCTCTCCAAAACTAAATTTATCTCCATTATTGAGATTAAATCTCGCTTTCTTCTTCCGACAATCAATCTCTGTAACGCCCCACTTGAGGTACGTTGTTAATGTTTCCTCTTTCGCCCTTAATCGAGTTGGTTTTCTGTTATATTTGTTTGTTTGAGTGTTATGTTGAATGTTGCCCTGAAATTGGTTGAAAATAGAAGAATCTAAGTGGAACCAAGTCCGCGGGCGAAGAAGAGTCTCCGCCGCGGAAGATGTGTTGAGACCAAGGGCGAAACTTCTGACAGCGCCGCGGCGACAAAGGTTTCTTCGCGGCGATGGGCCGATTTTTATGTTGGTTGAGTTTTAGATATTTTCTTCCCCAAGGGCAATTGGACCTTTCTACCCCTAATTAGTAGGAAAAGTGGGGAGTGAATTGTAAGGATTTTTCATGGAGAGTATGTTGAGATGGGGGTGAGTTTGTAATGAATCAAAGGATATGGATGGAATTTCCAAAGAAGAGTAAGGGCAAAATGGGAATGATTGTGTTTTATTTCATTAAAAGGAATTAGAATCAAAGAAACCATTCATTTCTCTTCTTCTCCAACGCAACTTCCCATTCTTCTCCTCTCAACTTCTCTTTTCTTTTGATCAAGGATTTCCAAGGGATTTTGAAGTGATTTGAGGTAGGAGAAAACAACTTAAGGCTTCCTAAGGTAAGGATTTTCCCTTAAGTTGTGTGATTTGAAGATTTTAGTTCATTTTTGGTTTTTGAGAGTTTTCATTCTTTTGGTTAAGAGTAGAGAGAATAGCCAAGAGAAACAAGTGGAAAGAAGATTGGTGAAGTCTCTCCATAGTAAGTAAGTAAAACCCAACCCAAGTTGAGATTCATGAAATTTCTTGATTAGGGTTTTGATAGAAATGATGTATGTATGTGATGTGCATGTAATATGCCTTGTATGGAGTATTGAATGGAAATTTCTATGCTTTGTGAATGTTCTTACCTTGCAAATTTGAGAAATGGGTGTTGGTTTGGCAAGGTAGTTGAGATAGAATTTAAGGGGTATTATGGAACCCTTTTTGGAAGTGTTTTCTATGGCAGGTTATTATGGCTTTGTGAAGGGGTTTTTCCCCATTTTGGATGGTTAGGAAAAGTTTTAGATTCATGACTATGAGATAGTTTTATAGTGCACATGAGTTGTTTGATGAAATGCCTAATAGAGGTTGAGTGGTAGTAATGAACCTTAATTCTTGCAACATTGCATGTTGGCATTTCACAAGTGCATTAGTAGAGATGGATCATCCATGTGCATTTTTATATGCATTGAAAAGTGACCTAAGAAAGAGTAGAAAACTTTGTGTATAGAAATACCCTATGAGTAGAGAGCTTAGTGGGTAAAATTACTCTAAGGGTAGAGAGCATTGAAAAAATGCTACAATAGAATGAGTTAGAAGAGTAGTATAGTTGGGATGATGCTTTGTGATCATCACCCGAACCATTATGGGAATCGGATGGATGCTTTGTGATCATCATCCGAATAGCCTTAGAGAGATGGGTCGATGCTTTGTGATCGTCACCCAATGAGTAATAAAAAAGGGGTAGATGCTTTGTGACCACTACCCGATTAGTTAAGAGATATGTAGGTTGATGCTTTGTGATCATCATCCAATGGCTAGTAGAAGCGGGGTGATGCTTTGTGATCATCACCCGATAGTGACTAGAGATGGGTAAATGCTTGGTGATCATTACCCAAAATTCATGAGGAACGGGTAGGTGCTAGGTGATCTCCACCCGATAGTTAGGAGGAACCGAGTTGGTGCTTTGTGATCCCCACTCGTAGTCACTAAGAACGGGTTGGTACTGTGTGAATTCCACCCGATAGCCATAGAGTGAAATGGTGTCGTGTGAACGCCATACGGCCTGTACTCCAGTAAGATGAGGCCATGATGTTATTAGAAACAGAAATGCAGATTAGAAAAGGAAAGAATTGAGAGTCACACACGACAAGCAGTTAGAGAGTTTTACTTACGAGCATTATTTGTGCTCACCCCGTTATTTTCCTTTGTGGATGCAGGTTCTAGGTGATGTTGCGGTTGGTGGGGCGTCGGTCGCGAGAGCAATAGCTACTGCTCCCTATTTTGTCTTTTTGAAATGCACTTTTGTAAACAGTAACTTTTGTGTATAAAAGACATGTGAATTGTAATGAAAAGAAACTTTTTGGGCCCAATTTTCCATTGTTAATTGCATGCATTATACTAGTTTTCAGAAGGTGTTACAGTTACTTCAACCACTGAGTATTCCCGAGTGGAAATGGGAAAGTATTTTGATGGACTTTATCACAAGTCTCCCCAGAGTATAGAAAGGGTATAATGCTATATGGGTGATTGTGGATAGGTTAACCAAGTCAGCCCATTTCCTTCCAGTAAAGGAGAACACTACTGCAAATCAGTTGGCTCAGATTTATATTAAGGAGATAGTCAGGTTGCATGGTGTGCCTAAGACAATAGTGTCAGATAGAGATTCCAGGTTTGTTTCAACTTTCTGGATGAGTTTACAGAGGAATTTGGGTACCCGTTTGGCATTCATTACTGTCTATCATCCTCAGACGGATGGCCAAACAGAGAGAATAAATCAAGTGCTTGAGGATATGTTGAGAGCCTGCTGCATGGATTATAGAATGTCATGGTATGAAATGTTACCTTTGGTGGAGTTTGCCTACAATAATAGTTATCAGTCTACAATTAAGATGACGCCTTACGAGGCTTTGTATGGTAGACGATGTAGGTCTCCACTACAATGGGATGAGATCGACGAAAAGGATGAGTTGAATACAGTTCTTGGGTCGGAGATGACTCTAAAGATGCTAGAGGATGTAAGGTTAATCAGAAACAGAATGAAACAAGCCCAAGACAGACAGAAAAGTTATGCCGACTTGAAGAGGAAAGAACTTGACTTCTAAGTGGGCGATAAAGTGTTTCTGAAAGTTTCCCCTTACAAGTGAGTGATGTGCTTTGGGAATAAAGGGAAGTTAGCACAGAGATATGTTAGAGTAGATGCCCTAGAGCCAATCAATTATTGTAGAATTGACTCTTTGTAATAATGTTCATTAATCAATAAAAGGCATTTTATTCTATATTGCGTAAATCATTATTATTGCAATATGTATTGATATATGTCCTTAGAATGGTAGAGCCGTGACGAGGGTATCAAGTGTTTCAAATCTTGATAGTGAGAACCCTATGAGTACATATGGTGGCCATTCTAGAAACGCGTCTAGCCCCGTATTATTCTCGAACTAAGGGCACAGATAATACGGTAAGGCTATCATAGTGTTGAACGACCCTGTCGAAAGGCAGTGACTGATCTCACTTGTCAAGGTTGTTTGGTGACAACCTGGTGCAACACATGGGTGTTTGTTGTAGGCGATTACACCACAGCAAGTTCACTGGGCTGACCCACCAGAGGATTCCATATGGATGGTAACCCCAGTGTCTATGGAACAAATCCTCTAACGAATGGTAGTGCATGTGATCCTTAGACTTGAGATCACCGGAGCGCCTTGTGCACCGATTGGTGTAGTTTGACACTAGCCTAAAGCAGTTCTTTTCAGAGCTTCAATACGGTGGTGATTGGCTGCATCAAGGAGTGTATCAAGACTATGGTGGATTGACAAAGGATTTATCACTCCCGCGTACGGGAGATAGTTATCTCACGGCGCAATTCAATATATGGCAATGACACTAAAACTGTGGCCACAGTGGGATTGAGTTGTTGCTCTATCCAGTTTATAATACGGGTCATTGGTCCGTAAACTGAATAAATAATATCGAGAGTAACCGAAGGTTGACACTATTTCTATGCCTTCGTCTCGTCAAGATAACGAATGATGAAAGGATCGAATTGCACGGTAACCATATCGTTGATAGGTAGCTACTTTGCTGAATCCGAATCTATCGGGTGGCCATGATGCCTTGCTAGGGGCCAATCTTGGTCTGTGTATTAGTGAGACGATTAATTGGTGTTAATCGCAATACTATACACTGCCGATATGATGAGGAGCCTAAGGGTCACACATATAGAAGACAATTTAAGATGCAAGAAGAAAGAAGGGTGTTTTCGTCTTTTAAGGCGAAAGGGTATTTTGGTAATTTCACAGTGCAATTAAATTTGCTGAGGTCATAGCCTTTATTTAATTTGTTAGAAAAATTAAATAAGTGAAATTACGTTTAAATATGTGTTCACACATATTTAAATATATTATCATTATTGTTAAATGTTAATATATATATATAATTTAAATATATATATATTAATTGATTTTAATTGAGATAATGATGGAAATTAAAATAAATCAAATTGGGAGTGTTTGGCAACATGGGGCGTTTGGGTTGGAGCCCAAGCCTATTCTGTATGGGATTAGGGCAAATTGTTTTTAAGTATAAAAGGAAAAGTGTGTGTGATTTTTAATTAAGGATTTTTTCTTTGTAAAACCAAAACACACAAGCACCTTTGCTTCTCCCACAGTAGTAACACCTATTGCCTAAAATCAATTCAATTGATTCTTCTTTTCTTCTTAATCTTGAAGCCAAAGAGGATCTAGCAAATCCCTCTTTGGTTCTTTTAAGATTGTCTTCGTGTGGACTACGCAGTTTGATCCTACACTTGGATCGGTAGCAAAACGTTCGTTGACAAATTTGGAGGAGCCTTCAACATGCGTTTGTTTCTCTTAACTCATGTTGAATATTTATGCAGATTTTATTTAATATAAATTGTAAAATCATACCCTTGATCTTGGCTCATGTAAACGATCCTGTTATATTATATTTTTGTTTCCGCTGCGTATACGGGACCGTTTGCTAACAAGATATATGGGTCCATTTGAGATTTTACAGCAAGTGGGAAAGATGGCCTACAGATAGGCACTACCACCTAGTATGGACAAGGTGCATGATGTTTTTCATGTCTCGATGCTTTGAAAGTACGTAAGTGATCCTTCCCATATCTTAAGTATAGAGGACATTGCCTTAGAAGAGAGTTTTGTGTGTGAAGAGTGCCCAGTTCAGATTTTAGACCAAAGGATTAAAGAGCTTCGGAATAAGAGTATTCCGTTAGTGAAGGTCCTTTGGAGAAATCACAAGGTAGAAGAGGCCACATGGGAAGTTGAGCAAGATATGCAGAATCGTTACCCGGAGTTGTTTGTGTGAATTTTGGGGACGAAATTCTTTTAAGGGGGAGAGAATTGTAACGCCCCACTTGAGGTATATAACTAATTTACGTTGCATTGCCTGAATCTTTATTGTTTTGCTCTTAATTGGTTTGGTTGGTCCTTGGTTGAATGGATGTTGTGACTTGGTTGAGTGGTTGCCTAGAAATTTGTAAAGACTTGGCGAAATTTTGTGTTACAAACTTTGCCGGGGCAAAGAAGAAGCTTCGCCATGGCGAGGAAGTCCTGCAACCTATGGTGTAGGTTCTGTCATTTTTCGCTGGGGCGAAGAAGAAGCTTCGTCGCAGCGAAGGGCTTGGAAAAAAAATTACAAAAGCTCATCGCCTTGACGAAGAACAAGCTTCGTTGCGGCGAATTTTCCTTAGTGAATTTCGCCCAACTTCCTTAGCCGCGGTGAAACCAAATTCTTCGCCACGGCAAAAAAATACAGAGGCTTATCGCCTCGGCGAAGTCTGGGACTTTCGACTTCAAACTTTTTGCAAAATGTGCTTCGCCACGGCGAAAACTGGAAGAATTCCATTTTTCGCCTTGATTTGATAATTCACCTAAAACACCTAAAAACACATAAATTGGACTTTATCTAAAAATCATAAGAAACTAAACAACTGCAAAATGATAAACAAAATATAATAATTGAAAACACTTGGGTTGCCTCCCAAGTAGCGCTTGTTTATAGCCGGAAAGCTCGACTCTCTCAAGTTCTCATGTCAATCCGGACTATCTAAATACATCAACTCCCGAGCATTGTCCTTGCACCGAAACTTCACTTGTTGATGATTTTTATCACATGGGGCCTTTGTTGAGAGCTTAACCACCCATTTCCATTCCTTGGTCATTCCTTTCATGGCTTGACATTCTTACCAACAGCTTTCCGTTTTCTTGATTTTTTTGCACCCTTTTGGAGTGGAGGAATTCGTCCCTTGTGAGGATAAATGCTCAGTTGTGGCCCATCTTGGAATGGTGTAAAATTCTCTGGGTTGTGGTCCTCCTCATTGAATCCCCTTGACTTGATCGTGCATCCTTTAATTGACGAATTAGGATCGTTAAGTTGGGAGGTTTCAATTGTTGACTGACCCACCGAGTCAATTTCGAAACATGACTCTTGCCTTGGTGGAGCTTTAAGAGATTCAAGGACATTGAATGTCACTTCCTCATCTTGCATCCTCATGATCAACTTCCCCTCTTGAACATCAATTAAAGCTCTTTCAGTTGCCAGAAATGGTCGTCCCAGGATTAGAGGAATCTCCTTATCTTCTTCCACAAAGAAATCTGCCGAAAAAATAAATTTGTCCACCTTGACCAACACATCTTCAACAATGCCCCTAGGATGCTTTATGGATCTATCTGCAAGCTACAAGCATATGGTTGTCAGCTTCACTTCACCAATTCCTAATTTCCTGAAAACAAAAAAAGGCATTAAATTGATTCTAGCACCTAAATCACATAAAACTCGATCAAAGGTAATGTCTCCTATATTGCAAGGAATAGTAAAACTCCCTAGATCTTTGAGTTTCGGGGTAGCTTCTTCTGGAGAATGGCGCTGTACTCCTTCATGAGCATCATCGTTTCCTCATCTTCTAACGTCCTTTTCTTTGATAAAATCTCCTTGAGAAATTTCGCGTAGCTCGACATCTGTTGTAATGCATCTGCAAAAGGAATGTTAATATGCAGTTTTTTAAATACATCAAGAAATTTAATGAACTGCTTATCTTGTTTTTCTTTTACGAGCCTCTGAGGAAAAGGCACCGGAGGTGTGTGATGTGCCAACTCTGGTGGTATCTAAGGGAATGAAAATTTCTCTTTCCTTTGTCTTTGCCTCACTTCCCATTGTTGTTCATCTTTCCTAGAACTGGTTGGCTTCTCTTCAACAATTATCTCTTCGTCCACTTCCGAATTTGAATCTTCCTTTTCTTTTGGTGGGCTTCTTTCTTTCCTTGATTGTTCCACCTCTTCTAAGACTGTCCCATTTCTCAAAGTTATTGCGTTCACTTGCTCTCATGGGTTAGTCACTATGTTGCGCAGTAGGGACCCCCGTGGTCTCTCATTTAGCTTTTCAGCCAATTGCCCCACTTGTACTTCCAAGTTCTGAATGGAAGCCCCTTGATTTCTGAAATTCATCATGGTCTTATTCATGAAGCCGGTGGTCTCTTGCATAAACTTTCCAAACATCTCCTCTAGTTTCATCACTCTTTGCTCTCCTGACTGATTGTTCACCCTTGTTTGGTTGTTTGGCAACGCTTTTTGGTTCCATTGATTGTTCTGCTGATTCTGTTGATTCTGATTGCCCCAAGACAGGTTCAGATGATTCCTCCAACCAGGATTATATGTGTTAGAGTACGGATTGTTCGGTTGCCTTTGATTTCCTGCCAAGTAGTTAACCTGCTCCGATGATGATGCTGCCCCACTTGACAGTCGCCGCTCACGTGATTACCTGCACAAAATTCACAAGTTAGTTGTGGTGCTTGAATGGAATTTACCTGCATACTTCCCAACTATTTTTGAAGTGCTGTCAATTGGGCTGAAATGGCTGTATATGCATCAACTTCATGAAGACCCATAGATTTTTTCAGTTGCACCCTCTCATTAGGTCTTTGATAATTGTTTCTTGCCAGAACTTTAAGCAACTCGTGAGCTTCTTCCGGTGTTTTATTCTGCAGTGTTCCTCCCGAGGCTGCATCCACTATAGTTTGCACATTCACCATCAATCCGTTATAAAATGTTTGGACTTGTATCCAAACTGGCAACCCATGATGTGGACACCTCTTCAGTAATTCTTTGTATCTCTCCCAATCCTCATACAATGATTCCGACTCTTCCTGTAGAAACGATGTGATATCATTTCTCAGCTTTGCCGATTTTACTGGAGGAAAGAATTTGGTCAGGAACTTCTGAGCTAAATCGTTCCATGTTGTGATCGTTCCTGTTGGTAATGCCATTAACCATCCCTTAGCTTTATCCTTTAATGAAAACCGGAATAGTCTCAATCTGATGGCATCATCTAACACTCCGTTTGACTTGAAAGTATCACAAATCTCCAAAAAATTAGCAATGTGTAGATTTGGATCTTCCTTCAAATCTCCCCTGAACTGTATCGACTTGTAACGCCCCACCTGAGGTACATTGTTATCGTTTCCTCTTTCGCCCTTAATCGAGTTGGTTTTTTTGTTATATTTGTTTGTTTGAGTGTTATGTTGAATGTTGCCCTGAAATTGGTTGAAAATAGAAGAATCTTAGTGAACCAAGCTTCATGGGCGAAGAAGTCTTCGCCGGGCGAAGATGTGTTGAGACCAAGGGCGAAACTCTCGGGACAGCTTTCGCGCGGCGACGGGCCGATTTTCATGTTGGTTGAGTTTTAGACATTTTTCTTCCCTAAGGGCAATTTGACCTTTCTACCCCTAATTAGCGGAAAAGTGGGGAGTTAATTGTAAGGATTTTTCATGGAGAAGGTGTTGATATGGGGGTGAGTTTGTAATGAATCAAAGGATATGGATGGAATTTCCAAAGAAGAATAAGGGCAAAATGGGAATGAGTGTGTTTATATTTCATTAAAAGGAATAAAGAGTTAGCAAACCCTCATTCTTCTTCTCCAAAAACGTAACCCTTCATTCTTCTCCTCTCAACTTCTCTTTTCTTTTGATCAAGGATTTCCAAGGGATTTTGAAGTGATTTGGGGTAGAGAAAACAACCTAAGGCTTCCTAAGGTAAGGATTTCTCCTTAAGTTGTGTGATTTGAAGATTTTAATTCATTTTTGGTTTTTTGAGGGTTTTCATTCTTTTGGTTAAGAATAGAGAGAATAGTCAAGAAAACCAAGTGAAAAGAAGATTTGGTGAAGTCTCTCCATAACAAGTAAGTAAAACCCAACCCAAGTTGAGATTGATGAATTTTCTTGATTAGGGTTTGTTAGAAATGATGTATGTATGTGTTGTGCATGTAATATAGCATGTATGAAGGATTAAATAGTGAATTCTATGCTTTGTGATTGTCTATACCTTGCAAAAATTGAGAAATGGGTTGTTGGTTTGGCAAGGTAGTTGAGATGGAATTTAAGGGGTATTATGTATTCCCTTTTTGGAAGTATTTTCTATGGCAGGTTTTGTGGCCTTGTGAAGGGGTTTTCCCCCATTTAAGATGGTTAAGAAAAGTTTTAGAATCATGGCTATGATAGAGTGTTATAGTGCACATGAGTTGTTTGATGAAATGCCTAATAGAGGTTTGAGTGTGAGGAATGAACCTTAATTCTTGCAACATTGCATGTTGGCATTTCACAAGTGCATTAGTAGAGATGAATCATCCAGGTGCATTGTTATACGCATTGAAAAGTGACCTAAGAAAGAGTAGGAAACTTTGTGTATAGAAATACCCTATGAGTAGAGAGCTTAGTGGGTAAAATTACTCTAAGGGTAGAGAGCATTGAAAAAATGCTACAATAGAATGAGTTAGAAGAGTAGTATAGTGGGGATGATGCTTTGTGATCATCACCCGACCGTTAGGGGAATCGGATTGATGCTTTGTGATCATCATCCGAATGGCCCTTAGAGAGATGGGTCGATGCTTTGTGATCGTCACCCAATGAGTAATAGGAATGGGTAGATGCTTTGTGACCACTACCCGATTAGTTAAGAGATATGTGGGTTGATGCTTTGTGATCATCATCCAACGGCTAGTAGAAGCGGGTTGATGCTTTGTGACCATCACCCGATGGTGACTAGAGACGGGTAAATGCTTGGTGATCGTTACCCCAAAATTCATGAGGAACGGGTAGGTGCTAGGTGATCTCCACCCGACAGTTAGGAGGAATCCGAGTTGGTGCTTGGTGATCCCCACTCGGTAGTCACTAAGAACGGGTTGGTACTGTGTGAATTCCACCCGATAGCCATAGAGAGTGAAATGGTGCTGTGTGAACGCCATTCGGCCGTATCTCCCGGTAAAATGAGGTCATGATGTTATTAGAAACAGAAATAGAAACAATTAGAAAAGGAAAGAATTGAGAGTCTCACACGGGGATGCATAGTTAGAGAGTTTTACTTACTGAGCATTAATTGTGCTCACCCCGTTATTTTCCTTTGTGGATGCAGGTTCTAGATGATGTTGCGGTCGGAGGGGCGTCGACCAGCAATGAGGAATAGCTACACTGTTTCCCCTGTTTTGTCTTTTGAAATACATTTTTGTAAACAGTACTCTTTATGTATAAAAGACACATGAATTGTAATGAAAAGAAACATTTTGGGCCCAATTTTCTATTGTTATTTGCATGCATTGTACTAGTTTTCAGTAGGTGTTACAGACTGCTGGATCATCTGGATGATTATCGGTTTTATCTCAAAGTTGTTGGCTTGTACTACTAGTCTAGTTATATCCGACCCACTGCCATCAACTGAGGGAACTGAAAACTCCCTTAGTGTTCTATTTTTGCCATCTCTACAACTATGACTTCTAGTTCCACTGTAGCCTCTCTTTCTCTTCTTTCTCTGTTAAGTCTTCGAGTGGTGCTTTCAACCTTTGCATCAATAGGAACCACTGGTTGACGTCTTGTTCTTCGCATAAACTACACAAAAAAATAGAAAAAGTAAGACCACAAACCAACATAAAAGAATAACAAAAATTAAACAAACAACAATTAAGCAAAAATAAAGCTCCAATCTAGCTAACACAAGAAAAATTTAATGTTAACACAAAACTCAATCCTCGACAACGGCGCCAAAAACTTGTTGCGTTGTTCCTACAACATGAAAAATTAGCAAGTGCACTAGTCGTACAAAGTAATAAAGTGATGAGTGAGTATCGTTCCCACGAGGATTGGTTGTTAAGCACTAAGTTTTCTATTGTTTTAAAGTTGGAGCAATCGAATTCGTTTGGATTAATGAGAGAAAATTAAACTAAAACTAAAACAAAATTTGCTAAGTATTCAAAACTAAATTGTGAAAGCAAGATTAAAAACAAGGGTAAAATCAATTCAAACAAACGGGTAGGGTTTTGACTTCATTCGGGCTCTATGGATTGAACCTACGGATTATACTATTTCCATATTCGCATGCATTGATTGTAAATCGAATTCTCTAAGTTGTGAAACATACCTTCTCATGCTATGTTTTCCTACTTTTCCCTATTAAACTTCTGCACCCAACAATTTGAAGATTAATAGTTCTAAGTTCATTAAGCACAAGGAATCCTAGATTGATTTCATTGATTCTCAAATCTATCTCTAGCATTCAATACTACAATGGTGATTACCCAAGAAGCTTAACATGACTCATTTCTCAATCTCATCATGTTCATCAATTAAAAGCCAAAAAATCAGAATAACCACACGATCCATGCAATAGCATATGAAAATAACAAAAATCAATTCCTCAATCCATAGAAATCTGAATTACATCAAAACCCTAACCCAAAATGGGTTAGTTTATAGCTAAATCGACACAACAAGCAAGAAAATCGAATAACCCATCAATCAACACATTGAAATGAGAGAAAAGACAACAGATCTCCTCTAGTTGAAGAATCCACAAGATTCAACCCCAAATCTTCTCACTTTTCAACCCAAAATTCGTCAAATCTAAACTAAGGAAAATGAAAATAAGCTGCTCTAGACTAAAAACGACCAACACTCTCAAAATGGCAAAGTTTTGCTTTTATAGTTCGCAAAAAAACCTAAGACTTTACCTAAAATGAAACTATGCGTTTTAGAGAAAACTAGAATTCGCAGACTTTGTCGTGGTGACTGTAACGCCCCACTTGAGGTACGTAGCTAATGTTTCTTCTTTTGCTCTTATTTGAGTTGGTTTATTAGTATTATTGTTCGGTTGACCTTTGATTGAGTGATATGTTGACTACTTGCCCTGAAATTGGTTGAAATAGAAGAAGTTCAATGTTCCAGGCTTCGCCGGGGCGAAGAGGTGTTGAAGCCACGGGAAACTATTGGACAGTTTCACCGCGGCGACATAATATTCTTCGCCCGGCGACGGGCCGACCAAAATGTTTGTTAAGGTTTAGATATTTTCTTCCCTAAGGGCAATTTGGACCATTCTACCCCTAATTAGTAGGAAAAGTGGGGAGTAAAATGTAAGAAATTTTCATGGAGAATATGTTGATATGGGGGTGTGTTTGTAATGAATCAAAGGATATAGATGGAATTCCCAAGGAAGAGTAAGGGCAAAATGGGAATGCTTGTGCATAAATTTCATTAAAAGGAATTAAGTCATTGCAAACCCTTCATTCTTCTTCTCCATCGCCACTCTCCTTTCTTACTTCCTCTCAAATTCTCTTTCTTTTGTTCAAGGTTTTTTTAGAGGGCTTTTAGAGTGTTTTGGGGTAGAAAATCAATCTAAGGCATCCTAAGAGAAAAAGTCAAGCAAACCAAGAAAAAGGAAGAGTTAGTGAGATCTCTCCATAACAGAGTAAGTAAATCCCAACCCAAGTTGAGATTTGAGAATTTTCTTGATTAGGGTTTTAATAGCAATTATGTATGTATGTTATATACATGTTTTATGCTATGTTATTGAGTTTTAAATGAAGATTATTATTGCTTGTGGTTGTTCATACACTTCAATTGTGAGAAGTGAGATATGGGTTGGAAATGTAGTTTGAGATGGAATTGAAGGATATTGAGAAATCCTTTTTGGAAGTGCTATTCTATGGTAGTAATTATGGCTATGTGAGGGAGTTTTCCCTCCTTTTGGATGGTTAGCGAAAGACATAGAATTATAGTTATAGTAGAGTTTTGCTATGCACTTGAGTTGTTTGATGAAATGCCTAATAGAGGTTTGAGTATGAGAAGTGAACCTTAATTCTTGCAACATTGCATGTTGGCATTTCATAAGTGCATTAGTGGAGATGAACCATCCATAGGCATTAATTGTGCATTGAGAAGTGACTTAAGAAAGAGTAGGAAACTTTGTGTATGCACTTGCTCTAAGAGTAGAGAACTTTGTGGATGCAACTACTCTAAGGGTAGAGAGAATGAGAAGTGCTAGAGTAGAATGAATGAGAAGTGTATTAAAAATGGGTTGATGCTTTGTGATCATCACCCGACAGTTATTAGAAATGGGTTGATGTTTTGTGATCATCAACCGACAGTTATTAGAAATGGGTTTATGCTTAGTGATCATCACCCGATAGTTATTAGAAACGGGTTGATGCTTTGTGATCGTCACCCGAAAGTCTTGAGGAACGGGTAGGTGCTTTGTGGTCTCCACCCGATAGTTATGAAAATCGGGTAGGTGCTTTGTGATCCCCACCCTGTAGTCACTAAGAGCGGGTTGGTGCTGTGTGAACTCCACCCTACAGTCATGAAGAGTGAGATGGTGCTGTGTGAACGCCATCTGGCCGTACCTCCGGTAAGATGAGGCCATGACGTTTAGTAGAAAACAATAGAAAGTGTGAGGAAAGAATTAAGAGAAATACATACGGGGATAAACAGATAGAGAGTTTACTTACTGAGCATTATTTTGTGCTCACCCTGTTATTTTCCTTTGTGGATGTAGGATCTAGGTGATGATGTAGTCGGAGGGGCGTCGGCAAGCGAGGAGCAATAGCTACACTGTTTCCCCTGTTTTTATCTTTGTAAATGGCTTTTTGTAAATGATGCTCTCTGTGTATAAAAGACTTATTACTTATAATAAAAAGAAAAGTTTTGGGCCCATTTTCTATCATTATTATGCATGCATTGTACTAGTTTACATAAGTTGTTACATCGACGAAGTAAAAATTGACTCTTGTGCATAACTCCTTTCGCCGCAGCGAATCTTCATGAAGAATTCTGAAATTATAGAATTGCCCTTCGCTTGCTTCTTTACTTGAATCTTCGATCTTCGATGCTCTACCATGGGAACAAGCTTCATAGTGCTCCGCTCTATTTCAGAACTCTCCCAAATTCTGAGATCTGCTTACATCTGGGTCCAGAAACTCCAAATCGCTTATTATTTGCTCAAAATGTCCATTTTTGCCTGAAACAATGTATAAAATTAAGTAGCAATTCAGGCCAAAATGAACTAAGAAGTATCTAAAATCCGACCAAAAAGCCTAATAAAAATAGTATAATCCTCGGATTATCACCATTCCAAAAATGTTCGTAGCCCCAACGGGCACAGATAATACGGTAAGGCCTATTATAGTGTTGAACGATCCTGTCGAAAGGTAGTGACTAACCTCACTTGTCAAGGTTGTTTGTCGACAACCTGGTGCAACACATAGGTACTTGTTGTAGGCAAGTTCACTAGACAAACCCACCAGAGGATTCCATATGGATGGTAACCCTAATGTTTACGGAATAAATCCTCTAATGAATGGTGGTGCATGTGATCCTTAGACTTGAGATCACCAAAGCACTTTGTGCACCAATTAGTGTAGTTTATACTAGCCCAACATAGTTCCATTCAGAGCTATCAATATGGTAGTGATTGGTTACATCGAGGAGTGTATCAAGACTATGGTGGATCGACAAAGGATTCATCAGTCTCGGGTACGGGATAAATTATCTCACCGAGTAATTCGGTAAATGGCAACGACATTGAATCTATGGCCACAGTGGGATTGAGTTGTAGCTCAATCCAATCTTTTCTGGTTGTTGGTCTATGTTGAGTGTTGGAAATGCAGATTTATTTTGTGATTTAGGGGTGAAATTGTAAGAAATTCAAGTTTTATCGCATTATTTAGGATGAGTTTCCTTAATTGTTTTGTTATCTCCCAGAATCATGGGTTTTCTTATGTTTTCAGGTGCAAAAAGATGGATTATTCATGCTTGTGCTTGTGTTTGTGTTTGGACATCTTGGACACGTCGAGTGCGGATAAATCAAGGTGAGCAGAAAAAGAGTGAAATTCTGCATTTGAGCCACAACACACTTTCTAAGCCACAGCGTGAAGACAACAAAACTGATTTTGAGCTACAACACACTTTTCTGTGTCGCGCCATGAAGTCGAAGAAATCCAAATTGTGCCACGACATAATTCATCTAAGCTGCGACATGATAGGGCTTTTTAAGGAAAATTCGCCAGGACCGAGCTACGGCGCAATTAAACTTCGCTGGGGCGTAATTAAATCAAGTCACAACATACATAAACTACACTGGGGTTCAAATAAACCGAGTTGCAGCATAAATAAACTGCGCTAGGGCTCAAATAAACCGAGCCGCAGCGCACATAAACTGTGTCGCGGCCCAAATCACGCAGAATGTAAAATTGTCGCATTTCCAACCCTAATTTCGGCGACCAGTATTTACAAGTTTTCCATTTGTTTAAAAACTATATAAAGGCAGTTTTAGTCCCTTTTTAGAGAGTTTTAAGGTTTGATATACACATTTTGGAGAGAATACTTGGAAAGGTGGAGCTTGGAGAGGAGAAGAGGTTCTTTTCCTCTCTTCCTCCTTTGTTCTTCATGATTATGGTTCCAGGTGTTGTTGTTTCTTTTCCTTTATGTTGTATTTTGTTTTCTAGGGATTTGATGTAATCTAATTGAAGGATTGTGTTTTATTGTTATTCTATTTGTTTGATCCATTCTATTATGTTCCAGATTCATTCATTGTATTTACCTCAATCTTTAGTTGATATTAGGGCATGATCAACCTTGATGTTAGTTAATTGATTGTATGAGACAAGATTGGGTGTGGAATGATGGATTTGTAGCCCTGCCTGGGTATAGATTGGTTATTGTATTTAAGATCGTCTTGCGCTTAATGGGTACTAGACTAGGCTATACGCCACTAGCTAGTTTAGTTGATGGAAACACTAGGTTATTCCGTATGGCTACAATAATACCTTCGAAATGAGAGACGATGTGGCTATCTTGATTAGCTCTGTGAATGGATGATTTGTGTCTATGCAAATTGGTTCCTTCGCTGTTTAGACTAGGCTATACGCCATTAGCTAGTTTGAATGATAAAAGTACTAGGTTGAACCCGATGATGTATGAACCCTAGAATGGAGTGGAGAGAGCGATAGTTGATGATGAACAGTAGCCTAATAATTATGATGGAGTTAGGGCCCTAGGATTCTTTGTAGATAGTTAGATTTAAATTTACTTTAATGTCGTTTATGTGTTTTTCTTTATTTCAATTCTCGTTTTGATTCATCAAGCCATAGTTACTAGGATCGCGAGAGCACCTCCAATCTCTGTGGGATCGACCCTTACTTGTTCACTATGCTACGATTGCGACTCGTGCACTTGCGAATGATTAAACTTTGTATGTCTGTCAGTCTAATAACCGAATATCGAGAGGTCAAGGATATTTGAAGTTGACACTAGTTATGTACCTCAGTCTTGATGAGATAATGTATGATGAAAAGATCAGATTACTCGGTAACCATATCGTTGATAGGCAAGTTGTTTCGTTGAATCCGAATCTATCAGTGGCCATAATGCCTTGCTAGAGGCCAATTTTAGTCTATGCTTAATCAGACGATTGATTGGTGTCAATTGCGAGAGTACTCACTATCGATATGATGAGAAGCCTTCGAGTCATAGATATAGAAGACAGATTAAAGATGAATTGGTGAGAAAGGGTATTTTCGTCATTTGTGATGAAAGGGTATTTTCGTCATTAATGATGGAAAGGATATTTTCGTCTTTTGAGATGAAAGGGCATTTTGGTAATCTCACGGTGCAATTAAATTTCTTGAGGTTGTTGCCTATATTTAATTTCATATTGAAATTAAAATTAGTGAGATTATGTATTTAAATATATTCATATATTTAAAAATTATATATATATATATATATTATTTAATATTAATATTTGATGATATTAATATTAGTGAAGATAATATATATGAAATATGAAATTCATATTTGAATTTGAATTTGAATAAGATGTCATGTGGATTATTACCTTGTTTGGTAATGGGGATTTACTATTCTAGTCATGGAATAAATTTATTCCTAACTAGATTAGGGTTTTAATTTTTGTTGCATATAAAAGGCAACTTAAAATTTTTTTTAAAAAAAGAACACATTAATTAAAATCCTAGCCACTCACCTCATTCTCTATCAGATTTTCTCTCTAAGTGGAGAAGAAAAATTTTTGTTGCATTCCTATCCTTGATCTGTGCAGGTTTGGCTAGCACATTGAACCACTTGGTGATCGACATCCTGTCTTCATATGGATATCAAGAGTTCATTCTTATCTTAGAGTGGGAGTGATTCGTATCGATTGAAGGAGCCTTCAAACGTTGGCATGGAATCTAGAAATTTTATATTCAATATTATTTCATATGTAAATAACGTAAATCAGGTATAAGGTTCTTGGGTTAAATGTTGTTGTTGGGGATTTTATTTTTGTTTTCCGTTGCGTAAATCCCACCAGCAACTTACAATGGTATCGGTGTTAGTAAATTGATGAGCAAAAGTAGCAGAAAGATAAAAGTTATTGCCCATCGATTACTCTGATTTCACCAAGATCAAGGTCTGATATATATATACATGCTTAAATTGGAATAATAAAGATCCATGCAAGGATTAGATTATACCATCATTTGGAGGCTCCACCAATATCTTTGAATGCGATTTCACTACCGATTCGAAAATGGAATCGAACTCATGTTGTCCACACGAAGACAGTACGTTAGAGACCAAGAATTGATTTTGCTAGAATCAATTCTTGGCTTTAAGGATGGTATTTAGGATGATAGAGTGAAGAGAAGAAGAGAGAAAATATTTCTCTCAAAAATTCACCCACGGCCACACAATGAAATTGTATGTAAACCTAAATTTGCTGCATTTATGGGGCAAATTTTCATTCCACCCCCAAAGTTTAGCAACAACCCAAACTTATGTGGAGTCGTATGTTAGTCCCTATTTAATTATTTAGTTAAATATTAATATAAATATTAATATTAACTCTAATAATTAAATTTGTAATTTTGCTAAATTACTCCAATAATAAAATTTAACACATGCTACAACCTCAGTAAATTTAATTACACAAGAAAATTACCAATATGCCTATTTGTCTAAAAGATGAATATGCCCTTCCAAAATTTACCATCCTTAAACTGTCTCCTAAGTGTGTGACTCATAGGCTCCTTATCATATCAGTAGTGACTAGTATCGCGATTGACACCAACCAATCATCTCACTACACACAGACCAAGATTGGCCCCTAGCAAGGCATCATGGCTACCCGATAGATTGATTCATCGAAACAGCAACCTATCAATGATATGGTTACCGTGCAATCAAATCCTTTCATCATCTGTTATCTTATCGAGGCTGAGGTACATAAATAGTCTCAACCTTAGTTATTCTCAATTTCTTTGTATTTAGTTACTGGACCAATGACCGGAACAATAAATTGGATTGGGCAACAACTCAATCCCACTATGACCACAGCTTTAGTGTCATTGTCATTCACTGAATTGCACAGTGAGATAACTTCTCCAGTACTCGGGAGTGATAAATCCTCTATTGATCCACCATAGTCTTGATACACTCCTCGATATAGGCCAATCACTACCGTATTGATAATTCTAAATAGAACTATGTTAGGCTAGTGTCAAACTATACCAATCGGTGCACAAGGCGCTCTGGTGATCTCAAGTCTAAGGATCACATGCACCACCATTCGTTAAAAGATTTGTTCTATAGACATTAGTGTTACCATCTATATGGAATCCTGTGGTGGGTCAGTCCAGTGAACTTGCCTATAACAAGCACCCATGTGTTGTACTAGGTTGTCGGCAAGCAACCTTGACAAGTGAGATCAGTCACTGCCTTTCGACAGGGTCGTTCAACACTATGATAGCCTTACCGTATTATTTATGTCCTTGGTTAGAATAATACTAGGGTTATGGACATTTCTAGAATGGCCACCATATGTGATCAGAGGGTTCTCACTATCAAGATTTGAAACACTTGATACCCTTGTCATGGTTCCAGCATCCTAGGGACATATATCAATACATACAACTATGATTTACAAGATATAGTAGAAAATGCCTTTTATTGATTAATAAACATTATTACAAAGAGTCAATTCTACAATAATTGATTGGCTTTAAGGTACCTACTCTAACAAACTCCCACTTGCACTATAGCCAATCATTCATATATTTGTTAGAGTAGATGCCCTAGAGTCAATCAATTATTGTAGAATTGACTCTTTGTAACAATGTTCATTGATCAATAAAAGGCATTTTATTCTATATCACGTAAATCATTATTATTGCAATATGTATTGATATATGTCCTTAGAATGGTAGAACCGTGACGAGGGTATCAAGTGTTTCAAATCTTGATAGTGAGAACCCTATGAGCACATACGGTGGCCATTCTAGAAACGTTCGTAGCCCCGGTATTATTCTGAAGTAAAGGCACAAATAATACGGTAAGGCTATCATAGTGTTGAACGACCTGTCGAAAGGCGTGATCGATCTCACTTGTCAAGGTTGTTTGGTGACAACCTGGTGCAACACATGGGTGCTTGTTGTAGGCGGATATACCGCAGCAAGTTCAATGGACTGACCCACCAGAGGATTCCATATGGATGGTAACCCCAGTGTCTATGGAACAAATCCTCTAATGAATGGTGGTGCATGTGATCCTTAGACTTGAGATCACCAGAGTGCCTTGTGCACTGATTGGTGTAGTTTGACACTAGCCTAACGCAGTTCTTTTCAGAGCTGTCAATACGGTGATGATTGGCTGCATCAAGGAGTGTATCAAGACTATGGTGGATTGACAGAGGATTCATCACTCCCGGGTATGGGAGAAAGTTATCTCACGGCACAATTCAGTATATGGCAATGACACTAAAACTGTGGCCACAAAGTGGGATTGAGTTGAATTGTCTATCCAGCTTTATAATACTGGTCATTGGTCTAGAAACTGAATAAATAATATCGAGAGTAACCGAAGGTTGACACTATTTCTATGCCTTCGTCTCGTCGAGATAACGAATGATGAAAGGATCGAATTGCATGGTAACCATATCGTTGACAGGTAGCTACTTTGTTGAATCCGAATCTATCGGGTGGCCATGATGCCTTGCTAGGGACCAATCTTGGTTTGTTTATTAGTGAGACGATTAATTGGTGTTAATCGCGATACTATACACTCCGATATGATGAGGAGCCTATGGGTCACACACATAGAAGACAATTTAAGATCCAAGAAGAAAGAAGGGCATTTTCGTCTTTTAAGGCAAAAGGTTATTTTGGTAATTCAACAGTGTAATTAAATTTGCTGAGGTCGTAGCCTTTATTTAATTTGTTAGAAAAAAATTAAATAAATGAAATTACGTTTAAATGTGTGTTCGCACATATTTAAATATATTATCATTATTGTTAAATGTTAATATATATTTAAATATATATATTAATTGATTTTAATTGAGATAATGATGGAAATTAAAATAAATCAAATTGGGAGTGTTTGGCAACATGGGGCGTTTGGGTTGAAGCCCAAGCCTATTCCGTATGGGATTAGGGCAAATTGTTTTTACTATAAAAAGAAAAGTGTGTTAATTTAATAAGTGAGATTTTTTTTCTTTGAAAAATAAAAAACACACACAGCCCCCATATATTGACACTCCCACGCCAGTAACTTTTTCTAGCCTAAATCAATTTCAATTGATTTCTTTTCTTCTGAATCTTGAAGCCAAAGAGGATCTAGCAAATCCCTCTTTGGTTCTTTTGAGATTGTCTTTGTGTGGACTACGTGGGTTCGATCCTACACTTGGATCGGTAGCAAAACATTCATAGACAATTGTGGTGGAGCCTCCAAACGTGCGTTTGTTTCTCTTAACTCATGTTGAATATTTCTGCAGATTTTATTTAATATAAATTGTAAAATCATACCCTTGATCTTGACTCATGTAAACGATCGTGTTATATTATAATTTTTGTTTCCTCTCCGTATACGGGACCGTTTACTAACAGTATTTAACATCGAATGACCCTAAGTGCCCATCATGCTTTTGTTGTAATAGAAACCTTCAATAGTGGGTTAGTAGGTATTCTGCAAATCTACACATCCCCATTCTGATCGATCTCTTAGATCATATTGAATCAACTAAGTAAGTGTTTGGATTACTGGTGAGACCATGATTCCTCAGCCGCAACAATGTGTCGCAGTAGAACTTTACTAGATCAGCAATGCTTGGAACCACATTGTTGAGTGTTGGAAATGTGGATTTATTTTGTGATTTGGGGGTGAAATTGTAAGAAATTCAAGTTTAATGCATTATGTAAGATGAGTTTCCTTAACTGTTTTGTTATCTCCTAGAATCATGGGTTTTGTTGTGTTTTTAGGTATTCAGGTGCAAAAAGATGGATTATTTGTACTTGTGTTGGTGTTTGGACATCCTGGACACATCGAGTGTGGATAAATCGAGGCAAGCGAAAAAAGAGTGAAATTCCGCATCTAAGCAGCAACACACTTTTCTAAGCCACTTTTTTTGAGCTGCAACTGACTTTTTTTGCACCTGGCATAAAGTTGACGAAATCCAAATTGCGCTGTGACGTGATAGGGTTTTTAAGAAAAAATTGCTAGAACTGAGTCGTGGCACAACTTTGCCAGAATGTAAAAATGTTGCATTTCCAACCCTAATTTTGGCTACCAGTATTTACAAGTTTTCCATTTTGTCTAAAAACTATATAAGGGTAGCTTTAGTCTGTTTTTAAAGAGTTTTAGGTTTGATATACACATTTAGGGAGAGAATACATTTGGGGCTTCTTAGAAAGGTGGAGATTGGAGAGGAGAGAAGGTTTTCCTCCTCCTCCTCCTTTGTCTTCATGATTATGGTTCCAGGTGTTGTTGTTTCTTTTACTCTATGTTATATTTTGTTCTCTAGGGTTTTGATGTAATCTAATTGAAGGCTTGTGTTTTATTGTTAATCTATTTGTTTGATATATTCTATTATGTTCTAGATTCATTCATTGCATTTAATTCAATCTTCAGTTGATATTAGGGCTTGATCAACCTTGATGTTAGTTAATTGATTGTATGAGACAGAACTGCGTGTGACATGATCGATTTGTAGCCCTACCTGAGTATAGATTGGTTATTGTCTTTAAGATTATCTTGTGCTTAATAGGGTTTTTGTTACTAGACTAGGCTACACGCCACTAGCTGGTTTAGTTGATGGAAACACTAGGTTATTCCGAATGGCCACGGTAATACCTTAGAAACGAGAGACGCCATGCCTATCTTGATTAGCTCTATGAATGGATGATTTGTGTCTATGTGAATTGGTTCCTTCATTGTTTAGACTAGGCTATACGCCACTAGCTAGTTTGAATGATGAAAGTACTAGGTTGAACCCGTTGATGTACGAACCCTAGAATGGAGTGGGGAGAACAATGGTTTGATGATGAACATGTAGCCTGATAATTATGACGGAGTTAGAGCCCTAGGATTCTTTGTATATAGTTAGATTTAGATTTACTTTAATGTTGTTTATATGTTTTCTTTATTTCAATTCTTATTACTTTCATCAAGACATAGTTGCGAGGATCTCAAAAGCATCTCCAGTCTCTATGGGATCGACCCTTACTCGTTCACTATGCTGTGATTGTGACTTGTGCACTTGCAAAGGATTAAACTTTGTATGTCTGTCAAGTTTTTGGCACCGTTGTTGGGGATTGTTTAGTTGCTCTATGATTTCTAGTGACTTTGCCTTAATTTATATTGCTTTTGTGTGTTTAAGTTTTGCTGTTTTTGCTTGTTTAATTTTTGTTTTATGCATGATGATGTTTGACTTCTTTTCAGTGTGTTTTATTTCATTTTCAGTATTTTATTTTGTGTGTTGGTTTTATTTGCTTTTTTTTTTTTTTCAGCTTGTATAAACTTTATTTACTTTTATGCTGATTTCATTTTTTTTCTTATTTGTGTGTTTGTTTTAATTTCTGCAAACTTTTTGAGGACTAACCGACAACATGGATTCTATTCCAAGACACCATGTGTTCTTTCTTTTGTGTAGGTAGATTTCATGTTGACTACAAGATGTGCATTCAATGGAGTTACTTTCGGTGCTTTCCGATCTGTTAATCAAGGGGGGTAACTCGTTTCTTTCCCTTTTCACCTCTACTTTGTGTTGATGGCTACATTGAAGATAGTGTAGGAATTTGGTTTGGGGTGGGAAAGTATGAAATTTATGTTTATGAATTCATGTTTATGCATGCTTGTAAATTTTTTGTGAGTTTGTTGAATCTTTGTGTTTCTTGGTTGATGTCAAATGTCTATGAGATAAAATGATTGCATGACATGTAGTGAATGTTAGAGTAGGTGCCCTAGAGCCAATCAATTATTGTAGAATTGACTCTTTGTAATAATGTTCATTAATCAATAATAAAAGGCATTTTATTCTATATCGCGTAAATCATTATTATTGCAATATGTATTGATATATGTCCTTAGAATGGTAGAACCGTGACGAGGGTATCAAGTGTTTCAAATCTTGATAGTGAGAACCCTATGAGCACATATGGTGGCCATTCTAGAAACGTCCGTAGCCTAGTATTATTCTGAAGTAAGGGCACAGATAATATGGTAAGGCTATCATAGTGTTGAACGACCATGTCGAAAGGCAGTGACGATCTCACTTGTCAAGGTTGTTCGGTGACAACCTGGTGCAACACATGGGTGCTTGTTGTAGGTGGATATACCGCAGCAAGTTCACTGGACTGACCCACCAGAGGATTCCATATGGATGGTAACCCCAGTGTCTATGGAACAAATCCTCTAACGAATGGTGGTGCATGTGATCCTTAGACTTGAGATCACCGGAGCGCCTTGTGCACCGATTGGTACAATTTGACACTAGCCTAACGCAGTTCTATTCAGAGCTGTCAGTACGGTGGTGATTGGCTATATCAAGAAGTGAATCAAGACTATGGTGGATTGACAAAGGATTCATCACTCCCGGTGCGGGAGAAGTTATCATCGGCGCAATTCAAGATATGGCAATGACACAAAAGCGTGGGCCACGGTGGGATTGAGTTGTTGCTCATCCAGTTATAATACGGGTCATTGGTCCGAAAGCCGAATATATAATATCGAGAGTAACCGAAGGTTGACACTATTTCTATGCCTTCATCTCGTCGAGATAACGTATGATGAAAGGATCGAATTGTACGGTAACCATATCGTTGATGACTAGCTACTTTGCTGAATCCGAATCTATCGGGTGGTCATGATGCCTTGCTAGGGGCCAATCTTGGTCTGTGTATTAGTGAGACGATTAATTGGCGTTAATCGCGATACTATACACTACCGGTATGATGAGGAGCCTATGGGTCACACACATAGAAGATAATTTAAGAGCCAAGAAGAAAGAAGGGCGTTTTCGTCTTTTTAGGCGAAAGGGTATTTTGGTAATTTCACAGTGCAATTAAATTTGCTGAGGTCGTAGCCTTTTATTTAATTTGTTAAAAAATTAAATAAGTGAAATTACGGTTAAATGTGTGTTCGCACATATTTAATTAAATCATCATTATTGTTAAATGTTAATTAAATATTAATTGATTTTAATTAAGATAATGATGAATTAAATTAAAATATCTAATTGGGAGTGTTTGGCAACATGGGGTGTTTGGGTTGGAGCCCAAGCCCATTCCATGTGGGAATAGGGCAACTTGGTTTGCCTATAAAAGGAATAGTGTTTGTGTGATTTAAGATTTTAATTCATTTTCCCTTTTGATAAAAACACACAGCAACCCCTTTTTACACTCACTCCCACGCCCCTTTCACTGTTCCATTGAAAAACAAACCTTTTGTTTTTCTTCTTGATTTCTTAAGGCCAAGGAGGATCTAGCAAATCCCTCCTTGGTTCTTGTTGATTGTCTTCGTGTGGACCTCTACGGTTCGATCCTACACTTGGATCGGTAGCAAACACATTCAGAGACAACATTGGTGGAGCCTCCAAACGTGGGTATGAATCTAAACATTTGGATTTATTTTTCTGCAGATTCTTATAAATATAAACTGTAATTTTCTATGCCCTGATTTTGGGTTCTAAGGAACGATCCATGGTTGTAAAAATTTTGTTTTCCGCTGCGCAACCGGGTCGTTTTCTAACAATGAATAGGAGAGGTAAATCTTTACCCTAGTTAAAGAACTATTCTGGAAGTTGGTTTTATTGTAGTTTGAAACTCTTGGGAATGTGGTCTGTTTGGTTGGTTGGTTCTAGCATTTAGAGATGTTTTATGTGTAATCTTCCTATGATTTTTATGAGATCCCTAAAAATTCTAGAACCCATTTGATGATCACTTGAGGCAAAATGCTAGACAATGCATGATTTAAGAAATGACTTTGGCCATCTTTGGACCGTTTGAGCTTTTCAAGCCAACCTTTTATATATATATATATCCTCAATCACCCCATTGAGCGTTATTGCATATAGTTAGCCTTAATTTTCTTTCTTTTAATCCTCAATAACCTACCCGTTTTAACCTTTAAACACATTTCCTACCTAGGTTGTTCTTTTAAGAGGATTAATCTGAATTTTTGGAAGTGAATTGTGTGAGGTTTTGAGCTTTGTTATAAAATCTTGTGAAGATGTGCAAAAGAACTGGTTAGGGGTTGCTGTGTGGGAAAAGGGGGAAATTTGGTGATATCATTGCTTCCTAAGTTAGGTGTTTTATTTTTATTCCAAAAGAAAAAAAACAAGAAGGAAGCATGAAAAGGGTATAGATTCAATTGTAGTTGGGGGGAGTGATGCAATAAAAAATAAATAAAAAAATAAAGGGCTTCGGGTTTGAGAGAGTAAATTGTTTTGAGCGATTGTGTTCTTTGAATTGTTAGATTATTCATCTTAATTGCTTGAATCCCTTACGTTCTTTTGTAACCCAATACCTTAGCTGTATGATATAAGCTTAATGAAGCCCTAATGATCTGAAGTTGTGCGTTTGTTCTACATTAGTGGAGAGTGATTTGAAAAGTACGCCTATGGAGTTTGTGTTTTTAAAGTTTTCATATTTATGGGATCAAAAATTTGTTTTCTTTATGGATGTTACACGTGAGACTGCCTTTAAGGTTAGGATTGACAGTTTGTGGTATGGTGATGCGTTGAAATTACAACATGCAATGTGTAGAAAGTGCACTAGTTGCAAAAAGGAATAAAGTGATAAGTAGAGTATCGTTCCCACGAGGATTGTTTGTTAAGCACTGATTTTCCTAGTTGTTTATCAAGTTGGAGAACCCGAAAGATGTTTGGATTTGCGGGAGAAATTTAAACTAAAGTGAAAACAAAATTTACTATGTACTTAAAAACTAATTAAAGACAGCAAGGTTAATTCAAGAGAAATATCAATTAAAACAAACTGTTAGGGTTTTGACTTCACTAGGATTTTATGAATTAATCTATGAATTATGCTGCTTCTACACTCACATGCGCGGATTATAAATCAGATTCCCTAACGTGTAAAACATACCTTCTCAGGCTATTTTTCCTACTTTTCCCTATTAAGCTTCCTCACCCAACAAATTAAAGGTTAATAGTTCCAAGTTCGTTATGCTAAATGGAATCCTAAATTGATTTCATTGATTCTCAAACCTATCTCTAGCGTTTAATACAACAATGGCAATTACCCTAAGAAGCTAAACCATGATTCACTTCTCAGTCTCATCATGCTCAACAAGTAAATTCAATAAGAACAAGAATAATCACACAATCCATGCAATATAATGTAAAAGCAACATCAATTTATTGATTAAACATAAAAACCCCAATTACATCAAAACCCTTACCCAAAATGAGTTAGTTCATACTAAAATTAACACAAATAGAAATAAAAACAGTACATAATGCATTCAACGTGCTGGAATTAAGAAAAAAAGAACAAAATCTTCCCTATTTGATGAATCCAAAGAGTTCAATCTTCAATCTTCTCTTCTTTCTCCCAAAAATGTCGAACTCCTTATTAAAATGACTAAGTTTTCTTTACATAGTTGGTCCAAAAAAAAAACCTAAAACTTTCGCCTAAATTAAAACGCACAGTTTTGAAAAACTAAATCTTGCAGACTTCGCCGCAGCAACAAATTGGTTTAAAATTGTTAATCTGTCCTGAGAGTTCATCGCCGCGGTGAAGAATGAACTTTGTTGCGGCGAACTTTCCAGCGGCAAACTTTTCTGCATAATTCTGAAATTACGGAACTACCCTCCGCTTGCTTCCTTGCTTGAATCTAAAATCTTTGGTGCTCTCCAATAGGAACAAGCTTCATGGTGCTTCAAATCCGCTTTAGAACTCCCTCGAGTCTTGAGATTCGCTTGCTTCTGGGTCCAGAAACTCAATTCCCTCATTATTTGCTCTAACTGCACGTTTTGGCTTGAAACATAAAATGTATGCAATTAAGTTGTAATTCAAGCACAAACAAAATAAGAAGTATCCAAAATCCAGCCAAAAAGCCTCGATAAAACAGTATAATCCTAGGATTATCATATGGTTGTGTGGTTGAGAGTGGAGAATGAAGACGAACTAAAGCTTAGGGTGTTCCTAGATGGGGGGTAATTATTGCTTATTGTTTTTCCTTATATGTGTATGATTTGTATGAGACACATTTATTGATAAATCTAGGAAAAAATTTGTTTTGTTTTTCTTTTTAATTATGTGTGTTAGGACTTGTAGGGTGTTTGTGGGTAAAATCGCTGAAAACCCTTACAAGACTATAACTCATCCACTAGGGGGACCTAGGGATTTAAAGGCTTATTGCATACTATTGAATGTTGGAAATCCAGATTTATTTAGTGATTTGGCAGTGAAACTATAAGGAATTTAAGGTTTAATGTATGATTTATGATGTGATTTCTTGCATGTTTCGTTATCTTCCAAAATCATGGGTGTTGTGTTTTTTAGGTATTCTAGTGCAAAAGAATGGATTATTCGTGCTTGTGTTAGTGTTCAGAAATTCTGGACTCGTTCGAGTGCGGATAATCAAGGCGAGAAAGTGTGAAATTTTGACTTTGCGCCACGACTCAAATAAACTGAGCCGTAGCGTAAACGTGCCAAGGCTCAATTCAAACACGCCGGGCTCAATTAAACTGTGTTGCAGCACAAATAAACCACGCCATGATGCAAATGGTGCAGAGTGTAAAAAATGTCGCATTTCCAACCCTTATTTCAGCTACCAGTATTTACAAGTTTTCCATTTTGTCTAAACACTATATAAAGGTAGCTTTAGTCCCTTTCTAAAGAGTTTGGAGGTTTGATATACACATTGTAGGGAGAGAATACATTTGGGGCTTCTTGGAAAGGTGGAGCTTGGAGAGGATAGGAGAAGAGGTTCTTTTCCTGTCCTCCTCCTTTGTTCTTCATGATTATGGTTCCAGGTGTTGTTGTTTCTTTTCCCTTATGTTGTATTTGATTTTCTAGGGATTTGATGTAATCTAATTGAAGGCTTCTGTTTTATTGTTAATCTATTTGTTTGATCCATTCTATTATGTTCTAGATTCATTCATTGCATTTAATTTAATCTTTAGTTGATATTAGGGCCTGATCAACCTTGATGTTAGCTAATTGATTGTATGAGACAAGATTGCATGTGGAATGATTGATTTGTAGCCTTGCCCGAGTATAGATTGGTTATTGTCTTGAAGACCGTCTTGTCCTAAATGGGTTTTCGTTACTAGACTAGGCTAGACGCCACTAGCTAGTTTAGTTGATGGAAACACTACGTTATTCCGAATGGCCACAATAATACCTTAGAAACGAGAGACGCCATGCCTATCTTGATTAGCTCTGTGAATGGATGATTTGTGTCTATCCGAATTGGCTCCTTTGTTGTTTAGACTAGGCTATACGCCACTAGCTAGTTTGAATGATGAAAGTACTAGGTTAAACCCGATGATGTACTAACCCTAGAATGGAGTGGAGAGAATAGTACTTTGATGATGAACACGTGGCCTAATAATTATGATAGAGTTGGACCCCTAGGATTCTTTGTAGATAGTTAGATTTAGATTTACTTTAATGTCGTTTATATGTTTTCCTTATTTCAATTCTTGTTGTTTTTATTCATCAAGGCATAATTACTAGGATTGCGAGAGCATCTCCAGTCTCTATGGGATCGACCCTTACTTGTGCACTATGTTGCGATTGTGACTCGTGCACTTGCGAAGGATTAAACTTTGTATGTCTGTCAAGTTTTTTGCGCCATTGTCGGGGACTATTAAGTTGCTTTGTGATTTCTACTGACTTTGCCTTTATTTATAATGCTTTTTTGTGTTTAATTTTTGCTTGGTTTAATTTTTGTTTTATGCATGTTGATGTTTGGCTTCTTTTTAGTGTGTTTTGTTTCATTTTCAGTATTTTATTTTGTGTGTTGTTTTATTTGCTTTTATTTTGTTTTTAGTTTGTATAAACTTTATTTACTTTTTATGTTGATTTCATTTTTCTTATTTGTATGTTTGTTTTTAATTTCCATAAACTTTTTGATGATAAACCGTAACATGGATTCTATTCTAATACACCATGTGTTCTTTCTTTTGTGTAGATAGATTTCATGTTGACTACGGGATGTGCATTCAATGGAGTTACTTCCAGTGCTTTACGATCTGTTAATCAAGGAGGGTAACTCGTTTCTTTCCTTTTTCACCTCTACTTTGTGTTGATGGCTACATTGGAGATAGTGTAGTAATTTGGTTTAGAGTGGGAAAGTATGAAATTTATGTTTATGAATTCATGTTTATTCATGCTTGTAAATTTTTTGTGAGTTTGTGGAATCTTTGTATTTCCTGGATGATGTCAAATGTCTATCAGACAACATGATTGCATGACATGTAGTGAATAGGAGAGGTCAATTTTTACCTTAGTCGAAGAACTATTCTGGATGTTGGTTTTGTTGTTGTTTGAAACTCTTAGGAATGTGGTCTGTTTGGTAGGTTGTTTCTAGCATTTAGGGATGTTTTGTGTATAATCTTCCTACGATTTTTGTAAGGACCCTAAAATTCTAGAACCTATTTGATGATCACTTGAGTTGAAGTCCTAGACAATGCATGATTTGAGAAATGATTTAGGCCATCTTTGGATCGTTTGAGCTTTTCAAGCCAACCTTATATGTTATTATCCTTAGTCACCCCGTTGAGCCTTATTGCATATATTTAGCCTTGATTTTTCTTTGTTTTAACCTGTAATAACCTACCCACTTTAACCCTTAAACACATTTCCTACCTATGTTGTTCTTTTAAGAGGATTAATCTGAATTTTTGAAAGTGAAATGTGTGAAGTTCTAAGCTTTGTTACAAAATCTTGTGAAGATGTGCAAAAGAACTAGTTCGGAGTTGTTGTGTGGGAAAAAGGGGATATTTTGTGATCTCATTGCTTCCTAAGTTATGTGTTTAAAAAAAGAAATTGAAAAAAAAGAGAAAAAAAAAAAAGGAAGCATGAAAAGGGTACAGATTCAATTGTAGTTGGGCAGAGTGATGCAATAAAAAATAATAATAAAGGGTTTCGAGTTTAAGAGACTAAGTTGTTTTGAGTTATTGTGTTCTTTGAATTGTAAGATTATTCCTCTTAACTGCTTGAATCCCTTACGTTCTTTCGTAACCCAATACCCTAGCCATACGAAATAAGCTTAATGAAGCCCTAATGATCTGAAGTTGTGTGTTTGTTCTACATTAATGGAGAGTGATATGAAAAGTAGGCCTATGGAGTTTGTGTTTTTAAAGTTTTCATATTTATGGGATCAAAAATTTGTTTTCTTTATGGAAGTTGCACGTGAGACTGCCTTTAAGGCTAGGATTGACGGTTTGTGGTATGGCTGTGTGGTTGAGAGTGGAGAATGAAGACGAACTAAAGTTTAGGGTGTTCCTAGATGGGGGGGTAATTATTGCTTATTCTTTTTGCTATATGTATATGCTTTGTATGAGACATATTTATTGCTTAATCCAAGAATTCTTTGTTTTGTTTTTCTTTTTAATTATGTGTGTTAGGACTTGTAGGATGTTTGTGAGTAACATCACGAGACTATAACTCGTCCACTACGGGGACCTAGGGGTATAAAGGCTTATTGCATATGCTAAATGCGATTGTGATAACCTACGAAAGTGGTTTAGTTAGGATAATTTATTTAGGATAGTTTAGTTAGGTTACATTTTATTTTTGTATCACTTTCATTGCTAAGGACGAATAATAAGCTGGTTTAGGGTTTGTGTTGAATGTTGGAAATGCGGATTTGTTTAGTGATTTGTGGGTGAAACTGTAAGGAATTTAAGGTTTAATGTATGATTTATGATGTGATTTCTTGCATGTTTTGTTATCTTTCCGAATCATGAGTTTTGTGTGTTTTTCAGGTATTCAAGTACAAAAGAATGGATTATCCGTGCTTATGTTGGTTTTTGGACATCTTGGACTCGTTTGAGTGCGGATAAATCAAGGCGAGAAGTAAAAGTGTGAAATTCTGACTTTTTGTCGTGGCTCAAATAAACTAAGCCACAGCGTAAATGTGTCGGGGCTCAATTCAAACACATTGGGGCCCTAATTACACTATGCTATGGCGCAAATCGCGCAGAATGTAAAAAATGTCACATTTCCAACCCTAATTTCGGCTACCAATATTTACAAGTTTGCCATTTTGTCTAAACACTATATAAAGGCAGTTTTAGTCCATTTTTTTAAAGAGTTTGGAGGTTTGATATACACAATTTAGGGAGAGAATACATTTGGGGCTTCTTGGAAATGTGGAGGTTAGAGAGGAGAGGAGGTTCTTCTCCTCCTCCTTTGGTTTTCATGATTATGGTTCCAGGTGTTGTTGTTTCTTTTCCTATATATTGTATTTTGTTTTCTAGGGATTTGATGTAATCTAATTGAAGGTTTCTGTTTTATTGTTAATCTATTTGTTTGATCCATTATACTATGTTCTAGATTCATTCATTGCGTTTAATTCAACCTTTCGTTGATATTAGGGCCTGATCAACCTTGATGTTAGCTAATTCATTGTATGAGACGAGATTGCATGTGGAATGATTGATTTGTAGCCCTGGCTGAGTATAGATTGGTCATTGTCTTTAAGATTGTCCTGTGCTTAATGGGTTTTCGTTACTAGACTAGGCTACACACCACTAGCTAGTTTAGTTGATGGAAACACTAGGTCATTCCGAATGGCCACAGTAATACCTTAGCAACGAGAGAAATGCCATGCTTGTCTTGATTAGCTCTGTGAATGGATGATTTGTGTCTATGCGAATTGGTTCCTTCGTTGTTTAGACTAGGCTATATGCCACTAGCTAGTTTGAATGATGAAAGTACTAGGTTGAACTTGATGATGTACGAACCCTAGAATGGAATGGAGAGAATAGTAGTTTGATGATGAACACGTGGCCTTATAATTATGATAGAGTTGGAGCCCTAGGTTCTTTGTAGATAGTTCGACTTAGATTGACTTTAATGTCGTTTATATGTTTTCTTTATTTCAATACTTGTTGTTTTGATTCATCAAGGCATAGTTACTAGGATTGCGAGATCATCTCTAGTCTCTGTTGGATTGACCCTTACTCGTACACTATGCACTATGTTGTGATTGTGACTCGTGCACTTGTGAATGATTAACCTTTCTATGTCTGCCACATACGTTAAATGCAACCATGATAACCTACGGAAGTGGTTTAGTTAGAATAGATTTTATTTTTATATCGCTTCCATTGCTAGGGACTAGTAATAAGCTGGTTGGGGGTTGTATTGAGTGTTGGAAATGCAGATTCATTTTTTGATTTGGCGGTAAAATGGTAAGAAATTCAAGTTTTAATGCATTATTTAGGATGAGTTTCCTTAATTGTTTTGTTATCTCCCATAATCTCGGGTTTTGTTGTGTTTTTAGGTATTCAAGTACAAAAAGATGGATTATTCGTGCTTGTGTTGGTGTTCAGACACCCTCGACCCGTAGTGCGCGGATAAATCAAGGCGACTGGAAAAAGAATGAAATTCTACATTTGAGCTATAGCACATTTTTCTGACCACAGCGTGAAGATGACGAAATTGATTTTGAGCCGTAACACATTTTTCTACGCCGTGGCATTGTTAGAGTCATGAAAGTGACTCTATTTTGGTGATAAAAAGACCCTATGTGAGATTAAAATGAAATCATATTAAGATAATTAAGAGAAATTATGAATTTATGTATAAAAATCATATTTTGAGTTTTTCTTACTAATTTGGCATGTTTGGATTGAAATTTGAGATTGTGTAAGTTGATATTAGGATGTGATTTATTTTCTACGGTTGATGTTGTCTCATTTATGCTATTTAGGGGTCAAATTGTCATAAAACTTAGGGTTGAGTTTGTCACTTTTTATTTGTGTAGGGACTAAACTAATATTTTCCATCCTACTATAAAAAGAAAGCCAAAGGTCGCAAACTTCAGCCAGCTGCGAATGGACCTTCACCCATCACAGAGTTTGGTCGCCGGCCGATGACCTTTCATCTTCCAGGCTAGCGACTCTTCGCCTTCTCACGTCGAGCAGTCATTCTCCACCGTCATTCACCCACGCTAGCGAAATACCACCGTTTCCACACCGTGACTCTTCATCTTCCACCGAAGTTTGCACCATTTTTCGGTGCCGATTGAGCTCTTTTTGTGTTGGCGATCTACCCTTTTTCCGCCGCCGATCTACCCTTTTTCCAGCGATCCATCACCTTGATCCGACGACTATTCGATTTCCCGGTGTGATTTCGCTCACTTTTTGACGACCTTTCATCTCCCGAGGACCTGATCTGAACTCCCCATCACCTGATCTTTCCATTGGTACCTTCGGATCCCATTTTTGCCACCATTTGCCAGAACGTTTTCCAGCGAGTGCAACTGTTCATATTCCGGGCTCTTTGTTGGTCGTTTTTTCCCCTTCTTCGCATCATATCATTGTCGGTTACTTCCTCTCTACCATGATCAGCTTTGTTTCCATCGCTTCAGCCTCCGTCGACACCACCATGAGCGGCTGAGTTCCTGGTTGTCTGTTACGGTGTAGGCGAGATCAAGATTGACTCCAATGCTCTCCTCATCAGCTCTTGACTAGTTGGATGAGCCCGAATGTTGGACATTTGGTTAAGTTTCTTGTATTCTGATTATATTTGTTTTTGTTTCAGTTTGTTTGTGATGCTTTAATATTATTCTGATGCTCGACGTGCTGAATTGATAATGTCCATTGAGAATGTTTGTTGATTTATAACTTTTCGCATAATTGAATGTTGGTTTGAGATTATTGAATGTTGATTATGACTTAAATTGCTTCGGTACTGATTGCAATCAAGTTGTATTAGCGTTTAATATAATTTCTATTAGGAATGCATTTGTTGTGTAATTAGTTGATTGGATGATACAAGTTGATAGGTTGTACTTGTTAACATTGTACCAACTAGTGGTGTTTAAGGGTTTAGCATGTTTCGGTTAGTCAACGATAGTCTTTAACCAATCGACCTATAACTAAGACGACGGGGAGATAGGATAAATTATGCCTAGATTGTCGGGAGATATTTTTATTGATTTGCCTAGCCTTATAGGTTTAGGAAATTGAAAAGCGAGGAGCGGAATTGTGAGAGTTGGTTTTGAGTCAAACCAAACCCGTAGCGGCAACGCTTTTAATATTGTGTTTTAGTTAGCAATTTATTTGATGTTTTTAGTTTCCTGCAATTAATTAGTTTCCTTAGTTTTAATCCATCAATTTGCCAATTTCTCTTTTGTTAACTCAAATATTCATTAGGTTGTTAGTCTTGCTCTCTATGGATTCGACCCTGCTTACCACTAACTACGGTATTTAGGATTAATTTTGTGGCCGTTGATAATCCGAGGATTATACTATTTTATTTAGACTTTTTAACCGGATTTGGGATACTTCTTAGTTCGTTTATGCTTGAATTGCTACTTAATTTCACATATTTTCTATTTCAGGCCAAAACGTGTATTTTGAGCGAATAATGAGTGGATTGGAGTTTCTGGACCCGGAAGCGAGCGAATCTCAGAATTTGGGAAAGTTCTGAAGCGGAGTTGAAGCACTATGAAGCTTGTTCCCATGGGAAAGCATCGAAGATCGAAGATTCAAGCAAGGAAGCAAGCGGAGGGCAATTCTGTAAATTCAGAATTTTTCAGGAAGGTTCGCCGCAGCAAAGTTTATTCTTTGCCACGGCGAAAGAAGCTAGGCACGAGATTCCACTTTAGCTCATAGCCGCAGCGAAATTTGTTCTTCGCCGCGACGAAGTCTGCGAATTTTTGTTTTCTCCAAAACGCACAGTTTTATTTTAGGAAAGGTTTTTGGGCGAAATATATAAGAGAAACCTTGCCATTTTGAGGGGGGTTAGCTGGGTTCATCTATTTTTCATTTGGTTTAGAGTAGCTTTTACATTTGGAGAGAAGATTGGAGATTAACCTTGTGGATTCATCAAATAGAGGAGATCTTTACTCTCTTTTCTTTGTTTCACTATGTTGACTGTTGTGTTTACTGTTTTTCTTGCTATTTTTGTTAATTTAGTTATGAACTAACCCATTTTGGGTTAGGGTTTTGATGTAATTCGGATTTCTATGGATTAATCAATTGATTATTGTTGCTTTTATATTCTATTGCATAGATTTTGTGATTATTCTGATTTTTATTGATTTTACTTGTTGAACATGATGAGATTGAAAAATGAATCATGTTGAGCTTCTTGGGTAATCACCATTGTTGTTTTGAATGCTAGAGATAGATTTGAGAAACAATGAAATCAATCTAGGATTCCATTAGCTTAATGAAATTGGATTTATTAATCTTCAATTTGTTGGGTGCAGAAGATTAATAGGGAAAAGTAGGAATTCATAGCCTGAGAAGGTATGTTTTACAACTTAGGGAATTCGATTTACAATCTGTGCATGTGAGTGTAAAAGTAGCATAATTTGTAGGATTATTCCATAGGATCCTAATAAAGTCAAAACCTTAACCGTTTGCTTTACTTGATATTACCCTTGCTTTAATCTTACTTTCAGTTTAGTTTTAGATTCTCCCATAAATCCAAACACTTTCCGTTTCTCTAACTTGAGAACAAATAGGAAAATCAGTGCTTAGCAATCAATCCTCGTGGGAACGGTACTCACTCATCACTTTATTACTTTGTGTGACTAGTGCACTTGCTATATTTGCATGTTATAGTAACAATGCATCAAGTTTTTGGTGCCGTTGCCGGGGACTGATTTTTGTGTTAACATTGAAATTTTCTTGAGTTACCTAGATTGGAGTTTTATTTTTTTGTTTTAATTGTTTATTAATTAATTTTTGTTGTTCATTTAAGTTAGCAAGTGATCTCATGTTTTCTCTCGTTCTGTGTAGTTTATGCAAAGAGTGAGACGTCAGCCAGTGGTTCCTGTAGATCCAGAGATTGAAAGAACCGCAAGAAGACTTAACAGAGAGAGAAGAGAACCAGAGGCCATAGCTGTTGAAATGGCAGAAAATAGAACATTGAGGGAATTCTCAATTCCCTCAGTTGATGGCAGTGGGTCAAGTATTACTAGACCAGCAGTACAAGCCAACACTTTCGAAATAAAGCTAGCAATCATCCAGATAATCCAACATTCGGTAAAATTTAAGGGAGAATTGAAGGAAGATCCAAATCTACACATTGCAATTTTTTTTAGAGATTTGTGATACTTTCAAGTCAAACGGAGTGTCAGATGACGCCATCAGATTGAGATTGTTCCCTTTCTCATTGAGGGATAAAGCAAAAGGATGGTTAATGGCACTACCACCAGGGACGATCACAACCTGGAATGAATTAGTACAGAAGTTCCTGACCAAATTCTTTCCTCCAACAAAATCTGTGAATATGAGAAATGATATCACATCGTTTCTACAGGAAGAGTCTGAATCATTATATGAGGCATGGGAAAGATACAAGGAACTGCTGAGGAGGTGTCCACACCATGGGTTGCTAGTTTGGATGCAAGTCCAAATGTTTTACAATGGATTGATGATTAATGTCCAAACCATGGTGGATGCAGCATCAGGAGGAGCATTGCAAAATAAGACACCGGAAGAAGCTCATGAGTTGCTTGAGGTTTTGGCAAGTAACAACTATCAAAGACTGAATGAGAGGATGCAGTCGAAGAAATCTATGGGTCTTCATGAAGTTGATGCATACACGGCTATTTTAGCCCAACTTACAGCACTTCAGAAAGAGTTGGGAAGTATACAGGTAAATTCTATTCAAGCACCTCAACTAACTTGTGAATTCTGTGCAGGTAGTCATGTGAGCAGTGAATGCCAAGTGGGGAACACGTTTGCTTCAGCGTCTTCATCATCAGAACAGGTTAACTACTTGGCAGGAAATCAGAGGCAACCGAACGATCCATACTCCAACATATATAATCCTGGTTGGAGGAATCATCCGAACCTGTCTTGGGGCAATCGGAATCAACAGAATCAGCAAAATAATCATGGGAACCATAGAGCGATGCCAAACAACCAAGCGGGGGTGAACAATCAATCGGGAGAGCAAAGATTGACAAAACTGGAGGATATGTTCAAAAGTTTTATGCAAGAGACCACAGGTTTTATGAATGAGACAAGGACGAATTTCAGAAACCAAGGGGCGTCCATTCGGAACTTGGAGGTACAGGTGGGTTAATTGGCCGATAAGCTCAATGAGAGACCACGGGGTTCCCTACCAAGTAACACAGTGACAAACCCACGCGAACAAGCAAATGCAATAACATTACGGAGTGGGACAGTCTTGGAAGAGGTGGAACAATCAGGGAAAGAAGGAAACCCACCAAAAGAAAAGGAAGATTCCGATGAGGAAGTTGATGAAGAAATAATTGTTGAAGAGTGATGCGTTGTAACTACAACATGCAATGATAGCAAGTGCACTAGTTACACAAAGTAATAAAGTGATGAGTGAGTATCGTTCCCACGAGGATTGGTTGTTAAGCACTAATTTTCCTAAGTGTTTTTCAAGTTGGAGAAACCGAAATTGTTGGATTTATGGGAGAAATTAAAATTTAACTAAAAGCAAAATTTACTAAATATAAAAACAACTAAATTATAAAAGCAAGATTTAACACAAGAGTAATATCAATTAAAACAAACGGTTAGGGTTTGACTTTCATTCGGACTCTATGGATTAATTCTGTGGATTATGCTACTCTTACAATCACATGCACGGATCGTAAACCGAATTCCCTAAGTTATAAAACATACCTTCTCAGGCTATGAATTCCTAGTTTTCCCTATTAATCTTCTGCACCCAACAAATTGAAGATTAACAAATCCAAGTTCTTAAGCTAATGGAATCCTAGATTGATTTCATTGTTTCTCAAATCTATCTCTAGCATTCAAAATAACAATGGTAATTATCGAAAAAGCTCAACATGATTCATTTCTAAATCTCATCATGTTCAACAGGTAAAATCAATAAAAATCGGAATAATCACACAATCTACACAATAGAATATAAAAGCAACAATCATCAATTGATTAATCCATAGAAATCCGAATTACATTCAAACTGTTAGTGAACGACCCAGTTATGCAACGGAAAACAAAAACATAAACTACATGGATCGTTCCTTAGAACCAAGATCCGGGTACAAAAATCACAGTTTATACAATATATATATTAAATCTACAGAAAAATCTTTTCAAGGTTTAAGGAATCATATGCATGTTTGGAGGCTCCTCTAACTTTGTCTCTGAATGTATTTGCTACCGACCCAAGTGTAGGATCGAACCGATGTAGTCCACACAATGATAATCGCAATGAACTAAAAGGGATTTGCTAGATCCTCTTTAGCATTAAGAATAAAGAAGAAATAAGAGTATTTGATTTTTAGCTAAACCAAAAATCTGGCGTGAGAGTGAGAGAGAGGGGTTGTTGTGTTTTTCTCTTTTCCAATGAAATTAATGAAATGAAAAATCTCTACCTTCTACAATTAAACTTTTTCTTTTATAGTAAAGTTTAATTGCCCTATTCCCATATGGAATAGGCTTAAGCTCCAACCCAAACACCCCTTATTTCCAAACACTCCCAATTAGATATTTATTTTAATTTCATCATTATCTCAATTAAAATCAATTAATATATATTTAATATATATATTAACATTTAACAATAATGATAATTTATTTAACTATATGCGAACACATATTTAAACATAATTTCACTTATTTAATTTTTCTAACAAATTAAATAAAGGCTACGACCTCAGCAAATTTAATTGTACTGTGAAATTACCAAAATACCCTTTCGCCCAAAAAGATGAAGATGCCCTTCTTTCTTCCTGGCTCTTAAATTATCTTCTATGTGTGTTACCCATAGGCTCCTCATCATACCGGAAGTGTGTAGTATCATGATTAACACCAATTAATCATCTCACTACACACAGACCAAGATTGGCCCCTAGCAAGGCATCATGGCCACCCGATAGATTTAGATTCAGCAAAGTAGCTACCTGTCAACGATATGGTTACCGTACAATTCAATCCTTTCATCATACGTTATCTCGATGAGATGAAGGCATAGAAATAATGTCAACCTTTGGTTACTCTCGATATTATGTATTCAGTTTTTGGACCAATGACCTGTATTATAATTTGGATAGAGCAACAACTCAATCCTACTGTGGCCACAGTTTTGGTGTCATTGCCATATATTGAATTGTGTCGTGAGATAACTTCCCTCGTACCCGGGAGTGATGAATCCTCTGTCTATCCACCATAGTCTTGATACACTCCTCGATACAACCAATCACCACCGTATTGACAGCTTTGAATAGAACTGCGTTAGGCTAGTGTCAAACTACACCAATCGGTGCACAAGGCGCCCGGTGATCTCAAGTCTAAGGATCACATGCACTACAATTCGTTAGAGGATTTTTTCCATAGACACTGGGGTTACCATCTATATGGAATCCTCTGGTGGGTCGGTCTAGTATACTTGCTGCTGTGTATTCGCCTATAGCAAGCACCCATGTGTTGTACCAGGTTGTCACAAAACAACCTTGACAAGTGAGATCAGTCACTATCTTTCGATAGGGTCATTCAACACTATGATAGCCTTACCGTATTATCTGTGCCCTTACTTCATAATAATACTAGGGCTACGGACGTTTCTAGAATGGCCACCATATGTGCTCATAGGGTTCTCACTATCAAGATTTGAAACACTTGATACCCACATCACGGTTCTACCATTCTAAGGACATATATCAATACATATTGCAATAATAATGATTTACGCAATATAGAATAAAATGCCTTTTATTATTGATTAATGAACATTATTACAAAGAGTCAATTCTACAATAATTAATTGGCTCTAGGGCATCTACTCTAACAATCTCCCACTTGCACTATAGCCAATCATTCATGTATTTAATACCAAATGATCTCAGGAGCCCTTCATGCTACTGCTGCGACATAGGCTTTGTTAGTGGATCTGCGAGATTGTCGTCAGTATGCACACGTCTTTCCTCCCAACTATCTCTCTAGTCAGATGGAATTGTCTGAGTATGTGTCTGGACTTCTGATGAGACCGTGGTTCCCTGCCTTAAGCGATAGCTCAATTGTTGTCACAATAGATGTCTATTAGATTAACAATCGTGGAAACCACACCAAGTTTAGTAACGAACTTCTTAATCTAGACTGCCTCCTTGGCCGCATCTAACAATGCAATATACTCAGCCTTCATTGTAGAGTCTGCTACAGTGCTTTGCTTGGAGCTCTTCCAGCTCACTACACCGCCATTGAGGCAAAATACAAACCCTAATTGCGATTGATAATCATCTTTGTCCGTTTGGAAACTAGCATCACTGTATCCTCTTACAGTGAGCTCATCTTCCCCTCCATAAACCAAGAAGATATCCTTAATCCTCTTTAGGTACTTAAGAATATTCTTGACAGCCATCCAGTGACGCTCACTGATGAGAATGCAAAATATCATAATTACCCCCCTTAATGTTTAGTCTTTTATACGTATTTTTTGCCTAAATGTACTCATTAATATTCTATTTTGGTTTAGGATGCAAACGGAGGCGTTAATTGCAAAATGGAACTAATTAAGTGAATTCAGACAGTTTCAACATTGTTTCGTAATCTGGGCATAACTCTCTCATCCAAGCTCCAATTGAGATGATTCAAAATGGTGTGGAACTTCAAGAAATATATCTACAACTTTCATGTTTTGAGTTTGGAGAGATACTCACTGCATCAAGGTTGTAATCAAGCTTGAAGTTGACGCATCTGCACCGGACGTCCTGGAGCATTTTGCCTTGTCATGCAAATCAATTGGGCAGTTTATTATTGGAAGATCTGAGGACATGTGGCACGCAAGTTACAGCTCAAAATCACCACTTTCCTATTTTATTTTAGGACTTTATCTTATTTCAATTAATTAGAATCAAATTAGGATTAATGTTATTTTAGGATTTTAGAATATTTCTTTTAGGAGATTTAGTGGGATTCAAATACTGGAACTGGATTTTCGTTAAAGGGATCAGATTAGGGTTTTTGAGGGTGACCATGCCTCTCTTTTCTCTTCTCTACAATTTTCTCTTTTGAGTTTTGATTATGGCCATGAGCAGCTAAAACTTTTGTAACTTGTTCGTCGAAAATGGAGACCTCGGAATCAACCAACTGTGAGATCTAATCTATTTTATTTTAGTGTTCAATTTTCGTGTTTGAGTATTGAATGTTATTCTGTGCATATCTTCATGATTGATGCATTTAATTACTAGGAGGCCTACTAGTGTATTATTTGTTGCAATCTACTGCTAAGTTTGATATCAAATCCGTAATTGTTTGATCCCTCTAACTTGTGAAGCAATTAGGGTTAATAATTTGCTGCGTCAGAAATTTGTAATCTTAAGAAGAACATTCAACTAAATTAAATACAACCGCTTGTGTTTGTGTTGTTTAGCTTAATCGATTTCTCTAATTCTTAAGGCTGCCATTAGATTAAATCTTTAGCGCTTGTCTAGGGTTGTTTAATGGTAAGATTAATTAAGATCGCTTGTTTCCTAATTAATTACAATTAAGGAGAGATAGGAAAATAGTTCCAATGGTAAATATTCAAAGTAAGAATTGATTTATTTTTGCATCAATGATCAGTTGCAAGATTCCGATGGTGGATGTTGACAGAGACCAAGTTTCGTTATATTAATTGATTTCGAACTGAATTGTTTTTGTTTTTGTTTTTGGCTAAGATTGTTTTCTGTTTTACTCAAAAACCCCCAGCCTTATTCACATCATAAAAAATTCGGCTAGACAGTCTTCGTGGGATCGACCCTTGCTTACCCTATTTACAGTTCAGTAGTTAGGTTTGGAAGGTTTTTAATCTTGGTTGCCTACGATAGCACACCAGATTACAGAATCAATTTTACAATAACTGATTGGCTCTAGGACACCTACTCTAACAATTCCAAGTTGGAATAGGATTTTAGTGTGCACTATTTAAGTGCAACTAAAATTAAATCATTAATTAATTTTTAGAATTAAAAAGTTACAAACCCAAGCCACCATTCTCCCTCAAAAAATGCCAGCCTTAGTGGGGAAAAAGAATTTTTTTTGTCAAAGAAAATTCTGCTGTGATTTGTTATTGTAGGTGAGTGATCTTCCTAGCCTAGAAGTCTCTCATTGATGGTAATCCTGTCTTCGTGTGGATACCGGGAATGTACTTCTATTTTGAAGTGGTTTGTGAATCTAGCATCAAATCGAAGGAGCCTCTAATGATAGTATGATATATTTTCTTTGATTTGATTTCTTTTTTTAAATTAGTGTAATCGGTCTAAGGATCTAGGTTAACGGTTAGCAGATCTTGATAAAAAATTTAATTTTTTGCTACGTGTAAGAGATCTATTAACCTATAGTTGTATCAGAGCCTCTTACACTTGATTACATTATTTTTATTATCGATTGATGTATGTCGATAATGTGTAATTGTGATTTTAATTTGTCGATTAAAATTTGGAATTTTTGCTAACTTGTTTGGTACATCAGCACACTGTTGCTATCCTGACTCTTTTTACCCCGCTTGTGATGGCCTCGTGGTGGCCAACTGCCCACTAGAACTTGGCCTTGACTGGCACTTGGTTTTTCAGCCAAGTGCCCAATTTGATGTGCATGCAAATGCACGTCAAATCTAGAAAACATGATAGCCCACGTAAGAGATGCAATGGGCCAAATTTTGGGCTTTTTTGCATTGTTGCGCGATAAAGAAAAATCTAGGGGTATGTTTGTTTTATTATTTCATACCCTATTCCCAATCCTATTATCAAAATAACTATTTGTTTTATTATTTAGGAAATACTATTATATTTTATTTAATTACTTTTAGACCCCTTAAGTTTATTAATTTAATTAAACACCCCTAGAAAAAAAAGGTTTAAAAATTAACAAAAATACCCCCACCCACCCATGGTTGCCAGATTCCTGCAACCACCATCGGTGGTAGTCGAAGTCTGTCACAAAGGCGTACAAACGATCGGAACTGGCTGGTAATTCATCGATCTGGTAGTCGCAAAGAAATGGTCATCGTTGACTAACAACGACGACCATATCTTTGACCGACGCTAACGGCCAGATCCATAGTGGATCTGGCTAGAAAAGGCCAAATCAATGCACGACCGCCCAGATCCGACTAGTCTGTGTCGTTAATGCTAGATTCCGACGATGGTGGTCAGAATCTGGCATTGTGGGTGGGTGGGGGTGTTTTTGTGATTTTACAAAAATTTTTATACATTGGGGTGTTTAGTTAAATTAGCAAACCTAAGGGGTTTTTTTGTTAATTTTTAAATTTTACCTCATAATAATCACCATATTCAACTATCTAATATTATCTCCAAAATCCTATCCAAAATAACAAACCAAATGGACCCTAGAATTTTTTCGATATATGTTGCTGTATGTTGGGAATATTCTGGAGGCCTAATTGAGTGAAGCCCGAATCCAATGGGTCAGATTGCAATTTTTTAAAAGTTGTTGGGCCTAAAAATATTGCTAAACTCTAAGGGATAACGCATAATTTACCAAAACAAATAAGAATTTAATTGTGATTGATTGATGCATGATTCTTGTATGTGAATATGCATGGTGTATGGTTCATAAATCTTTGGAACTAGTTTAATTTTTGGATTATGTTATTTTAAAATAGGGCCTGCGTGCCCTACTTTTCTCTATTACCTCTGATGTATTTCTTTCTCTCTTCTCACTACCCTCAAGTGTAACTCGAGGTTTCTTTTCAAATATGTAAAATTAGAAATGTAATTTTAATTTGAAAGTTGTGTAATGTTCGAGAAAAAGAAGTGAAGGAAGGAGAAGGCGAATTTCTTGAAGAATCCGAAGTTATAATTAAACCTAGGTTGACCTACCGATTCATCTTGGCTCGGGAATCGGTTTTAGTTAAAGCTATGCACTAACACGTTTATTTTATGCTTAGTATGCATGCTAAGGGTGTATGTTATGACTATAACATGCTAAACAAGATAAAACTGGTGAGACACACAAAATAAAACCTCCCAACAAAGGGTATTAAGTCAGTAATTAAAATGCCTTCCACCACCATGATTTTAATCAAACCACTGTTCGTTAGAACCTTGTTTGCCAAAGCGAAGGGTATACTTCTACTAGTGGGAGGTCAAATTTGATTGGAGTTTTTCTTAATGATGATGGGTCGACTTAAATGATATGTTTTGCTTGTTCGCCAAAGCGAAGGTTGATAAGCATATCATAGGCATAGTAGAGAAGTGCATTATACAAGTGTGCGTGGTGACATGTAGTGTCCACTCTACTGATACTGAGAATTATACTTGAGGACAATGGTTTGTGTCGTTGAATTGTGTAATTGGCTTGTTGGCTTGGTTTACATTAGAGGTTGGTAGTTGGAGCTATCAACTGCTGTGAATTATGTTTGTTGGCCTACCTTAATCAATCCATTTTGGCTTGTTCACCAAAGCAAAGGTTTGAAATGGGCTAGATGGGATCTTAGTCCACTAGGAAAGCCAATGGGCTTTCTTGAGTTAATAGTGGGGCCTATTGTCTTGAGGAAAATAGTGGGAGCGATTATTTAAAAAGATACCTTATCAAATAATAATAATAAACACGATAATAACTTTTGCTTATTCTGCATTTGTAGATTCATTAAGATGAGCAATATGAACCTATCATCACTACGATAAATCATCAGACTAGGAAACAAATGGAATGGTGAGAATTTCATTGGCCGATATAAAAGTATAAACAATATACTTAAGTCAAGCGATAAATTATACACCATTTAGCAGGCTTTGTCACCAGAGCTTGATGATAGTTCTATCCATTAGATTAAGTATGTATATATGAAGCATACACATAATACTAATGCAGAAATGACAAGATACATTGTGCTCGCATCAATGACACCATTACTGTGATTGCACTGCCAGAATGTAGACTTGGCTTCCATTCTTTATACTCTCTAGGAAAATGAGAAGCATATGGTGTCTTAGTCTCTGTTTAGATGCAAGTTGGAAGAGGGTGCCAAAATTGGCAATCATATACTCAAGTTGACCGAGTATATGAACAAGCTTGAGATGTTGGGATGTAGACTTAATGAGGGTTTAGCAATAGACCTAACATTATAATCTTTGCCAGATTCTTACTCTCAATTTTTCCATGGCTTTATTGAGGATGATCAAAAGAATACTTTTTCCAAGCTTCTGGATATGTTGAAGGCTACTAAGTCAAACATCAAAATGTTAGAAACATTGACGTTGGTTGAAGCTAACTCAAGTGTGAATGAAAAGGCTCAGAAGTCTTTGGAAGAAACTATTGTAGATAGGAATGGTGTTTGTCCTCATAGTGGAAATCCCAACCACTAGAGGAAACATTGCAAGGCCTTCCTAGCAAAAAGGAAGAAGAATGCTACTTCTTCGTTAGGTACGTTCATGATTGAGATTAACTTCTCCTCTTCAGCATCTTGGGTCATTGACATGTAATGTGGCACTTACATTTGTACTAATGTGTAGGGACTACGATAGAGTAGATTGCTCGCCAACGGAGAGTTGGACCTACTAGTTGGAAATGGAGCATGTGATGCTACATTAGCGTAGGATCTAATTGTCTGACTTTTCCTACAAAATTGTTGTCGAACTAATGGATTATTATGATTTTCCCTCAGTTTCTAGAAACGATGTTTATGTGTCCACTTTGGACAAATGAGAATATTGCTTTTATTACTGATGGATTGTTGACTTTTAGTATAAATAATATTCTTTAAGAAACGGTTTCATAATAATTTTATATGTTCTTGAAATAGACAATATGGATATTCTCAAAGTAACAACTATTCCAAGTGTGGCAAGTTGAGTTAAACATACCTGAAGGAATGTGGGATAGTACCCCAACATAATGGTGTGTCTGAAAGGAGGAATAAAACCTTACTTGATATGATTAGGTCCATGATGAGTTTTAGTGATCTACCTGCATCATTCTAGGGTTATGACTATGACTCACATACTTAAGTATGTGCCATCAAAGTCTATGGATAAGACTCTATATGAACTATGGAGCGGGCGAAAGCCCAACTTGTCTTATCTGAAGATTTGGGGTTGCGAAGCTTATGTCAAGAAATTTGTTAGAGTAGATGCCCTAGAGCCAATCAATTATTGTACAATTGACTCTTTGTAATAATGTTCATTGATCAATAAAATGCATTTTCTACTATATGTCCTTAGAATGGTTGAACCGTGACGAGGGTATCAAGTGCTTCAAATCTTGACAGTGAGAACCCTATGAGCACATATGGTGGCCATTCTAGAAACGTCCGTAGCCCTAGTATTGTCCTGAAGTAAGGGCATAGATAATACGGTAAGGCTATCATAGTGTTGAACGACCCTGTCAAAAGGCAGTGACTGATCTCACTTGTCAAGGTTGTTTGGTGACAACCTGGTGTACCACATGGGTGCTTGCTGTAGGCAAGTTCACTAGACTGACCCACCAGAGGATTCCATATGGATGGTAACCCCAATGTCTATGGAACAAATCCTCTAACGAATGGTGGTGCATGTGATCCTTAGACTTGAGATCACCGGAGTGCCTTGTGCATGGATTGGTGTAGTTTGACACTAGCCTAACATAGTTCTTTTCAGAGCTGTCAATACGGTGGTGATTTGTAACAACTGTTGTAAACTAGTACAATGCATGCATAATAACAATAGAAAATGGCCCAAAACTTTTCCTTTTTATTATAAGTCATACGTCTTTTATACACAAAGAACGTCATTTACAAAAATGCCATTTTAAAAGACAAAACAGGGAAAACAGTGTAGCTATTGCTCCTCGCTTGCCGACGCCCCTCCGACTGCATCATCACCTAGATCCTACATCCATAAAGGAAAATAACGGGGTGAGCACAAAATGATGCTCAGTAAGTAAATCCATCTATCTGTCTATCCCCGTATGTATTACTTTTAATTCTTTCCTCACACTTTCTGTTGTTTCCTACTAAACGTCATGGCCTCATCTTACCGGAGGTAAGGCCGGATGGCGTTCACACAGCACCATCTCACTCTTCATGACTATCAGGTGGAATTCACACAGCACCAACCCGTTCTTAGTGACTACCAAGTGGGGATCACGAAGCACCTACCCGGTTTTCGTAACTATCGGGTGGAGACCACATAGCACCTACCCGTTCCTCATGACTTTCGGGTAACGATCACCAAGCATTAACCCATTCCTAATCACTGTCGGGTGATGATCACAAAGCATCAACCCATCTCTAATAAATATCGAGTGATGATCACAAAGCATCAACCCTTTTTCTAATAACTAACCGGGTGATGGTCACAAATCATCCACCTGCTTCTAATACCTATCGGGTGATGATCACAAAGCATCAACCCATTTATAATGGCTATTTGGGTGGTGATCACAAAGCATCAACCCGATTCTCATAACTATCGGGTGATGATCACAAAGCATCCACCCATTTCTAATACTCTTCTCATTCACTCTATTCTAGCACTTCTCATCCTCTCTACCCTTAGAGTAGTTGCATCCACAAAGTTCTTTACTCATAGAACAAGTGCATACACAAAGTTCTCTACTCTTTCTTAGGTCACTTCTCAATGCACAATTAATGCCTATGGATGGTTCATCTCCACTAATGCACTTATGAAATGCCAATATGCAATGTTGCAAGAATTAAGGTTCACTACTCATACTCAAACCTCTATTAGGCATTTCATCAAACAACTCAAGTGCATAATAAAACTCTACTATAACAATAATTCTAAATCTTTCTCTAACCATCCAAAATGGGGAGAAACCTCCTCACATAGCCACATATCCTGCCAAAGAAAGACACTTCCAAAAGGATTCCTCAATACCCTTCAATTCCATCTCAAACTACCTTTCCAACCCACATCTCACTTCTTATATTTGCAATGTATAAACAATCACAAAGCACTAGAAATCTCTATTTAAGCCTCCATAACATGGCATATAACATGTATATAACATACATACATAAGTGCTATCAAAACCCTAATCAAGAAAATTCCCAAATCTCAACTTGGGTTGGGGTTTACTTACCTTGTTATGGAGAGATTTCACTAACTCTTCCTTTCACTTGGTTTGCTTGACTTTTTCTCTACTCTTAAACAAAAGAACAAAAACCCTCAATATTCAATTTATACAAAAACTCACAAAGCTTCACAACCAAAGCAAGAATCCTTACCTTAGGATGCCTTAGGTTGATTTTCTACCCCAAATCACTCCAAAAGCCCTTTAAAACTCCTTGATCAAAAGAAAGAGAATTTGAGAGGAAGCAAGAGAGGAGAGTGGCGATGGAGAAGAAGAATGAAGGGTTTGCAATGACTTAATTCCTTTTAATGAAATTTATACACAAGCATTCCCATTTTGCCCTTACTCTTCTTTGGGAATTCTATCTATATCCTTTGATTCATTACAAACACACCCCCATAGCAACATAATCTCCATGAAAATTCCTTACATTTTACTCCCCAATTTCCTTGCTAATTAGGGGTAGAATGGTCAAATTGCCCTTAGGGAAGAAAATATCTAAAACTTAACAAATATTTTGGTCGGCTGCCGCGGCGAAGCTTCGCCGCTGCAACGTCCAGCAGCCTTCTCGTGGCTTCAACACCTTTTCGTCGCGGCGAAGCTTGGAACACTGAACTTCTTCTATTTTCAACCAAATTTTAGGGCAAGTATTCAACATAACACTCAATCAAAGGTCAACCAAACAATATTACCAAGAAACCAACTCAAATAAGAGCAAAAGAAGAAACAATAACTACGCACCTCAAGTGGGGCGTTACATGATTGGCTGTATTAAGGAGTGTATCAAGACTGTAGTGGATAGACAGAGGATTCATCACTCCCGGGTATGGGAGAAGTTATCTCACGGCACAATTCAGTAAATGGCAATGACACTAAAACTGTGGCCATAGTGGGATTGAGTTGTTGCTCTATCTAGTTTATTATATAGGTCATTGGTCCAGTAACTGAATACATAATTTCGAGAGTAATCGAAGGTTGACATTATTTCTATGCCTTAGTCTCGTCGAGATAACGGATGATGAAAGGATCGAATTGTACGGTAACCATATCATTGACAGGTTACTACTGAATCTGAATCTGAATCATACACAAACACTCAGACTATGCGAGGGATTGCTTACATACTTCCGAAGCATCGAGACATGGAAAACATCATGCACCTTGTCCATGCTAGGTGGTAATGCCAATCTGTAGGCTACCTTTCCCACTCACTGCAACACCTCAAATGGACCTATGTATCTCGGTGCCAACTTCCTTTTGCTTCCGAAGCGTATTACTCACTTATAGGGGGAAACTTTTAGAAACACTTTGTCACCCACTCCGAACTTAACATTTTTTCTCTTCAGATTAGCATAACTTTTCTGTCTGTCTTGGGCTTGCTTCATTCTGTTTCTGATTAACTTTACATCCTCTATCATTTTCTGAGTCACCTCTGGCCCAAGAGCGGTACTCAACTCGTCCTTTTCGCCGATCTCATCCCAATGTAATGGAGACCTACATCGTCTACCATACAAAGCCTCGTAAGGCACCATTTTAATTGTAGACTGATAACTATTGTTGTAGGCAAACTCCACTAAGGGCAACATCTCATGCCAGGATACTTTATAATCCATACAGCAAGCTCTCAACATATCTTCAAGCACCTAGTTCGTTCTCTCTATTTGGCCATCTATTTGAGGATGACAGGCAGTACTGAATGCTAAACGGGTACCCAAATTCCTCTGTAAACTCATCCAGAAAGCTGAAACAAACCTGGAATCTCTATCTGACACTATTGTCTTGGGCACACTATGCAACCTGACTATCTCCTTAATATAAATCTAAGTCAACTGATCTGTAGTAGTGCTCTCCTTTATTGGAAAGAAATGGGTTGACTTGGTTAACCTATCCACAATCACCCATATAGCATTATACCCTTTCTGTACTCTGGGAAAACCTATGATAAAATCCATCGAAATGCTCTCCCATTTCCACTCTGGAATACTAAGTAGCTGAAGCAACCCTGACGGCCGTTGGTGTTCTGCTTTCACCTGCTGACAAACTAGACATTTAGCTACAAATTCTGTAATATCTCTTATCATACCTTGGCCACCAATAACCTTTCTCTACATCTTGATACATTTTGGTTGCTCCAGGATGAGCAATGTACGGTGTGTCATGAGCCTCTATATGTAGTCTCTTCCTCAACTCATCATTTTGAGGGATACACAACCGATTCCTGAAATAGAGGACACCATCTATTACTTGAAACTCTGTTGTCTTGCCCTCATGCACTTGCTGAACTATTTTCTGAAACCACTCATCGGCCACTTGCTTATCTTTGACTTCCTCCAGTAAAGTAGACTGAACCTCTAACCTGGCAATCCTTCCTGGAACCACTTCAATCTGTTCTTTACATAATTCTTCTATCAACTCTTTCTACTTAGTAAGCCGAGACAAATAAGCTTTTCTACTCAAGGCATCGGCTACTACATTGGCCTTCCCCGGTTGATACTTGATCTCACACTTATAATCCTTAACCAGCTCTAACCACCTTCTATGTCTCATGTTCAACTCCTTCTGAGTGAAGAAATACTTTAAACTCTTATGATCGTGTAGATATTACTTTTGGCACCATAAAGGTAATGCCTCCAAATCTTTAGTGCGAAGACCACGACTGCCAACTCTAGATCATGCATAGGGTATCTCGTCTCATACTCTTTCAATTGCCGAGAGGCATATGCTATCACCCTACCTAACTGCATTAACACAGCACCAAGTCCTTGCAATGAGGCATCTGTATAAATGTCATAATCTACACCCTCTTGTGGTAACACTAATACGGGAGCTATCGTTAATCTCTTCTTTAACTCTTGAAAGCTCTTCTCACATGCTTCTGACCATACAAAAGGAGTTCTCTGTTTGGTAAGAGCTGTTAATGGTTTAGCCAACTGGGCGGACCCTGCTACAAATTGCTGGTAGTAACCTGCTAAGCCTAAGAAACTCCTGACTTCTTTCACTGTCCTCGGCCTCTACCATTCAAGGATTGTCTGCACTTTACTTGGTAGGTTAGAAGGTTCTCCCTCATTCATCACACCTTTACCCCGCTTTCAGGTACTACGCCTCATCTACAAAACAATCACGTTTACTCAATTTGAGAAACACTTATAGTAAGGAAATGATAAACTCACACAGTGGTTATCGGACGTCGGAGCGATGAGAATAGTACACTATCAAATCCCAAAATTTTGCTCTGATACCAAAGATGTAATGACTACTTTATACTATAGAAATATATCAAGTAGACTATATTTATATTAGCAAAAGTAAATGGGCCCAAAATTTTCTTTTATTACCTATAAACATTATTTATACAAAACAGATTATCATTTACAAAGTGGTATTAAAACAATGGACAGTGTAGCCATTGCTCTCCGCTTGCCGACGCCCATCCAACCACGTTCTCACCTAGATCCTGCAACCACAAAGAAAAACAACAGTGTGAGCATGAAATAACACTTAGTAAGTAAATCCTCTACTCGAATATCCCCGTAACTCTCTCTAATTCTTTCCTTACAATTCTCATCTTTCACAAAGCTCTCTTTACTTAACTTATGCTATATGTCATAGCCTCATCTTACCAGAGGCACGGCTGGGTGGAGTTCACACAACACCATCCCACTCTTCGTGACTTTCGGGTGGAGATCACAAAGCACCAACCCGCTTTTCACAACTTTCGGGTGGAGATCACAAAGCACCAACCCGCTTTTTATAACTTTCGGGTGGAGGATCACAAAGCACCAACCCGTTTTTCATAACTTTCTCATTCTCTCTACTCTTAGAGTAGTTCATACACAAAGTTCTCTACTCTTTCTCAATCCACTTCTCAATGCATAATTAATAGATATGGATGGTTCTTCTCCACTAATGCACTCATGAAATACCAATATGCAATGTTGCAAGAATTCGGGTTTACTACTCATGATTCTCTTAGGCATTTCATCAAACAACTAATGTGCATACATAAACTCTCCTTTATCTATGGTTCTATCCCTCTCTTGATCCATCCAAAGTGGGAGGAATCTCCCTCACATAGCTATAATTCTTGCCACAACATAACACTTCCAAAAGATTCTCAATCTCTTTCAATTTCCTCTCAAACTACAATCCCATCACACTTCACACTTCTCATAATTGAAGTGTATTCAACAACCACAAAGCAATTATTCATCTCCATCTCAATTTTCATCTAACATGCATACAAAATTTCTACTAAATCTCTACAATTTCCACTAAATCTCTACTCAAACAAAAGAGCTCTCAAATATCAATTTGGATTGGGATTTACTTACCTTGAAATGGGAAGATCACACTTGCACTTTCCCTTCCTTTAAAATGCTTGTCTCTTCTCTACCCTTTAAACAATAACACCATAAGAGTTTAATACACAAATAGCTACGAAACTTCAGATCTAAAGCAAGAATCCTTACTTTAGGATGCCTTAGATTAATGTTCTACCAAGATCCAACTAAAAACCCTCAAAAATCCTTGAAAGCTTGAAGGAAAAGTTGAGAGGAAATGGAGAATGGAAGAGGCGGTGGAAGAAGAATGAATGAAGGGTTTACTAAACTTAACCCCTTTTTAGCTCAAATTATCTTCATTCATTCCCATAGTGCCCTTGCTTTTTCTTGCAAATTCCATCTTTGTCCCTTAAATCCTTACAATTATACCCCCACTCTAACATATTCTCCATAAAATTCTCTTGCATTTTACTCCCCACTTTTCCTGCTAACTAAGGGTAGAAAGGTCATTTTTCCCATATGGAAAGAATTCTCTAGAAACTCACCACACATTTTATTCAGCTCTTCACCGCAGCGAAGACTCTTTCTTCGCCCCAGCGAAAAATTACAGAACCTACCTCTTTAGTTTCAGAACCTCGTCGCCACGGTGAAGATTATTCTTCACCCCGGCGAAGTCTGTAACACCAACATTTCGCCAAGCCTTTACAATTTCAGGGCAACCACTCAACCAAACCAATACATCCATTCAACCAAGGGCCAACCAAACAATATTAACAATATACCATCTCAAATGAGAGCAAAACAATAAACATTAGCTACGTACCTCAAGTGGGGCATTACAATAAATTAAAATTAAAATATCTAAATAGGAATGTTTGGATACAAGGGGTGTTTGGGTTGGAGCCCAAGCCTATTCCATAAAGGAATATGGCAATTACACTTGCACTATATAAGTGTAAGTTTTTTTGTGAATTAAAAAGAGAAAAATATTCATTCACTTATTTGATTCATTGAAAAGAAAAAAACATCCAGCCCTTTGAAACACTCTCCACACCATATTGCATTTTTGCTTGAATCAAATTACTTTTAAAGGGGGAATAAGAGTAACGCCCCACTTGAGGTACGTAGTTGTTGTTTCTTCTTTCGCTCTTTTTTTAGTTGGTTTTGGTAATATTGTTTGGTTGAATGTTGTGTTGAATGTTTGCCCTGAAATTGGTTGAAAATAGAAGAAGTTCAGTGTACCAAGCTTCGTCGCGGCGAAGATGTGTTGAAACCACGGGGAAACTCTCTGGACAGTTTCGCCGCGGCGACAGAAGTTTCTTCGCCGCGGCGACATGCCGTTTAAAATGTTTGTTGAGTTTTAGATATTTTCTTTCCTAAGGGCAATTTGACCATTCTACCCCTAATTAGCAGGGAAAGTGGGGAGTTAATTGTAAGGATTTTTCATGGAGAATATGTTGATATGGGGGTGAGTTTGTAATGAATCAAAGGATATAGATGGAATTCCCAAAGAAGAGTAAGGGCAAAATGGGAATGCTTTGGTATAAAGTTCATTAAAATGAATTAAGAGTAAGCAAACCCCTCATTCTTCTTCTCAAAAACGCAACTCTCCATCCTTACTCCTCTCAACTTTTCTTTCTTTTGATCAAGGAGTTCCAAGGGGTTTTTGAAGTGATTTGGGGTAGAAAATCAACCTAAGGCTTCCTAAGGTAAGGATTCCTACTTAAGTTGTGTGATTTGTGAGTTTTAGTTTGTATTGAAGTTTGAGGGTTTTTGTTCTTTTGGTTAAGAGTAGAGAAAAGGTCAAGCAAACCAAGTGAAAGGAAGAGTTGGTGAAGTCTCTCCATAACAAGGTAAGTAAATCCCAACCCAAGTTGAGATTTAAGAATTTTCTTGGTTAGGGTTTTGATAGAAATGATGTATGTATGCGATATACTTGTGATATGCCATGTATGGAGGTTTAAATAGAGATTTCCATGCTTTGTGAATGTTTATACCTTGCAAATATGAGAAATGAGTTGTTGGGTTGGAAAGGTAGTTTGAGATGTAATTGAAGGGGTGTTATGGATCCCCTTTTGGGAAGTGCTTTCTTTGACAGGTTTTATGGTTATGTGAAGGGGTTTCTCCCCATTTTGGATGGTTAGAGAAACATTTAGAATCATTGCTATAGTAGAGTTTTATGATGCACTTGAATTATTTGATGAAATGCCTAGTAGAGGTTTGAGTTTGAGTAGTGAACCTTAATTCTTGCAACATTGCATGTTGGCATTTCATAAGTGCATTAGTGGAGATGAACCATCCATATGCATTATTATATGCATTGAAAAGTGACCTAAGAAAGAGTAGGAAACTTAGTGTATACAATTACTCTATGAGTAGAGAGCTTGGTGAATACAACTACTCTAAGGGTAGAGAGAATAAAAATGCTAGAATAGAGTGAATTAGAATAGTAGAATAGATGGGTTGATGCTTTGTGATCATCACCTGACAGTTAAGGGAATCGGGTTGATGCTTTGTGATCACCACCCGAATAGCCCTCAAAGATGGGTCGATGCTTTGTGATCGTCACCCGATAAGTAGTAGAAACGAGTGGATGCTTTGTGATCCCCACCCGGTTAGTTAAGAGATAGGTAGGTTGATGCTTTGTGATCATCATCCGACATTTAGTAGAAGTGGGTTGATGCTTTGTGACCATCACCCGATAGTGACTAGAGACGGGTTAATGCTTGGTGATCGTTACCCAAAAATCATGAGGAACGGGTAGGTGCTAGGTGATTTCCACCCGATAGTTAGGAAAACCGAGTTGGTGCTTTGTGATCCCCACTCGGTAGTCACTAAGAACCGGTTGGAACTATGTGAATTCCACCCGATAGTCATGGAGAGTGAGATGGTGCTATGTGAACGCCATCCGGCCGTACCTCCGGTAAGATGAGGCCATGATGTTTAGTAGAAACAGAGATAGAATCAGAAATAGTATAAGGAAAGAATTAAGAGTTATACATACGGGGACGCAGATAGAGGGTTTTACTTACTGAGCATTATTTTGTGCTCACCCCGTTATTTTCCTTTGTGGATGCAGGATCTAGGTGATGATACAGTCGGAGGGGCGTCGGCAAGCGAAGAGAAATAGCTACACTGTTTCCCCTGTTTTGTCTTTTAAAACGAATTTTTGTAAACAGTACTCTTTGTGTATAAAAGACATATGAATTATAATGAAAAGAAAATTTTTGGGGCCCGATTTTATATTGTTATTATGCATGCATTGTACTAGTTTTTAGCAGTTGTTACAACGACTATGAAATTTGGCAGATGGATGTCAAAATAGCTTTCCTGAATGGAAACCTTGAAGAAGATATGTATATGACACAACTCGATGGTTTCATTCTTGATGGACAAGCTAATAAGATATGCAAGTGGCAGAGGTCCATTTATGGACTCAAGCAAGCTTCAAGGAGCTGGAACATTCGTTTTGATGAAGCTATAAAAGAATTTGGTTTCATCAAGAATGAAGATGAGCCCTATGTTTACAAGAAAGTAACTCGAAGCATAGTGGCATTCTTGGTGTTGTATGTCGATGACATACTTCTCATCAGGAATGATATACCGAACTTGCAATCGGTAAAGACTTGGTTATCCAAGTGCTTCTCTATGAAGGACTTACGAGAAACAGCCTATATACTCGGAATAAAGATCTACCGTGATAGATCAAGTAGGTTGCTTGGCCTAAGTTAGAGTACATATATAGACAAGGTACTGAAGAGATTCTGTATGGAAAAATCCTAGAAAAAATTTCTTTCGATGTCACATGGTGTTTATCTCTCCAAGGATATGTGTCCTAAAACACACGATGAGAGAGATAGAATGAGGAAGATCCCATATGCATCAACAAATAGATCCATCATGTATGCCATGTTGTGTACTTGGATTGATATCACATGTGCATTAAGTACTTGTAGTGGATATCAATCGAATCTAGGTGAGCGATACTAGATAGTTGTCAAGAACATCCTTAAGTACATGAAAAGAACAAAGGATATGTTCTTTGTTTATGGAGGGCAAGATGAGCTCACTATATGAGGGTATAGTGATGCTAGTTTCCAAATGGATAAAGATGATTATTGCTCGCAATCAGGTTCTGTATTTTGTCTCAACGAGGCTATAGTGAGTTGGAAGAGCTCCAAACAAAGCATTTTAGTAGATTCTACAGCGGAAGCCGAGTGTATCGCATTATTCAATGTGGCCAAAGAGGTAGTTTAGATCAAGAAATTCATCATTGAACTTGGTGTGGTCTCTACTATTATTGATCCAATAGACGTATATTGTGACACAATAGAGCAATAGCTCAAGCGAATGAGCCACGGTCTCACCAACGATCCAAACACATACTTCGGCATTTTCATCTCAGTAGAGAAATGGTTGAGAGGAAAGATGTGTAGATTAGCAAAGTACATATTGATGACAATCTTGTCGATCTACCAATGAGGCCTCTGTCATAGCAAAAGAAGCATGAAAAGCACTTAAGGTCATTCGATATTAAATACATGAATGATTGACTATAGTGCAAGTGGGAGATTGTTAGAGTAAGTACCCTAGAGCCAATCCTATTTTGTAAATTGACTCTTTTGTAATAATGTTTTATTATCAATAAAGGCATTTATCTATATCATGTGATCTTATTATATTATATAAGAAAATGGTATATGTCCTTAGGATGGTAGAACCGTGATGAGGGTATCGAGTGTTTGAAATCTCGATAGTGAGAAACCTATGAGCACATATGGTGGCCATTCTAGAAATGTCGTAGCCCTTGTATTATCCTGATATAGGGCACGGATAATAAGGTAAGGCTATCATAGTGTTGGATGACCCTATCGAAGGACAATAATAGCTCTCACTTGTTAAGATTGTTTGATGACGACCTAGTGCAACACATAGGTGCTTGCGGTAGGCAAGTTCATCGGACCGACACATCAGAGGATTCCACATAGATGATTAACCCAGTGTCTGTGGAAAAAATCCTCCAACGATTGGTGGTCCATGTGATCCTTAGACTTGAGATCACTGGAGCGCCTTGTGCACCAATTGGTGTGGTTTGACACTAGACCAACGTAGTTCTACTCAGAACTATCAGAACGATAGTGATTGGCTACACCAAGAAGTGTATCGAGACTATGGTGGATCAACAAATGATTCATCACTCTTGGGTACGGGAGAAATTATCTCACTAAGTAATTCGGTAGATGGCAACGACATTAAATCTGTAGCCACAGTGGGATTGAGTTGTAGCTCAATCCAATCTATTCCAGTCATTGGTTCAATAACCGAATGTCGAGATATCAAGGAAATCCGAGGTTGACACTACTTCTATGCCTCGACCTTGATGAGATAATAGATGATGAAAGGATTGAATTGCATGATAATCATATCGTTGATAGGTAGCAGTTTTCCTGAGTCTGAATCTCTTGGGTGGCCATAATGCCTGGCTAAAGGCCAATCTTGGTTTGTATCGAGTGGGACAATTGATTGATTTTCAATCATGATACTATTCACTATCGATACGATGAGGAGCCTTCGGGTCGCATATATCAAAGACAGATTAAGAACATAATTCATGAGAGGGGTATTTTTGTCATTTATGATGAAAGGGCATTTTGGTAATCTCATAGTGCAATTAAATTTGCTGAGGTTGTTGCCTAAATTTAATTTCATATGGATATTAAATTAGTGGGATTACGTATATTGAAAAAAAAATATATATTTGAATTTAAATATAATGGATATTTCTAATATTAATATTTATTATTAATTTAATACTATGAAATTCAAATTTGGTTTTTAAATTTTAATTGAAATGTTATGTTTGGTTGCAAGGAGAATCTATTCCTTTGTAGGAATAAGTTGTTTGCTATTCCAATTGGAATAGATGGCTATTCCAAGTTGAAATAGGATTTTAGTGTGCATTATTTAAGTGCAACTAAAATTAAATCATTAATTAATGTTTAGAATTAAAAAGTTGCAAACCCTTGCCAACCATTCTCTCTCAAAAAACTCCAGCCCTAGTGAGGAAAAAGAATTTTTTCTTTCCAAGAAAATTATGTTGTGATTTGTTCTTGTAGGTGAGTGATCTTCCTAACCTAGAAGTCTCTCATCAACGGTAGTCCTGTCTTCGTGTGGATATCAAGAGTGCACTTTTATTTTGAAGTGATTTGTGAATCCAACATCAAATCGAAGAAGTCTCTAACACTGGTATGATATATTTTCTTTGATTTGATTTGTTTGTTTAAAATAATGTAATCGATGTAAGGATCTTGGTTAACGGTTAGCTGATCTTGATAAAAAATTTAATTCTTCACTGCGTGTAAGAGATCCGTTAACCTACAATCATAACGGTAGTGGTTGGCTACATCGAGAAGTGTATCAAGACTATGGTGGATTGACAAAGGATTCATCACTCCGAGGTACAGGAGAAATTATCTCACTGACCAATTCAATAAAATGGCAACACACTAAATCTGTGGCCAAAATTGATTGAGTTATTACTCAATTCAATCTATTATGGTCGTTGGTCCAATACCTGAATACAAAGATACCAAGGACATTTGAGGTTGACACTATTTCTATACCTGAGCCTTGATGAGATAATGTATGATGAAGGGAACTGATTGCACGATAACCATATCGTTGATAGGTAGCTATTTCGCTGAATTTGAATCTACCAGGTGGCCATGATACCTTGTTATTGAATGTTAATCACGATACTACTCACTACCGATATGATGAGAAGCCTACAGGTCACACACTTAGAAGATAATTTAAGAATCAATAAGTGAAAGGGGTATTTTTGTGTTTTAAGACGAAAGGGTATTTTGGTAATCTCATAGTGCAATTAAATTTGCTGAGGTTGTTGCGTGTATTCAATTTTAATATTGATAATGAAATTGGTGAGATTATATTTAAATATATGTGTGCATATATTTAAACGGATTATTATTATTTAATGTTAATATATTTTAATATTAATATTTGTGGATTTTAATAATAATAATTAATTAATCAATTAAAATACCAATTTGGCTTGTTTGGCTACAGGGGTGGATTAATAACAGAATCCATGGCTATTCCTAAATGGAATAGGGTTTTAATTAGTTGCACTATATAAGTGTAACTTAAATTAAAACAAATATACAATAACAAGTAATTAAATAAAAAAAAAATCCCTGGCCACCCATATATTCCCTTTCATGTGTTCATCAATTTTAGGTGAACAAAATTCTGCTCTTTTGATTCTTGAAGCCATTAAGTTATTCTAGCAAAGTAACTTGTGGTTCTTCGGATTGTCTTTGTGTGGATCAACGTTTGTGTGATTCTATTCTTGAACCGATAGTGAAATCAAAGTTTTGAAGGAGCCTCCAAACGTAGGTATTGTATTCTAAATCCTTGTATGGATTTGTTATATTGATTTTGATTTTAAACATGTAAACAATATAATCTATACCCGGATATTTGCATAAGGTAATAGATCAATTTTTGTTTTAGTTTTACTTTCCACTGTGCATATAGATCAATTACTTACATGGATATCGTTTGTGCATTCCTTCCTTAGAGCGAAAGCGAATCCGAAAATCAATTGAAGGAGTCTCCAAACGCTAATATGAAATTATTATTAATGTTTTAATATTTATTTCATGTTTAAACAATGCAAATCGGTATAAGGATTTTGGGATTTCGGTTTAGGGATCAAAATATTTTTAAATTCTGCTGCATTAAATCAATCCATAAACCTACACCTTGCTCAGAGCAAGAATCAAGCCTAAGAAGCAGAAGCGTTAAATCAATCCATAAACTTACACCTTGCACGGAGCAAGAATCAAGCCTAGGAAGCAAAAGAGCTCGATAACGAGTGAGAGCATCCGGCCCAAGCACAGCACAACATGCGACAAGGAAGGACCCACAAGACAAAAATATCTTCTCCAAACGGACAAATCATCTCACCACATATACTTTGCATGTAGCCACCAACAACACACGGTAGGACACAGTCCACACATGTTCTCCATGCACCTCAGCCAATAGGAGACATGTATAGACACCTATTGCAGAGGGGACACCATCATGAGCTACAACGTAGGAGCATGTGAGCCTCCGACCGCCACATGATATCGACATCGTGGCTGACATACTAGTCATCATGGCACTCACATAACTTCTCTCTACAGCATCATGTCTAAGAAAAAAAGGGGATAGACACAGACCACACACAGGAAAAAGAGACAGAAAAAATAGGGTACAATACATTTCTGATTTAGAAAAGGGAGGAAGAGATAAGGAATTCCAAAGGCGCCTTTCTCTTTGATCCCAAGGTCTCCGATTGCTTAGTAGGCCAAGATATGTTTTCCGATCACTAGAAAACCCATCTAACTGTATCCCCAAACATACATAGTTGAATAACATAACAATGGACATAGGCCTTTTTCATTTTCTGGCTGAACCACTTTATGTTAGGATTTAATCAAAGATAAAGACAATGGAAAACAGAAATTTACCGATTAAAATCCTAAAAGCCCCAAAATCCATATATGAGTATAATGATGTTTACATGCTTTGAATCAACCAAGACCTATGAAAGATTCAAATTCTTACCAATGTTTGGAGGTTCCAGCTATTTTTCAATTTGGATGAAAACGCTCACAATCCAAGTATAGTATTGAACTGACAATATCCACACAAAGGCAAGAATCAACACAAATCGATTTACTAGATGGATTTGTGTAGTCAAAAGAAGATGGGTGAGTGAAAGTGTTGAGAGAAATTTTTCTCTCAATGAACCTTTCCTTGGGTGGCCAAGAATAGAAATAATGAGTGAGATATTTGATTTTAGGGAAAAGTGCCCTTTTGTAAGGTTACCCTAAAATCCCTTGAAGGGTATATTTCCATTATACCCTTCCACTATTTAAATAATTAGTCTTTGTGATTTATGAACAAAATCACATCTCGGGTATTGAGAAATCGTTATTTTTATCCTTTAATATTAATCTTTCAATATTTAAAACATACATACACCGATATATACATTTAAATATTGACCATTTATTTATTTACAATATATATACAACAATATACATATTTTAATAAATAATCAATCTTACATATTAAATCCAATACGGGATTGGTTCCAGGCAATAACCATTCTAGAAAATTTAATTGCTTCATGAGATTTACCAAAATACCCCTTCATCAACAAATGACAAAAATACCCCTCACATATTATCTTCATTAGATTGCCTTCTATGTGTGTGACCCGAAGGCTCCTCATCATGCTGGTAGTGTATAATATCGCGATCAATAGCCAATCAATCGTCTCATTACACATAAACCAAGATTGGCCCCTAGTAAGGCATCATGGCCACCCAATAGATTTAGATTCAGCGTATTCACTACCTGTCAATAGTATGATTACCGTGCAATCAAATCCTTTCATCATATATTATCTCATAAAGGTTTGAAGCATATAAATAATGTTGACTTCAAGTATAAACCGCCTTGACAGGTTCAGATTTGGTTATCGAACCAATCGACCAATCGAGCTTCAACTCGATTCCACTATGACCATAAATTCTAAGGTTTTTGTCCTTTACCAGAATCTCATCGAGATAATATCTTCTATACACAAGAGTGATGAATCCTTTGTCGATCCACCTTAGTCATGATGTACTTCTCAATGTAGCCAATCACTACCATACTGATAACCTTATCAGGATTATGTTTGGCTAGTGTTACACACAGTGCTTCGGTGTTCTCAAGTCTCGGTGTTCTCATGTCTAAGGACCACAAGCACCACTATCTATTAGAAGATATATTCCTTGAATATTGGTGTTACCATCTATATGAAATCTTCTGATGGGTCAATTTGGTGAACTTGTGAACAACGAGCACCCATGCGTCGCAACCAAGTTGTCACCAAACGACCTTGACATGTAAGATCAGTCACTACCTTCCGATACAATCATTCAACACTATGATAGTCTTACCGTATTATCTATGCCCTAGGTTAGGATGACACAACGGCTACGAAATTTTCTAGAATGGCCACTATAAGTGATCATAGGGTTCTCACAATCAAGACTTATCACTACTTGATTCCCTCATCATGGTTCAACCACTCTAAGGGCATCTATTAATACATACATATGAAATTTGCTTTACATAATATAAACAATGTCTTTCATAGATTGAATAATCATGATCTATAGAGTCAACATACAACAATATGATTGGCTTAGGGGGACCTACTCTAACAATCTCCCACTTGCACCTATAGCCAATCATTTACGTATTTAATATCAAATGACACCACATGCCTACCATGCTTCTGCTGTGATAGAGCTTTAGTAAGTGGATCTAAAATGTTATCATTGATAAGTACTCTTCTTATTTGTTTATCTCCCTTCTCAATAATTTCCTTGATAAAATGAAAATGTGTTTGGATCTCTGATGAGACTGTTGTTCCTTGGCCTGAGCAATGGCCCCATTGTTATCACGGAATATTTGTACTGGATAAACAATGCTTGGAACCACTCCAAGTCAGTAATGAACTTCCTGATCCAAACTGCCTCTTTGGCAGCTTTCGATAGTGTAATATACTTTGCCTCCATTGTAGAGTCAGCAACAGTACTTTTCTTTGAGCTTTTTCAGCTCATTGCAACTCCATTGAGACAAAAGACAAAACCTAATTGCGATTAAAAATCATCCCTATCAGATTTAAAATTGGCATCACTATATCCTTTTATAATGAGTTCATCCATAAACCAAGAACATATCCTTAGTCATCTTCAGGTGCTTAAGAATGTTCTTGACTACGACCTAGTGACGCTCACTTGGATTCAATTGATATTTGCTACAGATGCTTAAAGCATTTGAGGCATCAATCCGAGTACATAACATGGCATACATAATGGATCAAATAGTAGATGCATATGGTATCATGTTCATCTTATCTCTCTCATCAGGTGATTTCAAACACATGTCCTTCGAGAGATGAACACCATGTGACACTGGAAGGAATCCCTTCTTGGATTCTTCTACACTGAATCTCTTCAATTAGTTGTCAATGTATGTACTCTAACTTAGGCTAAGCAACCTACGAGATCTATCACGATCGATCTTGCTACCGAGAATGTAGGCTACTTCCCCTAAGTCCTTCATAGAGAAGCACTTAGATAACTGATGAACAATTTTTATAACCTCGCAAGTGCACGAATCGCTCTTGTAGTCTAGTGTGCAAAAGGAAGGGTCAATCCCACTGAAATTTGTAAGCAATTTACTAATCCTAACAACTATGCTTCAATTAAAACTAATAACTAGAATTAAGAATAATCATTTGAAAAGCAACAACTGATTAAAACTAAAATTAAACAATTATTAAAATTATCTAAAACCCAATTGACCAAAACCTAGGGCTCCAATTTCGCCATAACTATCCAACTATATGTCAACCATCTATCTATTGTTCATCAATTCACTCTCTAGGGTTCCCACTCACTAAATCAAGGTATTATCGTAAGGCTTTCGAGATTAACCTCATATTTTTAACACAAGACTAGCTACGGCCTATAGTCTAGCCTATGAATTAAAAACCCATTAAACTCAAGAATACTTGAAATCAAGAATAAAGGCGCATTTGTCAGGGCGTATGCATAAACACTAAATATTCAAGAAATCATGAACCTACTAATACTTTGTCAGTGTTAGTGAATGACCCAGTTACGCAGCGGAAAACAAAAATGTAAACTACATGGATCGTTCCTTAGAACCAAGATCCAGGTACAAAAATCACAGTTTATACAATATATATATTAAATCTGCGGAAAAATCTTTTCAAGAATTAAGGAATCATACGCACGTTTGGAGGCTCCCCCAACTTTGTCTCTGAATGTATTTGCTACCGACCCAAGTGTAGGATCAAACCGATGTAGTCCATACGAAGATGATCGCAATGAACTAAAGAGGGATTTGCTAGATCCTCTTTAGCATTAAGAACAAAGAAGAAATAAGAGTATTTGATTTTTAGCTAAACCAAAAATCTGGCGTGGGAGAGTATTTGGGACTGTGGGTTTTTCATTTCAAAGGAAAAAGTGAATAATGAATAATCTCTTAACTTTTTTCAATGAAACCTTTTCTTTTATAGTGATCTTTTAATTGTCCTATTCCCATATGGAATGGGCTTAGGCTCCAACCCAAACACCTCATGTTTCCAAACACTCCCAATTAGATATTTATTTTAATTCATCATTATATCAATTAAAATCCATTAAAATATATATATATATATATATATATATATATATATATATATATATATATATATATATATATATATATATATATATTAACATTTAACAATAATGATAATTTATTTAAATATATGCTAACACATATTTAAATGTAATTTCACTTATTTAATTTTTCTAACAAATTAAATAAAAGGCTACAACCTCAGCAAATTTAATTGCACTGTGAAATTACCAAAATACCCTTTCGCCTAAAAAGATGAAAATGCCCTTCTTACTTCCTGAGTCTTAAATTATCTTCTATGTGTGTGATCCATAGGCTCCTCATCATACCGGTAGTGTATAGTATCGCGATTAACACCAATTAATCGTCTCACTAATACACAAACCAAGATTGGCCCCTAGCAAGGCATCATGGCCACCCGATAGATTCGGATTCAGCAAAGTAGCTACCAGTCAACGATATGGTTACCATACAATTCAATCATTTCATCATACGTTATCTCGACGAGACGAAGGCATAGAAATAGTGTCAACCTTTGGTTACTCTTGATATTATGTATTTAGTTTCTAGACCAATGACCTGTATTATAATCCGGATAAAGCAACAACTCAATCCCACTGTGGACACAACTTTAGTGTCATTGCCATATACTGAATTGCGCCGTGAGATAACTTCTCCCGTACCCAGGAGTGATGAATCCTCTTTCATGTTAGGAAGCGATCTAGTTACGCAGCGGAAAACAAAAATTTATAACAATGGATCATTCCTTAGAACCCAAAATCAGAGCACAGAAATTATAGTTTATACATTATAAGAATCTACAGAAAATCAATTTGAAGTTTAGGAACCATACCCATGTTGGAGGCTCCTCTAATTTTATCTCTGAACGTGTTTTGCTACCGACCCAAGTGTAGGATCGAACCGATGAAGTCCACACGAAGACAATCGCAAGGAACTAAAGAGGGATTTGCTAGATCCTCTTTAGCCTTAAGAACCAAGAAGCAAAAATCAAAAGAATTTGATTTCAAAGCAAAAATCAATGTGGCATGGGAGAGAGTTTTTTAGGTTGTGTGTTTTCTTTCTCAATCAAAGAATGAATCAATTAAAAAATCACACACACCTTTTTCTTTTATAGTCATATTTTAGTTGCCCTATTCCTTTATGGAATAAGCTTGGGCTCCAACCCAAACACCCCATGTTACCAAACACTCCCAATTAGATATTTATTTTTATTTCATCATTATCTCAATTAAAATCAATTAATATATATTTAATCTACATATTAACATTTAACAATAATGATGATTTAATTAAATATATGCGAACACATTTAAATGTAATTTCACTTATCTAATTTTTCTAATAAATTAAATAAAGGCTACGACCTCAGCAAATTTAATTGCACTGTGAAATTACCAAAATACCCTTTCACCTAAAAAAATGAAAACGCTTTTCTTTCTTCCTCAGTCTTAAATTATCTTCTATGTGTGTGACCCATAGGCTCCTCATCATACCGGTAGTGTATAGTATCGCGATTAACACCAATTAATCGTCTCACTAATACATAGATCAAGATTGGCCTCTAGCAAGGCATCATGGCCACCCGATAGATTCGGATTCAGCAAAGTAGTTACCTATCAACGATATGGTTACAGTGTTGGAAGTAGGTGCCCTAGAGCCAATCAATTATTGTAGAATTGACTCTTTGTAATAATGTTCATTAATCAATAATAAAAGGCATCTTATTCTATATCGCGTAAATCATTATTATTGCAATATGTATTGATATATGTCCTTAGAATGGTAGAACCGTGACGAGGGTATCAAGTGTTTCATATCTTGATAGTGAGAACCCTATGAGCACATATGGTGGCCATTCTAGAAACGTTCGTAGCCCTAGTATTATTCTGAAGTAAGGGCACAGATAATACGGTAAGGCTATCATAGTGTTGAACGACCTTGTCGAAAGGCAGTGACTGATCTCACTTGTCAAAGTTGTTTGGTGACAACCTGGTGAACCACATGGGTGCTTGCTGTAGGCGATTACACCGCAGCAAGTTCAGCTCCAGGGTGACCCGACCCGAGAGGATTCTATATGGATGGTAACCCCAGTGTCTATGGAACAAATCCTCTAACAAATGGTGGTGCATGTGATCCTTAGACTTGAGATCACCGGAGCACCTTGTGCATCGATTGGTGTAGTTTGACACTAGCCTAACGCAGTTCTTTTCAGAGCTGTCAATACGGTGGTGATTGGCTGCATCAAGGAGTGTATCAAGACTATGGTGGATTGACAGAGGATTCATCACTCCCGGGTATGGGAGAAAGTTATCTCACGGCGCAATTTAGTATATGGCAATGACACTAAAACTGCGGCCACAATGGGATTGAGTTGTTGCTCTATCTAGTTTATAATAGGGGTCATTGGTCCAGAAACTGAATAAATAATATCGAGAGTAACCGAAGGTTGACACTATTTCTATGCCTTCGTCTCGTTGAGATAACGTATGATGAAAGGATCGAATTGCACGGTAACCATATCGTTGACAGGTAACTACTTTGCTGAATCTGAATCTATCGGGTGGCCATGATGCCTTGCTAAGGGCCAATCTTGGTCTGTGTATTAGTGAGACGATTAATTGGTGTTAATCGTGATACTATACACTATCGATATGATGGGAGCCTATGGGTCACACACATAGAAGATGATTTAAGATCCAAGAAGAAAGAAGGGTGTTTTCGTCTTTTAAGGCGAAATGGTATTTTGGTAATTTCACAGTGCAATTAAATTTGCTAAGGTTGTAGCCTTTATTTAATTTGTTAGAAAAATTAAATAAGTGAAATTACGTTTAAATGTGTGTTCGCACATATTTAGATATATTATCATTATTGTTAAATGTTAATATATATTTAAATATATATTAATTGATTTTAATTAAGATAATGATGGAAAATAAAATAAATCAAATTGTGAGTGTTTGGCAACAAGGGGCGTTTGGGTTGAAGCCCAAGCCTATTCCGTATGGGATTAGGGCAAATTGTTTTTACTATAAAAAGAAAAGTGTGTTAATTAAATTAAAAAAAAGATTTTTCTTTGAAAAAGAAAAACACACAGCCCCAAATATTGACACTCCCACGGTAGATTGATTTTGCCTTGAAATCAATTTCATTGATTTATTTTTCTTCTTAATCTTGAAGCCAAAGAGGATCTAGCAAATACCTCTTTGGTTCTTTTGAGATTGTCTTCGTGTGGACTACACAGGTTCGATCCTACACTTGGATCGGTAGCAAAACATTCGTCGACAAATTTGGAGGAGCCTCCAAACGTGCGTATGGTTTCTTAACTCATGTTTAATATTTCTGCAGATTCTTATTATGATAAATTGTAAAATTATACCCTTGATCTTGGCTCACGTAAACGATCTCTACATTAATTTTGTTTTGTTTTTGCTGCGTATACGAGACCGTTTACTAACATACAATACAATCCGATCCTTTCATCATACGTTATCTCGACGAGACGAAGGCATATAAATAGTGTCAACCTTCGATTACTTTCGATATTATGTATTCAGTTTCTGGACCAATGACCTATATTATAATTCGGATAGAGCAACAACTCAATCCCACTGTGGCCACAGTTTAAGTGTCATTGCCATATACTGAGCTGCGTCGTGAGATAACTTCTCCCGTACCCGGGAATGATTAATCCTCTGTCAATCCACCATAGTCTTGATACACTCCTTGATGCAGCCAATCACCACCATATTGACAGCTTTGAATAGAACTGCGTTAGGCTAGTGTCAAACTACACCAATCGGTGCACAAGACGCTCCGGTGATCTCAAGTCTAAGGATCACATGCACCACCATTCGTTAGAGGATTTGTTCCATAGACACTGGGGTTACCATCCATATGGAATCCTCTAGTGGGTCAGTCCAGTGAACTTGCTGCGGTGTATTCGCCTACAACAAGCACCCATGTGTTGCACCAGGTTGTCACCAAACAACCTTGACAAGTGAGATCAGTCCCTGCCCTTTGACAGGGTCGTTCAACACTATTATGGCCTTACCGTATTATCTGTGCCCTTACTTTAGAATAATACTGGGGCTACGGACGTTTCTAGAAGGGCCACCATACGTGCTCATAGGGTTCTCACTATCAAGATTTGAAACACTTGATACCCTCGTCACGGTTCTACCATTCTACGGACATATATCAATACATATTGCAATAATAATGATTTATGCGATATAAAATAAGATGCCTTTTATTGATTAATGAACATTATTACAAAGTGTCAATCCCACAATAATTGATTGGCTCTAGGGCATCTACTCCAACATGTCAATCCACCATAGTCTTGATACACTCCTTGATGCAGCTAATCACCACCGTATTGACAGCTCTTAATAGAACTGCATTAAGCTAGTGTCAAACTGCACCAATTGGTGCACAAGGCGCTCTGGTGATCTCAAGTCTAAGGATCACATGTACCACCATTTGTTAGAGGATTTGTTCCATAGACACTGGGGGTTACCATCCATATAGAATCGTCTGGTGGGTCAGTCTAGTGAACTTGCTGCGGTGTATTCGCCTACAGCAAGAACCCATGTGTTACACCAAGCTGTCACTAAACAACCTTGACAAGTGAGATCAGTCACTGCCTTTCGACAAGGTCATTCAACACTGTGATAGCCTTACCGTATTATCTGTGCCTTTACTTTAGAATAATACTGGGGCTATGGACTTTTCTAGAATGGTCACCATATGTGCTCATAGGGTTCTCACTATCAAGATTTGAAACACTTGATACCCTCGTCACGGTTCTACAGAAACTCGAATTTGCAGACTTCGCTGCGGTGAAGAAGAAATCTCGCTGCGGCGATGAAGAAAACTTAAATCTTGTGAGTAACTCATTTTGCCGCGGTGAAGAATAAACTTCGCCGCAGCGAATCTTCATGAAGAATTCTGAATTTAGAGAATTGCCCTCCACTTGCTTCTTTGCTTGAATCTTCAATCTTCGATGCTCTCCCATGGGAACAAGCTTCATAGTGCTTTAATCTGCTTTAAAACTCTCCCAACTGCTGAGATCCGCTTACTTCTGAGTCCAGAAACTCCAATTCGCTCATTATTTGCTCAAAATGTCCATTTTAGCCTGAAACACAAAATGTACAGAATTAAGTAGTAATTCAGGCATAAATGAACTAAGAAGTATCTAAAATCCAGCCTAAAAGCCTAAATAAAACAATATAATCCTCAGATTATTAAATACCCCTAAACTAAAGACATGCTTGTACTCGAGCTCAGGTACAAAACAAAATGAAAGAAAAACAACAAACGCCCAAACAAACGCAAAACAACAAAATTAACAAGAATTTAAAAAGAAAAACATAAGACTCAACTCAACATAACGAATTGCCTAGAATTTATACAAGTCTCAAAGGTTGTTGCAAAATTATTACTAGAAAAATGTTCAACACTCCAAAAAGTTATAAGTTGCATCGACTATCTTTCTCTATTGGTCCCTCGAGTAGGTGATCCCCACTTCAATCCACCTTCCGACTTCCCGGATTATTTTATGCAAACATGGAAAGTTTATCAAATGGCGGCAAACTCCATAAGCCTAAATATCAAACTACTCTCCACTAATGAGGATTAGACATCACTAAGAATCGAAAGCTCTTTGCAAGCTTATAACATTAGGCTCGGGTAGTGGGCTCCAAAGGAAAGGAAAGGATAAACAAACAAGAGAACTTGGTTTCCTTAAAGCAAACACTAAGACTTAATCCAACTCCCATTTCCTTTCTCAACCATTACTCAAAATGTCAACCATTTAACAACCTTTAACCATGAACAATTCTTATAGTCGCTATTGTAATGCAATTCTCAAACTAATTTTTTTTTTTGTTTTAACAAAATTGAGGTTAATTACCTCTCTTATTCTTCTTTCCCTTCTCACAACCCCCAAACTATTCTTTTAGTTCATTAACACAACAACTCTTTTCTTTGTGTTTGCAATGGATCCAAGATTCTCCTAAAGGGTATGATAAAGTGTTTAGGGTAGTTGGATTGGAAAATTTTTGGTTTGCAAAAAAATAAAAAGCAATGATAATCTCGTAAGGCTTAAGTGGGTGACTAGGGAATAATTCATTCGTGGGTTGGCTAAAAAGGCTCAAACGTTCCGAAAAAATGCCTAAATCATTTCCTCAACAATGTCTATTCCTAGAATTTCGCCTCAAGCATTTCTCTACTAGGTTCTAGAGTCCACCAACATTATCAAACTTTACCTAACCACATAAAATGAATCTAAGCATGCCAAAATAAATGAAAATGGTGGTTGAACCACTCAACAAACCTCAATCAAAATTCAATCAATAAACATAAACTTGAAGCAATGCTTAACATTTTTCAACAATAAGATCCCAACAACCCGATTCTCATCATTGATTTATACAATTCATCATTTGTATAGACAACAAAACCAAATAAAATAAATAAAAGTCCAAAAATTCTCAAATTTTTCCTACCCCCAAACTAAAGATGACACTGTCCCCAATGTCACATTATGCATAAGTTAGGAATAGAAAAACTAAATCGACAAAGGTACGAGATAGTTCCCTGATTAATCTGTGAAGTTGAAGTTTTGCTCAATAGTGTGCACACCCGGTCCTTGACTTTTTCATCACCAAAATCTGTAAAAACAATTGAAAACTGTGGTGTCCACTGTGTTAGAAAAATTCACTGACTAATATGAAAATATTACAACCCTAATCTCGTCTTTACATCAACTATGAAATTAAAACAAAAATGAAACAACTAAAACAACTAAAACAATCCAAAACAAAAAGTATCAACTGAGTTCAATGTTCGAAATGAAATACAGAAACAACTAAAACAAAGAAAAATAACCAACAAAAACAAGTGCTCAGGTGCTCATTCTTCGGCTTCCTCGTCTCCCTCGGCGTTGTCCTCTTCTGATTCGGAGCCCAACCACTCATCTAAATCCCAGTCAGCCTATTGGAATTCCGCAGTATCAACGTTGAGCTTGTTGAAGCTACTCTTCTGCATGTCATACATCATCTGGGTCTGCTCTGCCAACCAATCCTGATGTTTTGCCATACGTCTCATCTGACCCATCATCTACTGCATCATTTCCCTCATAGTGGCTCTGGAACTGGATGATGTGGCAGTGCCTTGGGTGGTTCTCTATCATTTTGTCCCCATACTTGGTTGTTCATCGTCTGGACGTTTAAGATGCTTGTGATAATAGGCTAAGTCGAGGATTGGGGCAGTATGGATAAGTGGCTCATCATCATGTACCTCGATTCCCGCTCGAATACACAAAGCTGTAATGAGATATGGGAAAGGGTAAGTCCCTCGCCCTGGTTTGGCTGCATGCTGAATGTTGTTCAGGATAATTTGTCCCACATCCATTCTCTTTCCTGTGGCAACAGAATAGAGCAATAATGCCTTCTCATAAGTCACTATACTATAGTGCATTTCCGGCATCATCCTCACACTAACAAAGTACTGCCACAATCGAGCCATCGGTGTCAAGTTAGTTCCTTTGATGCTCTTCTTGCCCTTTTTTGAAACCTCCCAAGTGGTGTTCGGTTTTGTAATGATCGAAAGAATAATATCATCCTCAAACTATGTCTTCCTAAAATCCGTATAATCATTCCGGTCAATCCTAGGAAAGTTATAAAATTCATTGATGACCTTCGCAGTAAATTCCACATCAGTACCCCTTACAAACACAGTACCAGATTCACACTTCGGGAGGTTGGCATAAAATTCTCTCACTAGCGGCTCTACAGCCGCTTGTGCAGGTGTACTCATAAAAAGCTCCCAACGTCTCCCTCGACTCCAATCTATAGCCTGGCTCATGGTCAATCCATGCTCATGAATAAATCCTTTATCTTTCCTTTGGGCTGCCCCTTCATAGCGTGTTCGAGCCTTGTCATTTACAAACCGGTTGTCCACTTTCTTTCCTTTTCCTTTACCCTTTGATGGTACCTTGAGCGGCATTTTCCCAAAACTATCAATCACTTAACAATTCAACTTAAAAATTCAACCCTAAGCGCCCTATGAACAACCACAATCAATCATGCAGTAAAACAACACTTCCAAAATTCACACCTAGACCCCCAAACTATGATTTTTCCAAACTCAACCAAGCACTCCAAAATTCAGAACCCACACTCCTCAATATGACACAATGCAAAATCAACACTTCCTCAAACAAAATCAACGCACAATATCACAAAAATTTCACAACTCAACCAACAATCAATATTTTCAGATCCCCAAATCTAAACTCGAAAAATTGTGATTAAAAACTTAGGGAACTTGAAATCTTACAAAAACTAGGGAGTATTTACCACCACTTCAGTCAAACTCATCCGAGATTGCAAAACCCCCAAATTCTTGAACCCACAAATTTCTTCAATTTTTCGCAAAGATCTTGGTTAGAATGAGTTGTTTTGGTGTTCAGAAAGGTTAAGGAGTGAGAAACTTTGCTGGGAAATCAGTGGGAAGGCTCTAGACTGAAGTAGGAAAATTTTTCTTTCGAATGTGTTTGAGAAGTTTTGCGAAAAATGAAGGGTCGCGCAAAGTATTTATAAAAACCAGGTTTCGCCGCGGCGAAGTTCTTCACTTGGAAACCCTAAAAACCAAACCCAATCGATGCTGCGACAAAGACAAATTCTTTGCCCCGGAGAAAAATTACAGAAATGCATCGCCTCAGCGAAGAACTTTCTTTGCCGCGGCGAATTTTCCCTTAGTGAATTTTTGCCAAACTTTCTTTGCCGCAACAAAACAAAATTCTTCGGCACGACGGAAGAATACATAGGCGAATTGCCTCGGCGAAATAGATACTTTGCCACGGCAAAGTCTGGGACTTTTTGAATTCCCAATTTTTCAAAATGTGCTTCGCTGCGCCGAAAACTGGACAATTCTATTTTCTGCCTTGATTCGATAATTCACCTGAAACACCCAAAAACACACAAATTAGACTTCATCTAAAAATAATAAGAAAGTAAACGCTTCAAAATAATGAATAAACAACAACAAATGAAAACACTTGGGTTGCCTCCCAAGGAGCCTTGTTTATAGTTGGAAAGCTCGACTCTCTCATGTTCTCATGTCGGAATGTCAAGCCAGAGGGGAATTGACTTGCAACTCATCACTCTGTTGATGTATGGCTTCAATCTCTGGCCATTGACCTTAAATGTGCCTTTTTCTTCATGTGACACCTCCACCGCTTTGAATGGGTAAACTCTTGTAACTATGAAGGGTCCGGACCATCTAGACCTAAGTTTTCCTAGGAAACGCCTAAGTCTAAAGTTAAACAACAACATTTTCTGACCCACTTCAAAGTTCTTCTTCCGGATATGCTTGTCATGCCACTTCTTGGTCTTTTCCTTGTACATTCTAGCATTTTCATAAGCTTCGAGACGGAACTCATCGAGTTCATTCAAAGTCAGCATCCTTTCCTCCCCAGTAACTCGTAAGTCCATGTTTAGCTACTTGACTGCCCAATATGCTTTATGCTCGAGTTCTACCGGCAAGTAACATGCCTTCCCATAGACCATCCTGAATGGAGACATACCAATCGGAGTCTTAAATGCAGTTCGGTAGGCCCATAATGCATCATCCAATTTCCGTGACCAGTCTTTCCTAGATGCATTAATTGTCTTTTCTAAAATTCCCTTAAGTTCTCTGTTCAACAGTTCCACTTGCCCGCTAGTCTGTGGATGGTAAGGTGTTGCAACTCTATGTTTCACCCCATACTTTCCCAATAGGGCATCAAATTGCCTATTGCAAAAGTACGATCCTCCATCACTAATGATTGCCCGTGGTACTCCAAATCTTGAGAAAATGTTCTTTCTCACAAAGTTAATCACTATCCTAGCATCATTAGATGGCAATGCAACTGCTTCCACCCACTTTGATACATAATCCACTGCTACCAAAATGTATGTGTTCCCAAAAGAATTTGAGAAGGGACCTATGAAGTCAACTCCCCACACATCAAACAGCTCAACTACAAGGATGTTGTTCAACGGTATCTTATCTCTCTTTGAAATATTACCACTCCGTTAACATTGGTCGCATTCCTGAACCATCTAGAAAGAATCCTTAAAAGGGGTTGGCCAATAAAACCCAGATTGAAGAACCTTGGCTGCTATCCTAGCTCCTCCAAAATGGCCACCTACTTCCATCTCATGACAATGCCGAAGAATACTCTCCATTTCCTCTTCCGGAACACACCTACGTATCATCTTATCAGCACAATGTGTATAAAAGAATGACTCTTCCCAAAAGTAGTATTTCAAATCTGAGAAAAACTTCCTCTTTTGTTGGAAGGTCATGCCGATGGCGTGCATGTGGGACTATGTCACTCACGGCTCCCCATCGCAACAACTTTAAGAAAAATTCAGATTTGAATATCTTTAATATTCTCATTTCTTTCTATTTTCTCTTTAACATATTTTAGGGCATTTTCATGCTCTTATGAATTTATATGCATGTAGATGGTTTCATGCTTATAATTCTTTCTAACTTCACATATTTAAATGCAATTATGGAATGCAAACATGTCCTTCTCTACCATCTACAAACATCCCAAGGTAACACATAATCATACATGCTTCTCCTTGGCATTTCATCAAACAATTCATGTGCACAAATCAACACTAATTTGGCTACGCTTTTATCTCTATTTTAGGCCACCAAAAATTTGGAGTAAACTCCTCCATAATTAACACCGAATCTGCCCAAAATACCACGGTGCTTCCTCTACTCTCATCAATTTCTTATCCGAGAAAGTTTCTCTGATTTGGGTTTCTTCTTCATTTCCCTCATTTGGTCGTTCAATCCTTGCCAAATGGTCCGCCACCACATTTTCTCGGAACTACTTTCTTATCTCGTATCTCGTATCTCCAACTCAAACTCTTGTAGCAATAAGATCCATCTTATCAGTCGGAGGGTTTCGGCTTGCTTTGCCAATAGGTGCTTGAGTGCCGAATGGTCCGTGTAGACAATCACCTTAGCACCTAACAAATATAAACGAAATTTATCAAAAGCAAAAACCACTTTAAAAATTAAAATTCAAAAACTTAGGTGTAAGGAATTCTTACCTATAGAAGCTTAAGATTGAAAATCCTCAAAAAAAACACAAAAACCTTTGAATTTCCTTTGAAGAAGAATTGAAGAATTTGAGAGAATATGGAGGTCAAAGTGGCATGCAAATGGGTAAGAGTGGCTAGGGTTTCACTCTTCAATTTGATATAACATAAAAAATTAATAATTTTTATAGTTTCCCATTTTGCCCAAACACTTTCTTTAAATTTTCATTAAAATGTCCCTTAGTCAATTACCATAATTTGCCCTCATTTTTAAATTGCAAATTCCCTTCCATGAAATTCTTATCCCCCTCTTTTGACTCCCCAACCAATTTCAACTAATTTTGAGTGAAAAGAACCATTTCCTAATGGCAAGGTTTAAGGCCTTTTCTCAATCACGTCCGTCTTTGCTCGATCCACTTCTATTCCGTCTTTTGAAATTGTATGACCAAGCATTATCCTTTCTTGGACCATGAAGTGGCACTTTCTCACCACTTCCTTCATCAAAGGATTCAATCTTCGTTGTGGTTGAACTCTAGGCTTGATATCATCCTCCATGAGTATCTTATGCATGCAAAAAGATGGAGAGATGCCTCTAATATCCGAAATAGTCCATCCAATTGCTGATTGATGTTCTCTCAAAACCCGAATCAATCGCTCTTCTTCCAAATTGCTCAACTTTGAACTGATGATTATTGGGAATGTTTCCGATTCCCTAAGATACACATATTTGAGGTGGAAAGGTAAAGGTTTCAATTCAAGCTTTGGAGGTTCTTCCTTTCTTTCCTTTGCCTTCTCTTTCTCAAAATCAAATTCCTCAAATTCAAGATCTTGGTTCTCATCAATCGGCTGAAGTGCTTCCAACAATCTAGCACATTCATTCTTTGCCGACTTATCTACCTCTATTGTTCTTGATTGGGCAATACACGCTTCTAGAGGTAGTTGTGGAGTGTTCTCTTCAATGACCTCCGCTACTAGTTTATCCACCACATCAACACTAAAGCATGAATCCGACTCGAATGGAAACTTCATAGCTTCAAACACATTGAATGTTATTGTTTCATCTTGAACTCTTAACAGCAACTTTCCTTCTTGCACATTAATGAGTGCTCTTCCCGTGGCAAAAAATGGTCGCCCCAAAATAAGAGGCATTTCCTTATCCTTCTCCATGTCCAATACAACAAAATATGACGGAAAGATAATCTTGTCCACCTTCACTAACAAATCTTCAACTATACCCTGTGGATGTTTTATGGACTTATCTGTAAGTTGTAACGGCATGGTCATTGACTTCACTTCACCAATTCCTAATCTGCTGAAAACAGAAAAAGGCATTAAATTGATGCTATTATCTAGATCACATAAAACTCGATCAAAAGTAATATCTCCTATAATGCAAGAATAGTAAAACCCCTGGATCTTTGAGTTTCTGGGGTAGCTTCTTCTAGAGAATGGCGCTGCACTCCTCTGTGAGCATCACTGTTTCCTCATCCTCTAACTTCCTTTTCTTGGATAAAATCTCCTTGAGAAATTTTGCGTAGCTCGGCATCTGTTGCAATGCATCTGCAAAAGGAATGTTAATATGCAATTTTCTAAATATTTCAATGAATTTGGAAAACTGCTTATCCTGATTCTTTTTCTTTAGTCTTTGAGGAAATGGCATAGGAGGAGTGTGATGTGCCAATTCTGGTGGTATCTCAGGAAATGGAAATTTCTCTTTCCTTTATCTTTGCCTCACTTCCCGTTTCTGTTCTTCTTCCCTAAAACTAGATGGTTTCTCTTCAGCAACTATCTCTTCATCAAAGTCTTCCTTTTTCTCTCCTTTTGATGGACTTTCTTCTTCTCTTGATTTTTCCACCTCTTCCAACACTGTCCCATTCCTCAAAATTATTGCGTTTGCTTGCTCACGTGGGTTAGTCACTGTGTTGCTTGGTAAAGACTCCTGTGGTCTCTCACTTAGCTTTTCAGCCAATTGACCCATCTGTACCTCCAGATTCTGAATGGACGCCCCTTGATTTCTAAAATTCGTCCTCGTCTCATTCATAAAACCTGTGGTCTCTTGCATAAATTTCCCAAACATGTCCTCCAATTTTGTCACTCTTGGGTCTCCTGGTTGATTATTCACCCCTGTTTGGTTAGTTGGCAATGCTCTTTGGTTCCATTGATTGTTTTGTTAGTTCTGATTTCCCCAAGACAAATTTGGATGATTTCTCCGACCCGGATTATATGTGTTGGAATAGGGATTGTTTGGTTGTCTCTGATTTCCTGCCAAGTAGTTAACTTGCTCCGATGATGACGATGATGAAGCAAATGTGTTCCCCACTTGACACTTACTGCTCACATGATTACCTGCACAAAAATCACAAGTTAGTTGAGGAGCTTGAACAGAGTTTACCTGCATATTTCCCAACAGTTTCTGAAGTGTTGTGAGTTGGGCTGAAATGGCTGTATATGCATCAACTTCATGAAGACCCATAGATTTCTTCGGTTGCACCCTCTCATTAGGTCTTTGATAATTGTTGCTTGCCAGAACTACAAGCAACTCATGAGCTTCTTCAGGAGTCTTGTTTTGCAGTGCTCCTCCTAATGCTGCATCCACCATAGTTTGCACATTCACCATCAATCCGTTATAAAATGTTTGGACTTGCATCCAAACTGGCAACCAATGATGTGGACACCTTCTCAGTAATTCTTTGTATCTCTCCCAAGCCTCATACAATGATTCCGACTCTTCTTGTAGAAACGATGTGATATCATTTCTCAGCTTTGCCGATTTTGCTGGAGGAAATAATTTGGTCAGGAACTTCTGTGCTAAATCGTTCCATGTTGTGATCGTTCCTGTTGGTAATGTCATTAACCATCCCTTAGCTTTATCCTTCAATGGAAATGGGAATAGTCTCAATCTGATGGCGCATTTGACACTCCGTTTGACTTGAAAGTATCACAAATCTCCAAAAAATTGACAATGTGTAGATTTGGATCTTCCTTCAAATCTCCCCTGAACTGTACCGACTGTTGGATCATCTAGATGATTGCCAGCTTTATCTCAAAGTTGCTGGTTTGTACTGCTGGTCTAGTAATACTCAACCCACTGCCATCAACTGAGGGAACTGAAAACTCCCTTAGTGTTCTATTTTTTGCCATCTCTACAACTATGACTTATGGTTCAACTGTGGCCTCTCTTTATCTTCTTTCTATGTTAAGTCTTCGAGTGGTTCTTTCAATTTTAGGATCAACAGGAACCACTGGCTGACGTCTTGCTCTTCGCATAAACTACACAGAAAAATAGAAAGAGTGAGATCACAAACCAACCTAAAAGACTAACGAAAATTAAACAAACAACAATTAAGCAAAAATAAAACTCCAATCTAGCTAACACAAGAAAATTTTAATGTTAACACAAAACTCAATCCCCAGCATCGGCACCAAAAACTTAATGAGTTGTTACTACAACATGCATAAATAGCACGTGCACTAGTCGCACAAAGTAATAAAGTGATGAGTGAGTATCGTTCCCACAAGGATTGGTTGCTAAGCACTAAGTTTTCTACTGTTTTCAAGTTGGAGCAATCGAATATGTTTGGATTAATAGGAGAAAATTAAACTTAAAACTACAAAAATTGCTAAATGCTCAAAGCTAAATTATGAAAACAAGAGTAAAATCAAGGTAATATCAATTTAAACAAACGGGTAGGGTTTTGACTTCATTCGGACTCTATGGATTAAACCTTCGGATTATGCTATTTCCATATTCACATGCATTGATTGTAAATCGAATTCTCTAAATTGTAAAACATACCTTCTCATGCTATGTTTTCCTACTTTTCCCTATTAAACTTCCACACCCAACAATTTGAAGATTAATAGTTCTAAGCTCATTAAGCACACGGAATCCTAGATTGATTTCATTGATTCTTAAATCTATCTCTAGCATTCAATACTACAATGGTGATTACCCAAGAAGCTTAACATGACTCATTTCTCAATCTCATCATGTTCATCAAATAAAAGCAATAAAATCAGAATAACCACACAAACCATGCAATAGCATATGAAAATAACAAAAATCAATTACTTAATCCATGGAAATCCGAATTACATCAAAACCCTAACCTAAAATGGGTTAGTTCATATCTAAATCAACACAACAAGTAAGAAAAACAATAAACACAAAGTTCAACATATTGAAATGAGAGAAAAGACAAGAGATCTCCCTTAGTTGAAGAATCCACCAGATTCAATCCCAAATCCTCTCACTTTTCAACCCAAAAATTCGTCAAATCTAAGCTAAGGAAGATGAAAAAGCTGCTCTAGACTAAGAAAAACACGACTTTCCTCACAATGGCAAAGTTTTGCTTTTATATCTTGCCCAAAAACCTAAGACTTTGCCTAAAAATGAAACTGTGCATTTTACAGAAACTGGAATTTGGATCCCTAGAAAAGAATTTAGTTACACATTGACATCAAGAAAGCAAACCTCAATTCCTCCAAAAGTATGAATAATCCAAAACCCTAGGGAGAATCTCCTTCTCTTTCTTGCTACAAAGTGGCTCTCAATTTAGGTTAAGAATAATCCTAAAATAAATTACAATGTCTTATTTATATTTTTCCTTTGCTAGGGGTGTTTTTGGAAAAGTACAAGTTCAAATTGAAGTTGGAAAAGGTAAGTTTTTTCCTTTTCTCGCGATCCACGCCACGATGCCATATTCTCCCATAGACTTAAAATTCTTTCACTTTGCGACGTCAACTTCCTCATGCCATGACACAAACCTTCTGCCCAAATCTGCTTTTCGTGTCGTGGCACAGAAAATCCATGTCATGGCGGCATTAGTAATTTCACTTTCTCTCTTCTACTTGAAGATCTGATCTCTATCTTTAGCACGTACAAAGCGTCCAACCATCGTGTGAGCATGTAATCATCACTTTTCAACCTAAAAACCTAAAACTCATACACCTACCCATGATTCTTCAAAATAGAAATATATACAGAAACTAGTGTAAAAATAATCCATTAACATCCTGAATTCCTTATAGTCTACCCATGAAATCATGAAATATACATATCATTTCACCACTCATTAATAACTAAGTCTTTACCATCTGCAAGTTTGGTATATAATTCCCAATAAGCAATATGTCATCGACATACAATACTAGGAATGCCACTACGCTCCCACTGAACTTCTTATCCTTGCTTGACCTTCAAGAATGAAACCATCGGTTGTGTTAGATAGACATCCTCTTCAAGGTTTCCATTCAAGAAAGCAGTTTTGACATCCATTTGCCAAATTTCATAATCATGGTATGCAACTATTACAAGCATCGTCTGAATAGACTTTAACATTGCTTTTGGTGAAAAGGTTTCATCATAGTCTATGCCATGCTTTTGCTTGAAACCTTTGGCAACCAACTGTGTGTAGGGATTTTTATCGAAACAAGCACGGAATTAGAAAAAAAAAAATTGCTACGATAGAGTCCTGTAACCCAAGATCACGATTTGATAGCTATAACCACAATACAATTAAACCATACAAGGTTAGATTGTATAGCTTCGTGAAAGAACATCATGCATGAAGAATGGTGGAAATGAGAAGTGAAAGCATGAAAGCTTGGACTAAAAAACAATCGTTTTTCAAACAAAGCTTGGAAAAGAGATTATACCTACTCCTTTGCTTTGGATTGATGAAGATTAGCCTCAAAATGATGAGACCTCTACACTTCCAAGCCCAATAAAATCTTATTTTAAAAAGGGACCCCACGAATTTATTATGTTATCCTTTGAATAATCAATATTATTCAATGGCCCATGTAAACTAAACTAGTTTACTGTAATGCTTTCTTTCTAGCTAGTATACTCGTAAAATCATCACTAAAACTCATTAAAAATATATATAAGAAAATACACACACACACACACACACACACATATATATACGAGTAATAAAGTATGGTCCCATATTTAATTTTTCTTTATATACAAATATTTACAAAATGTTCTCAAAAATAGCAACCTGACAGTGTAGCCCGACCCTTCCACTGCGTGACGTTCCAAGCGACCGCAACTCACCTATTACCTGCAAAACATTAAAAAAAACGGAGTGCGCACTAATGGCTCAGTAAGTAAATCCACTATGCTACCCTTTTCTCTCTCCGTTGCTTAATATTCTAACTTTTCTTTCCTTACATAACATCTCTCGACTATTCTCTATTCTTTCCCTGTTCTTCTCTCTATTCTTTCTATATTCTTTCTCTGTTCTTCTCTCTATTCTTTCTCTATTCTTTCTCTGTTTTGGTCTCTGTTTTCTAAATTTTTCACTACCCATGATAATGAGCATGGTATTATGCATATTCATGATGCAAATGCATAAATTATGCATTTTCTTATTTTTTTTCCTTTATTTCTTTCTTTCTTTTCTAGTCTTTCTTTCTATTCTTTCTTTCTATTTCTTTCTTTCTTTCTTTTCTATTCTTGCCTATTGGACTCGGTTGAGGCATGGATTTGGAGCCTTGGCCGTGTGAGTGAATTCTCTAATTCTGGGTACATTCCTCATCCATACACACTTCTAACGGACTGTACATTTATTCTTTCTGAATTCTGAGGCCGCTCACTAAAGGCGGCGTGCATGTGGGACTATGTCACTCACGGCTCCCCATCGCAACAACCTTCTCTTCTTTTTATCTTTTTTACACTTCTTTAAGAAAAATTCAGATTTGAATATCTTTAATATTCTCATTTCTTTCTATTTTCTCTTTAACATATTTTAGGGCATTTTCATGCTCTTATGAATTTATATGCATGTAGATGGTTTCATGCTTATAATTCTTTCTAACTTCACATATTTAAATGCAATTATGCATTATGGAATGCAAACATGTCCTTCTCTACCATCTACAAACACATCCCAAGGTAACACATAATCATAATCATACATGCACTTCTCCTTGGCATTTCATCAAACAATTCATGTGCACAAATCAACACTAATTTGGCTACGCTTTTATCTCTATTTTAGGCCACCAAAAATTTGGAGTAAACTCCTCCATAATTAACACCGAATCTGCCCAAAATACACACTTCAAAATTTTCACTTCAATTCTTCCAAATCTCATCCAAACATTCATCAAATAACAATTACACTAACACAACTTCTCATGGATAGGTTCTAATCATTATTCAACACCAAATCCATCAACAATTCTACATATAACACATATATATGCATAAAGAAAGTTCTCTACACAACATAACTTAAATCATACTTAGGGTAGGATTTACTTACCTTTGATATGAGCAAATTCAACCCTTTAAGAATCTCCTTTGATCAAACTCTCTTCCTCTTAAATCCTATGAGCATAAACCATCAAAATCAACACTTTAAAAATTAAAATTGACTTCTTAGTGCAAGGATCTTACCTATAGAAGCTTAAGATTGAAAATCCACTCAAAAAAAAAAAAACACCAAAAACCTTTGAATTTCCTTTGAAGAAGAATTGAAGAATTTGAGAGAATATGGAGGTGAAAGTGGCGTGCAAATGGGTAAGAGTGGCTAGGGTTTCACTCTTCAATTTGATATAACATAAAAAATTATATATAGTTTCCCATTTTGCCCTTTCACTTTCTTTAAATTTTCATCTATGTCCCTTAGTCAATTACCATAATGCCCTCATTTTTATTGCATTCTCCATGAAATTCTATCTCTTTTCACTCCCCACAATTTCAACTAATTTTGAGTGAAAAGACCATTTTACCCTTAATGCAAGTTTAAGGCCTTTTCTTCAAATTTTCCTTAAAATAACCTTAGCAAAAATCAACTAAAGGCATAAGAACATAAATTAAATTACGTACCTCTAGGTGGGCATTATATTTACATTAACAACCCATAAATTTACCCTTTTACCCTTTAACTATTAAAAGGTAATTTTCGTTCATCTCATTAATCTTAACGCTTTAAGATATAATAATTAAATATAATTAATTATTGCTTGACCATTTTAACCCTTAAAATGTCACAAACAATTTTCTATGTAACTATTACTATAGAAATCCTGTCATTACCTTCGGAAGGTGCTAGCCCTCTTGGATAATCATTTCTCTCTCTCATCATTCTCTAACTTCTCAAGGCTATTGGTGTGACCATGTAGGTCCACCGTGGATTAGCCATGAGCCGGTTCTGGATGAATCCGAAAACCTGTCCGGAGGCCCAATGACTATGGTAAACATATAGCAATGTGCTATAGTCCTTAAACCATAATGAAGAAATACTTCAACGAACCCATTTCAGATCATACGTACCATGCAGGTAAAGTCCTTCCATTGAAATATCCTGATCAAGCACAGATTCATGGAACGTCAAAATCCTATACTCGATCTTCTACCGAATCGTCGATCAATATGTCTGGAACTCGTCATCATAAACTTGCTTTTGTATGACTAATAATAGACTCTGGCTAGAGATTCTGATTTTCGACATTTATCGAAGTTCGTCTAGGAACTCGAATCTAGATGGAGTCAACGGTACTCCCGATCCTATATTTCTGAGTCAATGGATCCCCTCTTGACCATCGTTCGTTTCCGCATATGAACAACGCATGACCAAATAGGCTTTATTATAAAAAACATGATTAGTCTCGTACTTATACACCGTATGAACCATACGCATCCGTATCGGATCCGACTACAATGTCTCAGGTCAAAGGACTACATCGTGCACTGATATAACTAAACGATAAATCATTGACTACATGCTTTTCCAAGTGATTTGTCGTTATTCGATCACGTTCGAAAAACAGTTCACCAACCGCTAATCCATACCAATGCCCTAGTGACATGACTATCATCATCATCCGTACTTATATCAACTCATGATATCTTTCGAAAGCATCTGATATGCCTACTGTGCAATATAGTTGCCCAAATTATATTGCTTCCGTAGGGAACCCTTTTTGATAATTCATTTACCGATTAAATGAATCATCTGGACAATTCATATACGTACTTTATTTTAAATGCATGACTTAATAAAGGAAGCAATTTATATATGTGAATTGAAGAACTCTTTCTTCTATTATTTATGATATATAGATACAAGACAAAATACTCTGAAACCGACAAAATGCTCTGAAACCGACAAAATGAATGGTTTCTAGGGCATACACTAATATACACTAACAAACTCCCATTTGCACTAAAGCCATTCGATGTTGTATCTCATACCCATCTTCTCAAGATGATGGTCCAATTGCTTCTATGTCATCGCCTTAGTCAGTGGATCAGCTACATTTTCAGCTGAAGGAGTCTTCAGAATCATAATCTCTCCAGCTCCAATGAATTCTCTCAAAATGTGATACTTACACTTAATGTGTTTGGATTTTTGGTGTGCCCTTGGTTCCTTTGCCTGTGTAGTAGCTCCAATATTGTCACAGAACATGCTTATCGGGTAAGCTATGTTTGGAACCACACCAAGTTCAATTACGAACTTTCGCATCCAAACAGCCTCATTCGGTGCTTCTGAACCAGCAATATATTCAGCTTCTATGGTGGAGTCAGCTATGGTTGTCTGTTTGGAACTTTTCCAACTAACAACACCTCATTACATATAAAAATGTACCCTAACGTAGACTTTCTATCATCAATATCTGATTGGAAATCAGAATTTTAGAATCCTTGAATGTTTAACTCTGAACATCCATAACTCAAAACTAGATCCTTAGTTCTTCTCAAGTACTTAAGGATCGATTTTACAACCGACCAATGTTTCTCCCTTGGGTTTGACTGATATCTGCTCGTAACACTTACAACATAAGCCATATCAGGTCTTGTACATAGCATTGCGTACATTAAGATGCCTACGGCAGATGCATAAGGCACATTACGCATCCGCTGCCGCTCTTCATCGATTTTTGGACCCATCTCCTTAGAAAACTGAAGACCGTGAGTGAAGGGTAAGAGACCTCTCTTAGAGTTCTCCATGCTAAATCTTTTTAGCATTTTCTCTATGTACAATTTCTGGGATAATCCAATTACCCTTTTCGTTCTATCTCTATAGACACGAATACCAAGAACATAGGTCGCTTCTCCTAAGTCTTTCATCGAGAAGGTTTTGGACAGCCAAATCTTAACCTCTGTCATCATGCCTATATCATTTCCCATCAAAAGTATGTCATCTACATATAATATGAGAAATGTGATGGCATGATCTTTAACCCATTTGCATACACAGGGCTCATCCGGATTCTTGACAAAACCAAACGATTTGATTATGTCATCAACTCGAATGTTCTAACTTCTTAAAGCTTGCTTCAATCCATAAATGGATCGATGCAATTTGCATACCTTATGTCTTTCAGCAGAGGATACAAACCCTATTGGTTGTTCCATGTAGATGTTTTCCTCAATAAACCCATTAAAGAAAGCTATTTTGACATCTATTTGCCAAATTTCATAATCATGGTATGCTGCGATGGCTAGCATTATACAGATGGATTTAATCATAGCTATAAGCGAGAAGGTTTCCTCATAATCCAATCCTTGTTTCTGAGTATAACCTTTCGGCACCAGTCAAGCTTTGAAGGTCTCTACCTCCCCATCCTTGCCAACTTTTCTCTTGTAGACCCATTTGCAACCTATAGGAACTATTCCCTCTGGTGGATCCACGAGCGACCATACTTGATTGGCATGCATTGATTCTATCTCATAATCCATCGCTTCTAGCCATTTTCCTGAATCCCTATCCAGTATTGCTTCTTCGTAGCTTCTAGGATCATCACCATGATCATCTACTCCCACTAAGTAAGATTCAAAATCTTGCTCATGTAGGAACCCATATCTCTCTGGAGGTCTTGATATTCTAGAAGACTTTTGTACTGGAACTGTAGTATCTAATACTAAGGTTCGCTGAGTGGACGTTCCATCTTCAGCAATCTCGGTTCTTGGCTCTTCAAACTCTTCCTTGAGTTCAATATTTCTTCCAACACCGCCTTCCTCCAAGAACTCGTTCTTGAGGAAGCGCGCATTTCTACTGATCCAAACTCTTTGCTCACATGGGAAGTAAAAGTAATATCCTAAACTATCTTTAGGATATCCAATGAACCGACCCTTCTTGGATTTAACATCCAGCTTATCAGATTTAACCAATTTAACATAAGTTGGGTAGCCCCAAATCTTCATGTAATTCAGACTTGGACGTTTTCCATACCATATCTCATACGGTGTTTTCTAGACAGTTTTAGATGGGACCCTATTAAGGATGTGCACAGCGATCTGGAGAGCGTACCCCCACAAAGACATTGGTAAGTTTGTAAAACTCACCATCGATCGTGCCATATCCAATAAGGTACGATTTCTCCTTTCAGACACTCTGTTAAGCTGGGTTGTGTAAGGAGGAGTCAATTGTGAGATGATCCCATTTTCTTTTAAGAACTCTTGAAACTCTGTACTTAAGTATTCACCCCCAAGATCTGATCGTAGTATTTTAATACTCTTTCCAGTTTGATTTTCTACTTCATTCTTGAATTCTCTGAATTTTTCAAAGGATTCAGATTTGTATTTCATTAAATACAAATACCCATATCGTGACATATCATCTATAAGGTAATGAAGTATATAAATCCTCCTCTGGCTAAAGTACTGAACGGTCTACACACATCTATATGTATGAGTTCTAATAGTTCTTTGGCTCACTCTCCTTTACCCTTAAAGGGACTTGGTCATCTTTCCTTGGAGACATGATTCATAGGTTGGATAGGGTTCAGAACCCAATGAGTTTAGGATCCCACTTTCTCTAAGTTGTACTAATCTTTTCTCTCCTATATGACCCAATCTATGATGCCATACAATTTTAGGATTTGACTCAGATTGAGTTCTTTTATTAGAAATGGTATTTATTGAAGCATAGCCATTCAATTCTAAAACATACAAACCATTTGTATTCATAGCTTTACTAATTAAAACATTTCCAAAATGTATTGAACATTCATTTCCATTAAATAGTACATAATAACCTGCTTTACACAAAGCAGAAATAGAAATGATGTTTCTAGCGGTCTTTTGATGCGTGTTTACTACAACATGCAAAAATAGCAAGTATACTAGTCGCAAAAAGTAATAAAGTGATGAGTGAGTATCGTTCCCACGAGGATAGTGTTACTAATTACCGATTTTTCTAGTTTAAGTCCTAATTGAAGCAGCAATAAATTGGATTGATGGAAGATTAACAAACTAAATACAAATGCAAAACCCAACAACTTAACTAATTAAACAATTCTAAAACAAATGCTAGGGTGTTGAATTCACCTAAATACGCTAACCCAAATCATAGAATCTATTACCCAAGTTCTAATTCCTTGATTGAAAATCGAATTCCCTAAGTTGTAAAACATACATTCTCATGCTACATTTCCCTACTTATCCCTATTAAGCTTCCGCACCCAACAAAATGAAGATTAATAGTTCAAAGGATTTTAAGCTTTATGGAATTCTATCTAGATTTCATAGATCGCTAAACCTATCTCTAGCGTTTGCTAATCTACGGTATTTATCCCAAGAGGCACAATCACAAATCACTTCTCAGTCTCATTATGAACAACACACATTTGAATGGTGATCAAGCATCCAAAAGTCATTAAGCAAAGAGATAAACACTCAATCATGAAATTAAAACTCAAAGCAAATCAATTCATATAAATTTGAATCATTGTATCAAGATTACATCAAACCCTAGCTAAACAACTCAGTTCATACTTAAAAACGAAATAAAATAACAAAAACCAACTGGATCAAGATTCATCATTGAAAAACAAGCAAAAGATGGAGAAATCTTCTCTAATTTGAAGCCCAAATCTTCAATAATCTTCTCCTTCCATGAGCTGCCTCCCAAATGACGAACCAAGCCCTTTTTCTTTCCTTTTTGCTCTAATTTATACCTCTCTCACTTAAGGACGAAGCCCTAGCAAGCCAAAACACGCTGCTTTTATTTTTTACACTGCAGCTTGTCGCCGCACTGCTTTTTCCTCATCAGTGGCGAAGAATTACAGGCCCAATTTGAGCATGATAGAATTCGAATATGGAAAATTTTTAACATATGAATTGTATCCCTTTCAATTATCTTTCTGGTCGTTCAAGAATCAGCACCATCCGAGGTCTACAGCTCAAGTTATGACAGAAATACTGAAGCACGTCCAAAGACGTTTTCCTTCAGTTCCCAGCGTACTTTTCACGACCTCAAGCCAAGTTTTCACCTTTTTTTAGTCAGAATTAGGAAAAACCCAAAACATGAACGTTGTAGCTCTTCTTCTTAGCTTTCCAAAGCTTCTAAATTCAGGGCATTCCGAGTTTTCAAGCTCAAGTTACACAATTTACGCTCAAAACTGTCATTTATACTAAAAATCATCGTTTAGGCCTACAAAGACAAATTAATAGAATTAGGTAGCAATTATGACCCAAATTGCATGAAAAGTATCCTAAATCCTATCAAAATTCAATGCAAAATCATAGTGTAAAATATGCTTATCAACTACCCCCAAACTTAAGATTTGCTCGTCCTCGAGCAAAAAGGAATAAAAAACTCAAAGGAAGAAAATCAACAAACAACCAAAAACACAAAACAACAAAACTCAAAATGAACAAACAAAAATTAGACTCAAACTCAACACAAGAATTGCCTAGAATTTATGTGAGTCTCTAAGGTTGTTGAAAAATTATTACTAGAAAATGTTCAACACTCCAAGAAGTTATAAGTTCCATCGACTATCTTTCTCGATTAGTCCCCCGAGTAGGTGATCCCCACTTCAGTCAACATTCCGACTTCCCGGATTATTTTATGCAAAAATGTAAAGTTTATCAAATGGTGGCAGACTCCATAAGCCTAAGTATCGAACTACTCTCCACTAATGTGGACTAGACATCGCTAAGGATCAAAAGGTCTTTGCAAGCTTGTAACGTTAGGCTCGAGTGGTGGGCTCCAAGGAAAATGATAGGATAAACAAACTAAGAGAACTCGGTTTTCCTCATGCAAACACTAAGAGCTACATCAATCTCCACTTTCTTTCTCAACCACCAATCAAAGTGTCAACCATTTTACAACCCTCAAACTTATGCATTTCTTATTTTTGATTTTGAATTGAACTAAAGCAATTCTTTTTTTTTTTTCTTCTTCTTCTTCTCTTTCTTTCTTTCTTTTTTTTTTTTTTCCAAATATAAATATTTACAATAACAATTAATTGCAACACCATTGAGGTCTATTGCCCCTTCTTCATGCCCTTTTTGCAACCCCCAAACTTAAAATTTTGGTCCATCACTTATTCAGACACCTCTCAAAGCTCTTTTGTGTCATACATTAAGTCCATAATTCTCCTAAAGGGTATGATAAAGTGTTTAGGGTATAGGGATTGGACAATTTTTGGTTTGCAAGGAAAATAAGGCAATGAAAATCTCATAAGGCTCAAATGGGTGACTAGGGAAAGATTTATTAATGGGTCGGCTGGAAAGGCCCAAATGTTTCGAAAAATGCCTAAATCATTTCCTCAACAATGTCTAATCCTAGAATTTCGCCTCAAGCACTTCTCTACTAGGTTCTAGAGTCCACCAACATTATCAAGACTTCACCTAACCACATAAAATGTTTCTAAGCATGCCGAAAAAATGAAAATGGTGGTTGAACCACTCAACAAACCTCAATCAAAATTCAGTCAATAAACCTAAACTTGAAACAATGCTTAACATTTTCCAAAAATAATATCCCAACAATTCAAGTTTCATCATAGACTTATGCAATTCATCATCGGCAAAAACAATCAAACTAAAGAAAATAACTAAAGATTTTTTTTTTTTTCCGTTTAAGGTGTACATGGTGTTGTTATACCAAAGGTTGCCAAGTACTGCTAGGCAGTTTTTAAAGCGGGTTCTGGTTTCCAGCCGGTATACCCTTAAACTAAGCTTTATTTCTATTTCCTACCCCCAAACTTAAAATGACATTGTCCTCAATGTCACATCATGCACATCCAAGGAATAGAAAAACAAAAGTAAAGGTTACGAGATACTCCCCTGACTAATCCGTAAAGGCCGATTTTTGTGCAACATCCTGGCATCCATTCCTTGGCTTCCTCATCATCATCATCTGTCAAACAAATGAAAGTCTATGGTGCCAAATGTGTTAGATACCCTCACCAATTAATATGAAAGAATTACATCCTAATCTCAACCTTATTGAACTAAACCTAAAATCTAAACAAAAACAAATAAAGAGCCAAAAACTAGGAAATCAACATTAATTCCTACTTACAAAACATAAAGAAATAAAAACAAAAACTAAAAAGAAATGTGCTTCAGGAAAATTTTCGCAAAAATGAAAGGTCACGCGACTATTAAAAGGAAATAGACTTCGCCGCGGCGAGGAATAGACTTCGCCACGGCGAAGTTCTTCATGATAAAACCCTAAATTCAAACCCAGTCGTCGCCGCGGCAACCACAAATTCTTCGCTGCGGCGAAAAATTACAGGAGCTACAACATTTTTCAGGGTACTTCGCCCCGGCGAAGAACAATCTTTGCCCCTGCGAAGTCTGGAGTTTTTCTTTCCTTTTCCTTAGCTTCAAACTTCACCTGAAACACCTAAAAACACATAAATTAAAACTAATTCAAAATCATAAGAAAACTAAACAAATTCAAACAGCAATGAAATGAAAAACAATTGAAAAGACTTGGGTTGCCTCCCAAGAAGCGCTTGTTTATAGTCGGAAGCTCGACTTTCCCATGGTCCTTCGTCAATCCGGATCCTTGTGGGGTGTTGATCTTTCCTTTGGAATTTCGGACATTCTCATAAGCATCTTTTCGGAACTTCAAATTCGTATATGCGTACTTGAGATGAGATGGTGATTGGTTGAGTCCAATGTTTGAAGTCTCTTCCAACACCAATTTTGACTTGTGCACATTTACACCAAATTCCTCAAATTGTTCCTTGTGAGGTGAGTTGCTTGGTTGAAATTCCCCTAAGTATTTTGCACACCTTTCCGCTTTGAGATTTTCCTCTTCTTTGGTCTTGTCTTCATGTTCTTCCAACTTTTCTTCATTGTGAGGTTGCTCCAACACTATACCTCTCCTCAATGTTACGACATTCAATTGTTCTTCAGGATTTGTGACCGCTGTGCTTGGCAAAGAACCTTGAGATCTCTCTGTCAGTTGTTCAACCAATTGCCCCATTTGAACCTCCAAATTTTGAATGGACACTCCTTGATTTATGAAGTTTGAGCGTGTCTCATTCATAAAACTTGTGGTTTCTTGCATGAAGTCTTTGAATATATCTTCCAATTTTGACACTCTTTGCTCACATGGTTGATGATTCACCACTGGTTGATGGTTTAGCATTGTCCTTTGATTTGATTGACTGCTTTGATTGCTCCAGAAAAAATTTGGGTGATTCTCCCAACCAAGATTGTAGGTATTGGCGAAGGGGTCATTTTGCAGCCTTTGTGAACTAACAATGTAATTCACTTGCTCGGTTGTTGAGAAGAATAACTGGTTTCCATCTTGGCATTCCACACTCCCATGGTTTCCTGCACAAAATTCACAAGTTATAAAAGGTGAGTGAATAGAATTTACATTCATACCTCCCAATTGGCTTTGACATGGTGCAATTTGTGTAGATAATGTGTCGAACGCGTCAACTTCATGTAGACCCATTGTTCTCTTTGGCATTGCTCTCTCATTAGGTCTTTGGTAGTTATTGTTGGCCATCACCTCAAGCAATTCATAAGCATCTTCTGGGGTCTTATTATTTAAGGCTCCGCCTGCTACCACATCTACCATCGTTTGAATATTTGGTAGCAACCCATTGTAAAATGTTTGGACTTGACTCCAAAACGGTAGACCATTATGTGGACAATTCCTTAACAACTCCGTGTACCTCTCCCAAGCTTCATATAGTGATTCATCGTTGCCTTGCACGAAAGAGGTAATGTCAATTCTCATACTTAAGACTATACAATATTTACAATTAACTACAAAAATGAAATAAAAGCTTCAATTTAGCACTACACTAGATACTATCAATATTAATAATCAACTATCCCCGGCAACGGCATCAAAAACTTGATGCGTGTTTACTACAACATGCAAAAATAGCAAGTATACTAGTCGCAAAAAGTAATAAAGTGATGAGTGAGTATCGTTCCCACGAGGATAGTGTTACTAATTACCGATTTTTCTAGTTTAAGTCCTAATTGAAGCAGCAATAAATTGGATTGATGGAAGATTAACAAACTAAATACAAATGCAAAACCCAACAACTTAACTAATTAAACAATTCTAAAACAAATGCTAGGGTGTTGAATTCACCTAAATACGCTAACCCAAATCATAGAATCTATTACCCAAGTTCTAATTCCTTGATTGAAAATCGAATTCCCTAAGTTGTAAAACATACATTCTCATGCTACATTTCCCTACTTATCCCTATTAAGCTTCCGCACCCAACAACATGAAGATTAATAGTTCAAAGGATTTTAAGCTTTATGGAATTCTATCTAGATTTCATAGATCGCTAAACCTATCTCTAGCGTTTGCTAATCTACGGTATTTATCCCAAGAGGCACAATCACAAATCACTTCTCAGTCTCATTATGAACAACACACATTTGAATGGTGATCAAGCATCCAAAAGTCATTAAGCAAAGAGATAAACACTCAATCATGAAATTAAAACTCAAAGCAAATCAATTCATATAAATTTGAATCATTGTATCAAGATTACATCAAACCCTAGCTAAAACAACTCAGTTCATACTTAAAAACGAAATAAAATAACAAAAACCAACTGGATCAAGATTCATCATTGAAAAACAAGCAAAAGATGGAGAAATCTTCTCTAATTTGAAGCCCAAATCTTCAATAATCTTCTCCTTCCATGAGCTGCCTCCCAAATGACGAACCAAGCCCTTTTTCTTTCCTTTTTGCTCTAATTTATACCTCTCTCACTTAAGGACGAAGCCCTAGCAAGCCAAAACGAGTCGTTTTATTTTTTACAGCTGCTGTAGTTGTCACTGTGGCGAAGAATTACAGGTCCAATTTGAGCATGATAGAGTTCGAATATGGAAAAGTGTTAAACATATGAATTGTAGCCCTTTCAATTATATTTCTGGTAGTTTAAGAATCAGCACAATCCAAGTCTACAGCTCAAGTTATGGCAGAAATACTGAAGTATGTTCAAAGACGTTTTCCTTCAGTTCCCAGCGTACTTTTCACGACTTCAAGCCAAGTGTTCACCTTTGTCCAGTCAGAATTAGGAAAAACCCAAAACATGAACGTTGTAGCTCTTCTTCTTAGCTTTCCAAAGCTTCTAAATTCAGGTCATTCCGAGTTTTCAAGCTCAAGTTACACAATTTACGCTCAAAACTGTCATTTATGCTAAAAATCACCATTTAGGCCTACAAAGACAAATTAATAGAATTAGGTAGCAATTATGACCCAAATTGTATGAAAAGTATCCTAAATCCTATCAAAATTCAATACAAAATCATAGTGTAAAATATGCTTATCATCTTTTCAAAGTACAATACTTTAAACAAATTCAAAACATGTCCTGAAGGTAGTCTTAGTGGGCAAGTCCCCATGGCCGCGACTGCAACTCGTGCCCCATTTGCCATCCTCAAAATTATCTCGCCCTTTGTCACCTCAGAACTATTCTAAAGTACCTGCAAAGACATACAAACATGAGATGTTGCTACTGAATCTAATATCCAGGAATGACTATTTGAATTAACACTTAATTCATATTCAATCATAAGACATTGGTTCGTACTTGCTTTTCCTTTGCCTTTCTTTAGACTGTTCAGGTATTGAGGACAGTTCCTCTTCCAGTGTCCATCTTCTCCACAATGGAAACATTTTCCTTTTGCATTGGCCTTCTCTGCCTTCGCCACTGGCTTCTTGAAGCTTTTATTCTTGGGTCCAACTTTTGGACCTCTCTTTGGTAGCTTTTTGGGCATTTTATTGGCCCTGCTGGTGGAGGCGGCAAAGACATCCTCATGTCCTTTCCCTTTCACATTCTACCTATGAAATTCTTTAAGCTCATTTAGCAATTCAGAGAGGTTTCTCTCAATCCTATTGAGATTGTAGTTAGTTATAAACGGTTTATAACTTAGATGAAGGGATTGTAGAATCAAATTCACTTTGAGGCGGTCTGTCATGACCACCCCATATCCATCCAATCGACCTAATCCATTGATCATTTTAAGAGTATGATCATCTGGAGGTACCCCTTCCCTCAACTTCATGCTAAAGAGGGATGCACATAACTCATACTCAACCACTCTTGGATTTTCATTGTACAACTTTTGTAGAGCTATGAGGATATCATAAGCATTTGAAACCTCTTCATGCTTAGTTTGAAGTTCTCTATTCATAGAGGCTAGCATGTAATTTTTAGCCCTCCTACTATCCTCTCTCCACTTTTCAAGAGCATCAAGCTCAGCTTGTGGAGCATTCGGTCCAATATCAAGGGGAAGAGGTGCTTCCAGGACATAAGCAATTCTTTTAAAATCCAGAACAATTCTAAGATTTCTTAGCCAATCTTTTAGGTTGGGTCCGGTTAACATGTTATTATCCATTATCCTTAGGAGAACATTGTTGACCATTTTTCGATTATTTATCACAAAGATGAAACTGCAAAGAAAATTAATTTTATTAGTGTCTTGTAATCTTTTAAACCTTTTAATGCATAATCAAATTAGCTCCCACTATTTTATTTGAGTCCTACACTCCCTTAAATAGGATCCGAAAATTTTCGTTGGATTAAATTTCTTAGTGGGGAATCAATTTCTTATCAAATTCAATTAACCTCACATAATAGAATTCTTGGTTAATTAAGTCTAATAAGTAGGAAACTACTTTCCTTTTATATCACTAAATAAAGTTTGATTCATATTCCTTGTCCTAGCTTCGGATACCTCACATAATAGAATTCTTGGTACCCTAGGCTAGTTAAATCCGAACCATTGTGCTTTCTTAGGATGACATTTTCATCATGTCCTCACATAATAGAATTCTTGGTCTAGGTGAAAATATCCATCCAAGAACAAGATCAACTTAATTCTATGATATAAAGATTATATCTCTCACATAATAGAAATCTTGGGATATTAAAATTTATATCAAAGAATTTAGTTATCCCACAATGGGAGATAGAGGTGGAAATTTTGGGCCGGGTTAGGCGGGTCAACCCTAACCCGGCTTAGACAAATGCGGGTTGAACCTGGACCGCCAAGATGGCGGTCTAGGTTGACCCTAACCCGGCAACAACCCCCGGGTGGGCTGGGTTGCACAATGGCAACCCACAACCCGGCGGGTTGCTGTTTTGTCTCTTTTGCAAGAGACCTGACAACCCACCGGGTTGGCTATGTACAACTCGACGGTTTGTACGTTACAACCCGCCAACTCGCCGGGTTGCAACAGCCAACCCGGCGGGTTGGCCAAAAAAAATTAAAAATAAAATAAAAATTTTTATTTTATTTTTCAAATTACCCCTTTACCCTTGAAATATAGCCGTTGGAGGGGTCTTTTTCGTCATTTTTCTTTCCCATTTTTTCCTATAAATTGGCCCTAAACTCTCACATTTTTCTCACAACTCAAATTCTCTCATTCTCTTATATTCTCTAATCTCTAATCTCTCAAGTCTCAGTTATTCATTTATTAGTTTTTGCAATTTGCTCATATTTTAATTTTTATTAGTTTTGCAATTTTTAATTCATATTTCCAATTTTCCAAATTCCAATTTCCATACTCCAATTCTCTTTCTTTAATTTAATTATTCTTATATTACAATTTTAATGTATTAAAATTGAATTAATATTTGGAATGTTAACAAAAAAAAAAATTAATTTAATTTAATTATTGATATTTGAAAAGAAATTAACAATTAACTAAAAACAATTACATTTATAAATTGTTAATTATTCATTTAAAAAGTTGATTAAACATTTAAACTTAAATAAAATAAAACGAAACAAAAAAAAAAAAAAACAGAGTCAAAAAGTGGGTTAACCCGGCCCAACCCGCGCGTAACCCGGCGGGTTAGGGTTGGCAGTCCGGGTTGGGCCAGCCAATTCTCTAATCTTGGCGGGCCTAACCCGGCCTGCCAATGTCGCCGAGCGGGTCAAGACCGACCCGCCATTTGCAGCAACCCGCCGCGGTGGGCCGGGCCGGGCGGGTTGCTTTTCCACCACTAATGGGAGACTTGGATTTAATAATTTTAAATTGGGGAGATTTAGGTTTAACCTTAGTTAATTCATTTTAGCATGCCATGTTTAATTAACCATTCATACATATCATATATATGAATAAATTAAAGCATGTGGGTTGACCATGGGGCTTTTCGAAAATACATCCTAAAGGCAAACTATTTACCCTAATACTATATCTTCGATTGGATCGTCATCTGGATGCTCTTCGGTTCCCTGTCTAGCCGATTCAATTACAAATTAGATCTTAGGCATGTAGGCCCAATTAAAATAAATACATAAAATTTAATTAGTACATGCCATTTAATAAAAGAATATTACAAACACTTTGAATATTTTTGAAAACTAAATGGTGCCCATGATCAACCCTCTAATCTAATATTCATTCATCACATAAATAAATATTAAACATTTATACCAAATATAATAAACAATTATTTAAAGGCATGAATATAAACAATTATTTAAAATATATATATATTCATGTGGTAATTTAATTATAACTTTGGGCCATGCAACAATTACACATTTCATAGGAATCATTACACAAACACTTTTGTCATATTCCAACCAAAGATATATTATTTAACTATTATCATCATTTCAATACTTTTCACAAAAATCATGCATGTAAAACCCCTCCCTAGCCGGGTATTTCCTAAGTATCCCTTGGCCATTGAGAACCTAGAAAACGCACGCCATAGGAAAGAAGTTTATTTTAAAATCCTATTTAAAGAATAAACTTGTAGTTTAAAAACATATATATGTATATTTATATTTATTAATTTAATTCCTAAACTAAAATAATTTCATTGTATAAATATAGTTTCCTTTCTTGGAGTAAATTATGAAATCCATAGTAATATTTACTAGAACATGCACACTTTTACAAAATTTACTAGCAATTTGATTTCCTTTATTAATACAACATATTTACTCCATTATAGAATATGGACATATTTACTACATTATGAAATAGGAACATAATTACTACACTAAATATTAGCAAAACCATTCGATAGTCATCATTAAAACATCCCTTCATGCTCATAGCGTCCCTTGGAATCCTCTCCCAGCTTCATGCCTTAATCCTTACCTGCAAAACATTTTAAAATATTTCGTGGGGTGAGTGCTAATTGCTCAGTAAGGAATATGGCCATTTATAAACTATTAAGGTTCATTATACAAGTATATTACTTAGGACGTTACCTATCTACAAAACATGACCTTCATTCTTTGACATAGCAAGTTCATAAAACATATCATACACTTTGGACTTTTCTCATAAACATAAGTCATAACATAACCATACATACTATAACGTAGAACATATATGACTTATGAAATATTCATGTACATGGCATGCTTATTTCTTTTGTCTTTATACTTGATGGTTTCATTAGTCTTTGTTATCCGATCGGATTCATTTGAACCGTTACCTTGTTCTTGGTCGTCACCTCAAAGGACTCATGGTTTCCATAAGAATTCCATTCCTCTGATCTTGGTTTATACCTCAAGAGACTCATGGAATTCATTCTTTAACATTTCATAAATTTTTCATAAGACAACTAAATAAGCTATATGCATTACCATTATGAATGCAAACATACGGACTAACATCTCCCATGCTCAATCATACTATATTCTCCTACTAAACTTATTAACTTAATTCATTCAACTTGTCATACAATACAGGGAATTTCAGTAGTAAGATTATTCAGGGGTTTATTAGAATTAAAAACAAATGGGAATTTCCATTAAGAAGGTGGATGCCATATAGTTCGTCACTTTTCAAGCAATTTTTTCCTTATCTTCTAATTCGAATTTATTTTTGGCTAAAACATAAAAGTTTTAGGTCTATTTCTTAGCTTTTTAATACTTCAAGAATCAACTCAATCGGAACTTCTATAACTTCAGTTATGACTGATTCAGTGAAGCATGTACAGTATAAGTCTCAAAAAGCCAAATCCGAATTCTATTCATTTAAACCATGTCACCTTCATTTGCACATTCACATCATTTGCCATATCATTCTTAGTATAAAAGGCCATAAAAAAGTCCCTTTTTACAGAACCAAAAAGTGCCAAAACATCGTCCAATTACAAATCTCTTAATTGGCATAATCATCTTCCATATGCACACATACACCAATCAACACACCCATTTAAACAATCCATAACCAAAACATAGCATCACACTCATATTAACATAAATAAATATAAGTTTCATAAACCCTAGGTGTTATCAATTGTAGTTATAAGGGAGATTTTTTTCCTTACCTTAGTATACAAAGCACAAGGACACTCCTCCTTAGCTCCAAATGTTCACCTTTTCTACCTTATACATATAACCACTTATGAATTTCTCTTTTAACTAAAAGATCAGAAAAACTAGGGTTTTGAAACTCACCTTCAACCCTGAAATTGAAGTTCTTTAAGTGTGGATGGTGATCTTGTTTGAAAAACAACTTGAAACCCTAAGAAAAATTTGAGAATAAAATACTTGAATTAGTGGCTTTTATGGTGGATTTGAGAGATGAAGAAGAAGATGATATATTTGGGGTGTACAAGGCCGACTACTCTCTCTTAAAACCTTGTAAATATTTATTCCATTGTTGCTCTAATGTGATTGGTCAATCAAAGTTAGATATAAGGGTCATTTGGCATAAATTTTTCATATAAGGGTGTTTTGGTCATTTCCACCACAACATAATGATTAGCATTCATTTAATGCCATTTGACTTCTTTAAAACACTTAAAAATTAAGCAATCCCATTAGGTAAATGACTAATTTACCCTTGGAGAACTTTTATGGATACTTATTTCATATGGATTTGTATGAAAAGACCATTATACCCTTGGTTACCGTTTACGCCATTTAACCATATCAATCAACTTTATGACCATTCTACCCTTATTTCTCTTCAATAACATCACCCCTTACACTTTATAATGGCCACATCTCGAAATACATGTAAATTGACCATTTTACCCTTCCATTAAAAAAAATTTATTTGAAAAGGTAAATTTCATACCTTGGGGCATTGGAATAATACGTGGGTTTACAATGCATGGCATAGATAAATGGGTTATATTACTCCAAGAATAATCATTCTATAACATAAGTTACTTTTAACTAAAGTAATACTTTTTATGATACATTTATCTTCTCAAAAACAATCATGTCATCTTGCATCATCAATTTTTGAAACCATTCAAACAACCAAATTATTACATTTAAAAAAGTATAATAATTTATGCCATGCAATGATGCATTATAAGATAATTTAATCAAATTAAACATCCTACATTAAAATTACCACCATCATATATACATAATATCCTAATTCATCATATGAATTAATAATCCATAACTTTATGCTAACATCAAATTCCACCACTAAACACTTGCAACATTTGCATACACTTCATGCAAAAATATACTTTAATCAAATTAAAGATAACACATTTAGCATGTCAAAGCATAAATCATTTAATCAAAGTCATGGAAATGAACATGCATGAACATTTTTCTAAATACAAGAATGAAATGACATATTCTTATGGCAAAACTAGTCATGGCCGAGAATGACATATATGCATGCATGTAGTTGTCAATACATCTCATGCAATAACCATCATCCAAACATGCTTTAAAGCACATTCTAACATATCCAAACATATTAGAGCAAGAAGAAAAACATGTTTTCCTAAAACAAAGAGATGGCCGAGACACACACATGCATCAAACATGCTTATTATATCAAATAACTCATTCATTACAAAGGCATGCTCATTATAACCATCACCATCATTCAAAACATATGAGAATGAGAAGAAAAATGAACATCTACCTCTGATCTAAGTATGGTTGAGACATGCATGTAGAGATCTAAGATGAAAAAATCATTTTTGAACCAAATCACCAACATGCAAACTCAACCAAGTATGATGAACACATGAACACATGTTATAACCTGATTTTTGCTCAAAAACGACATGCATGGAGCTTTTTAGCTCTGATACCATTTGAAAGAACATCATGCATGAAGAGTGGTGGAAATGAGAAGTAAAAGCATGAAAGCTTGGACTAAAAAAAAATCGATTTTCAAACAAAGCTTAGAAAAGAGATTATACATACTCCTTTGCTTTGGATTGATGAAGATTAATCTCAAAATGATGAGACCTCCACACTTCCAAGCCCAATAAAATCTTATTTTAAAAAGGGACCCCACGAATTTATTATGTTATCCTTTGAATAATCAATATTATTCAAGGGCCCATGTAAACTAAACTAGTTTACATTAACAACCCATAAATTTACCTTTTTACCCTTTAACTATTAAAAGGTAATTTTCGTTCATCTCATTAATCTTAACGCCTTTAAGATATAATAATTAAATATAATTAATTATTGCTTGACCATTTTAACCCTTAAAATGTCACAAACAATTTTCTATGTGACTATTACCATAGAAATCCCGCCATTACCCTCGAAAGGTGCTAGCCCTCTTCGGATAATCATTTCTCTCTCTCATCATTCTTTAACTTCTCAAGGATATTGGTGTGACCATGTAAGTCCACCGTGGATTAGTCGTGAGCTGGTTCCGGATGAAATCTGGAAACATGTCCGGAGGCCCAACGACTATGGTAAACATCTAGCAATGTGCCATAGTCCCTAAACCATGATGAAGAAATACTTCATCGAACCCATTTTAGATCATACATACCATGTAGGTAAAGTCCCTCCATTGAAATATCGTGATCAAGCATGGATTCATGGAACGTCAAAATCCTACACTTGATCTTCTACCGAACGTCGATCAATATATCTGGAACTCGTCATTACAAACTTGCTTTTGTATGACTAATAATAGACTCTAGCAAGAGATTCTGATTTTCGACATTTATCGACATTCATCTCGGAACTCGAATCCGGATAGAGTCAACAGTACTCTCGATCTTATATTTCTGAGTCAATGGATCCCCTTTTGACCATCGTTTGTTTCCGCATATGAACAACGCATGACCAAAAAGGCTTTATTATACGAAACATGATTAGTCTCGCACTTATACACCGTATGAGCCATACGCATCCGTATCAGATCCGACTACAATGTCTCAGGTCAAAGGACTACATCGTGCACTGATATAACCAAACGATAAATCATTGACTACATGCTTTTCCAAGTGATTTGTCATTATTCGGTCACATTCGAAAAACAGTTCACCAACTGCTAATCCAACCAATGCCCCAGTGACATGACTATCATTGTCATTCGTACTTATATCAACTCATGATATCTTTCGGAAGCATCCGATATATAGTTGCCCAAATTATATTGCTTCTGTAGGGAACCCTTTTCAATAATTCATTTACCGATTAAATGAATCATCTAGACAATTTATACACATACTTTATTTTAAATGCATGACTGAATAAAGGAAGCAATTTATATATATGAATTGAAGAACTCTTTCTTCTATTATTTATGATATATAGATACAAGACAAAATGCTCTGAAACCGATAACACGAATGGTTTCTAGGGCATACATTAATATACACTAACACTTCGTTGGCGACTCCTTCTTTGGATGTCTCCAAGGTATTGTTGTCGACCCAAAGTAGGATTGAGCACGACAGTATCCACACAAAAGTAGGTCGAGATTACTCTTGGATTGATTGCTAGATCAAGCCAAGAGCTTAAGAGGAGTGGTTGATTTGAGAGAAAAAAACTCTCTAGGGTTGCGACTAGGGTTTTGTGTTTGAGAGGTTTAGTTTAAAAATTAAACTAAAACTTTGCTCTCAAAAGCTGTAAAATCAACTTCTCAAAAATCAAAAATCAAAACGGAAGTCCCCTTTTTATAGTGCAATCCAAAGTAGGAATTTAATTAGGACTATGAATCTCCAAATTCCTTTTTTAATTTATAGTGCAATCCAAAGTAGGAATTTAATTAGGACTATGAATCTCCAAATTCCTTTTTTAATTTGGATTGCAACTCTAAAAGGAATTGGAATATCTCTAAAAGATATTCTCCCATTAAATATGTTTCCCATTTAAATAAATATTCCTATTTATTTAATTTCTATATAAATACATATTCCTAATTAAATAAATATTACTATTTATTTAATCCATGTATATTTATATAAATACATATTTAATTAATGGGTTTTAATATATTTAATTAAATTAAATATATTCCTCCATATTAATTAATATTAATATGAATCCAATTTTGCTAAAGTTCCTTCAATAAAAATATTGAATATTGGCATCGACCCTAGCAAAATTACCCAAATAACCTTTTTGCCTAAAAGGACAAAAGTACCCTTTTTCTCCCAAATTACAAAAATGCCCTTTTTGCACAAAGGATGAAAATGCCCTTCCAATTTGTTTTCTCTCTTAACCACTTTTTATGTGTGTGACTTGAAGGCTCTTTATTTTGTTGGCAACTGAGCATCAACCAATTAGCATTTCGTACACCAATCAAGATCAGCCTCTTGCAAGGACATCATGATTACCCAACAAATAAAGAATTAGCGATTAGGGTTACATTTTCTATAGTATGATTATCGTGCAATTTGATCCATTCATTATCTTATATCTCATCAAGGTTCGAAGTAGAGAAATAGTGTCTACTTCAAAGTATTGACCTTGACATGTTTATATTTGGTTGTCGAATCTATGACTATATTAAATCGGATTCTAGCACCAACTTGATTCCACTGTGGCCACAGATTTGTGGTCGTAGTTCTTAACCAAATATTTCGCTGAGATAAGATCTCTTGTAATCAGGAGTGATAAATCCTTTGTTGATACACCAAACCCATCGTGTACTTCTCGATGTAACCAACCACAACTGTTCTAGTAATCTCTAAGAGAGACGACATTAGGCTAGTGTCAAATCACATCGATATTTACACATGGTGCTCTAGTGTTCTCAAGGTTGAAGATCACATGCACCACCATCTATAAAAGGATATGTTCCACAGACACTGGGTTTACCATATTGTATGGAATCCTTTTGTAATAACTGCCTCATACTAGGATACTCATAGCAATACATCAAGGTAATATATTTATATTAGCAAAAGTAAATGGGCCCAAAATTTTCTTTTAATACATTTAATCATTCTTTATACAAAGTAAGGCATCATTAGTAAAAGTTATTAAAAACAGTAGACAGTGTAGCTATTACTCCTCGCTTGCTGACGCCTATCCGACCGCATCCTCACCTAGATCCTGCAAACACAAAGAAAAACAACGGGTGGAGCACAAAATAATGCTCAGTAAGTAAATCCTCTACTCGTCTATCTTCGTAACTCTTTCTCTTAATTCTTTCCTTACACTCTTCTCATATCATTTATTTTCTCTTTCTGTTTCTCTTTCACATAGCTCTTTTCTATCAACTTTCTATTGTCTATCACGGCCTCATCTTACCAGAGGCACGACTGAGTGGAGATCACAAAGCACCCACCCACTCTTCGTGATTTCTACTCCTTCTCTTCCTTCATTCTTTCTCATATTTTCTCATTCTTTCTCACTGGAATGTCACGGCCTCATCTTATCGTAGGCACGGCCAGGTGGAGTTCACAAAGCACCAACCTACTCTTCGTGACTTCCGGGTGGAGTTCACTAAGCACCAATCCATTCTTCATAACTTCCAAGTGGAGTTCACAAAGCACCAACCCATTCTTAGATTTTTCTCATTCTCTTTAA